>OX336367.1:76646805-77366544 GCA_946902895.1 Fragum fragum | reverse complement strand
ACAAATAACAATTACTCGAACAAAACGTCGAAACTACGGCAAACTTTCAACTTATACGCACAAACTCGGTAGTGCAAGTGCACATGATTATTTATTATAGACACGCCCCCCAAACCAGTTTCAACCTTTCACCTTGACTTTGAACCCCGACCTCAACCATCGCAAGTCTACAACCTCAACCTCAACCCCAACCATTGCATTTCACCATGACTTTCCCTTCCAGGACAATGTTCATACCGGCATATGCAATGCAATGCACAAATAACAATTAGTCGAACAAAACGTCGGAACTACAGCCATCTTTCAACTCAGACGCTCACGCTCGGTAGTGCAAGTGCACACATGATTATTTAATAAAGACACGCCCCCAAACTCTCTCCCGGATCGTTGGCCAGCCAGGAGGACTTCTCTCACAGTCTTCAACTTTGACTCACCCGCCCCGGGCTCTCTCCCGTGTTGCCGAGGTTGAACTTTTTCAACCCCGGCGAGCGTTCGTTCATCTTCGTAAGGTTGCTCTTAACCATCCTATGACCTTGGGGTCGGGTTCAACCGCAACCCCGACCTCAAACTTTCCATCACTTCGATAGCCAGTTTCAACCTTGACCTTGAACCCCGACCTCAACCGCTGCAAGTTTTCAACCTCAACCTCAACCCCAACCTTTGCCTTTCACCTTGACTATCCCATCCAGGACAATGTTCACACACGGCATATGCAATGCAATGCACAAATAACAATTACTCGAACAAAACGTCGAAACTACGGCAAACTTTCAACTTATACGCACAAACTCGGTAGTGCAAGTGCACATGATTATTTATTATAGACACGCCCCCCAAACCAGTTTCAACCTTTCACCTTGACTTTGAACCCCGACCTCAACCATCGCAAGTCTACAACCTCAACCTCAACCCCAACCATTGCATTTCACCATGACTTTCCCTTCCAGGACAATGTTCATACCGGCATATGCAATGCAATGCACAAATAACAATTAGTCGAACAAAACGTCGGAACTACAGCCATCTTTCAACTCAGACGCTCACGCTCGGTAGTGCAAGTGCACACATGATTATTTAATAAAGACACGCCCCCAAACTCTCTCCCGGATCGTTGGCCAGCCAGGAGGACTTCTCTCACAGTCTTCAACTTTGACTCACCCGCCCCGGGCTCTCTCCCGTGTTGCCGAGGTTGAACTTTTTCAACCCCGGCGAGCGTTCGTTCATCTTCGTAAGGTTGCTCTTAACCATCCTATGACCTTGGGGTCGGGTTCAACCGCAACCCCGACCTCAAACTTTCCATCACTTCGATAGCCAGTTTCAACCTTGACCTTGAACCCCGACCTCAACCGCTGCAAGTTTTCAACCTCAACCTCAACCCCAACCTTTGCCTTTCACCTTGACTATCCCATCCAGGACAATGTTCACACACGGCATATGCAATGCAATGCACAAATAACAATTACTCGAACAAAACGTCGAAACTACGGCAAACTTTCAACTTATACGCACAAACTCGGTAGTGCAAGTGCACATGATTATTTATTATAGACACGCCCCCCAAACCAGTTTCAACCTTTCACCTTGACTTTGAACCCCGACCTCAACCATCGCAAGTCTACAACCTCAACCTCAACCCCAACCATTGCATTTCACCATGACTTTCCCTTCCAGGACAATGTTCATACCGGCATATGCAATGCAATGCACAAATAACAATTAGTCGAACAAAACGTCGGAACTACAGCCATCTTTCAACTCAGACGCTCACGCTCGGTAGTGCAAGTGCACACATGATTATTTAATAAAGACACGCCCCCAAACTCTCTCCCGGATCGTTGGCCAGCCAGGAGGACTTCTCTCACAGTCTTCAACTTTGACTCACCCGCCCCGGGCTCTCTCCCGTGTTGCCGAGGTTGAACTTTTTCAACCCCGGCGAGCGTTCGTTCATCTTCGTAAGGTTGCTCTTAACCATCCTATGACCTTGGGGTCGGGTTCAACCGCAACCCCGACCTCAAACTTTCCATCACTTCGATAGCCAGTTTCAACCTTGACCTTGAACCCCGACCTCAACCGCTGCAAGTTTTCAACCTCAACCTCAACCCCAACCTTTGCCTTTCACCTTGACTATCCCATCCAGGACAATGTTCACACACGGCATATGCAATGCAATGCACAAATAACAATTACTCGAACAAAACGTCGAAACTACGGCAAACTTTCAACTTATACGCACAAACTCGGTAGTGCAAGTGCACATGATTATTTATTATAGACACGCCCCCGAAACCAGTTTCAACCTTTCACCTTGACTTTGAACCCCGACCTCAACCATCGCAAGTCTACAACCTCAACCTCAACCCCAACCATTGCATTTCACCATGACTTTCCCTTCCAGGACAATGTTCATACCGGCATATGCAATGCAATGCACAAATAACAATTAGTCGAACAAAACGTCGGAACTACAGCCATCTTTCAACTCAGACGCTCACGCTCGGTAGTGCAAGTGCACACATGATTATTTAATAAAGACACGCCCCCAAACTCTCTCCCGGATCGTTGGCCAGCCAGGAGGACTTCTCTCACAGTCTTCAACTTTGACTCACCCGCCCCGGGCTCTCTCCCGTGTTGCCGAGGTTGAACTTTTTCAACCCCGGCGAGCGTTCGTTCATCTTCGTAAGGTTGCTCTTAACCATCCTATGACCTTGGGGTCGGGTTCAACCGCAACCCCGACCTCAAACTTTCCATCACTTCGATAGCCAGTTTCAACCTTGACCTTGAACCCCGACCTCAACCGCTGCAAGTTTTCAACCTCAACCTCAACCCCAACCTTTGCCTTTCACCTTGACTATCCCATCCAGGACAATGTTCACACACGGCATATGCAATGCAATGCACAAATAACAATTACTCGAACAAAACGTCGAAACTACGGCAAACTTTCAACTTATACGCACAAACTCGGTAGTGCAAGTGCACATGATTATTTATTATAGACACGCCCCCCAAACCAGTTTCAACCTTTCACCTTGACTTTGAACCCCGACCTCAACCATCGCAAGTCTACAACCTCAACCTCAACCCCAACCATTGCATTTCACCATGACTTTCCCTTCCAGGACAATGTTCATACCGGCATATGCAATGCAATGCACAAATAACAATTAGTCGAACAAAACGTCGGAACTACAGCCATCTTTCAACTCAGACGCTCACGCTCGGTAGTGCAAGTGCACACATGATTATTTAATAAAGACACGCCCCCAAACTCTCTCCCGGATCGTTGGCCAGCCAGGAGGACTTCTCTCACAGTCTTCAACTTTGACTCACCCGCCCCGGGCTCTCTCCCGTGTTGCCGAGGTTGAACTTTTTCAACCCCGGCGAGCGTTCGTTCATCTTCGTAAGGTTGCTCTTAACCATCCTATGACCTTGGGGTCGGGTTCAACCGCAACCCCGACCTCAAACTTTCCATCACTTCGATAGCCAGTTTCAACCTTGACCTTGAACCCCGACCTCAACCGCTGCAAGTTTTCAACCTCAACCTCAACCCCAACCTTTGCCTTTCACCTTGACTATCCCATCCAGGACAATGTTCACACACGGCATATGCAATGCAATGCACAAATAACAATTACTCGAACAAAACGTCGAAACTACGGCAAACTTTCAACTTATACGCACAAACTCGGTAGTGCAAGTGCACATGATTATTTATTATAGACACGCCCCCCAAACCAGTTTCAACCTTTCACCTTGACTTTGAACCCCGACCTCAACCATCGCAAGTCTACAACCTCAACCTCAACCCCAACCATTGCATTTCACCATGACTTTCCCTTCCAGGACAATGTTCATACCGGCATATGCAATGCAATGCACAAATAACAATTAGTCGAACAAAACGTCGGAACTACAGCCATCTTTCAACTCAGACGCTCACGCTCGGTAGTGCAAGTGCACACATGATTATTTAATAAAGACACGCCCCCAAACTCTCTCCCGGATCGTTGGCCAGCCAGGAGGACTTCTCTCACAGTCTTCAACTTTGACTCACCCGCCCCGGGCTCTCTCCCGTGTTGCCGAGGTTGAACTTTTTCAACCCCGGCGAGCGTTCGTTCATCTTCGTAAGGTTGCTCTTAACCATCCTATGACCTTGGGGTCGGGTTCAACCGCAACCCCGACCTCAAACTTTCCATCACTTCGATAGCCAGTTTCAACCTTGACCTTGAACCCCGACCTCAACCGCTGCAAGTTTTCAACCTCAACCTCAACCCCAACCTTTGCCTTTCACCTTGACTATCCCATCCAGGACAATGTTCACACACGGCATATGCAATGCAATGCACAAATAACAATTACTCGAACAAAACGTCGAAACTACGGCAAACTTTCAACTTATACGCACAAACTCGGTAGTGCAAGTGCACATGATTATTTATTATAGACACGCCCCCCAAACCAGTTTCAACCTTTCACCTTGACTTTGAACCCCGACCTCAACCATCGCAAGTCTACAACCTCAACCTCAACCCCAACCATTGCATTTCACCATGACTTTCCCTTCCAGGACAATGTTCATACCGGCATATGCAATGCAATGCACAAATAACAATTAGTCGAACAAAACGTCGGAACTACAGCCATCTTTCAACTCAGACGCTCACGCTCGGTAGTGCAAGTGCACACATGATTATTTAATAAAGACACGCCCCCAAACTCTCTCCCGGATCGTTGGCCAGCCAGGAGGACTTCTCTCACAGTCTTCAACTTTGACTCACCCGCCCCGGGCTCTCTCCCGTGTTGCCGAGGTTGAACTTTTTCAACCCCGGCGAGCGTTCGTTCATCTTCGTAAGGTTGCTCTTAACCATCCTATGACCTTGGGGTCGGGTTCAACCGCAACCCCGACCTCAAACTTTCCATCACTTCGATAGCCAGTTTCAACCTTGACCTTGAACCCCGACCTCAACCGCTGCAAGTTTTCAACCTCAACCTCAACCCCAACCTTTGCCTTTCACCTTGACTATCCCATCCAGGACAATGTTCACACACGGCATATGCAATGCAATGCACAAATAACAATTACTCGAACAAAACGTCGAAACTACGGCAAACTTTCAACTTATACGCACAAACTCGGTAGTGCAAGTGCACATGATTATTTATTATAGACACGCCCCCCAAACCAGTTTCAACCTTTCACCTTGACTTTGAACCCCGACCTCAACCATCGCAAGTCTACAACCTCAACCTCAACCCCAACCATTGCATTTCACCATGACTTTCCCTTCCAGGACAATGTTCATACCGGCATATGCAATGCAATGCACAAATAACAATTAGTCGAACAAAACGTCGGAACTACAGCCATCTTTCAACTCAGACGCTCACGCTCGGTAGTGCAAGTGCACACATGATTATTTAATAAAGACACGCCCCCAAACTCTCTCCCGGATCGTTGGCCAGCCAGGAGGACTTCTCTCACAGTCTTCAACTTTGACTCACCCGCCCCGGGCTCTCTCCCGTGTTGCCGAGGTTGAACTTTTTCAACCCCGGCGAGCGTTCGTTCATCTTCGTAAGGTTGCTCTTAACCATCCTATGACCTTGGGGTCGGGTTCAACCGCAACCCCGACCTCAAACTTTCCATCACTTCGATAGCCAGTTTCAACCTTGACCTTGAACCCCGACCTCAACCGCTGCAAGTTTTCAACCTCAACCTCAACCCCAACCTTTGCCTTTCACCTTGACTATCCCATCCAGGACAATGTTCACACACGGCATATGCAATGCAATGCACAAATAACAATTACTCGAACAAAACGTCGAAACTACGGCAAACTTTCAACTTATACGCACAAACTCGGTAGTGCAAGTGCACATGATTATTTATTATAGACACGCCCCCCAAACCAGTTTCAACCTTTCACCTTGACTTTGAACCCCGACCTCAACCATCGCAAGTCTACAACCTCAACCTCAACCCCAACCATTGCATTTCACCATGACTTTCCCTTCCAGGACAATGTTCATACCGGCATATGCAATGCAATGCACAAATAACAATTAGTCGAACAAAACGTCGGAACTACAGCCATCTTTCAACTCAGACGCTCACGCTCGGTAGTGCAAGTGCACACATGATTATTTAATAAAGACACGCCCCCAAACTCTCTCCCGGATCGTTGGCCAGCCAGGAGGACTTCTCTCACAGTCTTCAACTTTGACTCACCCGCCCCGGGCTCTCTCCCGTGTTGCCGAGGTTGAACTTTTTCAACCCCGGCGAGCGTTCGTTCATCTTCGTAAGGTTGCTCTTAACCATCCTATGACCTTGGGGTCGGGTTCAACCGCAACCCCGACCTCAAACTTTCCATCACTTCGATAGCCAGTTTCAACCTTGACCTTGAACCCCGACCTCAACCGCTGCAAGTTTTCAACCTCAACCTCAACCCCAACCTTTGCCTTTCACCTTGACTATCCCATCCAGGACAATGTTCACACACGGCATATGCAATGCAATGCACAAATAACAATTACTCGAACAAAACGTCGAAACTACGGCAAACTTTCAACTTATACGCACAAACTCGGTAGTGCAAGTGCACATGATTATTTATTATAGACACGCCCCCCAAACCAGTTTCAACCTTTCACCTTGACTTTGAACCCCGACCTCAACCATCGCAAGTCTACAACCTCAACCTCAACCCCAACCATTGCATTTCACCATGACTTTCCCTTCCAGGACAATGTTCATACCGGCATATACAATGCAATGCACAAATAACAATTAGTCGAACAAAACGTCGGAACTACAGCCATCTTTCAACTCAGACGCTCACGCTCGGTAGTGCAAGTGCACACATGATTATTTAATAAAGACACGCCCCCAAACTCTCTCCCGGATCGTTGGCCAGCCAGGAGGACTTCTCTCACAGTCTTCAACTTTGACTCACCCGCCCCGGGCTCTCTCCCGTGTTGCCGAGGTTGAACTTTTTCAACCCCGGCGAGCGTTCGTTCATCTTCGTAAGGTTGCTCTTAACCATCCTATGACCTTGGGGTCGGGTTCAACCGCAACCCCGACCTCAAACTTTCCATCACTTCGATAGCCAGTTTCAACCTTGACCTTGAACCCCGACCTCAACCGCTGCAAGTTTTCAACCTCAACCTCAACCCCAACCTTTGCCTTTCACCTTGACTATCCCATCCAGGACAATGTTCACACACGGCATATGCAATGCAATGCACAAATAACAATTACTCGAACAAAACGTCGAAACTACGGCAAACTTTCAACTTATACGCACAAACTCGGTAGTGCAAGTGCACATGATTATTTATTATAGACACGCCCCCCCAAACCAGTTTCAACCTTTCACCTTGACTTTGAACCCCGACCTCAACCATCGCAAGTCTACAACCTCAACCTCAACCCCAACCATTGCATTTCACCATGACTTTCCCTTCCAGGACAATGTTCATACCGGCATATGCAATGCAATGCACAAATAACAATTAGTCGAACAAAACGTCGGAACTACAGCCATCTTTCAACTCAGACGCTCACGCTCGGTAGTGCAAGTGCACACATGATTATTTAATAAAGACACGCCCCCAAACTCTCTCCCGGATCGTTGGCCAGCCAGGAGGACTTCTCTCACAGTCTTCAACTTTGACTCACCCGCCCCGGGCTCTCTCCCGTGTTGCCGAGGTTGAACTTTTTCAACCCCGGCGAGCGTTCGTTCATCTTCGTAAGGTTGCTCTTAACCATCCTATGACCTTGGGGTCGGGTTCAACCGCAACCCCGACCTCAAACTTTCCATCACTTCGATAGCCAGTTTCAACCTTGACCTTGAACCCCGACCTCAACCGCTGCAAGTTTTCAACCTCAACCTCAACCCCAACCTTTGCCTTTCACCTTGACTATCCCATCCAGGACAATGTTCACACACGGCATATGCAATGCAATGCACAAATAACAATTACTCGAACAAAACGTCGAAACTACGGCAAACTTTCAACTTATACGCACAAACTCGGTAGTGCAAGTGCACATGATTATTTATTATAGACACGCCCCCCCAAACCAGTTTCAACCTTTCACCTTGACTTTGAACCCCGACCTCAACCATCGCAAGTCTACAACCTCAACCTCAACCCCAACCATTGCATTTCACCATGACTTTCCCTTCCAGGACAATGTTCATACCGGCATATGCAATGCAATGCACAAATAACAATTAGTCGAACAAAACGTCGGAACTACAGCCATCTTTCAACTCAGACGCTCACGCTCGGTAGTGCAAGTGCACACATGATTATTTAATAAAGACACGCCCCCAAACTCTCTCCCGGATCGTTGGCCAGCCAGGAGGACTTCTCTCACAGTCTTCAACTTTGACTCACCCGCCCCGGGCTCTCTCCCGTGTTGCCGAGGTTGAACTTTTTCAACCCCGGCGAGCGTTCGTTCATCTTCGTAAGGTTGCTCTTAACCATCCTATGACCTTGGGGTCGGGTTCAACCGCAACCCCGACCTCAAACTTTCCATCACTTCGATAGCCAGTTTCAACCTTGACCTTGAACCCCGACCTCAACCGCTGCAAGTTTTCAACCTCAACCTCAACCCCAACCTTTGCCTTTCACCTTGACTATCCCATCCAGGACAATGTTCACACACGGCATATGCAATGCAATGCACAAATAACAATTACTCGAACAAAACGTCGAAACTACGGCAAACTTTCAACTTATACGCACAAACTCGGTAGTGCAAGTGCACATGATTATTTATTATAGACACGCCCCCCCAAACCAGTTTCAACCTTTCACCTTGACTTTGAACCCCGACCTCAACCATCGCAAGTCTACAACCTCAACCTCAACCCCAACCATTGCATTTCACCATGACTTTCCCTTCCAGGACAATGTTCATACCGGCATATGCAATGCAATGCACAAATAACAATTAGTCGAACAAAACGTCGGAACTACAGCCATCTTTCAACTCAGACGCTCACGCTCGGTAGTGCAAGTGCACACATGATTATTTAATAAAGACACGCCCCCAAACTCTCTCCCGGATCGTTGGCCAGCCAGGAGGACTTCTCTCACAGTCTTCAACTTTGACTCACCCGCCCCGGGCTCTCTCCCGTGTTGCCGAGGTTGAACTTTTTCAACCCCGGCGAGCGTTCGTTCATCTTCGTAAGGTTGCTCTTAACCATCCTATGACCTTGGGGTCGGGTTCAACCGCAACCCCGACCTCAAACTTTCCATCACTTCGATAGCCAGTTTCAACCTTGACCTTGAACCCCGACCTCAACCGCTGCAAGTTTTCAACCTCAACCTCAACCCCAACCTTTGCCTTTCACCTTGACTATCCCATCCAGGACAATGTTCACACACGGCATATGCAATGCAATGCACAAATAACAATTACTCGAACAAAACGTCGAAACTACGGCAAACTTTCAACTTATACGCACAAACTCGGTAGTGCAAGTGCACATGATTATTTATTATAGACACGCCCCCCAAACCAGTTTCAACCTTTCACCTTGACTTTGAACCCCGACCTCAACCATCGCAAGTCTACAACCTCAACCTCAACCCCAACCATTGCATTTCACCATGACTTTCCCTTCCAGGACAATGTTCATACCGGCATATGCAATGCAATGCACAAATAACAATTAGTCGAACAAAACGTCGGAACTACAGCCATCTTTCAACTCAGACGCTCACGCTCGGTAGTGCAAGTGCACACATGATTATTTAATAAAGACACGCCCCCAAACTCTCTCCCGGATCGTTGGCCAGCCAGGAGGACTTCTCTCACAGTCTTCAACTTTGACTCACCCGCCCCGGGCTCTCTCCCGTGTTGCCGAGGTTGAACTTTTTCAACCCCGGCGAGCGTTCGTTCATCTTCGTAAGGTTGCTCTTAACCATCCTATGACCTTGGGGTCGGGTTCAACCGCAACCCCGACCTCAAACTTTCCATCACTTCGATAGCCAGTTTCAACCTTGACCTTGAACCCCGACCTCAACCGCTGCAAGTTTTCAACCTCAACCTCAACCCCAACCTTTGCCTTTCACCTTGACTATCCCATCCAGGACAATGTTCACACACGGCATATGCAATGCAATGCACAAATAACAATTACTCGAACAAAACGTCGAAACTACGGCAAACTTTCAACTTATACGCACAAACTCGGTAGTGCAAGTGCACATGATTATTTATTATAGACACGCCCCCCAAACCAGTTTCAACCTTTCACCTTGACTTTGAACCCCGACCTCAACCATCGCAAGTCTACAACCTCAACCTCAACCCAAACCATTGCATTTCACCATGACTTTCCCTTCCAGGACAATGTTCATACCGGCATATGCAATGCAATGCACAAATAACAATTAGTCGAACAAAACGTCGGAACTACAGCCATCTTTCAACTCAGACGCTCACGCTCGGTAGTGCAAGTGCACACATGATTATTTAATAAAGACACGCCCCCAAACTCTCTCCCGGATCGTTGGCCAGCCAGGAGGACTTCTCTCACAGTCTTCAACTTTGACTCACCCGCCCCGGGCTCTCTCCCGTGTTGCCGAGGTTGAACTTTTTCAACCCCGGCGAGCGTTCGTTCATCTTCGTAAGGTTGCTCTTAACCATCCTATGACCTTGGGGTCGGGTTCAACCGCAACCCCGACCTCAAACTTTCCATCACTTCGATAGCCAGTTTCAACCTTGACCTTGAACCCCGACCTCAACCGCTGCAAGTTTTCAACCTCAACCTCAACCCCAACCTTTGCCTTTCACCTTGACTATCCCATCCAGGACAATGTTCACACACGGCATATGCAATGCAATGCACAAATAACAATTACTCGAACAAAACGTCGAAACTACGGCAAACTTTCAACTTATACGCACAAACTCGGTAGTGCAAGTGCACATGATTATTTATTATAGACACGCCCCCCAAACCAGTTTCAACCTTTCACCTTGACTTTGAACCCCGACCTCAACCATCGCAAGTCTACAACCTCAACCTCAACCCCAACCATTGCATTTCACCATGACTTTCCCTTCCAGGACAATGTTCATACCGGCATATGCAATGCAATGCACAAATAACAATTAGTCGAACAAAACGTCGGAACTACAGCCATCTTTCAACTCAGACGCTCACGCTCGGTAGTGCAAGTGCACACATGATT
This sequence comes from Fragum fragum, assembly GCA_946902895.1. Classification (NCBI taxonomy): domain Eukaryota; kingdom Metazoa; phylum Mollusca; class Bivalvia; order Cardiida; family Cardiidae; genus Fragum; species Fragum fragum. The sequence continues at coordinate 77,355,333 of OX336367.1, read as the reverse complement.
ATTTAATAAAGACACGCCCCCAAACTCTCTCCCGGATCGTTGGCCAGCCAGGAGGACTTCTCTCACAGTCTTCAACTTTGACTCACCCGCCCCGGGCTCTCTCCCGTGTTGCCGAGGTTGAACTTTTTCAACCCCGGCGAGCGTTCGTTCATCTTCGTAAGGTTGCTCTTAACCATCCTATGACCTTGGGGTCGGGTTCAACCGCAACCCCGACCTCAAACTTTCCATCACTTCGATAGCCAGTTTCAACCTTGACCTTGAACCCCGACCTCAACCGCTGCAAGTTTTCAACCTCAACCTCAACCCCAACCTTTGCCTTTCACCTTGACTATCCCATCCAGGACAATGTTCACACACGGCATATGCAATGCAATGCACAAATAACAATTACTCGAACAAAACGTCGAAACTACGGCAAACTTTCAACTTATACGCACAAACTCGGTAGTGCAAGTGCACATGATTATTTATTATAGACACGCCCCCCAAACCAGTTTCAACCTTTCACCTTGACTTTGAACCCCGACCTCAACCATCGCAAGTCTACAACCTCAACCTCAACCCCAACCATTGCATTTCACCATGACTTTCCCTTCCAGGACAATGTTCATACCGGCATATGCAATGCAATGCACAAATAACAATTAGTCGAACAAAACGTCGGAACTACAGCCATCTTTCAACTCAGACGCTCACGCTCGGTAGTGCAAGTGCACACATGATTATTTAATAAAGACACGCCCCCAAACTCTCTCCCGGATCGTTGGCCAGCCAGGAGGACTTCTCTCACAGTCTTCAACTTTGACTCACCCGCCCCGGGCTCTCTCCCGTGTTGCCGAGGTTGAACTTTTTCAACCCCGGCGAGCGTTCGTTCATCTTCGTAAGGTTGCTCTTAACCATCCTATGACCTTGGGGTCGGGTTCAACCGCAACCCCGACCTCAAACTTTCCATCACTTCGATAGCCAGTTTCAACCTTGACCTTGAACCCCGACCTCAACCGCTGCAAGTTTTCAACCTCAACCTCAACCCCAACCTTTGCCTTTCACCTTGACTATCCCATCCAGGACAATGTTCACACACGGCATATGCAATGCAATGCACAAATAACAATTACTCGAACAAAACGTCGAAACTACGGCAAACTTTCAACTTATACGCACAAACTCGGTAGTGCAAGTGCACATGATTATTTATTATAGACACGCCCCCCAAACCAGTTTCAACCTTTCACCTTGACTTTGAACCCCGACCTCAACCATCGCAAGTCTACAACCTCAACCTCAACCCCAACCATTGCATTTCACCATGACTTTCCCTTCCAGGACAATGTTCATACCGGCATATGCAATGCAATGCACAAATAACAATTAGTCGAACAAAACGTCGGAACTACAGCCATCTTTCAACTCAGACGCTCACGCTCGGTAGTGCAAGTGCACACATGATTATTTAATAAAGACACGCCCCCAAACTCTCTCCCGGATCGTTGGCCAGCCAGGAGGACTTCTCTCACAGTCTTCAACTTTGACTCACCCGCCCCGGGCTCTCTCCCGTGTTGCCGAGGTTGAACTTTTTCAACCCCGGCGAGCGTTCGTTCATCTTCGTAAGGTTGCTCTTAACCATCCTATGACCTTGGGGTCGGGTTCAACCGCAACCCCGACCTCAAACTTTCCATCACTTCGATAGCCAGTTTCAACCTTGACCTTGAACCCCGACCTCAACCGCTGCAAGTTTTCAACCTCAACCTCAACCCCAACCTTTGCCTTTCACCTTGACTATCCCATCCAGGACAATGTTCACACACGGCATATGCAATGCAATGCACAAATAACAATTACTCGAACAAAACGTCGAAACTACGGCAAACTTTCAACTTATACGCACAAACTCGGTAGTGCAAGTGCACATGATTATTTATTATAGACACGCCCCCCAAACCAGTTTCAACCTTTCACCTTGACTTTGAACCCCGACCTCAACCATCGCAAGTCTACAACCTCAACCTCAACCCCAACCATTGCATTTCACCATGACTTTCCCTTCCAGGACAATGTTCATACCGGCATATGCAATGCAATGCACAAATAACAATTAGTCGAACAAAACGTCGGAACTACAGCCATCTTTCAACTCAGACGCTCACGCTCGGTAGTGCAAGTGCACACATGATTATTTAATAAAGACACGCCCCCAAACTCTCTCCCGGATCGTTGGCCAGCCAGGAGGACTTCTCTCACAGTCTTCAACTTTGACTCACCCGCCCCGGGCTCTCTCCCGTGTTGCCGAGGTTGAACTTTTTCAACCCCGGCGAGCGTTCGTTCATCTTCGTAAGGTTGCTCTTAACCATCCTATGACCTTGGGGTCGGGTTCAACCGCAACCCCGACCTCAAACTTTCCATCACTTCGATAGCCAGTTTCAACCTTGACCTTGAACCCCGACCTCAACCGCTGCAAGTTTTCAACCTCAACCTCAACCCCAACCTTTGCCTTTCACCTTGACTATCCCATCCAGGACAATGTTCACACGCGGCATATGCAATGCAATGCACAAATAACAATTACTCGAACAAAACGTCGAAACTACGGCAAACTTTCAACTTATACGCACAAACTCGGTAGTGCAAGTGCACATGATTATTTATTATAGACACGCCCCCCAAACCAGTTTCAACCTTTCACCTTGACTTTGAACCCCGACCTCAACCATCGCAAGTCTACAACCTCAACCTCAACCCCAACCATTGCATTTCACCATGACTTTCCCTTCCAGGACAATGTTCATACCGGCATATGCAATGCAATGCACAAATAACAATTAGTCGAACAAAACGTCGGAACTACAGCCATCTTTCAACTCAGACGCTCACGCTCGGTAGTGCAAGTGCACACATGATTATTTAATAAAGACACGCCCCCAAACTCTCTCCCGGATCGTTGGCCAGCCAGGAGGACTTCTCTCACAGTCTTCAACTTTGACTCACCCGCCCCGGGCTCTCTCCCGTGTTGCCGAGGTTGAACTTTTTCAACCCCGGCGAGCGTTCGTTCATCTTCGTAAGGTTGCTCTTAACCATCCTATGACCTTGGGGTCGGGTTCAACCGCAACCCCGACCTCAAACTTTCCATCACTTCGATAGCCAGTTTCAACCTTGACCTTGAACCCCGACCTCAACCGCTGCAAGTTTTCAACCTCAACCTCAACCCCAACCTTTGCCTTTCACCTTGACTATCCCATCCAGGACAATGTTCACACACGGCATATGCAATGCAATGCACAAATAACAATTACTCGAACAAAACGTCGAAACTACGGCAAACTTTCAACTTATACGCACAAACTCGGTAGTGCAAGTGCACATGATTATTTATTATAGACACGCCCCCCCAAACCAGTTTCAACCTTTCACCTTGACTTTGAACCCCGACCTCAACCATCGCAAGTCTACAACCTCAACCTCAACCCCAACCATTGCATTTCACCATGACTTTCCCTTCCAGGACAATGTTCATACCGGCATATGCAATGCAATGCACAAATAACAATTAGTCGAACAAAACGTCGGAACTACAGCCATCTTTCAACTCAGACGCTCACGCTCGGTAGTGCAAGTGCACACATGATTATTTAATAAAGACACGCCCCCAAACTCTCTCCCGGATCGTTGGCCAGCCAGGAGGACTTCTCTCACAGTCTTCAACTTTGACTCACCCGCCCCGGGCTCTCTCCCGTGTTGCCGAGGTTGAACTTTTTCAACCCCGGCGAGCGTTCGTTCATCTTCGTAAGGTTGCTCTTAACCATCCTATGACCTTGGGGTCGGGTTCAACCGCAACCCCGACCTCAAACTTTCCATCACTTCGATAGCCAGTTTCAACCTTGACCTTGAACCCCGACCTCAACCGCTGCAAGTTTTCAACCTCAACCTCAACCCCAACCTTTGCCTTTCACCTTGACTATCCCATCCAGGACAATGTTCACACACGGCATATGCAATGCAATGCACAAATAACAATTACTCGAACAAAACGTCGAAACTACGGCAAACTTTCAACTTATACGCACAAACTCGGTAGTGCAAGTGCACATGATTATTTATTATAGACACGCCCCCCAAACCAGTTTCAACCTTTCACCTTGACTTTGAACCCCGACCTCAACCATCGCAAGTCTACAACCTCAACCTCAACCCCAACCATTGCATTTCACCATGACTTTCCCTTCCAGGACAATGTTCATACCGGCATATGCAATGCAATGCACAAATAACAATTAGTCGAACAAAACGTCGGAACTACAGCCATCTTTCAACTCAGACGCTCACGCTCGGTAGTGCAAGTGCACACATGATTATTTAATAAAGACACGCCCCCAAACTCTCTCCCGGATCGTTGGCCAGCCAGGAGGACTTCTCTCACAGTCTTCAACTTTGACTCACCCGCCCCGGGCTCTCTCCCGTGTTGCCGAGGTTGAACTTTTTCAACCCCGGCGAGCGTTCGTTCATCTTCGTAAGGTTGCTCTTAACCATCCTATGACCTTGGGGTCGGGTTCAACCGCAACCCCGACCTCAAACTTTCCATCACTTCGATAGCCAGTTTCAACCTTGACCTTGAACCCCGACCTCAACCGCTGCAAGTTTTCAACCTCAACCTCAACCCCAACCTTTGCCTTTCACCTTGACTATCCCATCCAGGACAATGTTCACACACGGCATATGCAATGCAATGCACAAATAACAATTACTCGAACAAAACGTCGAAACTACGGCAAACTTTCAACTTATACGCACAAACTCGGTAGTGCAAGTGCACATGATTATTTATTATAGACACGCCCCCCCAAACCAGTTTCAACCTTTCACCTTGACTTTGAACCCCGACCTCAACCATCGCAAGTCTACAACCTCAACCTCAACCCCAACCATTGCATTTCACCATGACTTTCCCTTCCAGGACAATGTTCATACCGGCATATGCAATGCAATGCACAAATAACAATTAGTCGAACAAAACGTCGGAACTACAGCCATCTTTCAACTCAGACGCTCACGCTCGGTAGTGCAAGTGCACACATGATTATTTAATAAAGACACGCCCCCAAACTCTCTCCCGGATCGTTGGCCAGCCAGGAGGACTTCTCTCACAGTCTTCAACTTTGACTCACCCGCCCCGGGCTCTCTCCCGTGTTGCCGAGGTTGAACTTTTTCAACCCCGGCGAGCGTTCGTTCATCTTCGTAAGGTTGCTCTTAACCATCCTATGACCTTGGGGTCGGGTTCAACCGCAACCCCGACCTCAAACTTTCCATCACTTCGATAGCCAGTTTCAACCTTGACCTTGAACCCCGACCTCAACCGCTGCAAGTTTTCAACCTCAACCTCAACCCCAACCTTTGCCTTTCACCTTGACTATCCCATCCAGGACAATGTTCACACACGGCATATGCAATGCAATGCACAAATAACAATTACTCGAACAAAACGTCGAAACTACGGCAAACTTTCAACTTATACGCACAAACTCGGTAGTGCAAGTGCACATGATTATTTATTATAGACACGCCCCCCAAACCAGTTTCAACCTTTCACCTTGACTTTGAACCCCGACCTCAACCATCGCAAGTCTACAACCTCAACCTCAACCCCAACCATTGCATTTCACCATGACTTTCCCTTCCAGGACAATGTTCATACCGGCATATGCAATGCAATGCACAAATAACAATTAGTCGAACAAAACGTCGGAACTACAGCCATCTTTCAACTCAGACGCTCACGCTCGGTAGTGCAAGTGCACACATGATTATTTAATAAAGACACGCCCCCAAACTCTCTCCCGGATCGTTGGCCAGCCAGGAGGACTTCTCTCACAGTCTTCAACTTTGACTCACCCGCCCCGGGCTCTCTCCCGTGTTGCCGAGGTTGAACTTTTTCAACCCCGGCGAGCGTTCGTTCATCTTCGTAAGGTTGCTCTTAACCATCCTATGACCTTGGGGTCGGGTTCAACCGCAACCCCGACCTCAAACTTTCCATCACTTCGATAGCCAGTTTCAACCTTGACCTTGAACCCCGACCTCAACCGCTGCAAGTTTTCAACCTCAACCTCAACCCCAACCTTTGCCTTTCACCTTGACTATCCCATCCAGGACAATGTTCACACACGGCATATGCAATGCAATGCACAAATAACAATTACTCGAACAAAACGTCGAAACTACGGCAAACTTTCAACTTATACGCACAAACTCGGTAGTGCAAGTGCACATGATTATTTATTATAGACACGCCCCCCAAACCAGTTTCAACCTTTCACCTTGACTTTGAACCCCGACCTCAACCATCGCAAGTCTACAACCTCAACCTCAACCCCAACCATTGCATTTCACCATGACTTTCCCTTCCAGGACAATGTTCATACCGGCATATGCAATGCAATGCACAAATAACAATTAGTCGAACAAAACGTCGGAACTACAGCCATCTTTCAACTCAGACGCTCACGCTCGGTAGTGCAAGTGCACACATGATTATTTAATAAAGACACGCCCCCAAACTCTCTCCCGGATCGTTGGCCAGCCAGGAGGACTTCTCTCACAGTCTTCAACTTTGACTCACCCGCCCCGGGCTCTCTCCCGTGTTGCCGAGGTTGAACTTTTTCAACCCCGGCGAGCGTTCGTTCATCTTCGTAAGGTTGCTCTTAACCATCCTATGACCTTGGGGTCGGGTTCAACCGCAACCCCGACCTCAAACTTTCCATCACTTCGATAGCCAGTTTCAACCTTGACCTTGAACCCCGACCTCAACCGCTGCAAGTTTTCAACCTCAACCTCAACCCCAACCTTTGCCTTTCACCTTGACTATCCCATCCAGGACAATGTTCACACACGGCATATGCAATGCAATGCACAAATAACAATTACTCGAACAAAACGTCGAAACTACGGCAAACTTTCAACTTATACGCACAAACTCGGTAGTGCAAGTGCACATGATTATTTATTATAGACACGCCCCCCAAACCAGTTTCAACCTTTCACCTTGACTTTGAACCCCGACCTCAACCATCGCAAGTCTACAACCTCAACCTCAACCCCAACCATTGCATTTCACCATGACTTTCCCTTCCAGGACAATGTTCATACCGGCATATGCAATGCAATGCACAAATAACAATTAGTCGAACAAAACGTCGGAACTACAGCCATCTTTCAACTCAGACGCTCACGCTCGGTAGTGCAAGTGCACACATGATTATTTAATAAAGACACGCCCCCAAACTCTCTCCCGGATCGTTGGCCAGCCAGGAGGACTTCTCTCACAGTCTTCAACTTTGACTCACCCGCCCCGGGCTCTCTCCCGTGTTGCCGAGGTTGAACTTTTTCAACCCCGGCGAGCGTTCGTTCATCTTCGTAAGGTTGCTCTTAACCATCCTATGACCTTGGGGTCGGGTTCAACCGCAACCCCGACCTCAAACTTTCCATCACTTCGATAGCCAGTTTCAACCTTGACCTTGAACCCCGACCTCAACCGCTGCAAGTTTTCAACCTCAACCTCAACCCCAACCTTTGCCTTTCACCTTGACTATCCCATCCAGGACAATGTTCACACACGGCATATGCAATGCAATGCACAAATAACAATTACTCGAACAAAACGTCGAAACTACGGCAAACTTTCAACTTATACGCACAAACTCGGTAGTGCAAGTGCACATGATTATTTATTATAGACACGCCCCCCAAACCAGTTTCAACCTTTCACCTTGACTTTGAACCCCGACCTCAACCATCGCAAGTCTACAACCTCAACCTCAACCCCAACCATTGCATTTCACCATGACTTTCCCTTCCAGGACAATGTTCATACCGGCATATGCAATGCAATGCACAAATAACAATTAGTCGAACAAAACGTCGGAACTACAGCCATCTTTCAACTCAGACGCTCACGCTCGGTAGTGCAAGTGCACACATGATTATTTAATAAAGACACGCCCCCAAACTCTCTCCCGGATCGTTGGCCAGCCAGGAGGACTTCTCTCACAGTCTTCAACTTTGACTCACCCGCCCCGGGCTCTCTCCCGTGTTGCCGAGGTTGAACTTTTTCAACCCCGGCGAGCGTTCGTTCATCTTCGTAAGGTTGCTCTTAACCATCCTATGACCTTGGGGTCGGGTTCAACCGCAACCCCGACCTCAAACTTTCCATCACTTCGATAGCCAGTTTCAACCTTGACCTTGAACCCCGACCTCAACCGCTGCAAGTTTTCAACCTCAACCTCAACCCCAACCTTTGCCTTTCACCTTGACTATCCCATCCAGGACAATGTTCACACACGGCATATGCAATGCAATGCACAAATAACAATTACTCGAACAAAACGTCGAAACTACGGCAAACTTTCAACTTATACGCACAAACTCGGTAGTGCAAGTGCACATGATTATTTATTATAGACACGCCCCCCAAACCAGTTTCAACCTTTCACCTTGACTTTGAACCCCGACCTCAACCATCGCAAGTCTACAACCTCAACCTCAACCCCAACCATTGCATTTCACCATGACTTTCCCTTCCAGGACAATGTTCATACCGGCATATGCAATGCAATGCACAAATAACAATTAGTCGAACAAAACGTCGGAACTACAGCCATCTTTCAACTCAGACGCTCACGCTCGGTAGTGCAAGTGCACACATGATTATTTAATAAAGACACGCCCCCAAACTCTCTCCCGGATCGTTGGCCAGCCAGGAGGACTTCTCTCACAGTCTTCAACTTTGACTCACCCGCCCCGGGCTCTCTCCCGTGTTGCCGAGGTTGAACTTTTTCAACCCCGGCGAGCGTTCGTTCATCTTCGTAAGGTTGCTCTTAACCATCCTATGACCTTGGGGTCGGGTTCAACCGCAACCCCGACCTCAAACTTTCCATCACTTCGATAGCCAGTTTCAACCTTGACCTTGAACCCCGACCTCAACCGCTGCAAGTTTTCAACCTCAACCTCAACCCCAACCTTTGCCTTTCACCTTGACTATCCCATCCAGGACAATGTTCACACACGGCATATGCAATGCAATGCACAAATAACAATTACTCGAACAAAACGTCGAAACTACGGCAAACTTTCAACTTATACGCACAAACTCGGTAGTGCAAGTGCACATGATTATTTATTATAGACACGCCCCCCAAACCAGTTTCAACCTTTCACCTTGACTTTGAACCCCGACCTCAACCATCGCAAGTCTACAACCTCAACCTCAACCCCAACCATTGCATTTCACCATGACTTTCCCTTCCAGGACAATGTTCATACCGGCATATGCAATGCAATGCACAAATAACAATTAGTCGAACAAAACGTCGGAACTACAGCCATCTTTCAACTCAGACGCTCACGCTCGGTAGTGCAAGTGCACACATGATTATTTAATAAAGACACGCCCCCAAACTCTCTCCCGGATCGTTGGCCAGCCAGGAGGACTTCTCTCACAGTCTTCAACTTTGACTCACCCGCCCCGGGCTCTCTCCCGTGTTGCCGAGGTTGAACTTTTTCAACCCCGGCGAGCGTTCGTTCATCTTCGTAAGGTTGCTCTTAACCATCCTATGACCTTGGGGTCGGGTTCAACCGCAACCCCGACCTCAAACTTTCCATCACTTCGATAGCCAGTTTCAACCTTGACCTTGAACCCCGACCTCAACCGCTGCAAGTTTTCAACCTCAACCTCAACCCCAACCTTTGCCTTTCACCTTGACTATCCCATCCAGGACAATGTTCACACACGGCATATGCAATGCAATGCACAAATAACAATTACTCGAACAAAACGTCGAAACTACGGCAAACTTTCAACTTATACGCACAAACTCGGTAGTGCAAGTGCACATGATTATTTATTATAGACACGCCCCCCAAACCAGTTTCAACCTTTCACCTTGACTTTGAACCCCGACCTCAACCATCGCAAGTCTACAACCTCAACCTCAACCCCAACCATTGCATTTCACCATGACTTTCCCTTCCAGGACAATGTTCATACCGGCATATGCAATGCAATGCACAAATAACAATTAGTCGAACAAAACGTCGGAACTACAGCCATCTTTCAACTCAGACGCTCACGCTCGGTAGTGCAAGTGCACACATGATTATTTAATAAAGACACGCCCCCAAACTCTCTCCCGGATCGTTGGCCAGCCAGGAGGACTTCTCTCACAGTCTTCAACTTTGACTCACCCGCCCCGGGCTCTCTCCCGTGTTGCCGAGGTTGAACTTTTTCAACCCCGGCGAGCGTTCGTTCATCTTCGTAAGGTTGCTCTTAACCATCCTATGACCTTGGGGTCGGGTTCAACCGCAACCCCGACCTCAAACTTTCCATCACTTCGATAGCCAGTTTCAACCTTGACCTTGAACCCCGACCTCAACCGCTGCAAGTTTTCAACCTCAACCTCAACCCCAACCTTTGCCTTTCACCTTGACTATCCCATCCAGGACAATGTTCACACACGGCATATGCAATGCAATGCACAAATAACAATTACTCGAACAAAACGTCGAAACTACGGCAAACTTTCAACTTATACGCACAAACTCGGTAGTGCAAGTGCACATGATTATTTATTATAGACACGCCCCCCAAACCAGTTTCAACCTTTCACCTTGACTTTGAACCCCGACCTCAACCATCGCAAGTCTACAACCTGAACCTCAACCCCAACCATTGCATTTCACCATGACTTTCCCTTCCAGGACAATGTTCATACCGGCATATGCAATGCAATGCACAAATAACAATTAGTCGAACAAAACGTCGGAACTACAGCCATCTTTCAACTCAGACGCTCACGCTCGGTAGTGCAAGTGCACACATGATTATTTAATAAAGACACGCCCCCAAACTCTCTCCCGGATCGTTGGCCAGCCAGGAGGACTTCTCTCACAGTCTTCAACTTTGACTCACCCGCCCCGGGCTCTCTCCCGTGTTGCCGAGGTTGAACTTTTTCAACCCCGGCGAGCGTTCGTTCATCTTCGTAAGGTTGCTCTTAACCATCCTATGACCTTGGGGTCGGGTTCAACCGCAACCCCGACCTCAAACTTTCCATCACTTCGATAGCCAGTTTCAACCTTGACCTTGAACCCCGACCTCAACCGCTGCAAGTTTTCAACCTCAACCTCAACCCCAACCTTTGCCTTTCACCTTGACTATCCCATCCAGGACAATGTTCACACACGGCATATGCAATGCAATGCACAAATAACAATTACTCGAACAAAACGTCGAAACTACGGCAAACTTTCAACTTATACGCACAAACTCGGTAGTGCAAGTGCACATGATTATTTATTATAGACACGCCCCCCAAACCAGTTTCAACCTTTCACCTTGACTTTGAACCCCGACCTCAACCATCGCAAGTCTACAACCTCAACCTCAACCCCAACCATTGCATTTCACCATGACTTTCCCTTCCAGGACAATGTTCATACCGGCATATGCAATGCAATGCACAAATAACAATTAGTCGAACAAAACGTCGGAACTACAGCCATCTTTCAACTCAGACGCTCACGCTCGGTAGTGCAAGTGCACACATGATTATTTAATAAAGACACGCCCCCAAACTCTCTCCCGGATCGTTGGCCAGCCAGGAGGACTTCTCTCACAGTCTTCAACTTTGACTCACCCGCCCCGGGCTCTCTCCCGTGTTGCCGAGGTTGAACTTTTTCAACCCCGGCGAGCGTTCGTTCATCTTCGTAAGGTTGCTCTTAACCCTAACCCTAACCCTAACCCTAACCCTAGGGTTAAGGTTAGGGTTAGGGTTAGGGTTAGGGTTAGGGTTAGGGTATAAGAAAAATACGAAGATGAACCAAAAAGATGAACCAGGAGATGAACCTAGCACCGCCCCCAATTTTTTGATTGGATACTAAGATCACGTGATCATTTCTCCTTCAAATATATACAGTTGCTTTTCCTCATTCTGTGAAAAGTGTGATATGGATTTTGTATGGACTTTGCAGTGATTGTTTGTTCTTTTGTATTGAATATTTGAATTTTTCCTTTGGAAATTATTTCTAATCAGTTTTTGATTGAAGGTGATAGTTTTACTGGATAATTTCTGGCCTAAGGTATTTATGAGTTTTGAATTGGTTAACATTTATACTTCTTTTATTTAGATAATGGTACTTTATTTTGTCGTTCCCATTTTTCGTCCGTTTATGTGTATATCAACGGGCTTTACCAAGAGGACCAAAATTTGTATCCTGCCAGAAATAACGATGGTACATTTGCCTTGGACCAGGCACATTTTGTACCGTACAAAAGACTTATAATAAAGAACTATGAGCATCCTATAGTTTTTATTGATTGAATGGGGTTTTGCGACGTTTTCATCAGTTGCGGTAATATCACGGCAGTCAATGCACGTACCAGTGTTTTCCTGGCTTATCTAAAGAAATTGCCTGAACCTAGCAACAATGAGTCGGGTGGCGCCCGATGATACCCCTACAGAGAAGTAGATAATACGAGTTGAAACACTCGGGGGACTAGGTGCCAAAGGCAACAAGGGTAACGGTAAGCCCGTACATGCCCTTAACATTATTTCTGACCTGTTTGATACCTGTAATTGTGCGTTGACCCGTACCTGTACAAGGATCGTGACCCTCTACCTGGTAAGGATCACCCTAGCCCTTAGCCCTATTTATACCCGTTACCCCTTTACCCTTTCACCCACAAACCGGTCAACTCTTCTACCCCCTCTACCCTTATACACCTAATTCTCTTATACCTTTTTACCCCTCTGCCGTATAACCCCTCTATCCAACTGTCCCTATACTCTTCTATCCCTCTATCCTTCTACCCCCAATTCCCTTATACCCTTCTGCCCAATTACCCGTCTACCATTCTACCCCTATACCATTCTAAACTTCTGGACCTCTAAACATCTGACCGTCTCTCCTTCTGACCTATTACCCTTCCACCCTTTTACCTTTTACCCTTCCTCTTTTCATCCGTTTTTCCATGTTCCTTTCCACCCTTCTACCCTTCAATTCTTCCATCCTTTTACCCTGTTACCCTTCCACACTTTGACGCATGCAACCATTTAACCTTCCATTCTAATTCCCCTCTGACCTTTAACCCTTTCGCCCTTTTACCTTTGACCCTTCAATAATTTTATCCGTTTACCCGTGTTCCCTTCCATTATTCCACCCCTTTCCTTCTGCCCTCTTACCCTTCCATCAGTCGGCCCATTAAACCCCTAGGGTTAGGGTTAGGGTTAGGGTTAGGGTTAGGGTTAGGGTTAGGTTAGGGTTTAGGGTATAAGAAAAATACGAAGGTTAGGGTTAGGGTTTAGGGTTAGGGTATTGAGTCTTTGCGATAGTTCAGGCCTTACCCGGTCAGAAGACCTCATCTCTGACCCACTTTTCAAATTTATACTTCCATATATTTCGGCTGTTATTTTTCCCCGAAGAATATAGCTCAGTAATCAATAATTGTAATTTGATGTGTTTGTTAATTTTCTATTTGAGTTTCCTATCTTTTATTCTTTATTTCATAAATATATATTTATGTACAGAATAATGGAGAATAAGTGATTATTATTTGGTTAGCTTGGATGCATTTTTCAAGTGCAATATGACATTCTTAAAGATTATAAACGCAAATATTACAGTCTAATTAAAACTTTGATAGAACAAAATACCAAAAAACAGATTATGCTAATATTTGGAAATTCCGACTTTTGAAAAAAATAGTTAGTTCTTCAACCTGACTATGCAGACCCATGATATTTTATGTGTGCATTTACTATCGACAGGTTAGGGTTAGGGTTAGGGTTAGGGTTAGGGTTAAGAGCAACCTTACGAAGATGAACGAACGCTCGCCGGGGTTGAAAAAGGTCAACCTCGGCAACACGGGAGAGAGCCCGGGGCGGGTGAGTCAAAGTCGAAGACTGTGAGAGAAGTCCTCCTGGCTGGCCAATGATCCGGGAGAGAGTTTGGGGGCGTGTCTTTAATAAATAATCATGTGTGCACTTGCACAACCGAGCGTGAGCGTCTGAGTTGAAAGATAGCTGTAGTTCCGACGTTTTATTCGAGTGATTGTTATTTGTGCATTGCATTGCATATGCCGGCATGAACATTATCCTGGATGGGAAAGTCATGGTGAAATGTAATGGTTGGGGTTGAGGTTGAGGTTGGAGACTTGCGATGGTTGAGGTCGGGGCTCAAAGTCAAGGTGAAAGGTTGAAACTGGTTTGGGGGGCGTGTCTTTAATAAATAATCATGTGCACTTGCACTACCGAGCATGAGCGTATGAATTGAAAGTTTGCCGTAGTTTCGACGTTTTGTTCGAGTAATTGTTATTTGTGCATTGCATTGCATATGCCGTGTGTGAACATTGTCCGGGATGGGATAGTCAAGGTGAAAGGCAAAGGTTGGGGTTGAGGTTGAAGCCTTGCAGTGGTTGAGGTCGGGGTTCAAGGTCAAGGTTGAAACTGGCTATCGAAGTGATTGAAAGTTTGAGGTCGGGGTTGCGGTTGAACCCGACCCCAAGGTCATAGGATGGTTAAGAGCAACCTTACGAAGATGAACGAACGCTCGCCGGGGTTGAAAAAGGTCAACCTCGGCAACACGGGAGAGAGCCCGGGGCGGGTGAGTCAAAGTCGAAGACTGTGAGAGAAGTCCTCCTGGCTGGCCAATGATCCGGGAGAGAGTTTGGAAACATTCATGCCAAGTTTGGTTGAAATTGCCCAAATGGTTACTGAGGAGAAGATGTTTAAAGATTTCTAAGTAAAAAACTGCCCTACCCTGCCACGCCCATATTTGGGCATCAATAAAAATTCTAGAACAACTTTTGAAAAGGGTTACCCAAGGAACATTCATACCAAATTTGGTTGAAATTGGCTTAATAGTTACTGTGGAGAAGATGTTTAAAGATTTCAAAGTCAAAAACTGCCACGCCCATATTTGGGCATGAAACAAAATTCTGCGAACAACTTTTGAAAAGGGTCAACCAAGAAACATTCATGCCAAGTTTGGTTGAAATTGGCCAAATGGTTTCTGAGGAGAAGATGTTTAAAGATTTCAAAGTCAAAAACTGCCCCACCCTGCCACGCCCATTTTGGGCATAAATCAAATTCCAGGAATAACTTTTGAAAAGGGTCACCCGAGAAACATTCATGCAAAGTTTGGTTGAAAATGGCCAAATGGTTACTGAGGAGAAGATGTTTAAAGATTTCACAGACAAAAACTGCCACGCCCTGCCACGCCCATATTTGTGGGTCAATCAAAATTCCGCGAAATACTTTCGAAAAGGGTCATCCAAGGAATATTCATGCCAAGTTTGGTTGTAATTGGCCCAATGGTTACTGAGGAGAAGATGTTTAAAGATTTCAAAGTCAAAAACTGCCACGCCCTGTCACGCCCATATTTTGGCATAAATAAAAATTCTGCGAACAACTTTTAAAAAGGGTCACCCAAGGAACATTCATGCAAAGTTTTGGTGAAATTGGCCCTATGGTTACTGAGGAGAAGATGTTTAAAGATTTCTAAGTAAAAAACTGCCACGCCCTGTCACGCCCATATTTTGGCATAAATAAAAATTCTGCGAACAACTTTTAAAAAGGGTCACCCAAGGAACATTCATGCAAAGTTTGGTTGAAATTGGCCCTATGGTTACTGAGGAGAAGATGTTTAAAGATTTCGAAGTCAAAAACTGCCACGCCCTGCCACGCCCATATTTGGGCATAAATCAAAATTCCACGAACAACTCTTAAAAGGGTCACCCAAAGGAACATTCATACCAAATTTGGTTGAAATTTGCCCAATAGTTACTGAGGAGAAGATGTTTAAAGATTTCAAAGTCAAAAACTGCCACGCCCATATTTGGGCGTGAAACAAAATTCTGCGAACAACCTTTGAAAAGAGTCACCCAAGGAACATTCATGCCAAGTTTGGTTGAAATTTGCCCAATGGTTCCTGAGGAGAACATGTTTAAAGATTTCAAAGTCAAAAACTGCCCCACCCTGCCTCGCCCATATTTGGCCATAAATCAAAATTCCAGGAACAACTTTTGAAAAGAGTCACCAAAGGAACATCCATGCAAAGTTTTGTTGAAAATGGCCAAATGGTTACTGAGGAGAAGATGTTTAAAGATTTCACAGAAAAAAACTGCCACGCCCTGCCTCGCCCATATTTGTGGGTCAATCAAAATTCCGCGATCAACTTTCGAAAAGGGTCATCCAAGGAATATTCATGGCAAGTTTGGTTGTAATTGGCTCAATGGTTACTGGGGAGAAGATGTTAAAAGCTTTCAAAGTCAAAAACTGCCACGCCCTGCCACGCCCATATTTGGGCATAAATTAAAATTCTGAGAACAACTTTTGAAAAGGGTCACCCAAAGGAACATTCGTGCCAAGTTTGGTTGAAATTGGCCCTATGGTTACTGAGCAGATGATGTTTAAAGATTTCTATGTCAAAAACTTCCACTCCCTGCCACGCCCATATTTGGGCATAAATCAAAATTCCACGAACAACTTTTGAAAAGGGTCACCCAAGGAACATTCGTGTCAAGTTTGGTTGAAATTGGCCCAATGGATTCTGAGGAGAAGATGTTTAAAGATTTCTAATTCAAAAACTGCTACGGCCTGCCACGCTCATATTTGGGCATCAATTAAAATTCTGAGAACAACTTTTAAAAAGGGTCACCCAAAGGAACATTCGTGCCAAGTTTGGTTGAAATTTGCCCAATGGTTACTGAGGAGAAGATGTTTAATGATTTCAAAGTCAAAACTGCCACGCCCTGCCACGCCTATATTTTTGGGTCAATCAAAAATCCGCGAACAACTTTTGAGAAGGGTCACCCAAGGAACATTCCTAACAAGTTTGGTTGAATTCCGCCCAGTGGTTACTTAGGAGAAGATGTTTAAAGAATTGTTGACGCCTTCCGACGCACGACGCACGACTCACAACGCACGACGCACGACGGACAATAGGTGATACCAAAAGCTCACCTTGAGCACGTTGTGCTCAGGTGAACTAAAAAGAAACCAAGATTGTGTGCTTAAAAACATAACAAGATCTAGAGTTCTATTAAGCTAAAAAGGAAGAAAAAAGGTACATACATGGTAAAGAAAATTTCAAAGGAACATTCTCATCGATGGTCATTCTACGTGAAAAAAAGGAGAATTTAAATCTTGACATCTCTCAAACTGTTACATTTGGTAGGTATTGCCTTTTAAATTTAAAGAACAAGAAGCTAAAGATGAGCAACATCTACAATTTGGCAAAAACTGATTACAAAAGCGCTTACTTTGGTTAAATTTGTCAATGTTTAAGTACAAACAGTAGGAACCGCCGATATTCTGTAGGTACTTGAATAGCTTTGCTCTGATAATTGATAATAAAAATTCTGTACTGATATTTTCATTCTAGTGAGCATTTTTTCTTCATGTTCATGTTGTTTTTCTATTATTTTGACATGTGTATTGCATGAATATTGTGAAGGGGCTATAAAACTTGGTAACCACAGCTGAAACGATTCTTATTTCATCATTTTTGTCCTTTTTTACATTTGTTATTATATGTGTATTTTGGAAGAAAACAATTTGAACACAGATGATAAATTATCAATGAACATCTATAGAAAAAGAGCCTATGCGGATCATTCCGAATAGCGTGGCATGTATAACCATATGTCTGCCTATGCACTTTGTCGATAGGAATTAACTCAAAATTTTCAGATATGAACCGAGAATAATGAATGTAGTTTGTGATCAGTTTCTAATTTGAATTGTTCGAAAAGAATTCGCCCATAAAGAATTGAGAGGTAAATACCAGTCGATATTATCATCTTTGTCTCGACGATTGGCCAATCGCTGGCCCCGCCCACTGACTCCTTTGGCCCTGCCCACTGACTCCTTTGGCCCTGCCCACTGACTCCTTTGGCCCTGCCCACTGACTCCTTTGGCCCCGCCCACTGACTCCAAAAGGATGTTCTGCTTCGAAACGATGTCATTTTGAAAAATTTGTGACCGGTAGTATATTACAAATAGGTTGTATGGTTGGTCGGCAACCTTAAGATCGTAACTACAGCTTGAATCAGCAATAGTTACGACGTTTAAGTCGCCAAACCAACAAGAATGATTCACTAAAGTGGCTGCCAAAGTTGGATTTCAAACTTAACTTCCACTTTGAATGAATGATTTCATTGATAAACTAATTATTTTATTGACAGCCGCGATTGGTTAATTACCCTACCACGTGTGTTGTCATACGTGTACAATTTTTGTACTGCTACGTTCTACATAAGGCCAGATTTATAGGATGAAAGTAACTCCGACATGAAACCATTCTAAAAAATACCAGCATTATGTCATTGCATTAGTAATAAACATGTGATTTGATAAAATGTCAAAAAGGGTGTTATAACAGATATATTCGTTTAGTTGTGAGATAGAATGTACATCTGGATTAATTGACCAAGCGCTAGTGTCAATCAAATAACCAGTCGACCAATGAAATCATTCATGTAGACTAGAAATAAGTTTTGAACTCGGCCATTGGCCGCCATTTTTATTAACCCATTTTGTTGGTTTGGCTTAAACGTCGTAAGTAAAGCTTATTCAGGCTGTGCTTGCGACGTTTCGGTCGCCAACTAACTATACTATCTTTTTGTTACATGCAACGGACCATAAATTTTTCAAAATAACGCCGTTAAAAGTCGAAGCAGGTCTTCCTGTTGAAGTCAATAGGCGGGTCCAATGGAGTCAATAGGTGGGTCCAATGGGGTCTATAGACGGGTCAAATGGAGTCAATAGGCGGGACTTGCGATTGGTCAATCATTACCCATTATACGAAACAGACTGAGAAAATATTGACTATGAGCAAATAGACCGGAATCGAAACAAATTTTTGAATAGGCTTTATTTAAGAAAGTTTTTGTCCTTATTTACTACTGCGGTATATTTTTTAAACGCATATTATCCGCGTCAATACGAAAATAAAAAAGATTAAAGCATCTCTACCTATCAATATAGCAACCAATCTACACCGTTTTTATACAGGATCACTGGACTTATATGGCAAAATGGAATAATTATTGATTACTTTATAATGTTTAGAACATGTCAAAGGTCCTGATTTGATATATTTGGTAAAGAGAGAAATCGATTGTAGAGCGAAAATTAGCGTGTCTTACTACGACATATTTGATGTGAATCTCGTTTCCAGTAATAAAATTGTTCAACTATTCTTCCCATTGATTCAAATGGAATTCTCATTTCATTTCCTCGACACATTTCCACGTGAGAATATTCTGAGATATGGTACTTTTTATCATATTTCAAAAGTCTACGAACTAGAATCGAGAACACCGATTGATCGAACCTGTGACAAGCGTGGAGGTGTTTGTCTCCTTCACAATGTGCAATAATGTATGAAGAATTTGTCACCATGCATCCAAATGTTAGAGCACAGAGAAACAACGGTTTCATGAAATAATCATTTATAAACAGATTCCTGTATATCAAAATGAGATTTGCTTCTGTTTCAAACTGTTTCGAAAAGGCACAAGAGTTTTCGTTTAAATAAGCAAATGTATAGTAATCAGTCTGAACGGCAAGATTGGAGAATGCATTTCTGTAGAGAACACCATTATTTCTGGCTGCTTCAAACAGCCGATCTTGGTCTGAATCTATAAACCGCGCTGAAGCGTCCATCCACATGACGAAACCAAATTCTTTTAGCATCATCTGGAATAGAGAAATATAGAACTCAAATGAGAGTTACTTACAGCAAAACAAGGTAAGGGGGTTATCTCACCAAAGATATACTCTATGTGCGCCAGTTTCCGGAGACATCGGTAGCATAATCAAAGTGCCTTACGCACTGTAATTGGTCGTCACTGAGAAATTAGATAAATCGTTGCATTCCGACTTTAGAATTATGGTAAAAAAAATAATTTCTATTTCTTTCACAACACGTAGGTTCTATCCTAGTGTACGATATTTCCGTGAATGTTAATTATAACTGATATTATTTAACACGAACGCATGACCTTGATGCAACATGGGTACCGACAAATTAGCAACTTTTTGTGAACACTAGATTTTAAAACTTCTCGATTGTTAAATAGTCATGGCTAGATCATCCCTGCAAGCTTTTTTATAAAGCCAAAACAGAACAAGAGCCATCAGAGACGGATTATGCTCCCCGAATAAGGCGTTTGTCACAAACTGTATGCCATTATTGGTCAAAAACTTCTTATTGAATGCAACTATAGTTTGAGAGTTCAGTTCACAAGAATTTGGAAGTTTGACAAAAATTGAAGGAATCTGTTTAGCTTCAGAGGCCTGATTCTAGTACAATTCAATATCATTTTATGGTAAAGGGTTGAATATTTTACCTTGACCATCAAAGTTATCAATGAAAAATGTTTCCATACAAAAAAATGAAGACAAACTTGAGTAGTCTTGTAGAAGCAATAAACTGATTTATTTAAGAGTAGGAAATATACAAAATATAAAAATTGCAATCACTTATCAGTTAGAATTTGACCTTGACCTTGACCAAGAACTATATCTAAGTTTCTGCTGAAAGGTCTTGTCACAAGTAATAAACATATGAAAAATGCTTACATATGATGGCTATATCACTCACCATTGCAAAATTATGGCCAATTTTAAAGTTTTTTCACTTCCCAAATTTTGACTTTGAGAAATGACCTTGACCTTGAATGATGACCTTGAACTTGGTACCAACAAAAAGGGTTTGTCACAAGCAATGCACATGTGAAATATGAAGACTTCATCTGTAACCAATCAAAAGTTATTGCCAATTTTAGTTTTTGCGGGGAAAAAAGACAGTTAACGTAAAGGTAATAACATTAAGGCCCCTTTTCCCATGACGCATTTTCTTACGAAAATTCCCGTTAGTTTAAGGTCAAGGGGATCTGATTTGCTACTCAAATATGAAATTTCATGAAATTCTAATAATTAATCTTTGAGAAATTGGCAAAAATACCTATTTTTTACATTAAGGCCCCTTTTTCCATGACACAGCCTTGAAATAAGAAAAATCAAAAAGCTTGTTTTGGAAATTTCGTAGGAAGATTACATATGAAGTTTCGTCCAATTAGGCCCAGGGGTTGCTGAGTTATGACTTCGGACGGACGGACGGACGGACGCACAGGCCGGCGACTATATGCTCCCCCTTTTTTTCGGGGATCATCAAAATTATGGAAATATGATAACTTAAGTTTAAGAGCAAATGCTGACAGTAGGTTCATGAAATTTCAAAACCCTCTCTTTTCTGGGCTGAAATTAGCAATTCCTAAACAGCGCTGATTATAATCAACGGAAAAATCAATTGATACTATTCTTTGGGCGAATTCTTTAGACAGCTTGAAAGCATAATAATCAAATTAGCTCTCCAGCAGAATTTACAGTACTTTGATTACCTTAGGGCTGAAAAATAACAGACTGGCAGTATTTTCTACGTTTATACCTCGATTTGATTGAAAGAATGGGTTGGTTAGACTCGTTCATCCTTGAAGTATGCACCTTTAAAGCGTGTGACCGTCCAGTTTTCCTTTACTCCTTTTGATAATTCTTAACTTGTAAAATGAATGATTTTTCTTCTGTTTTCCCGTCAGAATATACGTCAAGTTGGGCTAAAGGCAGTTTTGGTAAATTGCAGCGACACAAATCGAGTTTACGGTTATATAAATTGGTCTACGACCAATTAAAAACAAACGACGCACAAACTAATGATGTTTGTTGTTGTTTAATCGGAAATCATTAAACGAACGGCACAGTCTTATAAATTCATTTTTAGAATACCAACGCTGGTTGACCAACGATGAATCTGATCTCATATTCAATTGGCCAATACCTGGCCCGCCCACTTACTCCCTTGCTATGCTCAGTGACTCCTACAGAAAGTCCCGCGTAGATATTTTACGGCGTTATTTTTTAAAATCAATAGCCATTAGCATGTAATAAAAAAGTAAAATGGTTGGTTTTCGATCTAAACGCCGTAACTACAGCTTGAATAAGCTATAGCCACGACGTTTAGGTCGCCAAACAATGAAAAATATTCAACAAAAATGGCGGCCAAATTTGATTCTCTGATTGAGAGTTGCGATTGGTCAATTATAGTTTTTCCCTGAGAAATTTTTACAGGTATAGGTGGCGTGAGGATGGGATTATTCTGCAAAGATTTGGATACATTCCGTTATTGAATTGTATTTTCAAAAAAAATATTTTTTTTTCAATTAGTTCTTATGGAGATACCTTTTGAGGTATGTGAATTAATTACTGTATTCGATAACAAATATGGGTTTCTTTTTTTTTATAAAATCATTTCTGTGAATGAGGTATTTTTCAGAGCGGAAAGTACGAATGATACGCATTGATAAACGTATAAAGACTGACAAATGATGACAAACGGATGGAAAACCTTGGTTAATCTTCTCTTCGATTCTGGGCAACCGCTAATAGATTTTGATCAATTTAATTGACTTTGTAATGGATTTGATTTCAGCCATCTTCGAGTTCAAGACATAATTTTCACTAGTACTTAGAAACAATGTTGACATTGGTGTAAAAATTTAGCTCAATATGTAACATATTGTACGTTGTTTAAACCCTCAAAATAGAAATAATTAAAAGCGCGTGAACTAAAGGAATAATGTAAATTACTATAGACATCTCAGCATCTTTGTGACCTTTTTCTTATGGTGTAATATACTTCCAAAATGGTATGTAACTCGTTGTTTGAGTTTCCTGTCCTTTGAAAAGGTATAAACACGCATGAACATAATGTATATCAAGAAGGATCTTAAACTTTAAATTACCCACCCATTGTTGCTTTAAAAAAAGTCGTTGTACTTACCTGTATAATGATAGGCTTCCATGTAAAACCATCCAAGTTTGAGACGTGAGGTGGAAATTGTGAAAACGGAAAAAGACGAAGATGGACCCTTGGGTATTTCTTAATCTGAAAATAAGCAAGCCATAGGCTGATATGAGCAATAGTGAGTCGTCGATTTTGTTTTCACTGAAACAAACTTTAAAAGGCCTTTTGGTATTTTTCTGAAGAAAAAATAGTACATGGTATCAGAAACAAGTGTTTGTCGAATTACTCTTGAGTATCCAAAATTAAAAAAATGCTGTAAACTGTTAAGCACTACAACACACTTCTTTTTAAAATGCACTTTCTAAATTTTACCTTATCTACCTTTATAAGGAACGTAATTGTAATAAAGCATATATAATAAAAGTGAATATCTAAAACAAATAAAGCATCGACGTTAGGTTTATAAATAAATAATAGATAGATAAATAAACAAATAATAAAAATAAAACATCACCAACACAACAAAACATTATTACTCAGTAGGATAGAAAATATTGTCGATAAAGAAGAAATTGCAACAAGCATTTTTTTTTTCAAAATTTTCTTCTCGAGTTTAAAAATACTGTCTCAATGGGTGTGTGGTATAGGTGCTTGAGTCGTGATCTGAATGACAAAGGTTCGAGGTGTGTTCATGGGCAAGAAACTTAATAGTCAGCCTCAGTCTACCCAGCTGTGGGTTTAAACCACAATCTCTCTTTCAGGGATGTGAAAACACCTGGATTGTGAGCGTTCGAGAACGACTCTATAATCTTAAAGTTTTCGTTGCAGTAGAACTAAAATAGAGTAGTATTAACTGAATATAAAAACACAGGTACGTAAATACAAGTGGGTAAACAGAAAAGGGTTAACCAATCGGAATAACTGAAATAAATGGTTTAAAAGAAACAAATACGACGACGTCAATTGAATCTTAATACAAGCAACTGCTTTAAAGAAATCACGGTTTAAGCTGATCTTTTAAATACATATTACCGCGGTTGAGTCTCAAAAAGTGAATTTGAAATTCTATAGGACGAAAAATTCCTATAATAGTGTTAGATAGCCTAGTTGTTTATGAACGAAATTAGGAGATTCAAGAATTATCACAGGTATTGGTTTTTTTTCTTGTGATGTCTTACAATTTAAGAAATCATAAAAAATACCGTTTGCATCTTTTGGTCAAAGTTACTGCATTTCTGAAGCAATTCAGATATGACTTGTAGCCACGCTCGAAAAAGCTATTTTCATTTGATTTTGTTTTTTTAAACAATTCTGATAAGAGTGATCTAAAGATAATTCCTATGAAATTCGACAGTATCTGATATTATTTTTGAAAAGGAATGTATAAATATAAACAGGGACTGACGGAACCATCGTCAGAAGCACGATAGATATAACACCAGTACAATAAACATTATGCCTTTCCGCCAAAGGAACTAAATACAAAAGATAGGTTGTCTTGAATGTAAAATATACATACTTATTTATAGTAAAATTGCAACTTTTTTCTCGTCAGATTGTAAAGCTACTTAGACTAGTAAGGCAGGTATTTTACTCAAACTCCGATTTTCTTTAGGTGATCAAATATAATATATATATTACCCGTTCCCTCTGCCATTCCCAGAGACCAAGATCATAATAATAAACTTCCAGGCCCGGATAACGAGGGAAGAGTTGTTTTTGTAAACTTTCCAGCATAAAAAGTGATTCTGTGAAATGGTTTGACGAGGCACCTGTAGCTATCACGGGCTCTACACGCGCAACGTTGATTTCCGAATCTGTTTGTATTTCATAGTACTTCTTATAGCTGTCGATGATTTCTCTCGGGAAGGAATAATTTTTAACGATGTCTAAATTCTCCTGAAAACTTAGCTGTGTTATCTGCGGATGGTCTGGATTGCAGTTCAAGATTGGGATTGTGTACTTGGTGGTATTTGATTCTGAAATTAAATCAAAGATCGTCAAAACATTTGACTGACTTAAGTTGTTTACTCATTCGGGTTTTGATCGGATACAAGCAGTTTCGAAAAACTTCAAGGCATGTTGTTTGCAAGACACTATACAGATGTAGCACCTTACAGTTCCGCTACAGTCCGTGACTAATGATTGGTAGAGCAGGAAATCCGTAAACGCAGTCTATCATTTGAAATAATGAAAACAAGACCACCCATTAAGAGTCATCATGGTGTCTTACATGTAGATTATTAGAGAATTTTCGCTAGATTTTTACTTGATAATATCTCCGATAATAAGTAAACCCCAAAAATGATAATCTCACTATTTGCGTACATGTAGCCTGCTTTCGCAAATTTCGCGATACTAAGGTGATCTTTAACAAGGTAATCAAATCGCATTTCACATGCTAAGTAAAGCAATAAAATAGATTTTCTCCGATTTTTTTTTCACATTTTGTATCATTTTTTTTTTGGTGTTGTCTTTTCTACATAAACCTTTCATTAAAGAATATATTGTTCGCCACACGTTGAAATCTACTTTATCATGCACAAAATGATCGATAAATCTTACACTGATCTTACTGATCTACTGTGCTTCACATAATCTTATGGTAGAGAAAGGCAGACACTATGATATTACACGTGAGTCAAGGCTTTGTGTCTATTGCGAATGCTATGTAGAGGACGTGGTACATTTTCTATTGAAATGTCCTCTTTACGAAGATTTAAGAAGCAAATATTTACTCACAATGAATAACCTAGAATTAAATCAAAATTTCATAAATATTATGTCAAGTAAAAATCAGAGTGTTTTGCGTAATCTTGCTATGTATATTTACTATGCATTTAAAAAACGGAGTGAATATCTTGTAGAATAATAAAATGGGATGTGTAAATATATGTATACGTATATGTATGTATAAGTGCGTGTGTGTATATATGTGTATATGCACGTGTGTATGTATGTGTGTTTGCACATGTGTGTATGTATGAGATGTAAGTATTCGTGTATATATACTTTTGTCTATGTGTATGATTGCATATTGTGTTTATGTATATGTGTGTATGTTTGTATATACGTGCGTACGTGTGGGTATGTTTACCAAAACAAAATACTACCAACCAAATATCTTCATAAGATCATGAACATGTTTAGTAAATTAGTCTGTTAATCAAGTGAGAATTAATACAGTGTGCAGCCATTAGACAGTAAAAAAGAAAGAATTGCATTAGATGAATAATAGATAAATAAGTTAAAGATAAACGAATATGTAAATTGATTGGAATATTATGTTTTAAGTATCATTGGTAAGTTTCTACATTCACTATATACATTTAGGTATCGACACTTCACTCTCATTTATATGTTGGTATTGGTTGTAATTGTATTGTATCCTTGTGTATGGGCCGGTGGCCTGATTATACAATAAAATGAATGAATGAATGACTATAATAATTCATTATTCAAATGAGTTACGGCCAAATACCTCCATTAAAAAGCAAGTTTTTCAATAAGGTTCCGTCTATTGATTCGGGGCGAAAGGCTCAACGGAAAAACTAAATTGTTAGGGTAATGAATATATAAATCGAGCTAAAACCTGATTTCATTTTCACGCTTTTGCATATACAAGTGACAGGGGGCACATTATTCCCTTTTATACAATATTTCGCTTTCTTCCAAACGTCCATTTTTACTCAATTCCAATATGACTTGTACGACTGTTTAAAACTGTTAAGAGTTTAAAATGATGAAATATTGAAGGAATGATAAGCTTTACATTCTTGAAAAATACTGGTATATATATACAATGTGAACATGTCCATAGTTTTGTTTAAAAACTTTTCTCTAGGTAATAGCCTAAGTTTAGTAATAATATAAACATTTTAAAGTTGTAGTAAAGTTGGAGTAATGCCGACGTTAGAAAGCGATGAATTTCTGTTATAAATGCTTGGCACTTTTTCCTAAATATAAAAGTTTTGACATGTTTTAATGGATCAATAGAAATAGATAAGTAAGAAACTGAATAGTCTACCGTTTATTATTTTAGTGAAGATAGCTGAGATTATATTAAAAGACAGGAGAATAGGATAAATTACAAATGACCTCCAGAATTGGAGTAAGTATATCTTTATTAAGTTACAGTTACGATATTTTGATAGCCAAATGATAGTATATAGTTGACTTGATTGCTTAAACGGGATTTAAAACCACTTTCAACAGTGTTTCAGTCATATCGCGGCGGCTTTAGCACCTATCTATCGATTCCGGCTATTTTTTGCACTAGTACTGCCACTAGATCTGCTCTTCCTACTTAGGTTTACGATTGTCCACCAATCAGTGAGAGACAAATGTTGATAAGTATTCATAATTAGGAGTCCTATGGGCTACCATCGGTGCTTTGGTATTAATTATATAGTTGAAACAAACAAATAATCAACAACCGAAAAATGTTTGTTTATAACTTCCGAAATACGGTAATTTTAGAGCTTGCGAAAATATCTATTGTAGCCGATACATTTATGAACAAAAAACCCAACAATTACTGCAAATGGTGTAAGGTACATGAATAAGGGGAAAGGTATCGCATTAAGATTAAAGTAGACATTTTCGCATTATGATAAATGCAGACGACATTTACCAGAGGAGTCAGTCAGTAAAAGCGACACTACATGTATAGTTAAAGCATTTGATATGGTTGAGTTGAGTTGGATATATACACATCGTAGGTATACGGAACTTATAATTTATTAGGTTAAGATTTTTGTAAGTAGGCCAAAAGTCAGCCCCAGATCACATTAATCATCAAGCTGGATACAACCAAACGTGCTAACAAACACTTCAAAATTTACTGTCTTAGGATTGGACTGTTAAAAAACTCTAGACTATGTCGTGTTAACGAAGATAATTTCCTTAGGATTTCCCCGTCTTTCTCAAAATAAAACAACAACAACAACAACAACAACAAAATAAAAACTGTATTTCTTATTTTGGCAAAAAATGTGCAAGTACGAAGGAAATTCGGGGACAAGCGTTGATTTGATTAAGTAAACTACAGTATTTTCATTAACCCTTTCCTGTTCAAACACGGGATTTTACGTCTTTGTGATTTTATACTTGAGAAAACATTGTGGAAAAAGTAGAAATTGCTCGCAACAAGCAATTTCTTCTTTTCCCACGATATTTTCTACCACATAAGATGGTTTCATTTTAAATTGCATCCAATTTTCATTGTCGTCTGCAACTTCCTTCTATTTGGACCAGTCTAAAATTTTAAAAAATGGGAAGGGTTAAATTCAAATAAAACCCGTTTTCCTATGTTACCTCAACAGTACCAAATCTAAAATAGAAACATTTATATGATTTTACAATGATTTTGAGGATATTAGCAGAAAATGTGATGAAATCGTGAGTTATATCATATCATGCAGAAATAGTTAATCGACGGATGTAATAGAAATGCGGCATTCCTACAGCTCATCTGACTACGGTCCGTGTATATAAAAAGAATAGATAAATAACTATATAAATAAATAACACACAATGTAGGGAAATTATTATTTCTTTGATAAGCGCAATATTTTGGTTATCATGCGTTTAGTGAGAGAGAGAGTTGCAAATTTGTGGAAGGTTAATATCTAAAACCTCTTTTTTAAATGAAACTGATATGAACCGGAAACTACAACATTACATTCCTCGTTCCATTATACAGATTTCAAAATAATGTTTGAAGGCTGATCTTTGTATCAATAGTAGATCACTCGAACATCACATTATATTGAAGGTTTAAGCGTTATCGCGTTATCGCTGTTCAAACTTCGGCTTTGTTATCATGTATTGATTTATGTTTTTCGTCATGTTATTCATCCAAATGTAGGACCTATTACCTTTTTAGGATCGAAAATTATCAGTTCAGCTCATATGACTGATGTAAACAGGGTCCACATATCTGCCTTTGCGGACTTCGTGGATAGAAATTGTTCTTTTAAGATAAATGTTTACTTTCTTCGATTTGATTAAACACAAAGGTCTTCTTGAAGAATCTAATTGCCTTTGTAAACATGTGAAATGGTAACTAGAGTAAAGAATACTACAAAATAATTTGAATCTGTACATATACTATTGTGAACGGTATCTACAATTCTGCCTTTCGACGATACGGTTCTTCGTTTTATTTTGTAATATTTGCTTTCCTTTCGAGTGATAATATAAACGGTACCGCTTAACTACCTTGAGATCATTTAACATGCTTTTGGAATCAAACAGATGCGTAAAATGTATTGTTTATTAAAATAAGTAAAATGTCTTCGAAAACTATGACTGTCAAACCCATTCCAACACAATGGCGCTTTTAGAGGCCCCCCGAAAATCTATTGAAAACAAAAATTGTGGAAAACGAAGAAATTTCTTGTAACAAGCTATTTCTTCATTTTCCTAATGTTTTCTACTCAAAAAGTTAAAAAAACTAACATTTTATAAACTTTAAATTGTCGTCTGAAAATCTTTCGATTTGAACCAGTCTAAAATTTTTCTAGTAATGGGTTAAGAAGACTTTACTGATTTTACGTCAGATCAGTCCAACGTTCGTTTTCGAGGAAACATAAATAAGCCAAGTAGCTGAAACACGATGTTCATCGCCATAAAGACTATTTTCTTCCGTCGCATGATTACATGCTATTTCAATTCTGTTCTCACAAAAATGTATATCGTGCTTAGTTATAAATTCCATCTCTGCGTCACTGACCAATACGTAAGTTTTGAATATAATCTAAGGCATGTATTTTTATTAATATGATTTTATCAAGGCAACACTAGATCTTAAGGAATTCTCACCTTAGTTGCGTAGATACAACATACCGCTTCATACCGCTTCATCCAATAAGAGACGGTAGTATACAAATTTGATATATCGCTTTCGCATTTACAAACAGGTTTTTTTTTCGGCCTATTTTTCTGATAATTCGATTGAATGATACAAATCCGTATCAATGATACAGTTATTGTTACTAATTCCATTAAGACGTGATACAAAACCCGTTAATGAAATTTTATTCATTTCGATTTTTCTCCAAGCTTCAAGTAATCGAGAAACTCAAGAAGGGTTTTCCTAGATTATAAAGCCTTGGTAAACTGCCAATCATCAGAGGTTAAGAAATAGAAGTTATTCGATTGCTGTACCCACGGTCACCGATTTGTTTCAAGAATTGGTGAAATTATTTCTCCTTATGTACTGTCTAGAAGTTTTTTTTTAATTTTTCCATTGCTTCGTTGCCACGAAACGGACTGAAAGTCCATATTTGGGGCTAAAACGACTTAACCCATTCCCTCTCAATGACGCCTTTAAACGACCCCAATAACAAAAGGCAATTTCTTCAATATCCAAGATTTCTACCCCAAAAGTAAACAATTTTCAAAATTTCATAAGCTATAAATTGCTATCTACAACTCTTTTCGATTTTGACCAGTCTAAAGTTTTGCCGTCTGGTAATGGATTAAACGTATTTTTCTACCTTGATACTTACACGTTCATAAAGTAAGACGTCTTTGTTCTCAAAAAAACTTAAAAGTAATCCGCGTTTGTCCAAATAAATGTGTCATGTCTCAGACTCTTCGAAACTCGGAAAAAATATATCCCCTTGTGTTCATTATCAATTCGAGTTCTATATGTTATGGACCATAATCAGATTATCATGATATTTCAAACACTAGGAGTCAAACAATACACGTATTCTTCTTTTTCTTTAATATATTGTAGGGATAGAAATAGCCATTTCCGAATTACTTTTTTGAAAATTTTTAGAATTAATTAGAAAAAAATTCCACAAAACATAAAGAAAATGTGATAATTAATTTTTCTTAGTGGTAATCCTATAATTCATGGAAGCTATTTGAAAATGTGGACCGCAACAAATCAAGGTTTGTTTACTTAAAACTATGACATCAAATATCATGTTTTCGCTTTCGCTAGTCACCAAAAACAAGTAACTTACAATTCCGCTTGGTCACGGACACTATCAAGATTGCCGTAAAGTTTAGTCATCACCGAAACATATAATGGTCAATGCCGAAGATTAGTGGACATTTTCGGTTAGGAATCGGATGAATTCGACTCATTATCAATATGTGAACAAACCCCAATTGAAATCGATAATAAAACCACTAATTCCGCTTCCTGGAGAATTTCAAAACTCTCTATGCTTTTTAATAACAGTAAGCCTGTTGTTTGCATTTTGATAATAAGAAGGCTGTTGTTTGCTTTTTGATAATAAGAAGGTTGTTATTTGCTTTAGGACCATATAAACGATATCAGTTTGAACATTTTTTCTCCTTCCCCGAAGGTAATGCATAAACGATTTTTTCTCCCCTTTTCTTCCTAAGTATTTATCTTTTACCCGTTTCAATAAACCATAGAAGTAACCTCAATAGGGTTAATTAAAGCCGAAAGTTCCTGCCACGCTTTTTCACAATTATTGTCTGAAAGAGCTCTGTTAGAGCAATACATTTCAGAAATTATACAAAAGAAATTTGGATTAAATCTTTACATATTTTGAAATAAAAAAAAAAACAAAAACAAAAAAAAAAACACCACGAACCCCAACAACAACAAAACCCCATTGAAACCAAATTTTAGTCCTTGGACATTAATTCTGAATAACGATCAAGGAAATCTGAAGACAATAGCCTAGGAAACAATAAACAATTTAAGACAATGCTTTTATAAATAGACAAGAACTACAATAATACAGTTTTTGATAAATACACCTTAAAAAACAATTCGTATCATACTGTTTATCTAATTTACGGATGTATCGTTGCGGATCGGAATTTTCATTTTTATACCATTTATTTGATAGAGGGTCCCGGGTTCAATCCTCGGTCGCGATTAATATCCTTTCCGACATTTTGTCTCCTACCAATGGGTGGAAAATCGTAAGCCTAAATGAGATGAGCAGCTTCAGGCTTAGAAAGGATGTTGTGGTAGTGCAGGTGTGAGAAATACTAGAAATCCATAGTCAGGTGCCCTAGCCGCCGCGTTGTGACTGAAAAACTGTTAAAAGTGGCGTTAAACCCAAGTTAATCAATCAGGTCGTGTTGTATTTGTGTATGTTGCACTCTTCGAAAAATAAACTCAATCCATGATCACAAAAACTTTCGAATAATCGATCCTCGAAAAGAAAAAGTCTTCGTTTTTCTGTTTAGCAACTGTATAAATTTTCAAAACTTTGATACAAGTTAAAACCACGATACATGTGTATGTAAACGGCTCCCTATAAAAGACTCTAACTTTGCTCAATATCTTTCAAAGTTAACAAAATTCAAACAATTGATAGCGAAATGCAATGGAAATATTCTTATTGGCTTTACATTACACTGTTTCAAGGCAATCTAAAGTAATGCGAAAAACTAAATGATGTTTAATACGCAACGTATGAAGAATTTCTTCTCTTTTTTTTCAGACTGTTTCAGCCGTATATTCTTTTGTTCTGATTTAACAACAAATATTATTTTCAATACATGAAATCGTTGATTGACTTAAATTAAAGACGGAGTTGAAGTAATAAATGGATTATGACTAATACTCTAGACGGGGTGAAATCATTTGTCTTGTTTGATGTTAAATTAAGTCTTTTGATGAAGTAACAAAGCAATACTTAAATTTCTGGTGATATAGCCATAATGTACTTATTTCTGATTCATTATCCAGTTTGTATTTGTTTATGAACACGTGTAGAAGGGAACCTGTAATTCAAAAGTAAGATATTCGGACTTAAATAAATTGTTGTAGAAAGGGATGGGTTGTCTTGCATGAAGAAAAACTTCATGTTTTCAAAAATTTCTAACCAGAGTTTAAGATAATTTCCCGATTATTTAAACATTCCTCCAAATCATGGCCTACTTGTCGTTATTCTTATCTGCCCTTTTTAAACGATCAATTCAGCATGAATTGATATGTTTACATTTTTATTTCGACCCGTTTCTTCTCTCTACAAATATGAATTATATCGGAAGATTTTCCTAACAAAGGAAATGAATATGTGTACGCCCGTGTATTTGGTCCTAACGATGAACAGACAAAGAAGAAATCCCGCAAAAGATATCATTTCATGTGACGAGACATACTGTACTATTTGTTGCTATCGTGTCCTTACAAACATACACTTCAATCGTTTATTTAAAAACATTTATAGGTTGACTCGTGTATGAATAAAAAAGGAAATCATTGAGGACGCCCATGTGGGGACTGGTATTTACAAGAAATCAATCTTGCTCATTTTACCCATTCCCACACAGTGACACTGTTGCCCCCCCCCCCTCAGAAAAAATGGAAAACGTTGTGTAAATTGAAGAAATTGCTTGTAACAAGCAATTACTTCATTTAACACAATGTTATCTATCCAGAAAGTAGAAAAATCATAAACTTTAAATTGTCGTCATCAACTCCTTTCAATTTGGACGAGTCTAAAATTTTGTCTTCTGGTAATGGGTTAAACCCTGAAAGACGTCCATGAGACATTGACCTTATTATGATGGCTGTGTGGAAGCCATAAAATGTAGTCAAACGATAAATGTCGTTACTAGGTGACCCCGGGATAGTAACGATGTTTTCATCTCAAACCGAGGATATTTAATATAAAATTTCTAGTAAAATACTGGAAGATATTGAAGAAAAATATACTTTTACTTAATTTTATATCATAAAAACGACTTCAAACCTGATTTTTATTTACAGATTGGCTGATATATCTAATCGATTAGATATGTCAGCCAATCTGTAAATAAAAATGAGAAATTTCGCAAGATTTCTTAAGAAACAACTCACCAACAACTGACCAATTTATCGTTCAGACTTTCGGAAATTTATAACCACCAAAAACAACAGAAAATAACCTGAACTAAGATAGATAAAGTTACCTTTTAAACTAAATATTGCTGTCAGAATTAGAGCCAATGCTACTCCAACAAACAACACTTTGATTCTGTATTTCCATTGGTATTTTTCACATAAAATCGCCATATCTAGCCACTAACAGGTCGGTAAACACACTAAAATATTCGATAGTATTGAATTACGAAATTGACTCGATGCATTGTCGACTCGCTGGTGATTATTTTCATACTACAGTGCTCGTCAATAGACCCATGGTTTTTATTGGCTATAGAAAAATAAAGTATATCTCCGATGTTAGACTTTGACTTCCGAAAACAAACAGTAAAAAGAATTTTGAGTCGAACAATACGCAAACAGGCTTTTTTCAGTAAAAAAGATTAGGTTGAGGATTTAATGATCTTTTTATAACAGAAAATCTGCCTACGCAGTCTTACCTGAGTTGATGCTTTTCCCAGATGCTCACAGGTAACGTTTGAAAAAGGGAATATGAATATAATACACGTGTAGTAGAATTACTATTCTTTGTTAAAAAATCGATCAATCTCCAAAAGGGTCGATCCCTTTGGGGTCGTACAGTACACAGTCTAACTAGGATCGATACTGTTTGTATTTTCTAGATTATCTATTTTTTTACGACGTTCAGATTCTGTATTATTTGTATTCTATTTGAATCGATAGGTCGATAATGTTTTATGGATAGGCGACGTGGAGAATAAAATCATGCGGCGATCTAACAATGGCATACTTTGTTTGTACATTTTTCGCATAGTCAACTGTTTAATTTGGAAAGGGAGACAGTTACCAGTGAAATGGCGGTAAAAACATAGCAAAATCGCCTTTATGGTATATCTTAGTAAGCCAAAATTAACCAGGACCTACTTTTAAAAAACTGAATACTGTTTTCTCTCTTTCTCTCTTCTTTCTTTTTTTCCGAATTGAACAGGGTTGTGCTTGACTATATACCTCAATCGGTAGTTTCATCAATGTCTAAAATCCGAGGTATATGCACGCTTTCGTTATTATGAGCCCAAGGTCGTGTGAATTATGATTAATGATACGAAAAAGGGAACAGAAACAACCATCCCACAAGTACTTTGAACACGAAATAAGAATTTCAAACTGGGCTAGTTTTCAAGCAAAACGACTGGTTAATTCTAATATGCAGGGCGTGTTTATTGCAGACGTATTTTACAACCCCTTTATGCTGCTCTGCTAAACATAATGTACGAAAAGTATTCAAACCAAGCCTACCCAATATAACTTGCAAAATCGTATCTGGTTCAACCTAGATCTTCTCTTCCAGGGAGGAAAGTCTAGTTTAAACAGTCTTTCGTTTGAATAATTCAGTCATGTGAATCGATGTAGTTGTGTTTATTCAGTAACATGCTTATTGATTCAATACCAAATTACATTTCTAAGAGTATACCGTCGTTGGCATTCTAAAACCTTGCAACTACATTTTAAATCAAGCTGTAGTTACGAGGTTTTAGAACAACAACGACGATTTACAGGTCTTTATTTTTTTTAAAATAATTTGTCGTTGTGATTCGATTGCCTGTAAACGTATATTTTTCAATTCCATAGACAGTGTAGATAGTTTAACAACTGATTATTAGAATTGATATTTTTCTGAAATAAAATTGTTCCGCATGGAAGCAACCATTGATTTGAATGAAAAGACGAGATCTAAATGTGTTGTCCCATTTGAAATAGATGTTACATTGAGAATTAAATTCTAGAAAATGTTTTAAATTACAATAAAATCTTACATTTAGACCGGAAGAAAACTTTTAATTGGCACTGGCCGCAATTGCCTTTATTCAGGCTATAGTTACTACGTTTATGTCGCAAATCAACCATTTTACTTAATACAGGTAACTACCAATAACCGAAGAGCCACTTGCTGTCGGAATCGTTTGGCTTGGCTAGCGGAGGCCATTTCATAAATTAGTATTATATAACTATTTTTCATCGATAAAGTTGCAACATCGACATATATGTGCACTCCTAGTTCTGTTACATCAGTTTATAATCAAGTGTTTCACATTCAAAATCTCTGTCTTTTAAAAGATCTGACAAAAATGAATACCTCTATGAAATATTCAAAAGGGAGCCTCAATGAAAGAGATAGTAGAATAGAGGCTACAGAAAACCCTTAATTAATCTGGTAAATGGTTTAAACATTAAAGCAGTGGTTACCTTAAACCCTCACTTCACCCTAGGTGACGTCAATGATAGAGACATAAGACACCATAAACCCTCACTTCACTTTGTCAATAAAAGAGACTGTAGAGCCATAGTTACTAAACCCCTCGTTCATCTTCTCAATGAAAAAAACAGTAGGGCAATGGTTACCATAAACCCTCACTTCACCTAGACAATGAAAGACACAGAAGGGCAGTGGTTACTATAAACCCTCACTTCACCTTGTTAATGTTAGAAACAGAAGAGCAAAGGATACCATAACCTTCATTTCAGCTAGTCAATGATAGAGACAGTAGAGCAGTGGTTACCATAAACCCTCACTTCACCTTGTCAATGATAGAGACAGTAGAGCAGTGGATGATATAACCCTCACTTCACCTAGTCAATGATAGAGACAGTAGAGCAGTGGTTACAATTACCCTCACTTCACCTAGTCAATGATAGAGACAGTAGAGCAGTGGTTACCATAAACCCTCACTTCACATAGTTCAATGAAAGAGACAGAAGGGTAGTGGTTACCATAAACTCTCACTTCACTTTGTAAATGAAAGAGACAGTAGGGCCATAGTTACCAAACCCCCTAGTTCATCTTCCCAATAAAAAAAACAGAAGGGTAGTGGTTACCACAACCCTTACTTCACCTAGTCAATGATAGAGACAGTAGAGCAGTGGTTACAATTACCCTCACTTCAACAAATCAATGATAGAGACAGTAGAGCAGTGGTTGATATAACCCTCACTTCAACAAATCAATGATAGAGACAGTAGATCCCTAGTTACCTTTACACTCATTCACCTTTCAATGATAGAGAAAGTAGAGCAGTGGTTACCATAAACCCTAACTTTACCTTGTCAATGAAAGAAAACAGAAGAGCATAATTTTTCAATAAACCCCAACTTCACTTTGTCAATGAAAGAGACAGTAGAGCCGTAGTTAGCAAACCCCCTACTTCACTTTGTAAATAGATACAGTAGAGCAGATGTTACCAAAAACCCTCACTAAACCTTGTGAAAGAAAGAAACAGTAGAGTAGATATTACCATAAACCTCAACTTCACTTTGTAAATTAAAGAGTCACTAGGGCAGTGGTTACAATAACTTCTCACTTCACCTTATCAATGAAAGTGCCAGTAGAGCAGTTGTTACCATAACCCCTCACTTCACCTAGTCAATGATAGATACATTAAAGCAGTAGTTACCTTCACCTAGCCAATAAAAGAGACAGTAGAGCAGATGTTACCATAAACCCTCACTTTACCTTGTGATGGTATATCAGTGTGGGCGTAAAGATAGACAATAGTCCGAAATACAGACTTACAATCGCACCCATAGACATGTGAAACCAGTATTCCCTGCAATTTCTAAATAAGGGTGAACCAATGTTATAACATAAAATGAGAGGAAATGAAAAATATCTCTAGAAGTCATCGGCTTGCCAGAGAGTGTTCCAGAAGTGATCGGCTTGCCAGAGAATGCTCTAGACCTCTCAGGTTGTTTCAGGAGAGCTCGGTCTGTCAGGAGCTGTTAATGAAGACTTTACTTACAATCAATTAAATTCTTTTTCAACTTCGATGAAAGACAATTCAGTTTAGAGCATCCTAATGTCTCATTGGTGTGTGTGTGTGTGTTTTATTATGAATCGCGGAATTTGCGCAATGATTCCGCAAGTTGAATTTTTTCCCGCTGAAACTAACAGCTCTTGTTAGATGATGATTGCATAGTTGATGGATTACAGTTTCTGCTTTCCGTTTATAGGGGCTGAATGACGAGGTTCAATTTAATTGAAAGAATTCATTAAGAACGTCAGTTTGAACGTCACGACACTGCTTGAAATTCATTGATGGTGTGCGTCTGTCAATATAAATTCGATCGACCAATCAAATCATTCATTTCGACCGGAGATGAAATTCAGTCTCCTACAATGACCGATATTTTTATTAATGACGAATTCGGGATTTTCGTTTCGCGCAAGAGTGACTCAAATTGGTATATGTGTAAAATTTCAAATACATTTATCAGATATTATAAGCTAAACGGTTTCTTGCCGGGATATCTGACGATTTATTCTCGTCTAGAAAAAATGATGTCACCCAGGCACGGGTTGACATTGCTTTCTCCAGCTGGAAATAAATCGTCATATATCCCGACAAGAAACCGTATAACTATTTAGTTATAATACAAAGTGTGAAACTAAGTTATCATCGAGTTTCCCATTTAGGAGATCGATTTAAAACCAAACTACCTATTCGCCCTAAGGCACCTCTTAATAAAGTTTTTCCACGAAATATTTTGACAGTTTCGGGAATGGAGAAGATTGGACTAACATTAAAGGTAATCGTTTTTACTTGTGTTGAAAAGTTGAGTTAAAAGAATGATTTAAATTATGTTGACTAAAATATATCGTCGTTGTCGTTCTAAAACCTCGTAACAACAGTTTCGACCAAGCTGTAGTTACGAGGTTTTAGAACGCTAAAGACGATATGTGTATTTATGATATGTATGGAACTGTGGATTCACATTTGAGACAATCAGTCCTTCATAAGTGAACACTTACTGTACTAGTGAGAGGCCTGGTTTCAAATCCTAGCAGAGAAAGTCTTACAAGTGTGACAATCAGTCTGATTCACATTAGTTTAAACATATTTTATTTGCTACTAAAATATTCATAGTACTATACAACTAATCTAAATTCACTGATTCACATTCTTAATGTGATTTAGATTTAAAAGGGGTTGATGGAATTTTAACTGCGATATTCTGTAATCTGCGAGATCTGTTTGCAACATGATCCTTCAATATTATCACACGAAAACCACATTCATATGTAAAAACGGTTTGCAACATGATCCTACAATATTATCACACGAAAACCACATTCATGTAAAAACGGTTTGCAACATGATCCTTCAATATTATTACACGAAAACCACATTCATGTAAAAACGCAAAATAGGGAAATATACAACAGAAAATATATTCCGTATTTGATAAGACATTTTTATATACAAAATACAACGGACATATCAACGATTACCCGCTTTATTGTGTGAAATCTTTGAGATAGATAATATTTGATTTACTCAAAAATTAACACCTTATTTTTTCCTAGTTCAGATTAACATATATTAGACTAAGTAATGTGAAAAACTCGTATGGAACAGTTTTATAGAAAATTACGGAAGTACTTGTTAGTGAATTCAATTCAATTGATTTTTTTTTTATTTTTAACGCGTTTATCCCCCCAAAATTACGTTTTCAAGACAACAACAACAACAACAAAACATACAGAAATATCATAGTAAGACATATTTCATTTTTCCTGGTAGTATAAGAATACGATTGAAAGAAAACGATGATAGGTAAATGGTTTAATAGTATAGAAAATCGAGTATTTTCCTCTTTGGATTACGTAGTGAAAACATAAAATGCGACACTCTATATAAAACGTAGTTCGGTAACCCCCTCTCTTTTTTTACATTTTTGGATTCGGCTAACTCACCCCCCCCCCCAAAAAAAAGAGAGAGAGAGAGAGAGAGAGAGAGAGAGAGAGAGAGAGAGAGAGAGAGAGAGAGAGAGACAGAGAGAGAGAGAGAGAGAGAGAGAGAAAATTTCTAGGATAAGATCTTATTCTAAAGATCGTCCTTAAGCATTTTTGTTGGTTTGGCGACTTACCGTCGTTGTCGACTTATACAAGCTGTAGCTACGACGTAAAGGTCGTCAACCAATTATTTTAATTTTTATTACTTGTCACTGTTCGTAAGTTTCTACACAATAACGCCGTTTGATTTTCCTCTCTCTCAGTTTGTCCATACACGAAAAGAGGACCAGTTTTTCTATCTCAACTTGAGGTTGTTCAATTTTCTGTATTGGTACAGATAGATCCTTGGTTCATCCAACTGTATAAATGGGTAGCAGTGGAAAAACTCCTTTACTTCTCTTTCTTTAGTGCATGAAATGAGTTCATTGTCAAAATAAAAGTGAATAAAAACAAAATCTTTTTCATTGAACTATCAAAAAACAAACGAATAAATAAACAAACGGAAAATGAACACACAAAACGCGCCTTTAAATGATGAGGGTATTTGCGAAGTTATTTACACTATGATATATAGTCGGTTTTTTTTTACAAAAGCCTTATTTGAAGCTGTAGTTACGAGGTTTGGGTGTATACCATGACTTTATTTCGATGGTTCCATTTTACTAGCGAAAGTAACAAATGCGTGTGTGCGTTATATTTCAAACTGTTATATATGTACGCTAAGTAAAGATTCAGATCGACTTGTACATTCGAATAGTCGTAAGAAAGTCTCCACCATATGCTTACTACATTCATTCTACTACGCACGTGTAATTTTGTAAGAACTGTCACGAACAGCCTCAAATATAATCCATCAGATACTGTCCGCCTGTGAACATCGTTATAGCATAATTTAGACTATTCGAATAGTTAAAGTTAACATCCGTAATTGACCAATCGCTGACCACGCCCACTGGCTCCGTTGGTTTTGCCCATTAACTCCGCCAGAAAGTTCCACTTCGATTTTAAACATCGTTATTTTAAAAAATGTATAGCTAGTAACATGTAATAAAATGTAAAATGGTTGGTTGGCGACCTAAACTTTGCAACTACAGCATGAATAAGCTGTCGTATCGACGTCTAGGTCGACAAACCAACAAAAGTGTTTCACAAAAAATAATGGCCAATTTCGAAATTCAAAGCTCAATTCTGGGGAAATGATTTTATTGGTCGATTGATTCCTTGCTTGACAAACCGCGATTGGTCAGTTATTAATAACCATTCAAGAATAAATAAATAATAACTAGAACTCAATAATCATTCATATTAACTTTCTTTGTATCCATTTTTGTCTTCGAATTTGTCGACGCTTGCACTATTCCAGGAAAGTGGTTCGATCCTTGTGGTGCCGAGCCGTGAATCAACCAAGACATTACATACTCCTTTGGGGGCATGTTTTTGGGTAAGGTCGGGGGCTTTAAAGGATATTGTCCCGGTACTTTCACGTTTATCCCCATTTTATTTCCCCGTAAAGTATCTTGACTAGACACATTCTGTTGTATTGAAATACTCTTAATGGAGTGTGGTTGGAATCTTTTAAACATTTTAACATCTCTGACGTGTGATGTTGTCGAGTAGAGAACATCCTGACCTTGACCTTTATCACGTTTTATGTGTATGGGACATGGCGCAGCCCGTATCTCGGGAAGGATCAAACTGGAATGTTCTGCTGGGATAGAGTTAGCTCTAGCCACCGAGTCTATGGCATCTTCTCCTCCGTCACCATCATCTCCAGAATCAAGGCTCCTGAAAATATACAATAGGTTTTCTTCATTCCCGAATTGAGGGGGGTTTGTTTTGTTTGGTTTGGTTTGTGAAAGAAAAGCAACAAAATTTGCTGCAATCACTTTTAAAGAAACTGTTTGACATCAAATAGTCGAGATAAAATAAATCGGACATAGATTGACCGAGATGGCGACATTTTA
Source organism: Fragum fragum (assembly GCA_946902895.1). NCBI lineage: Eukaryota > Metazoa > Mollusca > Bivalvia > Cardiida > Cardiidae > Fragum > Fragum fragum. Next base: position 77,313,902 of record OX336367.1, on the reverse strand, counting down.
CCGAGACGTATCAGTTCGGAACTCAGTAAATCAAACCGAGAAACTGAAAAATCAGTTCAATAACTTAATTCGACAATTGTACAATTATTGATGTACATTCCTCGCGAATATTTGGCTTGTTCACAATAATCTCACTTACGGTTAACCTTCACGAGTTTGAAAAATTACTAATTGAATTGACCCTCTGATCAAGGAGCGGAATCAATTGGTCTGAAAAGTAAGGGTTAGGGTTAGAAAAAAATTGGCGAACATAGACCTCGCTTCGTCACAAATTTCAATCACCATTTTGGATTACAGCGTCATTCATGATTTTCGTTCATTACATTCGTCAAACACTAGCTAACAGAACGCAATTCCGATGCTTTTTTAAATAAAAAATGTTGTTCGATATTTAACACGTGGCAGAAAAAAGATTATGATTGATAGTATGTTTGAAAAGTTAAGGAAAATGGAATATCTTTATTTTTGTAGATATAGCGGACTTAAATATGGGATAACTTGTACTAAAACAATTATTAGGATAGTAAGTAAGACCGAAAAAGAAAATAGAAACTAACTCGCAAACCTTACAGAGGAAATAGTCCAAGTTATTGACCGACTGTATTTTACCGACAGTCGAGAGTTGTATATTGAATGTAACAAGAATGAATAAATAAACTGCTCCAAAAAAGTTTTACGTGAAATTTGTCGACATTAAAATCTATAGTTCCCCTAGTGTCTCCGTCACTCGTCACTCGTGAAAACAGAAAATTGTGTGTTTTTTTTTTAAATGAAAGATAAATCGATTTTGAACTGAAACAAACATTTATTTATCTATATAGTTTCAATTTATCAAATAGATATACTGTTTAAATTTGGATATATTATACTTTTCTCTCTCCTGAACGTTGACGATGCAAGACAAACGCCAGTTACTTCAAAGTTGTTACCATGTACAAGCGATATAACGTGTTTTACTTTATCTTTGAATATCACTGCATGCGTCTGGTTTGCATTAATAAAAGGATAGAGTGTAGTGTTGTTTTTTTTCTTTTGTTGGATTAAGTGACTTTTTCAGATTGTTGGAAAAGAAAATATATTTATAATATGCTGCAGCACTTGTAAGAATTTAACTCTTTTTTTTTCGCAATTGAATATCTACTAATCAATATTTTACTAGAAAGTTTTGCTTGTTCACAATCATCTCACTTGCGGTTAAATTTCTTACAAGAGCCCCCCCCCCCCTATAAAAACAACAACAACAACAAAATAACAATAACAACAAAAAAGCTCAAGCAATCCTTAAATCAATGCTTTGTTCAAATGATTCGAATGAATGGGGTTTTACGGCGCATCGACAGTTTAGGTCATTTGCGAATAAAGCAATTCTAGCTTATGCAAAATTCGAAACGATGAAATTTTGTTGACTAATAATTTTTTTAAATGTAAAAGTAGATTGTTAATATACGTTTTATATTGCTAATCGCGGAATCAATGACAAATGAAATATGGAATAATTGTTAAGAAATAAACAAATAGTCATAAAGTATATTAGGGGATATGTTTAACAATAGTCTTTTGTTCTTTCATAAGTTACTCGTCAATGGGGTGGTGGGGATGGGGGAGGGGCATTTAAAATTACTTTAAAGAGGACCTTCAAATTAATTTGGCTTGATACCAACACTATTTCTAAAAAATATATGCACAATATTAATCACGGCAAAGAAATTACAGCAAAGGAAATTAAATATGAGTTAACATAATAAGAGCATTAAGTACAAAACTAACAATTAATTATGTTACCAGTTCTTTAAGATATTATTGTAAACAATCGAAGGCATAGGAAGCAAAAACGCGACGAGAATTCCCTACACAAAAGGCCAAATTTTCTTGAATTTTGCCAATGATTGAGTCGCTTCAGGGCCGATTGAAAAGTGCTTATTTTCAACAATCAAGTGAGATGCGCCGAATCATCGAATATGATTTGAACTCGTTCACCAAAAAGTTAAGGAAACGATTAACTTAAGGTTTTGAAACTTTCGGTAATGAATCATTCGATAGCAACATCCCAATAACGACGCAATATTATAAACATGCCACATTGATACTTTTTAAAAAATCTTTCTCGTCTTTCAAAATTGGCCCAAATTTGGCCTAAATTAAAAGAATTTGCAGACGACAACTTAAAGAAAGTGCAATATGTAAAGTTACCAACCTACAGGTTATAAAATATCGTGAGAAAATAAGAAATTGCTTGTCACAAGCAATTCTTTCTTTTCCAATAATGTTTTCTTAAGTATAGAATTACAGGGCCGTAAAATTGAGGGATTGTGCAGAAAATTGTTGAACGACTACAGGGTCAATTCAGATCCTAAAAAATCCGTTTAGAAATCTTAAATTCGGTTTGTAGTACTTGGGTCCTCATCGTGACAAACCGCCGATCAGTCGAAAAGTTACAAATTAATCATGAGCTAGCATTATCATCAGTTTCATCATGCATAGCTGATTTTTTCCTCTTTATTTGAAATATTTCACTTGCAGAAAAATCGATTTTGACTAATTATTGACAAATCTCGGTTGATTACCCAAAATCAATCGACCTTTCACACCAGAGTGAACATAGAACTCTAACATTTGCCGATATTTTTGTTAATTTGGAGACCTTATTGAAGCTTTAGCTACGACGTTTAGGTCACCAACAACAGTGTAACTTTATTGTTACATGTTAACAGCCATTTAATTTTTTCCGTATAACGTCGTTCAATATAAATAGAACTTCCTAACGGATTCAGTGGGTGTTGTCAGTGGAGTCAGTGATTTGGGTCAGCGGAGTCAGTTGTTGGGGTCAGCGGAGTCAGTGGAGGGGGTCAGGGGAGTTAGCGGTTGGGGCCAGCGGAGGCAGTAGGCGGGGTCAGCGGAGGCAGTGGGCGGGTTTGGTGGAGTCAGTTGTTTGGGTCAGCGGAGTCAGCGGTTGGGGTCAGCGGAGTAAGTGGGCGGGGTAAGTTGAGTCAGCGAATGGGGTCAGCGGAGTCATTGGGCGGGGTTAGTGGAGTCAGTGGTTGGGGCCAGCGGAGTCATTGGGCGGGGTTAGTGGAAACAGTGGATAGGGCCAGCGGAGTCATAGGGCGGGGTTAGTGGAGTCAGTGGTTGGGGCCAGCGGAGTCAGTGGGCGGGGTCAGCTGAGTCAGTGGGCGGGGTCAGCGGAGGCAGTGGGCGGGGTCAGTGGAGTCAGTGGTAGGGGTCAGTGGAGTCAGTGGGTGTGGTCAGTGGAGTCAGTGGGCGTGGTTAGTGGAGTCAGTGGGCGGGGTCAGTGGAGTCAGTGGATGTGGTCAGTGGAGTCAGTGGGTGTGGTCAGTGGAGTCAGTGGATGTGGTCAGTGGAGTCAGTGGATGTGGTCAGTGGAGTCAGTGGTAGGGGTCAGTGGAGTCAGTGGTAGGGGTCAGTGGAGTCAGTGGGTGTGGTCAGTGGAGTCAGTGGATGTGGTCAGTGGAGTCAGTGGGTGTGGTCAGTGGAGTCAGTGGGTGTGGTCAGTGGAGTCAGTGGTAGGGGTCAGTGGAGTCAGTGGTAGGGGTCAGTGGAGTCAGTGGTAGGGGTCAGTCGAGTCAGTGGTAGGGGTCAGTCGAGTCAGTGGTAGGGGTCAGTGGAGTCAGTGGATGTGGTCAGTGGAGTCAGTGGGTGTGGTCAGTGGAGTCAGTGGGTGTGGTCAGTGGAGTCAGTGGATGTGGTCAGTGGAGTAAGTGGTAGGGGTCAGTCGAGTCAGTGGTAGGGGTCAGTCGAGTCAGTGGGCGGGGTCAGCTGAGTCAGTGGACTGGGTCAGCGAAGTCAGTGGGTGTGGTCAGCGGAATCAGTTGGCGGGGTCATAGGAGTCAGTGGGTCAATAGTGTCAGTTGGCGGGGCCACAGATCCGTCAATTGCTGTAAGGATGTCTAATAGAGTCAAGCTGCTTCGACCACGTTTAGCCGTTTATAACGGTAGTCCGATGTTGTTTTTGATGTTGAGCTCAAAGCTGAAACCATACAATCTTCACTTAAATAGCCAGAAACTAAGCGCGTACTTTAACCCATTACCACCAAAGAACATTTTAAGACTTGTCCTAATTAAAAAAAATGCAGACGAAAATTTCAAGTTGCTAAAATTTTAAAGATGTTTGTTGCAGAAAACATTGTACAAAATGAAGGAAGTGCCTGAAACAAGGAATTTCTTCATTACCCACAAAGTTTTCCAAAGCCTTTATCTTGAGAGGCGTCAATAAGATGTTACTGGTTAACTTACTTCTAAACTATTTTTTTTGTAATTTTCCCTTTGCTGGGTTACGTCCCATTGACTCCGTTCATTTTCGGTAAATATTTTTTTCTGCTGTTGTAATCAGACATGTCTTCACTTATAGAAGGATTGATCTATAACCTATACAAGAATTTCAGAAATCTATTGCAGGATTTTACCCTTAACGTGTGTTTAATAGTAGATGTATCTCAAACACTAAAAGAATACTCATTTACAGTTAGTTATTAACTTTTTGTTTCGTGTAGAAGATATGTTACCGTGATTGTGAGTTCAAACATTCCTCCACAACTGGCATGGCCGACAACATACAGAAATCAGGACGTTTCCAAACTCTCATTGCCTTTCTCAGTTTTAGATTACAATTCACATACCAGCGGGTGTATCCATCTTTTAATGTAATAACATAAATATTCGTCCATTCGATTTATTATGGATTTTCTCACCTAACATCGTCACTATGGAATAGTATCAGTTCTTAGATCAAATGAAAATAAACTGTCACTTTTCGATAAATAAAACCGAAATGTTACCGTTTTCAAACGAACTTTAATGACGCATTTTAAAGTTAAAATGAAATGTAGTTAATACATTCTTTATAATTTTCCTTCGCTATAATCCAATTAATGTTCAATAACCAAAACGCAAACTAGCAACAAATCTATAGAAAGCATACAATCATCATCACCAATACTCGCCAATATTTGTATTAAGTGTGTACCATAAACCTTATCAGTGTCAATCAGTTCTCTTTCAATCAATAAATATACCTTTATGGCAGTCAAAACATTCTCTTTCTACAGCAGTTGCTAATAAATTGCAGCTATGGAGAGATGCGGGGGGGTGAGAAAATTAGAATGCGAATGATTGAGAGATAGAGAGAGAGAACGAGGGTGATAATGAGATTGATTTAGAGAATGAGAAACAGAGAAAGAAAGAGAGGAGACGGGGGACAAAAAGGAGGAGAGGTTAGAGCGAAGAGAGTAAAGGAGAAATGGGATGCATAGTGGAAGATTTAAAGAAATATATTCCAAAATACCGATCTAAGCAGAATATGTGAGAGGGAGGGAGAGAAAGAAGAGAGAGAGAGAAAGAGAGAGAGAGAAGAAGAAGAAGAAGAAGGAGAGAGAGAGAGGGTACAAAAAAGAGGTAGGGAGGTATTGTGCCATTTAGAGTCCATGTCATATTTCAAATCGTTCCTTCATTTTTTCGCGTTTTTTTCTATCATTTTATGTTAAAGTTTCTTCAACTAACTTCAATACGGGACGCTGTTAAGAAATTGAGTACATCATAAAAATGTGGGAAATGTTCGTACAGAAGACCAAGTGGTCACGAAATGTTTTATTTTGAAAGGGCTCACAGATTTTACCAGACTTTATGATGTACGTAGCCAACAATCCCGAGATGGGCGAGTTAAAAATGTTTGTTAACCTTTATTTCTGTAAACAGTTCAATGTTAATTCGGTGTTTGTATGAATTATTGTTTTAAATAGCGGGGAAATAGACTGAATGCCTCGTCTTGACCAATTGTCCCACTTCAACAAGATAACATCGATAGTTACGCCAGTTATATGTCATTCTTTATGTAATAACTGTTAAATAAATTATAATCAAGAACGTCGACGAGGTTCACAGTCATATTGCATATACCGATTCTTTTAGTGTGTGTGACGATTGATGGAATTTTGATCGATCAAGTCCTTTGACGTGGTCTTGCACTCTAATGTAATTTTGGCATAGTCCTGCGGTCCTGGCGGAAACACTTAATAAATCGGTTTTAAAAAACACGTCCCACTATAAAACGACTTTGGTCCTCTCTTGCTTCTCAATCGTGTTTTTAATGGAGGTAACACTTAATTAACTTGGATCTTCTATGTAAATTAGGCTTATGTCATCCAAAGACAGAGAATTGACAGATTATTGAAAGCTTATTTCAGTATTGATATGTCTGTGTCAAGACCAACTTTCACATGCATAAATAAGTAGTTCAAATCGAACAGGGCGAATTTCAGTGGCTATTGAGGATAAAAGAATACCAAGGGATATCATCTATGCTTCAGAAATCGTCTTTCATTATAAATTGCTTCCCTTGACAATGTCAAGGGTTTAATAAATTACATTACGACAGAAGAAAAAGACGTTGATATTAAGTACAAAAGTCATTTTGACTAGAATTACATGAATGTTGCTTCTTACCGTGACTGTTACGTATTTAATCAGGTACATGAGGCATACTGGGACTATGGGCATCGTTCAAGAATCGTTTAAAATGGTTAAAATAGAGTTGAAAATCATTATCTTATATAAAGCATTATTGTTTATCTAGTCACGGCCATTAAAACGATTGAAACGATTTGAAGGACTATCTTCATTTTCTACACGAACATGTGTTTTCATGACCCTATGATCAATGTTGGAGTACGAGCCAAAATGACAACTCGCACATTAGAAGGTAGTTTGGAATACTCAACCACCGGGGATTAAAAGGACAAAGCCCTTAAAGGAATTCTTGTGGGGAGGGAAGCCACCGGGTAAAAACTAAAGCAAGACATCATGGGGTCAATAAAGCTCTCAAATGCCGATTTTGCTTAAGAAAAAATCACAATTTAAATCAATCTGTCGAGGGCAGACCATTACACTGGACTGTTACTGTCGAAAGTTAAGCAATGCAAAAAGTTTTGAAACACTTACTTGTGTATCCGATGTGTACACACGTGTGCACTGTGTCTACACCACTAGTTATATAACATATATTCTGAATACTATTATATAATACTCCTAATTCGCTAAGGATCACATTTACGTTCAATTATGTAATGCCAAAAACAAATCGAATCAAAAAGATTTTTTTCTAAAGATAGATTAATATTCGCACTTGATGAGTCTGCAGCAAAATATCGATTCGGCACGTGAACTAGGAACAAAGATCTCCGGAAAAGACGTACCCCCAAAACGTGTTGTATCTTCATGAGCGTTGGTACATATAGCGAACTTTCAACAAAGTTATCACAAATTTTAGTTAATTACAATTTCAATTTAGCAGATAGACGTTTAAGACGTCTGATATCACGTGCAAATGCTTTTCGCGGATCATGCCATTTGGACCCAAAATGACTGGCGTCCAGTCCTGTTTACAGACTGTACCGACAGACGTGTTAGTGTATGGAGAATGCTAAATGAGCGTTTTGCGTATTAGAGTATGGAGAATGCTAATTGAGGGTTTGGCTCCAGTTTGTGTGACAGAACGTGGTAGGTTTGGCGTGGCTTCTCAGCCATGGTTTGGGCGGGAATAAGTGCTCGTGGAAAAACGGACCTCCACGCCATTGACCACTGAACGTTGACGGCTCTTAGGTACCTAAACGAGATATTGAACGAGATATATGCAGGTGTTATGGGTGACAATTTCTTTTTAATGGATGACAATGCGCGTGCACATTTAGCCAGGAACAGCACACATGCTACTAAAGTGCATGAAACTCTTAATATTTGGAAATACAACATTTCTTTATATCAATGGTAGCATCGAAAAATGTTGATTTTTTTCAAATACGTCCTGCCTGTAAACCTTACTCTCAAAATCTCAATACCTTAAACATTAATGTTATAGGAAACACAGTAATAATTGTGTAATTTCCTCTAGGTACAAAATTATTTAACTAGAAAAGGTGATCCTTAGCAAATTAAGACCAATATGGTTTTTATTTGGCCAATGATATTTCATCTTGATGATAATATACCACCTCTGATATGTTTATGATGGTCTAAATAAAATCGGGCCCTCTGGTAAAGAATTAAATGTTTACATTAGTACTATCTGATAAACAATCGGTGGAGAGGACTAGGACCTTGTAACTACAGCGGTTTTCGTGTGTATCGCCAATCAAAATATATAAATGAACAAAGTTTCCTGGTTGGATTTTGATGAACTTGTAGCTTTAGGGGTTTGAATGACTTGATTTCGACAAGACCATTTTAATAAGTTCTGTCAGAATTCAAGTGTTTGAGATTCTGTTTTGAATCCTCGATTTCAATTCGTTTATCCTTTTTAATCGATACAATCACATAAAGCTTGATTTGGTTGATTCATTGAATGGGGTTTAACGCCGCTTTTAACAGTATTCCAGTCATATCGCGGCGGCTGGAGCACCTAACAATGGATTCCTGGTATACCTCGTACCAGTACTACCACTACATACTTTCCTAGACTCCAGCTGCTATTGTACTTAGGGTTACGATTATCCACCCATTGGTGAGAGACAAATGTCGAAAAGGATATTTGCCGCCGCCGGGGATCGAACCCATGACATCCCATGTTTGAAGATAAGGAGTCTGGTGCGCTACCGACTTCGCTATAACGGCTTGAACACCGGGCGAATAGACCGACAGCAGTGATTGGCCCTAGACCTGATTACACAAACGCTTAATCTCAAATTTCACGAGGCTGCATGTTAACAAGGATCGATACTTTCTGCTTTCAGAAGATGTTATCTACCAATCTTTTATCAAATATTTAGTTTTGGTGACATGTCCTTGTCAACCAATCTTTTATCAAATATTTATTCTAGTTAACCTGTCCTTATCTACCAATCTTTTATTAAAGATTTAGTCTGGATGGCCTGTTCTGAATTCTATCTAATTTTAAAATATTTGTCTTCCACAACTGACCGATTGCATCTACCAATTAAATAATCAATGGAGGAATCAAATCATTCATTGTGACCGGAAGTAAGCTTTGAACTCTAACATTTTTCGAGATTAATGTGAAGTATTTTTGTTGGTTTAGCGACCTAAACGTCTTAAGTACAGCTGATTCAGGCTGTTTTTACCGCGTCAAGGTCACTAAACACTTACTTATTGTAATATGTTACTGGCCATATTTTTTTCCAAAATAACGGCGTTAGACATTGATTTGGAACTTTCTCAAGGAGTCAGAGGGCGTGACCGGCGGAGTCAGTGGGCGTGACCGGCAGAGTCAGAGGGCGTGACCGGCAGAGTCAGTGGGCGTGGTCAGCGATCAGACTATATCAGCACGGTCCCTACTCCTAGAAAAAAGTTACTTAAAATACTATTTGAAGAACGATGCATAACAAATTTGAGAGGGACAAAAATGCCGATGTAGAATCTGATATTATAAAAATAAATAATAAATATAAAGAGACCTTTCTGTATCTATATCCATATAGAATCCTGCATATTATTCCAGCTATTTATAATCTTTTCGTTATCTAACTAACGATAGCAAAACTACACTTTATCTCTCCATTTATTGGGATGGTTTCTTTTGTTTTGATTTACTTCAGTACATTATATCAAATTCTTTTACTTTTCTACTGGCGCGATACGAAATGTCCAAAAGAATAAAATGAACGTTTTCTCATAGAAAATGCCACATTTTTATTCAAACTCTTTCGATAATCAGTATAAAATCAGGTGTCGACAGTAAGTGGTCTAACTGTTTATGAAAGTACAGTTATGAATTTGAGAAAATCTCCGAAAGGTGTACAACAACTCTCTATTGATCTGACTCCTCGATTAACTCTATAGAACACTACTATCTTAACGGATCGCTGGTAACACCTACTGATCTCCGACAGAACTTTCCAGTTAAACATTAAACGCTAGTATTTTGTGGAATTTATGGCCATGAACATGTAATGAATAAGTATGATAGGTTGGCGACCTAAACATCATAACTACAGCTTGAAAGGCGATCCATTAATTGACCCTATAGTCCAAAAAGAACCATCCGAAAAGTTGTTTGGCAAACATTTGACAATAGAGGTCAAATCAAGGAGAATAGATCAGGAAATTTTAAGTTTACCGATTCTACAATGAAAAAAATCTTGAAAAATCTGAAAAATTTGATCCCTGAGACCGTCTACTCAATTTGTTGTTATTTGACATAAGAATACTATTGAGATTCAAGAGCGGTTCTTTTCCGTGAATGTTTATTCTTGGCAATGTATTGCATATTTATCAAATTGTCAGAAATTCATAATGACCCTTCTGAGTTTGTATCAATGATATTATGTCTGTACAAGGATATATATCTCTGACATATTTGTCTAAGTTATTTTTCTGTCAAGAAATAATTTAAATCTTTTACAATTACAAGTGTTAAGGAAGGCTCTTTATCCAAATGAGTTTGCATTAACTTGTGGAAAATACATAGTCAGTACTGTAGAGTTTAAGAACTACAAGATCTATAAATTATTGACATTTAAAAGTTAAATAAACATCGGGGATATTTGAGTTGCGTGCTACATCTACCTCGAAGGTCAGACAACATATCGAAATTCTTGAATAATGGATTGAAAATCTTAAACGCATAACTTTATGCGCTTATCATAAGAATATTTCTTTTAAATCTTAAGGTCAAAAGTTTTAATCACAACACTTGAATAATGAAAGGTTTGTTACAAGATTTACATTGTTTATTTTTATCAAAATGAGTAGCCCTTTATCTTTATAGTTCGGATATAATCTGAGGCAATTACGGTAATTTTCAACATATAGATGAGTATATAGATAGACAGTTGGATAAAGAAAGAAAGAAAATGTTTAGGAATTTCAACAGTTCTCCTGTCATGTCAATCAATTTAATTTGCAACTTTAAACTTTGTTTTTAATTAATCGTTAATAATATCAAAAAACTTAACAGATCTAAAGAAACGACCTAGATAAAATCTTCCCAAATAACTATAATTGGCCAATCGATGCTGTCATTCGAAATATCGAATGACCAGTCAAGTCATACATTTAGACTAAAATTGAAGTTTGAACATAGAATTGGCTAACAGGTTTGTTGATTGGGCGACCTAAACATCGTAACTACAGCTTAACTAAGCTGTAGTTACGGGGTTTAGATCGCCAAATCATTTTCAAAATAACGCCGTTTAACATCTAAGTGAAACTACATTTCGGAGGTAAGTGGGCGTGGTCAACGATCTGTTTATTACCTTATAATTCTAATTCGGGACTGAATGAAGAATCCGAAACTTAAATTCTCTATTTTACAGGTTAAAACAATGTAAACTCGACAGGAAACTAAAACGTTATTAAAGTCGCTTTTAGCATGGTCAGTATCCTGGCATTTTTTTTTATTTTGCAGATTAATAGAGTCCTATATGACTTGAAGATAAAATATAAAACACTTGATGTAGATGTTGTGATTTATCTTTTGCTCAAATTCGAGGTAGACAAAGTCAAACGACTAGGGGACACTTAATACTTACAGTGACTATCTAAAAGAATTTCGGAAAAAAATTTAAAGGAATGAGAACAAAATCTCCGAATGTATCGCAGGTACTTGGTTTCCTCTTCTCGAATGTGAAATTAATATTTATAGGCAATTGTATTCTCAGTTTTGATGATTACTCCGCCATTTCACATATTTGCATGTTTTCTTAAAGAGAATCGAGTTGATTTGTTCTATCTCTACAGTGATAATACAACCCGTATTGTAAGTAAGTAAGTAATTCTTTTATTATAGTGACATGTGTGTAATGAAATGTAATACAACAAATAAAATAAATACATGAACACGCGGCCTATATGGGCCTATGTGTCACTTTCAAACATTGGAATTACAAAATTTAATGTAATTGAAAATTATACGTGGTAGGGGATAGCTGATTTCATTATTGACAGAGCGAGGCTTTTGTCTGTTTTTTTATAACATTCTACATCAGTATCTTTTGAAAGACCATTTATGTTTAAGCCCGTCGACGATCAAGCAACGCCCCCTATCGGGAGCCGGGATTGAACCGCCGTCAAGCCACTGATATCTTTTTTTCCGGAATAAACCTTAATCAAACCATCATTCGATTGGCCATTGTTTGTATTGTATTGTATGAAGAAGTTAAAACGCCTCCATTCTTTTGAATTTCAGTCAAAAGAAATTATTTCATTAACTGAAAATGCAACTTATCAGGCCCGCACCAACAGAGGGAGTGGTGGTGGGGGAAACTTGAGACATCAACCTCCATTCAATAATTAAAAAAATGAAAAGCGTAACATTATCTTAGACTGATTTTCACGTACACGGTATATAGGTAAATCTCAAATCTCCAAAATCAGTCACCCATTTTAAAATGTTTAGCCAGCCAAATCTCGAAATGCCTCCCAAGGGCCTGCTATTGTAAAATAAAATTAAAACTATCATAGAAAATCTGCAAAATCTCAATAAAATCTCAATAAAATCTAAAGACGTTCTGAAATGTAAATAATCAAAGGAAATGGCTGAAACTTTGACCAACTCTCTTTCCCTAGAATGACTTGAATCGTCAGATCGCATGACATCATCAAAAAAGTGTATGACATCACTCTGATAAGTACATTATATGATGAGTAAGTCATCGTCAACAAATTCTCCTGGAGCAGACTTTAGATTTCAGATCAACTATATATTCCTGTTTCTTTGAAATCACAAAATATTAGTAAAAGCGACTAAAGAAAATTCTTGGCTCTCAATGCATTTTTAATTTCAAAATTGCATTGCATTCAAACATTTGTAAGAAGGAGATTAAGCTGATGCTAATCTTGTAATAAAATTACTGACAATAAATATAAAAAGGAAGAAAAATGGCAACATTATTTCGCGTTACGTGACAAAAACAACAACAACAAAACAAATCGCGAAGTATAATCAAAATGAAACTGGAATTCATCGGATAAATGCGTTATCTGTCGATTTCAACGATAATTGCCTTATTTGTGTTTTCTATGACGTATCGTTTACGGCGTTGGGTTCCGCTAGAAATACAGTCTTCATCGACATCACCCAAAATGTAACGACCTCACCCGATCAATTCCGATGTTTTATAGCAGGACATAAGCAATATTATCATATTAGAATAAATATAGTGAATAAAGTAGATTAAAAAGGAAGAAAGAATATCTGTCATGAATTGACATTATAACTGTAACTATATATATCATCTGTTCAAGAGCTGCTTTAAATCTTATCAAGTATTTTTAGATGTTTAACTTTCAAGTATTTTCTTAATCAATCGTGGCTGTCAATCAAAGAAAATGACGACCAATTAAATTATTCATTCAAATCGGATCTGGAATTTGAACTTCAACATTGACCTCCATTTATGCGAAGCATTATTTTCGGTTGGTGCCTTAAACGTCGTAACTATAGCTTATTCTAGCTGTAATAACGACGTTTATGTCGACAACAAACCTTCTGCTTTTCCTTGTTTTTTGCTACCTGCTAATAGGCAAAAATGCATTTTAAAACCGTGTTGAAACTTCCTGTCTGAGTCAATCGGCAGGGTCAACGGAGCAAATGGGCGGGGCAGCAGTTGGTCATTGGCTTTCTATGTTTTAAGAAAGAAGTCATTGAAATTTATTCTAGGCTCAAGATGTGGTCATAAGAGACGAAAATCCAACTTGAATTCTATCCTAACAGACTAGTGTTATTCACCAAGATTAACGAGAAGTGTTTGGTTTGGTAAAGGTTTTTGTAAGTTGATCAATTATCGATCTGAAGGATTTCATTACACTGCTAAATATTATATTGAATACTTCAACTCTATTTTCATTCAATAAGATAGTTTTGTTAATTTAGTCTGATACTCTTTCCTTTTTAACAGTAAGGTTTAATCTTACAGCTTTAACTTTGTTGAAGTCATTATATGAGCTTTTGTTTGCAAGGAGTTTAACACAACTTTCAACAGTAGTTCATTTATATCGTGGCCATGAACACCAAACCATGGCTCCCTATCGCTTCTCACACCAGTACAACCACATCATTCTGTCCGAGCCATCTCCGACGTAGGCGCACTATTTATCATTCGAACATTGGAACAGAGATAAATGACGTATGAAGTAATGACTTTTGCCAAAGAATACTTCCCTAGTGTGTTCTCCGGACTGAGAGTTCAGTACTTTTCTGAATTCGCTAACCGGCTTTATAGGACCGCTTGCATTACGCAAGCGTGTGTGTGTATATTTCTGTGTATTATGATCTTTGTGCACACAATTATGCAACCTATTATGTAACTGATTCAATGTTTTTTAAGAAGTCGAGCGAATGATGTGAATTGTCGTGTGCCGATGTCCAGCCTGATCAGTGTATTCACTGTGTTTACGCGTGAAGTTATGTGAAATGTCATTCGCATGGCCATGGTCTTGAATAGAATTACATACTTTTGTCGTTGTTGGTATGGAGTAGAGCGCCAGCCAAGCGATCAAGAGGTCGTTTGTGAGTTTGCAAACAGCAGCTATCGATTCAGAGTTTTATATGGCCCAAATATTGAACGCGAGTAATGGTTTTAGAATGTAGAACCGAGAGGGGTTATCTTAGTTCTAAGACTGTTTTGGATCACCTTTCCTCCAAGAAAAGACAAATACAGGTTCTTTTCCTCACATAGCCAACAATTTTATACTTCTAAACTATTCTTGGAATCCCAAGACCACACAAATAAATCTTTATGATACCGTCGCGATGGTGTCTATTAAAGACTAAATCTACGGAAGTGTTAAAATTGATTTACGTGATTGCTGTTCCCTTAAATAACGTCATGATGACGTCTTTTAAAGATTATGTCTACACACCTGTAAAACTCGATTTTCGTGATCGCTTTTCACTTAGATAGTGATATTGTCTATTGAAGATTCATCCAGTCGCGTGTTCAACAACGATTTTCGTAAATGCTCTAAAAAGCAAGGGTATGTATGTGAGAATTCATTGGAATTTTTTGTTTTCAGTCACAATGAAGAGATAAAGTCACACTTTTTTGTTTTCGTATGAGAAAATTGTATTAAACAGGATTAAACGTAGGAACTAGCATGTTATCTTTATTTTTTTTTATTGCTGTTTTGTTGTTTGTCCTTTTTGTTGATTTTTTTTTTTTTTTTTTGCTACTGGGTGTTATATTGTCCAAACTACTCAGTCATTTACTTCGTTTCTCAGGAGAAGGCATACGGAAAACAGCATTTTTTTCAAACAAGACGAAGCTTCAGAACATTAGTTTTGTTCCCAAGTGCAAAAATATCCGTCGAAATAGATCTATGAAAGAAAATCAAAGACCTTGCATTAAGATTGGCGGATCGCTAACCCCGCCCACTGACTCTGCTGGTCCCGTCAACTGAGTTCCAACAGGAAGCTCTAGTTCGATATTAAACAACATTATTTTTGCAAAAAATACGGCCAGTAACGTGTAATAAAAAGTAAAATACAAATGTAGTTGTTCAGCGACTTAAACGACGTAACTTCAGATTGAAGAAGCTATGGTAACTAGGTCTAACACTTTCCTTTACAAACCCTGAATTTTACGTCGCTGTAATTTTAACGTGAGAAAACATTGCGGAAAAGAAGACATGCTTTTGACAGGAAATTTCTCCTTTCCTACATTACTTTCTATCACATAGGATGATTTCATTCCAAATTGCATTCAATTTCTATTGTCATATGAAACCTCTTTCGATTCGGAAAAGTCTAAAATTTCGAAAAACGGAAAGGGTTAAGTCGCCAAACCAACCAAACTGCTTTGCATATTATCGGTCCTTTTTGGAAATCAAAGTTCACTATCGGTATGAAAAGAACGTTTGATTGGTCGAGCTGTTTTTGGTCGACAGCAATTTGTCAATTATCTGTAGTTCCAGAAAGTTGACAAAACTACAGACCATACAACCTGACATCCTTACAAAACTACAGACCATACAACCTGACATCCTTACAAAACTACAGACCATACAACCTGACATCCTTACAAAACTACAGACCATACAACCTGACATCCTTACAAAACTACAGACCATACAACCTGACATCCTTACAAAACTACAGACCATACAACCTGACATCCTTACAAAACTACAGACAATACAACCTGACATCCTTCCAAAACTACAGACCATACAACCTGACATCCTTACAAAACTACAGACCATACAACCTGACATCCTTACAAAATTAATACATATTACCTTCGTATGTTCCTCAGCCATATATGTCTATAGGCCCCCGTTCCTGTAGAGAAATACAAACTTCCCTTTTTCATACACATTCCGTCCCAATGGTGTGTCCTGTTGGACATTACATTACTCTATCTAAGTTCGAGAAAATCTATTGATAAACCATCCTCCTTCAGTTATAGTTATAATCACATCCTGGTTTTGACATGTCTTCATTTTGTTACACTAGATATAAACAAACCAATGACATCCAGTATAGTCCTAAATTTGGTAAATCTAAAGTAAAGAGTGTGATTTCTCTGTTCCTAATTAAATTTATCAGAATAATTTTAGTGAAATTTCAGAATTTCAAGTTTTTGTTTTATGAATTTTGGTTGAATTTCACACATATTGCTCAAATAACCAAATTAAAAATACTCTACTGTATATTGTTTTAAGAAGCAAACTTTCAATTCTTATGATTTCGTTCAAAAAGTACTTACTACTGCTAATTTAATCGGTATATTTATATTATAAAGACGGATTAAGTATTTATAAAATTGTACACACCAACCTGTAAGATTCAGTTAGTATGTATAATTAAGGCATCATGAACGTCACCATATCCAATTTAACTAGCAGTCATAGTCTGTGACTTTGTTAAGGAGGCTTAACCCATTCCCACACAATTAATCCTTTTTGCGCCCCTCGAGAAAAAACTTTGGAAAACATTGTGGAAAATGAAGGAATTGCTTGTATCAAGCAATTTCTTCATCATCCACTATGTTTTCTATCCAAATAGACGAAAAAACTTAAAATTCCGACAACTTGAAATTACCATCTGCATCTTCTTTCAATTTGGACCTGTCTAAAATTTTGTTGAGTGGGAATGGGTTAAATTTATACTTATGAAAATAAAACTGCTATGAAGGAACTATACTATCGACTAAAACTATATTGTGTCTATCAATATTTACTGACAACGTTCATTCAATCATTTTTCATGTTGTAAGGGTAAATTGATATTTTTACACTGTCAAGTTAATTAATCCAATCTGACACAATGACATTTTTGACAACCCTCAACAAAAGCAATTGAGAAAACATGGCGTAAAAATGAACCAATTTATTCATTTTCCACGATGTTTTCTACCAAGAATATTGAAAAATCTATTTCAAGAGTTTTAAATTGTTTTTCGCAAATCCTGTCCATTTGGACTAATCTAAAATTCTAAAATTCTGTCGTCTTGTAATTAGTTAAAGAAAGCAAGTTTGAATGTCAATCGCGTTTTACTGTATCTGCACAATTTGAAATAGAAAAACATTTTTAAGGAGTGAAATAGATTCAATAAGTCGACCTATTGTAAAATGTATAGATTTTAATTAACTTCATTTGAGGTAAAAAAAATTATTAAAAAATAACGTTTGATAACACTGCAAGTATTTACAAAAATGTAATTCCGAAAGAGTAGGATATCAGTTTGTGAAGCCCCCCTATATGACATTACAGATTGTTTAAGATACTAAGTTTTTTATCCTTTTATCCTTTTAAGATCATGAATCATAGATTCTTCCTGATCTCTGATCTACCATTGAGAGAAGGTATTTGGATTATTTTCAAAGGGATAGAAACAAGCCCCATAAGGAATCTACATAACGAAGGAGACTTTGGTTTGTTTGTTTAAATGGGGTTTTACGCCGCTTTCAACAATCTTACAATTATATCGCGGCGGCTGGAGCACCTAACAATGGATTCCTGGTATTTCTCACACCAGTACCACCATCACATCCTTTCCTAGCCTCCAGCTGCTATCCCACATTGGTCTACGGTTATCGACCCATTGGTGAGAGACAAATAGTCGACGGAGACTTTGGGCTATGTATTATGTATGTCAAACGAAGGATAATGATACTTGATCAGACAATTACAGGTCAATGATAATCCCATACTTAGTCGTGTTAATCCAATAAGTATTACCCTTATAGAGAGGGGTTTGTCAATATAGAAATATGTATGGTTCTTCTATAAGCGCAAATTAAGACAGGCTTTAGAGTTGTTTTGTTGTTTTTGTTGTTTCTTTTATGCACACCCAATAAATAATAATTCGTGGAAACTTTGATCAGAAAAAAGAAAAAAATCGTATACATTACTTGCATGATACCCGCATCATTATCTGAATTTACGTGTATGTACAACACATTAAAAAAACCATATGTCAACAAGGTTTTTACTAAAGTTTCACAGAACTAAAAGTTTGAGAGACTTGGATGTCTCCATATTCTAGGTTGAAATATGATTCGCATCGCAGTTAACTTGATACCAGACAAAAAAAATTGGACTGGTCTAAATTCAAAGAGATGCAGACGACAATGTTTAGTTGGTGGGAATTGAAGAAAAAATGTATTTTGGGGTAGAACACATTGCTTGCAAAAAGCAATTTCTTCATTATCCAAAATGTTTTCCATACTTTTTATCTTGGGAGGGGTGTCAAAAAGCGAGATAGTATGGTAATGGGTTAATGAACATAGCCCATCGTGCGAAAAGAAACCATCTGAAAATTATGTATCTGAGCGCAGGTTGTCTAGCATGCACGTGTATATTTTCTCGTTTCAAAGTAAGCCATAGGGAATATATTACATTAGATATCTAGTGAACTTAGAAGATTTACACAAAGAAAGAATATATATTTCGTGAAAATGATATCAATGACTATTGGAAAAGCAGATAAGTTTCTTATACGACATTTTCATGAACGTCTCTCGAAGAGCCGCTTTAAAAACATTGCTAAATTTTCCAAAGAAAATCGTTCTTTGAAAACTTAAAAAAATCACTAGTTTCTGTACAAAACTGGGCTTATAGCTGTTAACATTGTTGTTGACATAACGAGGAACAATATTGTGTAAAAAATGGAAAACTTACCTAAGCTTTATTCCTTCTAATAAAAACTTTCTTTTTGAAATACGATAATGTAAATAATAAGTCTGATTTCTTGTCGAGAGAGTCATCAGGACCTTGGTAAACTGAGAACATTGAACAACAAACATTGAATTAAATCTTTGATTCTATTATCTTGATATTTAATCTAAATTGTTTTAGTCACTACTTCAGCCAAAATAAATTGGAATTCTTAGAGTTTGTTTTGTTAAGAAAATATGACACCAGCATTAGAACTTGCGTATCAAATTGACAAATAATATCTCAATATTCGTGTTTGTGAAATGGGATTAAATATCGCATTTCAAATGATATTTAAAAACCACTTACTAAAGATATTAAACCATGGCCTTGTCAATTGATCTAATCAAATTTTATTTACACAGAAGATTAAAATATCACACAACAAGAAGGGATAGGACAGTAGCTTTGTAAAACTGAGTAAACAAGCAATTATTTTTTATTTTGAACCAACTACAATATCTGGGTCTGGCCGGTATTACAAATTACGGCGGGATTTAGTAGGAATAGTCTTAGCAAAGTCCATCAAATGACTATTACTCGGCTTTCAAAATTTACGGGCCAAAGATACTATATATGCCGAAGTATAACTTAAGTCCCTATAGAAAATGAGACCTGGTAGCGTTGTCCACAAAATTGCCAGCAAGATCAGCTAATGTGTTATGTTCAAGATTTAATAGTACTTAATAAGGTATAACCTGGGCAGACATTTTGATGTTTGGATTAGCGGAGGAACTAAAATGTGCCCAGAGCTACGGCTAATTATGACAAATTTGCTCACTTTTAGGGATTTTCCCATGAAAAGTCGACTTTTCCTTCCGTTTTGTAGGTATATTTTATATAACTATTCTATTCCGCATTGAAATTTCTACATGCCCTGTTACAATGCACCTAGAAAACAAGATTAGCGATAAACCATTTCAAATCATTTATCAACAAAGAATAAATCAAATCTCTGCAAGCACCACTGAAAGAAAAAAATATAAATCTTAATATATTGACCTCTGATTTCAGTTGATATTTAAGCTTAGCATTTAACATTAATTAGATTTTTTTAAAATGCATGAGAACGTGTTATACGCGAAATAATTAGTTCATTAACTCTTTCAACATAAATTTCAATGACTTCATTTTTTTTAAACTTAATTTTTGCGTTTTGTGTTTTGTTATTTAAAGACATTAAGATAGATTTATATAAATCGGAAAGGTTGAAATAAGAAAATAACTTTTATATTTGAAGTCATGTGATGGAAAAGATGAAAATCATAGATAAGAATTTGAAGAAAAGAAAAAGATACAAATACAAAAAATGCAAATTGAAGAATGCCAAAAGTTATTTCATAACCCTGATAGTGGATCACTCGGATAATTCTAACAACCGACACTATTGGGTGGTAACCTTATGGTCAATTGGCGGGTCGCTGTTTCCCGCCCACACACACCCTAGGCAACGCCCACTCAATCCGCTGGCCCCGCCCACACACACCGCCGGCCACGCCCACTCACTCCGCTGCCCCGCCCACTCACCCGATGGCCACTCCGACACTTTCTGTCCACAAAAATGTTTTAGGACTATAATGCAGCGAACAGGAGCCATTTTTTATATTAATAATGCGTATTTAGCACGGTAGGTATTAGACTCGGAATAATGAAGAATTTTCCCTGAATTTAGTTCATTCTAAAGTTTAGAATAGGTTGGTGAATACGTACTGATTTGCCGAGGTTCGTCCCCACGATCCAGTACGATGACTCCGTTAAGTTACACCAATCTCGCCGGCTGTCCATTAAAGAATCAATCAATCAAATAAATCATTTACATCGGAAGTAAACTTTGAACTCCAACATTGGCCGACATTAATGCGACTTAAATGTTTAGGTCTCCAACCAAGAATTTAACTTTTTAGTTACATATTGCTTGCCATAAGTTTTCCAAAATAACGCCATTTAATATCGAAGCCGGACATCCTGTCGGAGTCAGTAAGCATGGCCAACCGAGTCAGTGGGCGGGGCTAGGGATCTGTCAGTTAGATAGTAGACCAGAGTAGTAGGAAAATGGTTTGATGCTACCTAGGTATATTGGAAGGATTTAATAGTCTGAATAACAATAATGACATGTACAAAACTTCCTGTAAGTAATAAAGGGCTCTGTAAGAAGAGAATACAGACTTACCTGTCTTGAGTTACATCCCCTTGACAGGTCTTTTTATCAGTAGAACTGGGATGATTCGTTTTAATATTTCCGATGCAGTTGATGGATTTAGTTATGTCTTCAACAAGTACTTTTATTGGTCTTTTTGTCCGTGAATGGATCAGGTTGCTCCGTCTTACACTCTTATCACAATCAGTTTGCACAGTATGAGATTTACACCGATAATTAGTAAGATTGGGTGTTTTGTATTTGATTGATTTAAGAGTAACAGCAACTTTTGCCGGTTTGACAACGTCTGGTTTGAATTCATTCAGAATTTCCGGTGTTATCAATATGTAATTATTTGAAAGTTTCACCGTGTGAGACTTGTTAATCATGATATCTACTTTGGATCATTGTCTCCGTGTTGAGTTGCACAATCAACTGAAATGTTGACACGATTTATATTGTACTAACTACATGAAAAATATGTTGTGTAACAAATTATTCATAAGAGCTCGCTTTGTAACAAAATTTCAACTACAAAAAAGTTTTATGTAAATTATCAAAGAGTTAATTGAAAGACAGAATTCTTTATTTTATGATAATAATGATCCCGGTTCGTGTTCTACTAATGAGTACGAATAATAAACATAAGAATAAAAAAAAACATATATTTAATAAAAACTGATGCAGACGTATGAAACCCATATCAACAAAGTTATCACAATAGCTAAAAGAAGTCTGTCAAATGTATAATAGTATAAACTATAAAGAGGTCCCGCCCACTTACACCGTTGGACATGCCGACTAAATAAAACAGAAAGTCCCGCTTCGATTTTCAACGATGTTATTTTGAAAAATGTATAGCCGGCAGCATGTAACAAAAAGGTAGAATGGTTAGTTGGCGACCTAATCATCGTAACTACAGCTTAAATAAGCTGTTGTTAGACGTTTAACTCGCCAAATCAACAAAAAATGTTAACAAAAATGGCGGCCAAT
This sequence comes from Fragum fragum, assembly GCA_946902895.1. NCBI lineage: Eukaryota > Metazoa > Mollusca > Bivalvia > Cardiida > Cardiidae > Fragum > Fragum fragum. Next base: position 77,291,649 of record OX336367.1, on the reverse strand, counting down.
GTTGCAATTCAAAAACCACCTATCGTCAATATGACCGATTTTATTGGTCGCTTGATTATTTGATTGACATCTGCGATTGATCAACGGGGACTCCGTTACTTCGTTAATAATCAAATATTAAGTAGATTTTATTTAGTAAAACACGACACTGATTTTTGTCAAATTTTGTATTAATCAGTTAAATGATTAAATCTAATGAATATTACAAAGCTTTTTAACGTTTTGTATTCGAAGTTTGGGTCACTAGAGTAGTGGCTAGTTCCGTTTCGACACAAACTTATATGCAGGAAAGAGATATTAGTACGTTTTACACTGTATCAAAATGTTATTTTAATTTTTGTTGTCAAAAACACTCTCCACTCCTTCAAACACAAACTATTCCAATTTACAATTCCATATGTTATTAAATTCTCACAAGCGATTACAAAGAAGTCCTCCAAACAATTTTTACGATCTATTGATTTAAAAGAGCGGTAAATACAGCTTGTTACAACAAATCTCACCAAGAAGGTATCTATGTCGTGGTTGAGCGCTTTGAAATTTCAGTTTTTGCATATTCTCAGAGACACGATAAACAAACGGCATTGATTTTCAAAGAAAAACGCGACCGTGTTGATTATTGTTTTGCTTCAATTATAGACCGAGGCAGGCAGGTGGGTAGTATCTAGGATGGTTTTGCTTTTTTTTTTATCACGAGTCATATTCCTGTAAACCGTCACACAAAGAGGGAGAGAACCAATGTCCAAGCAGTGATCATTTAAAGAGCCAAACAGAATAGTATTTCGAGGTTGTCGTTCTAAAACCTCGTAACTACAGCTTAAATCAAGCTGAAGTTACGAGGTCTAAAAACAATAGAAACGATTTGAAACTATTGTCATATTATCAATAATTTTCCTATCATCTTTGAATAACAGAAATTTCTATTTTGAACAACATGTGTAAATATTGAAATAACAGGAGAGGCTATCATAGGTATGCTGAAGAGAAATTCCGTCTAATTAAAAAAGCTATCTTTCAATAGGTCTAATTACTGGAATGGTGTAACTATTGCGTGTACTCGAGTACAATGATAATTACTCTAAAGGTCGATTGATTCTTACAAACACTGTTCGATTTCTAATTATTAACACTAAAAAAACACGCTAACCAGTATTTCGTCGTTAAAATGTACTATCTTTTTTCTCACATTATTATTTTCTTATTTATTAGCAATTCCCCGAACTCGTCCTGTCATAAGATAAAGTATTTTCACAGATTGAAATTCAAAAGTGCCGTATGTTCAGCTCATAATATTATGTTATAAGTGTTTAAGAATGATTCCTTGCAATGAATAAGGCTGAAACTTCTCGTTTTGGGCAAATAACATCTTTTCACTGATTTTAGCCGCTTTGCCCTGCTACATAAACGCACACACCAATATACATGAGTGACGTTTAAAACAGTGAGATTATCTGTCTTATTTTTTTCAATTAGAAAATTTAGAATTCATGATCCACTAAGATATATCTATAATCACCGAAATATATCTTTAAAAGGCCAGTTATTTTCCAGGAATTAATTGATATACACTTGCTAGCATTTAATGTTTAAGCTACATAGATCTTTAAATCAATACCAAAATATGATACGGAATGAATATTACACCGTTATCGTTTTAGAACCTCGTATCTACAGCTTGATTCATACCATAGTTACGTGGTTTTAGAACGATGACGATACTATCGGTCGATGCAAATCAACTTTAGTATAAAGGTGAAATTGTAGTAGATATTGGTCAAATACAACTTGAATTAAACCAACCACTTCAAATTGAAATGTTATCAATTTTTATTTCCGTACCGAGATGAAGTGGCTACTATCGACTGTTTGTGTTGATTTAATACCTAGCCCTTATTCCAAACATATGTATTTCCCCTATGGACGGATTGTACTTTTTCAACCCTTTCCTGTACAAACCCGAAACTTTACGTCGCCATGATTTTAAACTTGAGAAAACATCGTGGAAAAAGAAGAAATTGCTTGTAACAAGCAATTTCTCCTTTTCCCACAATATTTTCTACCACATAAGATGGTTTGTTTCCAAATTGTATCAAAATTTCATTGTCGTATGCAACCTCTTTTAATTAGGACCAGTCTAAAGTTTAAAAGAACAGGAGAGGGTTAAGACACGAAAGGCACAAACGGACGATCTCTGTTGTTCCCACAATTCTATCGAAGGAAGACTGCATGTTCTGATCAGGGTGCCAACCTCGGGATACTATTTTAGTAGAAACTTAAAGTAGTATTAGCAATTGTCGAAATAAATCGAGTGAAACTGGTGATAGTAAACATCCGTTCGTCCGTCCGCCCTTTGGTCGATTTATTCGTTCACCAATACGTCTCTCCGTCCTTCCCTTCTTCCTCCCTACATTTCCAAGCTTTAACCAGAGAAAATCTGAAAGTAAAGTAGCTATCAATTTCATAGAAGATAAACCTTAAAGAAAAAAGTGAACACAACAAGAACCAGAACTCTAGCTTGCTTAAAATTTCTGATATTTCATCGTGTTGTCTTTTATTATATTTAAATTTTGAAAATATTGTAGTCATAAAAATGGACAGATCCTATTGTGTAGGAGTATATTGGACAAAAACCTTAATCCTGGCACTCTCTTTATTTATTTTTTTTTTGAGTTATTCCCCTTAGTTATTAGTCAGACTGAATTTTCATCTAGAGCACATTTCCAATAAAAGCACTGATAGTATAGAAGTAACCTATTTGAAAGGTCGCGGAAACTCTTGATTACTTAGACCTTTTTTTTTTTTTTTTGTCTGGTTCGGGTTTCCCAGATTTGTATTTTGTCCTAGGAATATCTATGAGAACATAATCTCTATCAACTGAAACCTTCACAAGGGGATAGATCTTGATGAGAAGTGCACTAGAACCGTAATACTTGCTTCCTTTTTAAAGAAACTTTGCTTTGAACCTATCCCTGAATGTTTACAATCTATCATCTTGACATTTCATAGGTGACTAGAACAGACGTACTATACTTCATCTAAATATACACGACAAAGATAAACACAGATTATGAACAATGGATGTAAATTTAGGAAGACTTAAAGTTTCTTTCATAAACTCAAGGATAATGCTATTAAAAGTCTATGGTAGTATGAGACAGAAACAAAGATAATTCATTGCAAAACTACACCGACCGAGTGTAAACTATATCTCTTACATTTTCCGTTTATAAATTCTTGATTGAACAGTCGCATATTCTATTAAATATTCCGCCAACGTTTTTTATTTATTTTATTCTTTTCAATTAGATTCATTTTAATCGATTTCTATTTTATTTATTTTCATTGATTGATTTATTTATCAATTTATTCATATCAACTAAGATATTTGATTGAAAGCTTCATACTTCATGAAAATAATACATTATTTCCAATCGGAGATAAAATCCCTTTTCAAACAAGATCACATAAAACAGGTATGTTAGATATTTACAGTTGGTATTTCGTCCCATTAAGAGCGTCGCGACGATCGCAAACTTATCCTTGAGCTCGAAACATGCCATCTCACATGGATCTAGAACTATTTTACCATTATTGTTTTTGCTTCAATTATAGACCGCGGCAGGCAGGTGGGTAGTATCTAGGATGGTTTTGCTTTTTTTTTTATCACGAGTCATATTCCTGTAAACCGTCACACATTTTATTGCTATGAAGATCTCCAAGCCCTTTCTAAATCCACCCTTTCGTCGAACGAAAAGGTACCACCCGTCAACTCCGCGAAAACAAGTTATACCAAAAGATGGCTTATACAGATTAGTAAAACAAAAATATCTTTAAAAATCAAGGTGAGATTGTATGATGATTACGACTTTGATAATAATAATAATGACTTTATTTCAGGCGGTCACACATTCAGTTGTCCTATCTTCAATACAGCTTATCAAAATATCATATAGCGTCATTGTCGTTCTAAAACCACGTGTGTTAATTGGAATAAATGAAAAAATAAACGAGTATTATATAGCTTCGTTGTCATAACTACAGAGTGATTTAATCTGTAGTTACGAGGTTTTAGGACGACAACGACGAAATTATATTATATACAGTTTTTAACAAAACAAATTATGGTTTCAACAATGATACATGAAGGTGGTTTTGTTGTTATTGTTGTTGTTTTCCTTGCAGTAATCATTATTCAAGATTTCAATTTTAAAGATATTAACAGATCATAAATCAAAATAACTTTGTAGAGAAAATTCACCTATAACACTTACAATGTTATTTCAAAAGGGAAAAAAAGTCGTCATCAATCTAAGAAGAAATCAAGAATTAGCAAGAACACAAGAACTTTAAAGGAGGAGCATGGCTTCAATAATTTAAGATATTTTTCCAGCATTACGAAATAGTTATTATGTAAACATATTATTGTAAATCTATGATTTATATTTGACCAAGAAAAAACTAGTATAGTACAAATAATTTTAGAATTGTCAAGCCCATTAAAAATGTCTTGAAGCATAACTTTTTTGCAAGACTCGTCAAATTTAAGGATCTGATTCTAACAACAAAACAGCAGAATGTATGTTGAATGATTTAGCCAACAGGCAAAAAATAAATTGTATATTATATACTACTCAAAATGTTAATTTTTAGTCCCTCTATTTTAAGTCTAAAAATATGGATGTTCGTGTTCGTGTGACAATTGTGAAACACGACAAATAAGAAGGAATTTCTGATGTTGGTGGTACACCTTTTAAAAGAATCAAAGCACTGAAAGTACTGATGATGGACATCCGTGTTGGCACAGTAGATTGATATGCCCATTTGGGTGTACAAAGGGGAAGTTTTCATATATATAATCTTTACTAAGCATAACCTCTCCTAGACTGGTGTAATTAATAGGAATATGTAATACAGGATGTGTCTATTCTATTCCCAATCACAAGTTTGGGAAAAATACCATTTTACACACGTCATTATATTTCACCGATGGAAATATAAGTAATTTGTCTGATGTCTTGTCTGAGTAGCTACACTTGTAATTATCCACTATCATTGTGCAGTTGAACATGTTACTGGTGATCCATTAAAAGCTCAACTCATTCACACATTTACGCCCCTGAAGAATTGCATTAAATAAAATATTGTGAGAAACGCAGGAATTGCTTGTTTCACAATGTTTTCTACCCTACCTGGCCTAAGTTTTCAATCTCAAAGCGATTTGGATTGCCGTCTGTAACTAGTCCAAAATTTTGTCGTTAGTAATGAATTGAAAAACCTTATTCATAATAATAAACATCTTTTAAAATCCTTCTGGATTGTCCAAACTGGGGAACACTGATGGACGCCTACGGAGTCCACCAATCAAGATGATTTCATCGTACACATTAAAATATTTATTTTAAGATCTAACGGTCTTGAATATCTTCATAAGCTGATTTGAAGATTGTCTGCCAAAGTTCGGTTAACAAATTTTCTGTTAAAATTGTTTCTATGATTTTCTGAGTTGCCCTTAGTTGTGAGGCTACATGAAAAGAATAAAAGCTTTATTCCATTACAAAATGGAGTACTATTGTAAAATGTTTTTTATGGGAGCTGCAGAAACCAAAGAGCAGGTAACGACAAGATAAGCACCAGAACTTAAAACTTTTGACGTGGCCTGATGATTAAATCGAGGGCAATACTCCAATCTTTATCCATGCACTAAATAATAAAGAGAGATAACTATGACAGCTAAATTGTATTGGTCATTTCTAGTTCTCTCCCTTCTATTAGCCCCAGTTACTTTTTGTAAACAAATAGAAATATATATCTATTAATCGAATCTTTACCATCCCATTTGATTTTATTCCTTTTTTAGCAAAGCTCTATTAAAATTAGTAGACTGTAATATTAAACGAATGGGAAAGAAACACGTTAGAAATAGCTTTTCTTTATATATATTTCATAAAATATATATTATGGAGGGCCATAGTTAACAGAACTCGTTCTCAGTTTATTACCTTTCGTTGTTATTCTAATTTGATCCTGATCCCAATCCGATTTTTTTAGTTCTTTCTCAATAGGGTTTAACGTCGTTTTTATCAGTATTTTATTCATATCGCCGCGACTGAAGCACATAACTATGGATTGCTGTTTTTTATCACTCCAGTACAAACACTACATCCTTTCCGAGCCTCAAGCTGCATTTTAACTAAGTTAACGATTATCCACCCATTTGTGGAAGACACATGTCTTGGGATCGAGAGTTCGATGCGCTACCAACTGCGCTATAGCCGCGACGAAAATTTTTTAGCCCAGCTTAGGAAAACAACAACAACAACTAAACCATAAGGTATTGCTATAGCCTGAGGTTCGTTATCGTTGTGAGTGGACGTCATCTACTTGTAAAGGTTTAACATTTAATCATTTAAAAATATCTCTGTACATTTACCATAATTGATACCGTTGTGATACCCGACCATCTGTAAAAACAACAAGGAGGGTAACTGTACATTAAAATTTTCTACGACTTTGTTCACAACCCGGCTTTGAAGGATGAACGCCGGACAGCTGCATGTGTTGCTCTTGTTAAGTATTTGGTCAAACAGTGCTTTCAATATTGTCTCTCTGGTAAGAGACTGTTCGCTTTGTTTGAATTGAGTTTTACGCCGCTTTCAACAATCTTTAAGTTATATCGCGGCTGCCGGAGCACCTAACAATGGAATCCTGGTATTTCCCACACCAGTACTACCATTACATCCTTTCCTAGCCCCCAGCTGCTATCCCACAAAGGTCTACGATTATCGACCCATTGGTGGGAGACAAATAGTCGGAATGGTTGAATGCCGACGTCGGGGATCGAACCCGGGACCTCTAGATTTACAATTCTAGAGACTGTTCGAGCCCCTCCGTTAACGGGTGTGTTTATAGTTGATGTCTGTTCAAGCCCCTCCGTTAACGGGTGTGTATATAGTTGTTGTCTGTTCGAGCCCCTCCGTTAACGAGTGTGTTTATAGTTGATGTCAGTTCGGGCCCCTCCGTTAACGTGTGTGTTTATAGTTGATATCTGTTCGAGCCCCTCCGTTAACGGGTGTGTTTATATTTGATGTCAGTTCGGGCCCCTCCGTTAACGTGTGTGTTTATAGTTGATATCTGTTCGAGCCCCTCCGTTAACGAGTGTGTTTATAGTTGATGTCAGTTCGGGCCCCTCCGTTAACGTGTGTGTTTATAGTTGATATCTGTTCGAGCCCCTCCGTTAACGGGTGTGTTTATATTTGATGTCAGTTCGGGCCCCTCCGTTAACGGGTGTGTTTATAGTTGGTGTCTGTTCGAGCCCCTCCGTTAACGGGTGTGTTTATAGTTGATGTCAGTTTGGGCCCCTCCGTTAACGGGTGTGTTTATAGTTGATGTCTGTTCGGGCCCCTCCGTTAACGGGTGTGTTTATAGTTGAGGTTAGGGCTAGAGAAGTCAACTAGATGCCATCCTCAATCAGCCCTCTCTTTGTCAAAGGCATGAAAATTACCGCATCGGATGTTCGATAGCAACAATATACTCTTCAAGCTTTCTATATGGTCGAACTTAGAGGAATAAGTTGAAAATTTGCTCATTTATTCCTATAAAGTGTAGCCACATTCTGTCTTATTTTTCCTTTAATATTTAACAACAACAACACGATTAACACATACAATCCTTACTTACCCCTTACCATCCTGCGTAGAGGAACAACCAATCTGATTAAAATCAGATCCACTTTAATAATCTATTGCTACGTCCCTACGAAGGGATAACGTTATGGTTTCATAGAGATAATTTAATGAGTTTGGGGAACAATTTATCTCAGACATTTGCTGGCCCATGCTTAGTAATATACGCTTAGATATTAAACAAAGTTATTTTTGAAAATGTATGGCAAATACCATGTAACAATCATATGAAATGGTTGGTTGGCGACCTAAACCATATCTTGAATAAGCTAAAGTAACGACGTTTAAGTCGCCTAAATACTTCAAATAAATTTTAACCAATATTTGAGTTCAAATTGTACTTCTGATATAATTGGCTAATGAGTTTTTATTGTCGATTGATTCTTTGTTTGACAGGTACAATAAATACGTCAACTGACTCTTTGTTCATAAGTTTGGTGACATAAAAAAGTATGTTAAATTTGGGTTAACTCTTTTCTGTACAAGCCTGAGATATCATATCAATTTAATCTTATACTTGAGAAAAAATGTGGAAAAAGCCGAAAGAACATGCTTGTAACAAGTAGTTTCCCCTTTACCCAGAATATTTTCTACTGCATAGGTCGGTTTCATTTCGAATTGCATCCAATTTTCATCGTCATCTACAACCCCTTTCGATTTGGACTAGTCTATTATTCCAAAAAACGGGAAAAGGAATAAACAGCAAGGTAACATGGTGTACACAATTCTGCATAACAGACCTAGAGAAAGAAGTTTGGAAACAGTTTATAAATAACAGCCGACTTCTCAATATTGCATGGGGAGATTCATTCAAGATACTATTTATAAGACGTCTGAAACGCGATCCGTTTCGTTTTATCCAGTAATGTACCATTCTGGAAGAAAAAAAAGTCCAAAGAAATTTCATGCATTAACAAAAGGAATCGATTTTCATCAATGGAAGTCTCTAGTTATAGAATTAACCGACATGGCAGGAAAGAATGGGTCAAAATCGTTCTGCATCTGTGAGATTTCCCGTTTTGTATCGACGATTTTTATTTTGAATCCGTTACAAGACGACAACATTTAGACCGATCAGAAATAAAATATAATTCAGACCACGATTCGAGATGTTCATAGTTGAATATTTGAGATTGAAAAACTTTTGTCACAATTTTTCTTCGTTTTTGTATGCTTTCAAAACTATTTTTCTTCGTCACAACGAATTGTAGCTAAGTACCCTAGAGTACTTTTCTATGCATTACAAATGGTTTGATTGTGAACCGTTCTGAATCTAATCTTAAATAATTTGCCTTGACTACAGCTGATACAGAATGAAATCAGCCTATGTATACACGTCGTGAACTATCACTCAAACTCTTTAATCTGATTGAATTATCTCAGCAGGACATAGCAGACGACACAAAGTTTAAAGGACAGTGCATACTACACGATAGTTCATACAATTGTACATGTATGTTAGGTAAGGACAGTGCTTACTACACGATAGTTCATACAATTGTACATGTATGTTAGGTAAGGACAGTGCTTACTACACGATAGTTCTATGCATTACAAATGGTTTGATTGTGAACCGTTCTGAATCTAATCTTAAATAATTTGCCTGACTTTAGCTGATACAGAATGAAATCAGCCTATGTATACACGTCGTGAACTATCACTCAAACTCTTTAATCTGATTGAATTATCTCAGCAGGACATAGCAGACGACACAAAGTTAAAGGACAGTGCATACTACACGATAGTTCATACAATTGTACATGTATGTTAGGTAAGGACAGTGCTTACTACACGATAGTTCATACAATTTTACATGTATGTTAGGTAAGGACAGTAACCAGCTTTTGAAGATTTCTCTGGCTGGCTAAAAAAGTATTCAACATGGCAATATCTTGGACTAGCCTGAATTAAAAGATGTTGCAGACTACAATTTCAGTAAAAAAACTTTTTCCTTTTAGGGTAGTAAATATTGTGGACATGGAACAGCTTTTTACTAGAATGACGTCAAAAACAGTGTAGTGTGGGAATGAGTAAGTACGTCTCGAAAGTTGGTCAGCTCTTATTTGACCCTTTGTTTCGTGTATTTTTTACAAGTGTGAGAGTGGTTTACGTACTATAATCGTATATAAAAGGTAAAAAGCACCACTTTATTGAATGCTATAGGAGGAGAAAGGTAAACAACAATTGATCGAAATAATAACAAATACATAGCTCTAGTATATACATTTTATACGAAAACAGTGGAAATTGCAACTTTTCCGCAATATTTCTCAAAATAACCAAATCAACAGACAAAACTCGCAACAAAAACAGCAACATGATAGCCATTGCTACATCATATTCTTGTAAAAAAACAAACAATCGACTACAAGAGTTATCCCCCCTCTTTACTTGACATGACACGCCACTAAACATAGGATCCGTCTAGAACTTCGTAATTCAAATATTTGGAAATAAGATCGGCCCTACAAGTCAATTGACGGGGCGCTGGCTATTCTCGTTGATTCTTCAAGCTACTTCCTTTTACTCCAACATAAAGTTACACTTCGATATCAAATGACGTTATTTTGCAAACTTTATGGATAGTAAAAGTTAAATAGTTGTTTGGCGTCTAAAACATCGTAACTACAGCTTAAATAAATATGTGAAGGAACGGTTGTCCTACATTTAGAAAATATAACAAGATTTATACGCCCTAGGCAGTTTGACCAGGATCGGTAGTTGTGGCAGTTTTTACATTCATAAAAATTGTGCACAGACCACGCTGTCTGATCAAAGTCGAATCTAGATGACGAGACATAGGTATAATCATTATTTGCTCATAGTCATTTTAAAGATTTAAATTCAAACCTTTACGGAAAGACTGTTTATCAAAAGCACTGTTATATGTTTTTTATGGTTTTTTTTTTTTTTTTTTTTTTGTTAAGCGTGATTTATTATGAGTGGCTATAAAGTGCAAAAAATATGTCTGCAGTCTCAAGGAGAAACAAATATATGAAGAATTTACACAAACCGATCGTGAGCGACAAGGGGTTAAATTAAAGAAAGATTTTAGTCTCGTCTCTATAATTCATGCACTTTGATTGCTTAAAGAATTTGTTTCACCCTGCCATGAAAATAATCTGAGCACACAACTATTTTATATGTTTCCGAAAAAAATATTTACATCGAATATTGAACCAAACTTTTTAATTTTTGACGTACGCCTTGATAATATAAAATTCAGAAAATGAATGGTGTATGAATTATACAGTGTTGTTTGGATTTTAGTTTAATGCCTCAATAAAAACAAAAAGTATTTTCTACATGAGACAAAATTAAAAGACAATCGGATACTAAGATTTACTTTATCAATAAGGCTGATAAAAGAGATTCAAGGTGTTTTTATAGATGTAGATTCGGTACATTTATATTTCATATGAATTAGACAAAGAATCAAACATAACCCAGTGGCTTTAATACAGCTTTGTTCAATTACATCGTATGACGTCATTGTGAGTAATTCAATACAAAGTCGTTATCATTTTGTTATCAAGCCGATTTTATGCATGTCTGTTCAAAATTTATTTTTAATTCTTTTCATTTTATTATTGTTTTAAAGATTTTCATATTCCATTAAAATCACACGAACACAGGCGCTGTCTTCCTTTGTAATTTTAACTGTCAAGCTTTCAATTCAATTGTACGGAATTATCCTTGAAATATATTCTGAAGATACGAATGTACACTTAATATGCTGTTTGTATTATGCAAGTCTATTAGCAAATTTGAATTCCCCAATTTGGTCTGGTATCCCTTGAGAAAGCTATGTATGCATAATGTTACATATATACCTAGGAATATAAATGATATCGATTTGTCTTCACAAATAGAATACGACGAGCTTCAGAGCAGATAAATAATATTATCGGTGCGCGTGCAAGATATCGTAATTACAGCTTTAATGAAACTGTAGATACGACATTTTGCTCGCGTATCGACGATATTGCACTAGTATTGTATAAAAGGGTGTTTTTCCATGGAGAATAAAATTCCGCAACTGTTAGCTTTTTCCATCTTCCAGCTTTTCTATCACAGAATTTAGACAACTAGATTTTTTCCCAATTTACAAACTTTTAACTTGTATGTCTTCTGATATCCAAAACAAGAAGAGTTAATGAAATAGGTCAGACTGTATATTTTGTGAAATGAAAAGTAAGCATTTATTGCAGTGACATATGATAGGTTAAATGTCACTTTATACTCAAGATAAGTTTCGTTTAGCAGTGTGTAGTCATGTAAAGCTTAATTACATCAGAGAAAGGATTGTAAAGTAGATAATAGCTGTACAAGTTATAGTGAAGGATCAAATGTCATTTTTGTATAGACGAACCTGTATAGACAAATTCGACCTTTGCTCACTCACTATAACTTGTACATATATAAAGGTCACATTATTAACCCATTACTAGACGCCATTATTTAGGCTGATCCAAAATAATAGAGTTTGTAGAGGACAATTTAGAGTTCGCAGAAATTCAAATTTTATCGTAATAATTGGTAGGAAAGGAATGTGGACTGTCACTGTCTTCATTTTCCACAATGTTTACCTGAACATCTTTCTGGAGGAACGTAGAAAAGCGGTAAAGTGAGGTAAAAAATGTAGAGTATTTTACTGTTCTTCGTAGATCGGGAATAAAGATATAACTGAAATATCAAAAACTGTGTATAAATTCTTTTTTTTAACTTTGAAAATAAGAAACGTATTAGTGAAATTGAAAGCCTTCTTAAAACTCCAAGGACTCTTCGCAGTCCGCATTTTTGCGCTAAATAAACATAATGTGTCACTAACAACCAAATTTAGAAGGCTAAAGCTAGGCTTTGCTGAAGAGAAACTTGAACAATCCACGAAAGAGAAGCGTCAGCTCTTATCAAATAACCCTTTCTTGTATTGAACAATTTTAGACCTGTTGAAATTCAAAGGTTTTGCAGACGAAAATTCAAAGTCGATTTAATTTGAAAATAATCATTTCGTAGGATAGAAAATTTTGTGGAAAAAGAAGAAATTGCTCGTTACACGCAATTTCTTCTTTTTCTACAATATTTTTTAATCATAAAACCATAGGGACGTTAAACCAGGGATTGAACTGGAAGGATACTTACTACATGTATTTTTTTTACACAAAAGTCATAACTTCAAAACTCTTAAAGACAAGTTAAATAATGCAGTTTCTGGTTAATATTGCGACATTTCGGTCCACTTCTAATTCAAGATTTGCATTTCTAGCGAGAACAAAAATAGCCCTATAATCAGACGCACGCTAATCAAAGCTGGGAATTTTCCTATTAACAATACATAAAAGATAGATTTTTTTGCGTGACTCTATTAAAGGACTTCTATAAACCTCTATTGACTGACACATAAATGACGTCAAAGCATAAATGCTGATGCTATAAATAGTATCCCCCAACGCTTTTACTCTATTGATTAAATCTCGAAACCGGCAATTATACGAACTTTAAACATTACAAAGTTTCACAACCCGGTAATCAATGATGATAACAATGCCGTCGAACTGTTTTATTGACCTTAGTTACATGTTCGAGATAATAAAAAGTGCCAGGCAATTCTTTCACGATGACCATCTTATGGACGACATAACGTTTACTTTCATGTTCACGAAAAACCTCTGCGATGCTTAGCCTCAGGCGGAATACTTTATATATTTTCATTTAACCTTTTAGACAGGATGAATTTTCGCAGCAAACAGAGAAATCCAAGACGGTTGTAGATAACAATTCCTTTGTTTTGTATTAAAAGAACTCATTTGATTCATGGAAACTCACAAAATCATGTTCATTTTGTCATTTTTTGCCTCGATGCCTTCAGTTATTCGCGGAATTCATAAAAATAAACGGATTGAAAATGTTCGAGTCGTACTTACAATACTAGAGGAACAAAGTGAACATAACTTACAAAGATAACCACAAGTACTTAGACATCCTATAAGAATATGTTGATGATTTAGAAATAATGTAAAACTGATAATGATCACATAATTTACATGATATTGACGGTATATAAGATAAGATTCTTTAGAGTTAAAAAATAGGACCGATCAGTTGGAATTGTTATAGAATGTGTAGAGCATCTCGCGTTTTAGGAATAGGTGTTTTCTCTTTTGTTTTTTTGGTTTTTTTTTTTTTTTGTTTTTCTTAATAATTATCTTTAAAGCGAGACAATACAATTGCATACACAGGTCTCTTGATATCTGCTGGTCCCCTCGACGGCTGTGATTGAGGTCATAGCATCAATACCGCTCCCAAGACAAACGTAATAATAAACATTAATGACGAATCTAATAAGTCATTAGTAAACTTATGACCTAGTTTGTACTGATTACCTATTCAGTTAGAAATGTCTTGGTTTGGTCTCTTTATTTTGATACTTACAATCGGTTATTATTTAGTTCCGTTCAAACGCTGAACGAATAAATAGAATGGCGAATTAAATAGAAGTTCCTATGGCTTTCCAGCAAATCACTTCTCACTAGTAAATTTCTCAAACAACTTATAATACTAGATATACAAAAAACTATAGCGAAATGTAGGTAGCATTATCTTATGCAGACATTAATTATATTAAAACAATGCGTAGGACTACTTTTTGTATACATTATAAATGAATGAGCTCTGAGTAAGATACATCTACTGCCGTAAAGACGAATGTAAATATGAATGCAGCAAACGAGCGAGAGCCTAAACACTCTATCTTTTAGTAATGTCTTGCAATGCGGCCCGAAAACCTGGACGTATTAAATTCCAATGAGTTTCATTTCAATCACCAAATGACTCCAAATCATTTCACATTATTGAGCATTTCCCTTTTAATTTTTCCTTTCGTTTTTGGGACCTCGTTTTCTTCGTCTCTAATTGTAAGCTCATTGTCCTTCGCTTCTCCAATTGAAGTAACTCTTGAAATAGTTCTTTTACATTGTAATTAGTTTTAGCGGATGTTTCTAGATGCCCACAGTTCCATGTCTTTGCCAAGGTTGCTGCCTCGGACGTACTCACTTCCCTGTTAATCTCGTCACATTTATTACCGACTAACATTATTGGAATACCTTCAACATCACCACCTTTTATTTCTAGAACTTCCTGAAAAATAGGTTTGAGTTCTTCTAAAGACTGCCTACTAGTTATTGAGTATACTAAAATAAACGCATGTCCTTTAGAAATTGACAACCGTTGCATGGCGGGAAACTGATGACTTCCCGTAGTGTCCGTGATCTGTAGAGTACACACTTGTTTATTGCAGCTGATCACTTGACGGTAGGTATCCTCTATGGTCGGTATATAGGACTCTCTGAATGTGCCTCGTACAAAACGAAGAACCAAGCTACTCTTGCCGACTCCACCAGCCCCAAACACCACAACTCTGTAATCGTTACTCTGTTCTGGCATGACTCGTAGTCGTACGGATCTGTCTTTGGCAGGAACCTGTAAAATAGGAAACAAACCTTCATATCATCTTGTTAGAAAAAATGTTAGATGCATCAAAATTGAAAGAAGTCAAGAAGACAAGTAATTGTTATGGAAATGGGTTGAATAAAAGAACGTCTTTGATAATGCAATATCTGTCCCATATTTTCCTCGTACCTTATCTAAGTCAAAAATAGTAGCGTCGTACAGTCTTATTGATCTTTCATTGATCTTTCTGCGATTTCTGACTCTTTTCATCTGGAAGCGTCCTTTACTTCATAAAAACTATTGTTCCGATCTCTGGCATGAAAATGAACCTGATATCTATCGTGAATTATCTGACCGTTCGAAATTGTTAATACCAGGCTTTGTTCCTGTCAAAACAGATCGATTCATTGAGACACTAATTGAACTATCTGTGAAATAGAATACCCTTGATGAATATTAATTGAAAATTATACACTAAACTAATCTGTATTTGTGTTGAACGCAAATAATCTCTACGTAATCTTGATACAATAGTATGTCCTTGTCAGAACTTCTCACTGTTATTGGGTTTCAACATTGTTGTGAACTGTTTAAAGCGGCCTTTCGACAGATTTTCACGAAAATTTGATGTAGTAATTGTCTGCTTTTTCAATAGTTAATATTGTTAGCTGTAAGATAAATATTCTTTGTGAGTGTGTGTGTTTGTGTGTGTGTGTGTACGTGTGTACGTGTGTTTTAAATCTACTGATTTCACTATAATTCTAATTCCATATATTCTCTATGCCCTACATAGAAACATCGGAATTTGTCGGGTGAGCTCGTTAGTCTTCGTGTAATGTCGATAACGACTCAAGCAGAAGCCAACGACTTAATTGGTACGTCATGGAAATCATGTATAAAGCAATAATCTGTCCAGTCGAACGTAATGCGAAATAATGATGGTTCTTTTATTTACTACAACGAAAAATCGAAATATTTTCTTTCATAATCTGTGAAAGAGCCTCTGTAAGCTATTCCTCTTCCGTTAGTTTAACCTTTGTCCTGCTGAATATTTATTCTTTCCTCACACACTTTTAAAGTTTAGTTGAATTTAGATCTACTTTTTGTTTAAATATTTACTCAACACTAAAAGAAAAAGCAGGTAGTGTAGACTAAGATCAGACTGCACGTCTTTGAAGGCTAATCTTAGTTTATACACCTATCACAGCTGCAGGAATATTCCATGAGTAGCATGACAAGGGTTAATGACAACGTAGACGTATAAGAAATTTATTTCAACTAGCATTTCATTCTTTTCTCATGGGGTTTTCTTTTCTTTTTATGACACGTTTTTCTCAGTTTACACTCCCTTTGAATGTCGATTCCACTCTCTTAAAATTTTACTATGTCTAAAAAAATTGTATGTTAACCCTTTATGCACAATCCCTGATTTTTACGTGATATTGTACTTAAGGAAACATTGTGGAAACGGAAGAATTTACTTGTTATATCTTATTTTCCTAAAACATTTACCATCATGTCATCTGGCACCCCTTTGAATTTAGACAGATTAAAATTTTGCAACAAATTAAAGGAGGAATAGGTCTAGTGGATGTCTAACGCTCATATTATAATCTCCTTCCCCTTTTCTTTATTGAAGGATCGCTGGCCACGCCCACTAACTCCTTTGATCCGCTAACTGACCAATACAGGAAGTTCTTCTTCGGTATTAAACGGTTCTATTTGGCAAACCTCATGAAGAGTAACATGTAACACAGAAGTAAAATCGTTGGTTGACGACTTAAGTTGTATTTACGACGATTAAGTCACCAAAGCAACAAAAATGTTTCATATTAATGTCGGCAAACGTCGGAGTTCAAAGTTAACTTCAAATGAAAGATTTGATTGGTTAGTTGTTTCCAAGCTTGGCAGCCTCGAGCGGTCAATTTACACTTAGAGACATTAAAAACGTTAGCAGTAGCAGTTGAAGAAAAAGTAACATTTTGCATAGTTTCGATTTTTTGTCTTGTTTGGTTTTTACAGTAATTGCATTAAGAAAATGATAATTCAAGTCATACCTTCTCCTAATTCAGTCCGAAATGTTTCAAGATGTGAGACCAAAAAATCATCTAAAGAATTACAAATGAACAAATTGGTTTGGTATATGATATCATATATCTGTAATGAGAAACTTCCTGAAGTTTAAGTAACCGAAAAATAAATATTTATAAATCTATGTCTATGTATTTCTCATACCAATGACGCATCAGAATTCAAGTTTTTTATAATTCAAGTTGTTTCAAATTCATGGCAACTGAAACTAGATTTTAAACTAAGTCAATGTGAGCCAAACAGAGCGTGAATTTCATTTGACATTTGACTGTTGTCTTGGAATTTATTCTCAAGTACAATATGATTTATTCAATTTAAGAAGTGAACGCATAAAATATCTACACACTTATATATATATATATTTTTTTTTTTCATAACAGACCTGGAAAATTTTCAAGAATGCGATTCATTTTCAATTTCGCAGAGATGATGCCCAACGTCCCGCCCAACATTAGGCGTTATTTGGGCTTATCTAAGTTTATAAAGCAAAAGCTGTTTATTATATCGCAAAATAAAGGTCGGGTTGAAATTTGGAAAATGGCCAAAAACGAACATGCGAAGTTTCGTTGAACTCTAAGAAAAAATAAAGAGCTTGTTTTGTCTTGACGAAAATCTTTGTATGGATGATTGGATGTAGGATCATTTAAAGATAAACTCGAGGTCACCATGTCGAAAGAAATATCTTGCGTGAATTGTAAAGCTTTAAGTTTTGTGAATTTCCCGAAACTTTGTGAATTGTCAGTCCCTATTACACCACAAGTATTGAATTACTTCGACTGAAATTATGCCAAACCTAAAATACACCCTGTGCGCATAATATATGCTACATAAACTTGGTCCGAATTTCTATCTCTGTAGCCGCCGTCATAGCGTAGTTAGTAGCGCATCAGACTCCCATTCTTCAATCATGGAGTGTCATGGCTTCGATCCCCAGTGGCGGCATATATCCTTTCCGACATTTGTCTCTCATCAATAGGTGGATAATCGTAAACCTAAGTGGGATAGCAGCTTGACGCTAGGAATGGGTGTTATGGTAGTACTTCTGCGAGACATACCATGAATCCATTGTTAGGTGCTCCAGCCGCGCGATATGACTGGAAAATTGTTAGAAGTGGCGTTAATCCCAATTCAAACAAACAAATTTGTTTCTGTTAATTCTTGAAGTTTCACTTGATACTATGCCAGTAGATTAAAACAATACTCTTGTAAACACGCATTACCCGGGCCATCAACGAGGTCACAAGAACAAATAAGGTCACAAATGAGGTCACAAGAACAAATGAGGTCACAAGAACAAATGAGGTCACAAGAACAAATGAGGTCACAAGATCGAATGGGGTCACAAGGTCAAATATTAGAACAACATCACGCTTCTCGATACCTTGATTTTGGGCTGAAGAACCTTTAAACTAGGTTAGAATGTTTATATTTTCTATGTTACTGGTAAAATTTTTGCCAACAGGGTTAAAAACTTGGTCAGGTATAGAGAGTAACAGTCTGTATATTCCTGACGTCTGATATTCCAAATGGATCATTGCTATTTTAAGCCTTTCTACTCGTGTTACACACGTGAAGAAACAACACTATACACAATTTAATTGAAAGGTTTTCGTAAAAAAATGTAATAAATCAGTTCGAAACCATTGTCACGGAATTTCAGATTTTGCTATAGAAAAGTACCCGAGGATTGTAAAAAGGAATTGCTACCTATCTCTATATATTTCTTGTAATTCGTGGTACTTATTTGTAGCATTCATTTGCTTATCGCCAACGGCTCCTTTAAAGTCAACCAGTCTAAAATATGTTGTCTGAAATTTGGTCTAAAGCTTGGTCTGTACCATACTGCCCTTTTTCGCGCGGCGCCTTTAACTCGTCAAAGGGTTTGGTATAAAACTCTTGGGAAATCACTCGGTCATGAAACAACCTATTGATTGGGCAAACAGTTTCTTCTGCAGAACAAAATAATACGGGAAATTATCAATAGCCCGAAAAAAACTAATTTGTAGGGAACAGTGAATTGTGTTTCTATTTCTGCTTATTGTCTACTTTAGGCATTTTGTGTTCCACATTGTCTTTTCTAGATTATCCATTTCCCTCACAGCGATCGAGTCAGAAAATTTCAAGATTTTATAATGAAGAAGACAATACAGATGGAATTTATAGTTTTTCTCCCATTACTCTCTTAATCTTCCATTTCGGGACCCCCTGTGTGGATCTGCTGGCTCGTTATCTGGTACAGGTAGTGTCTTGCAGGTTCGAGTACAAACTACGCCACCTGTCACGTGGACACATCATGGGGTAAGCATTTTGCAGCCCAACCCTAGTTCTAGTAATATCAGGGGGATACATGCGATCTTTGCTTGATTATAACTGAAATAATGTTTAAAGCGGTGAAGATCCTTACTCAATCAAACGATATTTTATTTCGCATATTTTTAACTTTTATCACACAATTTCTCCTTCTTACGCCCCTCCAGAAAAAGATTTTGGAAACATTGTGGAGAATGAAGAAATTGCTCGGCGATTATTGTGCCATATTTCCTTCAATTACCATCCTCACATTGTACAACAGTGTACCGAGAAAGAATAAAGTATTTGTAAGCTTATTGAACAACCCTTTTCAATTTCACTTTGACGCTATTAAATAAGGCTTATTAGCAGGTGCGACCGGGCATTGGTTCGTAGATATCCACATTCCATTTTACCATAAACAATCATGAAAGTACCTCAACCCAAAGTCCTATCTGAGCGAGATCATCGCTATGTACGTGTTTCAACAGAATCGTACCCAGTTTTCTGAGAATTATAAAAACGCCAATTCTGTCTCCATCAAGTTTTTAGACACCATTGTATCTATCATGGAAATTGTTTAAATGAATGTTAATAAAATCACAAAGTCATGTTAGAGCATTGACCAGCCAAGGAGTGATAACCTGGCTTCTCAAAACAATAAACTGAATTGCATAAATCTGTCACAGCCGAGTAATTCGATGCTGCAAAGATTGATACTAAGTAAAGAAATTTGCGAGGTCTTATTCTTGGAAAGAACTGTCATTTATGAATCCCATGGGAACGAGAACTATTTTAAGTTAAGACACACCTTCCTGTCTTGACCAAACTCAACTACAAATCAAAAAGAAATATGAAAGATGAATACATATAAATAAACAATTGAAACCAGCGCCGTACCGATTCAATGTAATGATTATGATTATGATTTAAAAAAACCTATGACCATTTGATCAGATATTCATCTCAATTTAAAAGACCTATATCAACGTATTGTGTCTAGCATGAATCTCGTGGTCTTCACGTTCAGTTAGCATTAGTATTTCCACTTAGATTATGTGTTCGATGCAGTCGCCGAAAGCTTAACGTCGGCAATTTATTGCGTGTGTAAAACGTCGTTGTCGATTAATCATAGGAATACCTTTGATCACAAACATTTAAGAGATGAAGAGAAATTGTTTTTGTTTTCATGGAGGTATGAACCGAAAAAATAATCACAATGTATGATTACGCGAATCGGATTCATACATTATTTTGATTAGCTTTTACTGTTCATACCACCATGAAACAAAAAAATTTTCTCTTCATTTCTTAAAATTTTTTAGCATCAAGCAAAAAATAAAAAAAAAATCATTTCATTTTTTTGTAGTTCTTTGTACTGGACTATCTTGTGCGGAATCATACAAAATAGGTACGTGCTCAAAATTTGTTCATGAAGTTATGAATAATTTTTTTCCGACTAATCAGAACGTCCGTTTTTGATAGACGAAACTGAAAATTAGATTTTTTGATAAACGAAAATTGCCCATTCCTTGTACCTTGGACGGAAATCACATTTGAATGGGAGTGTTGTAATTGCGCTTAATCTTCAATATTTCTAGGACGGTCCCATACTTAAAACATTTCGAGGAAATGAGCCAATCATGTTTTGGATGTGTAAGGCGGCAGATTATAGATTTATCAGCGAAATATATAGCTTAACAAATGATCTATGTTTCACACTTATATGGCTGTAACACAGTAACTACGTAACATAGCTCGTTGGGCTATGATAACAAAAGAGTTTAGAATAGTATTTAGCTTCTGTGTGTGTGTGTGGGGGGGGGGGGGGGCTATCAAGCAATTTAATCTAGAGTCCAGGCTTCAATAATTTCAGACGGAAACCATTACATTCTTTGTATAACGAGTATTTGAACTAGAGGGTCCGATCATATTCATACAATTTAAAAGGGTTAATAGAAAAGAATTATTAAAACGAAATTATAAATAATCCAAAAATTGGTATGCATCGACAAGCCTGATGAACTTTTTCTAACGATGAGTAAAACGACATGGAGAGCTCTCATCGATTGTAATATTTTTTATAAGACCTCAAGACCTCAATTAAGCTGAAAATGTCCAGAACATGCTAATGACTACAACATAGGTCAAGTCTAATAAACTTGATTTCATGAGCTGCACCTTGCACCACTTGACAAATCGAGTCAAACACCATAATGGTTTGTAGTTCTTGTTGGAAGGCAATCACGATAAGTAATACACTAGCATTTTGAAGCAATCATCCGCGACACGAAAGTGAAAAAGGAACCCTTCCTGATTTTTAAAAAGTCCCATTTCTTAAACAATTACGTACTATCCAGAATTATTGTCACCACCACATTTCAACCGCTGTTCCGCTTCAAAGACTTTTCATTCAACATTCCTGTTGTTTTATTGTTGTTGGTATTGTTTTTTCAGGAAAGCTGTTATAAAATGAATATGATTTCAAAAAATGGAGCAGATATTACAGTGTTTCAATCTCAGGTCAGAATTAAATTAAATTCTAACTTTTAATTCATCCCTATCATTCTTTTTAATTATGTGTTTTAACTCCCCTTTTATTATCTATAACATAAAATATCACTCATTACATACAATGAATTCGAAACGGAGGCGAAATGACGAAATATAGAATAGAATCCCTGATCGATAAAAGGGACAAAAGACCAATCGCTGGCCCCAGACACTTACTTCGTTGGCCACGCCTTACGACTCCAATAGGAAGTTCCGCTTCAATTCTTAACGGCGTTATTTTGCCAAATGTATGGCTAGCAACATGTTACAAAAATAGAAAGTTGATTTGCGACCTAAACGTCGTAACCACAACTTGAATGAGCTGTAGTTACGACATATAAGTCGCCACACCAACAAACATGTTTCACACAAATGGCGACAAATGTCGAAGTTCAAATCTCACATTTCCGGACAAAATGAATGATTTGATTGGTTGATTTATTCCTTGATTGACAGGCGCGATTGTTCAAATGGTTACAATTCAAAAATTGTTTATTTTGACCAAACTATCGATGTTTGTATTCCACGTCATGAATATTCATGGTCAAGGAACTAGATTATTGGCGAATAAAGGTTGAACAAGATTCAATTTGACAGGAGATTATGACAGATTGATCCCACAGATTTAATCAAAGGTCACTTATTTCAATCCCATTCTCTTGTGAATTACATGAAATAATCCTTGTCTGAAGTCTCCAAATTTCACTGATTCTGTGAATCATCCCTCTCGAAGACGAATCACCCACAAACGAAGTAATGCTAGTCCAGATCGCTCTGTTTATGCGGAGCAGAGTTAAACATTTACATAGACATTTTAATTGATTGATTGATCGAATGGGGTTTAACGCCACTTTTTACAGTATTTCAGTCATATCGCGGCGACTGGAGCACCTAACACAGGATTACTGGTTTTTCTCACAACAGTACTATCACTCCATCCTTTCCTAGCCTCCAGCTACTATCCCACTTAGGTTTAAGATTATCAACCCATTGGTGAGAGACAAATGTCGGAAAGGATATGTGCCGTCGCTAGGGATCGAACCTATGACATCCAATGATTGAAGATTAGGAGTCTGATGCCATGAATGCGCTACCGACTGCGCTATGACGGCGGCATATAGACATTTTAAACCCTACCTTACTATTCGATTTTATATTTGTATTCACTTTTTCTTCTTCTTCTTTTTTTAAATTAACTGTTTGGGTTTGTGTGTGTGTTATCTTATTTTTTACGGGGGGGGGGGATCTCTCTCTAAATCTTCTTTTTCCGCTTTGTATTTTTATGGCTGTCAGGTTACATATTTTCATTTTTTATTCTTAAGTAATCAGCAAAACCTTCTAACGATATAAGAATCGTACTCTCAAATAAAAATGTTAGAAGTGAGATTGTTAATTATGGACTCCCCACTACACAGGGATCTTTCCAAACGAAGTTCGGCAAATTTCGACTGTCACGACATAACCATTCAGTGTCGACATCTTTAAACTGCTCTGTTAACGATTACATACTTAATGGAGTCTTATACTTGAAAGCTATTTCATAACACTATGAAAAAATATTTCACAAACTGGCACATGCTGATAAATTTTAACGTATTTTAGAAGTTTAGAATTCTCTTAACAGCTACGCTGCTTGTAACTAATTTATTGACATTTAATGCATAAAAATAATGGAATGTGGAAATTCGCGTCGCGTGCAGTTTTAATTTTTTGATAATATTCATTTAGAATAGTGGTTGAAATTTCGCTATTCTTACGAAACTTGGAATCTCGTGACACTTACGAAACTTCGAATCTCATGACAAATGCAGACATTAAAACAAAAGAAAAGGGTAGGTTTTCGTTTTAGTCGAGCTATGTTGCTTCTTTGTCGTTTGCTTACCCTTTTATGTTTTTGCAAAATCTTAGACCTGTCCAAATTCAAAGGATTCGCAGTAAATAATTTAAAGATGATTTTATTTGAAAAAGAAAAATCATTCAGTACGGTAGATATATCGAGCAATTTCTCCATTTTCATCAATATTTTCCCAAGTATAAAACACAGGAACGTAAAAACCAGGATTTAACAGGAAAGGGTTAAGTAAAGGGTGAAAGCCTTAGTAGAAATATGTTAGACGTGAATTTTCTCTCGGTTTTCATGAGAACCATGTCTCTTTTATTCAATCTGATTTTTTACACCCACACAATTTTGTCAGAGACGAGCGATAGTAAGATTCTTTTCGTGACAGATTTGTTATTTCTTTCTAAGAATAATTTTCCTTGCTATATGAGTCTATAAAAGGTCATTTAGTGTAAGTACATAAACTACGATCCTTTCTCGAAAAGTCGAATAAGTTCGATGAGCTCTCAAAATCCATCGAAATTTCCTTATTTCGAATTATGAGATTTGGAAAAGAACCTTCAGTCGCACACGAATCCTGAAGCTTCAAGTATAACGGAAAAATAAAGACACCAAAACAATGTTATTGATCAATCAAAGATAGATCTCACAATTGACAAATCGCAGGTCCCGCCCACTTACTCCGCCGGTCCCGCCAACTTATTCCAACAGGAAGTTTCACTTCGATATTCAATGGGTTTATTTGCAGCATTTACAGCAAGAATCATATAACATAAAAAGTAAATTGGTTGGTTTTCGACCTAAACGTCGTAACTACAGCTTGAATAAGCCGTAGTCACGACGTTTAAGTCGTCAAACCAACGAGAATGCTTCACATAAATGGCGGCCAATATCGGAGTAGAAAGTTAACTTCCTGTCTTTGTGAATGTTTACATTGGTAGACTAGTTATTTGATTGACAGCCGAGATTGGTCCGTTGTCTAAATGGAATGAATTTCAGTAGCATTCGTTAACTTTTTTTATATATAATTTCAACATTATAAGCCATTCCAGAAACATTTAGTCGACATACAACAATAAACCTAGTTAATAAGTCACTTAACCCTTGTTATTCTGAATCATAATAACAGAATCGCATTAAAATCAAAGGGCTGGAAGCACTGGAAGCACCAAATAATGGTCAATGTGAGTATTTAAAAGTTATCTTATAACTGGTTTGATTATCCGTGACAAGCGTTTATTTTTGCTATGACATAAACAATACTTATTTATGACGTTTATTCTCAACGTTAAGACGTAACTAAACTAGACCGTGTCTAGAAAGGCGCAATTACATTGCGTGAGAACGAAGTAGATATAATAACAGGTAATACGTTATTCCCAGCCTTTCCTTTATCTCGTTCCCCAGCAGAAAACTGACGAAAATATCAAACAGATTTAGATATAAATCAATATTTGAAGTGATTGACCTCCCAGGATATAGTCTATAATCACCCAAAATTATATCTTACCTGTTTAACGACGCGTCAAGTTTAAGTCAACAATCTAAAGGAAGAAATAAATTTCTTTATATCGTACGAGTTTTCTCATTTAATTTGGTGATAAAGTATTTAAACTGTCATTTCAGACCAAGAATATTTAAAACGTGTCACTATAAAGAAAACCTTCTGAAACAAGGAATAATGAAAGGGTTGTGTATAAGCCTTTAACACGAAATGAACTTTAAACTGGTTTGAAATCTAGACGTTAGGGTTAGACCCTAACCCTTGCCTGTTCAATCTGTTTTTACGTCCATGTAAACTTTAGAAAACATTGTGGAAAAAGAAGAAATTGCTTGCAACAAGCAATTCCTTTTCCCCCACAATATTTCTACCCTATTGAATGTTTTTTCTTCAAATTAAATTCAGTTTAAAATTTCGTCTGCAAAACATTTGAATTTGGACAGGTCTAAAATTTTGCAAAACAGGAAATGGTAAAATCAGACGGTTATACCAAAAATACGTGTTACAAAAATTGAACTCCTTGAATAACCA
Source organism: Fragum fragum (assembly GCA_946902895.1). Lineage (NCBI taxonomy): Eukaryota > Metazoa > Mollusca > Bivalvia > Cardiida > Cardiidae > Fragum > Fragum fragum. The sequence continues at coordinate 77,265,713 of OX336367.1, read as the reverse complement.
AACTAAGTAACAACAACAACAACAAAAATACAATCCAATACATTGTCATATACTAAGCCAGTGTGTTCTCGCTTACCTACAATATTATCAATTGCTTCATATATTAAGTGTGTCATTTAGTAAAACTAGACCTTGTTTCGTCCTGTATGATCGCTACATGATCAGCTCTCAATTCACGGGACGTGTGTTTGAATCCCGACCCGGTGAGCATTTGACACTCCAACATTTTATAAAAGACATCACAACGTGCATAATTTCGTAGCTGGGCGTTCAAAATATCGTATCTACAGCTTTACTCAAGCTATTGTTACGACATTTTGCACATCCAACGATGATTTGAATGAGCGAATTGTTAGGCAGCGTCTAGGTAGGGTGTGTAGCTGTAGGCTCGAATCTTGATATTGTACAAGGTGTGAGAAACGACAAAAAGCCATGGGTTGATGAGATATAACTGAAAAACTGCTGAAAGTGACATTTAACCCCTATACAATCAATGTAGAAAACGAAGTATAGACGTGTACAATGTTAAACAACATTTTTGTTCAAAACTTACTGTCCTCCCTTTTCGTTTTATAACCACCTTAAATAAAATAACTATCAAAGGTTTTAGAGAAAATAGTTTCGGAAAAGAAGAAATTGACTGCTATATAGTATTTTCTTCCCTCACACGGGGATCTATTCTATTTAACCAGTTTTTACTTCATTGACTTTCAGCTGTTTTGTTGCACTTATTTCAATTTATTAATTCGTCAGGAAAAAAATCGTGAAAACCTTTATTGAGCGCAATAAGGTGAGATTCACGAGACGTTTATTTCATTATATCGAATTTACTTCTTCGCCTACCTCTTTGTTTGATTTTCCCATTTTTGAGGATCGCGATCCACTACGATCCACTCTATACATCAGATCAGTAGGCATCCGTCATTCATATGCGCCCCACCATAAAGGTCTATTATAACTCAGTAAATCACACTGAAGATGTTCACAGATTAAAACACTCAATTCACCTCCCCCAATCAGTCACAGTTCTACACTAACCAGACCGTATGGAATCAATGGAAGTTTATTCACGGAACTTAGACTCAATTCATTGACTAGTTCACTATCTATAGAGCTGAAAACCAATTTTTCCATTAAGACTGAGGGGAAACAGAGAGGCGGTATTACTGGAGTATTGATTATCAAGTGGTTTTCTATAGATCTGGATATAGTTTTGGTAGACAGATTTAGCATCCAGTATTGGGCCTGTACTTCATAGGTTGGTGTGTCTGTATGCCATAATTGACCAATCGCTGGCTCCGCCCACTTACTCCGCTCGCCACGCCCACTGACCCAGACAAGAAGTACCGCTTCGAATGTCAACGGCGTTATTTTGCAAAATTTATGACCAGAAGCATGCAACAAAAAAGTTGATTACTTGGTTGGCGACCTAAACGTCGTATCTACAGCTTAAATAAGCTGTAGTTACGACGTTTTAGTCTCTAAACCAACAAAAAAGATTAGCAAGAAATGGTCGCCAATGTCGAAGTTCTAAAACCCATTGCTGGTCTAAATGAATAATTTGATTGGAAGACAAGTTATTTGACTGACATCCGTGATTGGTCCATTTAGTAGAATTTTACACAGAGCTTCTATTAATGGAAATCCAAAAATAAATATTCGTCATTCACGAAAACCTACCAAACTGACAAAGAAAAAAGATTTATTTCATTTTTATCAAATTTCAGGAACAAACTATCTTCCTGGTTCACAAAAATCGAAAGAAAGTATCAGTATCTTAAAAACTGACAAAGTAACGACTCTTTTGGTAAATCAAAAAATTCCTGGTGACAAACAATTAGAACTGTCTAAATTTAAAAAGTTGTCTAGGAATATGAATTTTGGAATAGAAAACATTACAAGTAATATAGAAATTGGTTCTACAACACTGTTATCCAAACTTTTTTCTTGATGGACGTAGTAATTATCAGACATTTGACAAATCGCGGATATGTCAGTCAAATAATCAGTCGACCAATGAAATCATTCATTCAGACGGGAAGTTCAATTGAACTCCAACATTGACAGCCGTTTTTTTATGACTTAAACGTCGTAACTACAGCTTATCCAGCTGTACTTATGACGTTTGAGTCCCCAACTAACTTTTCTACCTTTCCTTTTTATACTACTGGCAATATTTTTTTTCAAAATAATGCTGTTAAAAATCGAAACGAAACTACCTGTCGGAGTCAATGGGCGGGGCCAAATCAGTCAATTGGCGGGGCTAGCGATTGAACATTTGTGATATTTTCCAACGTCACACAGTAACGCCATTTAATCAGGTTTTCCTAGAGAACAGATCAAATGTATGCTACAGACAAAAAGCGTAATTTTATATTTTGCTCCGGAAAGATGGCCATATTTCGCTTTATAATTTTACATCTATTTTGAACTACTTAGATTACGAGAGTTCTCTTTTCCCATCGATATTATATCATCGTTGGGCGTGCCAAATGTCGTAACTACAGTTTTATTCAAGCTGAAGTTACAACGTTATGCACACCAACGACGATCAATTCAGTTTTAAACTGTATTCTTTGTCGGCAGTCTATCATCAGTTGGTTACCATAGTTTGAATTATCTGTAGTATTGATATTTGGTTACAAACTGATACATCTATCTTTCATCAACTTATCTTCAAGCAAAGCAAGATTTCAAGTTTTAAAAAAAAGGTTCCATCTCACAATCACAATCATTGTTAATATGTTTCCGTTAAGGTCTTTTGGATACCTCCGACGAGATATAACAACTAACAGTTCATTAATTTTGGACGAAGTAACTTGGCCAGAAAGTTATGAATAGACCAATATTAACGAACAAAGAATCTGGGAATTTATAACTAGGTCACTGGTAAGAAACGGATTAATTATTCAAACTTAGCATGAAACAGTGATCAAAAAGTTAGGCCAATACGGACTATGAAATGTTGTTGGATTACCGGTGTAAATCTGTTCATTTGAAACGTACGCAGAGGAGAATATAATGATAAAAATATGAGTAGATTCACAAGCATGAGAGAGCACGAGCCTCAGGTAACGAGAATGTGAGAAAACAGTAACGAAAACGCGAAAGTAAAATAACGAGAACAAGAGTAAGTCCAGAATCAAGTGATGAGAACGCTAAAGAGCAATGTCGAGATGGAGAATATGATGCTGATAACGCTCGATTACGATGCCGAAATGCAATAGTATTATACCGATAAAACGAGAACATAATGCCGAAACGCATTAGTATTATACAGATAAAGCGAGGACATAATGCCGATAACGCGATAGTATTATACAGATAAAGCGAGAACATGATGCCGATAACGCGAGAGGACGATGCCGATAACGCGAGAGGACATTGTTGATAACGCGAAAGTACGATATCGATAACACGAAGAGTATGTTGTTTATAATCCGAGATTGCGATGCTGCAAGCACGAGAGTACGATGCTGATACCGTGAGAGTACGATGGCGATAACGCGAGAGATGATATATAGAGACAAGAACACTAGATTATGTTATCATATTCTCACCATAGTACTAATTAAAAACGCCCTGTCGTCATCGCTGTCTAGTGTTCTCAAAATACTACTCTGGCCCCAACTTTCTGTGAGCGATTTTATCACGATGACCACCATGTCATTTTATATGGAAACTATAGGATAATCAACGTATTGATACGATGTTTTGGAACCCTTTTAACGCTTTACTCAACGAATTATTGCTAGCCTTACATTGACACATCAAAATCCAGAACAATCCTACCCGTAACACAATTTCTTAAGAACCAAAACTATAGATTGTTCAAACTATAGATAGTTCATAAATGTAGTTCAAAAATTCTATCATTGATGCATAACTATCTATAATGGTATGTCTACAGCCGATTTTAAGGTTACGGACGTATATGCAGTATTTGATACTTGTTTCACATGTGCATGCTTTTTCAAAAATAACTTTCTTCGTAAACTTTGGTATTCCTTTAGGTTTTGAGCAAATTAGAAAAAAAACTGTCTCAAAGGCTTATTTTACATGGAGAAAGGACTCTGGTAGATAAACGCCTCAGTGACTAGATGACGTTATGAGCGAGTTAATGGTACCGGGACCGTTTTATTGTTAGAGATGAAAAAATACATGAAATCATTAAATTTAATCTACCTTTAACCCATTACAACTCAATCCCTCCTTTTTACGCCCCTCAAGAAAAAAGCTTTTGAAAACATTGTGGAAAATGAAGAAATTGCTTGTATCAAGCAATTTCTTCATTATCCTCAATGTTTTCTATCCAAAATGACGAAAAAATTCAAAATTCTATCAACTTGAAATTGTCGTCTGCAGCTTCTTTCAATTTCGACCAGTCTACAAGTCCACTGTGTTGGAATGGGTTAAATAGTAAACTATAATAATCGATCGATCAACCACCAATAAAGTTTTTTTTTTCTTGATGGTTTTCCTGACACAGTCTATATCAAAGAACCAAATCACACAGAATTTGCATGTGAAATACAAAACAATACCTATCATTTTACTTGAAGCTAATCGCTCCAATGTCTTAGAATTCTTATGCCCATAACACTATTTTACTGACACAAAATAACCATCTTTAGGGGGAAAATAGAGTTTTGTTATTCTAAAAGAATCGTCAATTAAACTATCGTTTCTCTCTTGGATATTATTTCTTATTAATATTTCGCCCAAGCTGAGTATAAATCTTGGAATGTGAAGTCAAATCTAATGACTACGAATATTTGATCAGGCGACACGTCAGAGTGCAGGTATATTGACAAATCGCGGCTGTCAATCGACCAATCAAACCAATCAAACCCTTCCTTTAGACCGGAAGTGAACTTCGAACTTCGGATTGTCCGTGAAACATTTTATATGATATTTCAATTGAGCCGAAATTCCTGCATTCTTACAGGCTGAAAAAATTAGTAGGGACCTGTTCTGTGTTATTGTACCCGAATTAAAATAGTTTGACTTTGAACTGGTCCAATCTTTAGTTATTTGATTTTTTTAAGCATATTCACGTATGAGTTTTTATGCTAAAATAAAATATATTAGAAAACATAAATGGTACGGATAAAACTAAATTCTTATCAGCTTCATAAGTTTAATTATGTTTTTACTTTCATACTTCCATGAAATGAAAAACAATGTATCTAATCTCTGAACCCTTTCCTGATCGTTCCTTTTATTTCTATGTCCTCGCAATTTTATGTTTAGGAAGTAATTGTGAAAAAAAATGAACTGCTTGTAACAAGTAATTTCTTCCTTTCTCACACTATTTTCTACAGCCCAGGATAGTTTCGTTTCGAATTGCATTTACTTTTCATTGTCGTCTGCAACGTCTTTCAAATTGGACCACTCTAAAATTTCGAAAAAAGGAAAGGCCTAACTGAAGTACGTATTATATTTATAAAAAATACATACGCATGAACTGAAATGAAGCGTATGAAAAATCAATACATACCTCAGCGAATTTTATTAACCTTTAACCTACTGCAATTAATGATCCTTTACCAATTGTCTTTGTTTCAAATCATGTCAATCCATTGCCGCTGATACAAGTATACTATCAAACAGCAATTACATGATAAAATAAATTTTCCAATTCTTACAGCTGTATCATTCACTAAAATAACCACAATTCGTTTATGTGATATATTATTTTATTCGTTTATACGCTTATTTCCTGTTAAGCAACCCACTTTTTACATACATAGCACAGAGAAAATATTTATAAGCAGATGGTTGATAGAAATCTCCAAGTAGTCGGTTTAGATTCCAGAAACTGTGGAGTTCAATTTCTAAACGCTTTAGTTGATATCTACCAGTATGTTAACCAAGTTATTAAACTATAGTCTCTCTACAGTGACGGTATGATGGTTATCTTATTTAGAAAGGTCACCAATCGGTAGTGGGTCCTATTAAATATCACGTGACCACAGTCGTCTAACATGCAGGTATTACCCCTACATATATCACGAACTATGTTAAACTGTTATTGTATAGAAAAAATATGCTATCAAATAGCCGGGCCGAGATTGTTATATGTCAAATTATGATAAATCTAAAAACATATTAACAGCGTTGACATCAGAGCCCCCCCCGCCGCCCCCCCCCCCAATGTAGATATCCAGTTTTGAATGCCATTTATCGTGACAAAGAGCATCGACTCAGCATTTAGTGGTACCGAGTTCGATTTACAGTGGCAACTTTCGAACTAGGGTCTATCGTTTGTCGACATAATCAACCGAGAACCGATGGATTCTTAAGTAGCACATTTGGGTACAACCATTTCAGTTTGAAAAATCCAGATTTAAAAGAACATGAAACTCGATAATTTCCAAAAGTGTGTTCGGCGACTCTCGGAAAGAACTTTTGAAATCTGTTTTTTGTTGGGAGGTATAGACAAATATTAGTTCTCTGCACTCTTTTCCGTCTGCTTTGACTTATTCTTTTCCTATGCTATTCTTTTGGTCTCGTTCTGCCCTTTTTTATTCTATTTTGAATGTATTTCTATACATTGTATTTTTGTTGTGTAAATATATGCAATCTCCAATTTGGAGGAAATAAAGAATAAAGAAAACCTGTTACTTCCTTTTATGTCAAAGTTATTAAAATTTATTTTTCAAAATAAATTTCGCCCTTCATCTAGTACTTTCAGCGCTTTCAGCACTTTCATTATCAAGCAATATTAAAAAAATCAGTATGACAAGGGTTACAACTCTTGTGGGAAGCCTCGTCAATATCAAAGAATAGATAATGAGACATTCTTTTTTTAAATAACGCATGTGACGCCCTCAACACCCACGAGATTGCAGCTATGACATTAACTCTCTTTTTTAATAAACAGATAAAATAAATCATGATAAAACGCGTGGTTGTCTAGTTTCTTCAATTTACTTATAAACCGACACAAGATTTGTCGCCTTTTATTTTTCATTTGAAGGGGGTGGTATATTAACAGTGTTCTATTCTACATGTAAATGTCTCTGTATTTTTTTGTTGTTGTTGTTATTTGATAAACGTTTTTGTCATCTTTTGTGTTAACATATTTCACTATAAAAAGACAGGTGATCGATAAATTTACCCATTCACATATAATGACGCCTTTTATACTCCTTAAGAAAACGTTCACATAAACCTTGTGTAAAATGAAGAAATTGAAATAATCATCAGTACAGATCTACTGAATTGATTGATCGATCAATCGATCAATGGTTGAATAAGCGGTTTGTTTGTTTGATTGTTTGATTGATTGGTTAATTGGTTGATTGATTGAATGATTGATTTAAAACATATGAAGCACGACAGACATCCTATGACAAAATAAAGGACAAAGTGAGACTTTGATTACTTAGAATCTGAAAGAGTTTAACCTTTATTTCTAAATCTCTTCAATTAGGCCATTGGGTTTTACGTAGATTCTATTATAGTTGACAGCCGTGACGTTAGTTGGTTGATATTGCATCAATATTGACTAGTCGTAAATATAAATAAACTGCCCGCCAGCAGTCAACTAGATTGATAAAGACATTTTTTCTTTGAAAAGGGTTCCGAAAATCATTTCAATCTTGACAAATTTTGTTGTTGTGATGTATTTTGTTTAGAGTCTTCAGTTCAATTAGGCCAGTATAAAACACCCAAGCCCCGATTTCGACGCCTGAACACATCTTTTAAATACTACATCCTGGAGAGCGTATCGTCGGTAAATTTTAAAATTGGCATGTGGATAACAAATGAAAATTCAATTAGATGTTTGAAACCATAATTATGCAATATTGAAATTAAATCAAAGCATTAATTACAAACAAAAAAAACAAATTAACCCTTTCTCTTACAATTCCTTTTTTTTACGTCCACACGATTTTACGCTTGGCATAAACATTGTTGGAAAAGAAGAAATTGCTTGTTACAAGCAATTCCTTCTTTTCTAACACCATTTTCAACCCTATTGGATTTTTAAATATTCACTAAGTTCACTTTAGTTCGTAATCTGCGACCTCTTTCAAATCGGAAAAAATTCGTAAAACAGGAAAGGGTTAAGAAACATTCTTTGACTTATTATAATTACGGTTTCATCCCTTAGTTTTGATAAATTGAGGGTTCAATAAACGAAAACTAGAATCCTGGAATCACGAACTTAAATCCCACTGGCTTTTAGTACCTCGCGAAGCACAGCTGACCTTTGTCCTATGTTACTTCAAAACAACAGGGTACCTCCTGGGGCCACGGATAACACTTGTATTAGTTCAAAGTCCTGGGTCAAACGGCTTATGAACTTGAGCACGAAAACGGTTTTCAATGAAAGTTAAACTGTGATCTTGACCTTTGACCTATCTTGACCCCAAACAAAAGTGCACTTCCTAAGATTATTAGCAACAGTTTTATGGAGTTTCTATTGGTTCTAAAGTTAGAGCACAGAAACAAACAAGTCTAGTGATGGACGCATGAACGGATAAGCGTGGTGAAACAAGAATACCCATCTGGTTTGTAGGTGGGGATGGGGTATAATAAGTTATAGATTTTTATGTTCGTGTTCTCTAAGTTATCTTATGACGTATATAAGAATAGGGAAATGGGATCAACTTTAGAGAAAACCAAATTACACAAATCACTACAGAAACAAAATTTGACGGAATCCAGTACTTTCAGTGTTTAGCTTTGCATAAAATATTTCTTATATCGATGAGTAAATAAAAGTCAATTTCTGAACATAGGTCAACTAGTTACGGCCACTCAGTCTAAGTGAAAGAAGCTCAGAATACCAACAATAGTATTGGCTCTCAGACATTATTGGTCCCGGAAATGTTCCGATAATTTGTTCTGAGGAAAGGGGCGGGAGATTCCCTCAACCTTGTCCACAACCTTTATTATACCTGCTGTGCGTTATGGTGGGAACTGACCAATCCCTAGCCCCTCCCCATCACTCCGTTGGTCCAGCCCATTGAATCCTACAGGAAGCCCCGTTTCGATTTTAAACGGCTTTATTTTTGTAAAATTCATAGCCAGTAACATGTAACAAGAAAATCAAAAAGTTGATTGGCGACCTAAACGTGGTAACTACAGCTTTAACAAAAATGTATCATGGAAATGGCAGCCAATGTAGGAATCAAAGCTCAGTTCCGGGCTGAATGAATGGCTTAATTGATCGTTTGATTTCTTAACTGACAGCCGCGCTTACAAATTCGGCCGAATTCTAGGTTGGGTATATTTGGAGATGCCCACGTCATTTGGTAATGACCTTGTGGTGCCTATACATAGACATTTTCGGTCAGAAACGAAATACACTGTATTTATTCGCAGTTTACCCTCAGCGGCCCGAGGAAATTAGAATAAGTCTACGATAGGATATATCATCTACCAAATCAGTCATAAATTCTCGATTATTTGGTTGACCGAACAGTAACTCCGTCCCACGTATCATGAACAAATATAGCTACAGGGTAACAGCCAAACTTGACCATGGTCATCTATTTTATACATTGGGTAAAACAGGAGAAGTGTCTCGTTTCAAAGATTTCAAAAAAACTTTCGAGTGTAAAGGACCCGTTATTTAAAACTGTCTTTTATTGTATATCAGTGTATATCAGCACAGGGTAACGATCACGAATACACGTCAACTAAAACTAATAACTTGAAAAGATCACACTCTTTGTTTGATTTATTCGGTATTTCACGACCTTAAAAGTTTTGGCCCCGGGTTTGCTTAGTATCTACACCACCATTGTATGCAAACCAAGGTCTCGACCCTTGCCCGGCGGCGGTACATATCCTTTCCGACATCTGTCTCTCGCCAATGGGTGGATATTCGTAAATCTAAGTGAAAGGCAGCTGGAGGCTAGGAAAGGAAGTACTGGTAGTTCTGGTGTGAGAAAAACCAGGAATCGATTGTTGGGTACTCCAGCCGCAGCGATAAGACTTAAATACTGTTTAAAGTGGCAATAAAACCCATTCAATCAATTAATCAATCGATCCTTACCACCATTCTACAAAACTCTCCGAGTTAAAAGATGGCCAAATTCTAAACTGGTACAAATTGAAAGGAGTTGCAGACGACTATATAAAGTTAATGAAATTTTGATTTTTTTTCACATTTTTAGGTTGAAAACATGGTGGAAAATGAAGAAATTGCTGGTTCAAGCAATTTCTTCATTTTCACTATGTTTTCCTAATTCTTTTCCTTGAGAGGGGTTTTAAAGCGTCATCGTGAGGGAATTGGTTGATTTTTAGATATACCTTCAACTATCAGACCCATTATAATCATACTATCTCTGAAATTCTATACGTATCATGCCTCGCTTTTTGTATCGTGGAGCACGAATATGTCCGTTAGTAGATAGTATAAGTCTTTTTTCCCAAAAATGAAATCAGCGACCTTCTTCCCGCGGACCTATTTATTAACGGATTTTTGCATCTTTTAAATATCTTTTCTTCTATATAATAGGTCACTAGGCGGAAGTAACCCCGAAAACCAACTTCAATTACTAGATTTTTGCTAACAGCGGTGATAGAATTCTCAATTTTCACATGCAAAAACAAAATATTCAGGATTTATTTTCAGTTGTTTCTTTTTTTTTTTTTAATTTATACTGTGTCAACTTATTTGTGAATCTACCGAAATTCGATTTCCCTATCAAACCTTGGTATCGAGTTTGCGTCCATTTTAAATCAGACAAAATAAGACTAGTCAGTTATCCCATTCCCACACAATGATGCTTTTTGAAGCCCTTCAAAAACATTGTGGGCAGTGAAGAAATATAGCTTGGAACAATTTTTCCTACCCTAAAAGGCGAAAATTTTCTGATTTACGCCAACTTGTAACTGTCGTCTGCAACTTATTTTAATTTGGACCAGTCGTCTGGTAATTGGTTAATGTCCCGAAAGACGGGAAGAGCGGGGGCTTACTGGGAAATAATTCATGTAGGGGTATCTTACAAATTGGGAGATATTCTGGGTAGATATATACACCATGCCATGAACTTATGTCTTAGTTTTTTATTATCATTTAATATTATTCTTTAAAAAATTGGTAAAAGGAGATGAGGGTTAGATGTTATTTAGAAACCAGCTGAAATGATTTAGATTTTAACACATTTTGATTTATTCTAAATTGACAGATGTACAAATATTGCATGACTGTCAAAATGGTACTAACAGAAATTTGATAAAAAAAAAAATAAAAACAACAACAAAAAAAAAACCGAAAACACACAGAAACTAACCATTCTTTATGTTTGCTTTGTCTTTGAACTCCATGGTTTTCATACAGATTTTTAAGTGTAATAATATATTGAGGAAGAAGGGTATAATGTTAAAATTCTGACTCTTCCATTTTTACAACGGCGCAGTTTAATGTTCTTATTTTCACTTCTTTAGTTTTTGATTTGTAAATTATGTTTAATTGCTTCTATAACTGTACCCACTATTCTGTAACACACCTTTCAAATGAATCAAGTTTATCGAGTTCTAAATCGAGACTTTCACAATATACAGATATTTAATTCTAATCTAGAACATGAAGATTAACACATTCCTACACAATCCCTATTTTTAACGCACCTAAGAGAAAAACTTTTGAAAACATTGTGGAAAATGAAGAAATTGCTCATATCAAGCAATTTCTTCATCAACCACAATATTTTTTATCCAAAAGACGGAAATATCAAAATGAAATTGTCGTCTGCAGCTTCTTTGAATTTGCACCTGTCTAAAATTTCGTTGTGTGGGGAATGGATTAAATGTAGGTTGGAAGAACTTAGGCTGGCTATGTGCCCTGTGTAATATCGAGTGACCTTACATTCAGCATAGATGTGAAATTATATCTTACAAATAATAATTCATATCTGTGTATTTTGGTGAACAAGTCCGCTCTAAACATTCAAAACTTGGACCTTCAGCACATTTGTTTTGTTTACCCATTCCTACATAATTCCTTTTTTACGCCCCTCAAAGAATAAAGCTTTGGAAAACATTGTGGAAAATGTCCAAATTGGTTTCTATCCCAAAAGACAAAAAAAATATAAAAAAAGATTACGTTCTACGAACTTGAAATAGTCCTCTGCAGCTCCTATCAATTTGGACTAGTCTAAATTTTTCTTCAGTGGGAAAGGGTTATAGATGTAACCCACTATCTTCAAAACGATTAGACAAAAATTTTGTAACCTTTCGATACAAGCTCATATCAGTTCCAAACATTGCCTTCATTTTACAATGAAATCTTCATGATTTCATCCATGTTTGGTTTAAAAATGTGTATAAGAAAGGTGCCCTTGTGTTTTATAGCTTCGACCTTGTTAGAGGACATCGAACACGGATGTATCTACATAAAGCAAACTTGTTGTAGAAGATTTTAATTGGGTCATCGCTTTAAGGAGACCACTTACCTTCAAAATGTAGCTTTAATTGAATTACATCAAAACTTAATCTCCCTTTCAGTCAAAAAGGGGAAAGATATGTAAAAGCTAGATTAAAAAATCAAAGTACTGAAAGTACTGTAATCTAGCAAAGTATGGTTTTGTTAGGTAATCCTCTTTGGGCTATCTTGATAAATAAATGAGGTTAAAGTAACCCAGGAAATTACCAATTACAACTTGACAAAATTGCTTACAATTGCTTTAAATTGAAAGAAGTTTCAAGTTAGTGAAATATAGAAAATCTTTGCCTTGTAGGGTAGAAAACACCATATTACAAGCAATTTCTTCATAGTCCACAATGTATTCCAAAGCATTTTTCTTGAGATGCTTTAAAAGCGGAATTGAGTGGGAATGGATTAATAGCATACTTTTGATGGAGGTGTCTAAAGCTTGAATTAAGTTAATTCACGTGGCCATACAAAACAGTGCGCACAGTGAAGACTTTGCTTAGACTCATTTTGAATAAAATCTATCTCAAGCGGACTAAATATAACTAGGAGGTGAACTTGCAGGCAGACCTCGAAATTCTGCCTGTTTGCTAGCTAAAAACGTTTTCTATTTCAGAATAGAGCTCTAAGTCTTAATAAACTTCTCTCAAGACTGTTGATCTCTGGTAACTTTCTATATTTCATCAGATCAAAGGTTCATTGTAAACTCGCTTTCGATGCGGTAGAATATGTAATAATTTGGTTAGATAAAAGAATGTGTTGGTGATTCTGTAAATCAGGGTACGCGAATGTGATTCTGTAAATGAGGGTATATTATGTTACCATAGCGATACGGGATGATGTATTTATTTTGAGCTGCAGAGGAATTTTTTTTTATCGAGTTGAGTGGAGTATAAAAGTCCGTAGCAGGAAGTAAATACATGATGATGCATCGCCATTGTAGCAAAATATTCTATTTATCATTTACCGACATTTTTCTTTTAAAAGAAATCGATAAAGATGATGAAAAATGTGTATTTCTACAAGCAGTTTTTCCCTTCTTTGCTATTCTGATAAGGTTTAATTGTATTAAGACAAAATCTAAAGAAAGAAAATGGCGTCAAATTCGACCACTTTATATGGAGCCGTATTTGACACTATCACATACGATTTTTTTCTGACGTGTCCGACTTTTTTCTCTGTAAAGTGTATATATCGTTCTTGAAATATTCATTGGTATATAATAAAACAGTATAAAAACACAAATTTATTACTTTAACGTCAAGAACGTGGTCTGCGTTGACGCTAGTAAGTAATTAGTGGCAGTTATCAGCCAAAATCTGAGTGAAAGGCTTGTCCAGTCTTTTTGGTTGATGAAAAATAAGTAGTCACGATCAAATTCATTATAATGTTAGCATTTTTCTTGTTAAACAACACTTCGATTAGGTCGCCATTTGGTTTGTCAGATTCTAAAGGAGCAGGTGTTCAGATCATATAATACAATGTCTATTTGAATTCAAAAGAATCTGATTTAACTTTTTAATGCTTAAATGATGTTTTGTGGTGACTTTGGGTAAATCCAGTGCCCTGTTTGAAGTGTGTAGAGTTATATCAGGTCTCACAAAAAATTTAAAATTATATCGCTTGTCTTGTCCTAGGATTCTCTAGATTCTACTGTACTCTAAACACTTTTTATAATTTGTAAAGTCACTCTTTGCTGTCCTAGAGATAACTTTATTTTTCGCAAGCTCTTCATGTCATACAAACACATACCATGTTAGATATATTACAAATAGTTTTGAAAACTGGGTTATTCAATTTTTAGTACTTGTTTCTGGCTAACAACAGAAGAGAGCGTGGCACTTTTGAAAAGGAGGTGAGATATAACTAGACGAGAATGGGTCTACAAATGGCATTTCGTGGTTTCTTTAATAGACGTGAAGAAGCTAAAATTAAGGAATGCTGTAAGAATTTTTATTGATAAAATGGCGATAAAATGTTCAAGGCCATGGTTATCAAAATCATAAATGGTTATCAAAATCACAAATGGTTATCAAAACCACCAATTTGGGAATACCCCCAAAATTATTGTCTATAATGATTCAGCAATCTTAAGATATTAGACTTCAGACTATGAATTCTGGTGATTCTGTGCTAACAATTATTCAGATATCACATGGATTACGTTAGTCAACTCGTGTGAAAGTCGCGAAAAGTTATTTGATGACGGATACTTTCTTTACACTTTTGTTTTAATCTGGATTGTTTTTCACGTCACGAGTCTCGCGTACAAGAGTTTGTTTCCTAAGACGCATGAAGTACTTTTTACATTCGTCACCTATAGGCGTTTAATCTTCGCATTTTTATGCCATAAGAGATTTATGAAAGAGTTCAAAAGGAAATCGTAGAGAGACGTCGCTTTAGTGTGTGTGTGTTGGGGGTGCGTGTGTAGGCGTGTGTGAGAGAAAGAGAAAGTGAAAGAATCACTGGTGAAATCATTAGAAAAATAACTAAATGTTGATGGTAAATAAAGTACTTATAGTATCTGATCTGAGAGTGAACTAGATAGAGGATAACTCGGATAATTAAACTTGTACTAAAGCCATAGATACAGCCATAAATGAACGATTTAGGATACACCAACCTTTATAGGTCGCTATCCTTCTTTACCATCAAATTAGTGACGGAGACATGGAGGGATGCTCATTGTTATTTTGATATAATATCACTTTATTGTAATTATCTATTAAACCAAATTAATTGAAATGTGTATTGGTGATAGCAAGAAATATATTGCACGTCGTCGGAGCGCGAGCAAAAATTAGTAACTGCAGCTTTACTAAAGCTGTAGTTACGACATTTTGCTCTCGCACCGACGACATGCTTAATTTTTCTCAAGAAGGAAGAAAACATGGTGAGTGATATTGGATCAGTAAAAGAATGACACATCCCGTATTTCTATCGAAACTACGACTTCTTAAACACTTCCTTGTTAAAATCTTTGATTTAGTTTTTTATTGAAACTTTTAAAAAAAATCCTACATCACTTGTTATACAACTTCCCAAAATGACGTACACCTCATCATAAATTGTGGGTATTTCGAACAGGATATAGTCTTCGTACTTACAAAGTATCGTAAATACAACTTATCGGTTCTGTAGTTACGATATTTTCGTAATGTAACTTCTATTTATATTGTTGTAGATTATCCGTGTAATGTTGTTGAAGCTATATTAAATGAACCGAAACTTTGAAAATAAGGATATTTGTCCTATTATAACATTAAACCTTTTCCACATAATAACGCTTTTTGACGTCCTTAAGAAAAAAGCTTTGAAAAATATTGTGAACAATGAAGAAATTGATTTTAACAAACAAATTTCAAGGCATAAATCTTGCTATGAAATCATTTACAGGAAAAAGACAAACTCAACGATATGAGAGTTGCATACGCAAAAATGTCAAGAGTTTTCTTTATTGTTATTCATTTATTTATTATCTTCATCTTTTATCCTGTATTCTGGATAGACGAAAGCATCTATCCATACTGTCGACATTAAAAAGAAATTTCAAGAAGCCATCGGCGTTCATTCATTTAGACAAATTACAGAGGTTAATCGTAAGCCCCGCCCATTGAGCACCGACAGGAAATTCCACTTATGATAATAAACGGCGCTATCTTGTAAAATTTGTGACCAGTAATATGTAACAAAACAGTAAAATGGCTGGTTGGCGACCTAAACGTCGTAACTACAACTTCAATTATCTATTATCTACGTCATGTGAGTCGCCAAAGCAAGAACATTCGACCTATGTCAGATTCTGAAGTTTATTTCCGTACTAAAGGATTAATTTGGTTGGTCAATTGATTCTTTGATTGACAAATGCCATCCAACGATTTCATCATACCATAAGTACGATGTTTCAATTAACCAACAAACGCCTAGAATGGGACAAAAAGTGATTATGTTTGGTATATATTTAGTTTTGATGACGTCATCAAACGATTTCATGTTAGCTCTTGAAAAGATTTATTAGGTGGAAAGTAAAGAAAACAAAGACTTTCCCTATGGATCTGTCCCAGTAGGTCTGATCAGAAACGCACAAAGTGATACGAAAAGAACTAAAGAATAGATCCCAATCTTTGTTTGGTTTTCAAAACAAGATGTATAATTTAACCATTCGACTAGAAAGAAATAAGTTTCGACTACAGACAGTCTGCAAGGTAGAGTGGCACGTGCGAACAGGATCAATTATATATTTGCTTTTATTATATATTTACTCATTTATCCTTTTTTTCTCGTCAGGTACGATTGCCGAGCAAACATTTCGTGAAATTTCTTCACCACCTTTTAAATTCGACATATCATATTGTTTTTAGCTAGCAAAGCGTCAGCTTTGATAGCCTAAGTTAACAGACAAAATTTTGAGGTCGTCTCAAAGTTCAACGAGTGCAAACTGCCACTGGAGGCTTAACCACTAAATCCGTTAAATGCCTACTCCATAAAGTAGTAGTTCTAATGTATTTCAGGATAATTGCAAACTATGCATGTAAGTCTCCTAGGTGTTTTAGCTCACTTGAGAACATCGATCTTCAAAGAAGTTGCAGTCGACAATTTCAAATTGTTGAAAATTCTAAAGTATTTACCGCATTAGATAGAAAATAATGTGGAAAATGGAGAAATTGCTTATAACAAGCAATTTCTTCATTTTCCACGTTTTTTCTCACAACTATTTTCTGAAGGGGCGTAAAAAGGAGGGATATTGTTGGAATATAGGTCAACTCCTTGGTTAATTTAACCTCGTTTTTTTGTCATGATAACGTTTGACAAAGAAGATTATTGAACCAAACAATACTTCGCTAGCTTACAGCACTTTTCAGTACTTTGATTTTAACTTTGACGACTGCAAACGTATCTAAAACTAATTTCCTGACAAAGGATTATTTTGAACATTGCTTTTAAATGCTACTTATAAATAGATTTTTATTGAAAAAGAAAATTGTCCATATTGCATGAAATTACCAAAACACCATCTAACACATGTATATAACTATCTAGTGTTCCGAGATGACGGACAAACAAACAAATATAGAAACTATAAATGGTGAGAGATTAAGATGAGTAAAAATTGTATACATGAAAAGGAAGAATGTGGCGAAATGATAGGGAGAAAATCTTATATAATCAGTAGGAGAAAAGTTTAGGGTTTAATTTTCATTTGTGCGATCGAAACCTCGTAACCACGGCTAAAGAAAACTCGTAGATCTTGTTACGACGACTTGGCCACACGGTTTTGCCAAATGTTTGAAGAAAGTAATTAAATGTTTCTTTTTATTGGTGGTTATCATAATTTGAATTATGATCACAGCTTTGTTGGAAATGGATTTTTTTTTTTTTTTTTTTTTGTTTCACCCTCCTTCGTGTGACATGCACATGTCCACCTTTCTGTTCATATTGTGTGTTGTAAGAGGGATGTCATAGACGATCAAACCACGTAGCGACAGCTTATATAAGATTTAGCTATGATATTCCCATCGTCTAACAAATCTTGATTTATCCAGATATATACGATTGTAAAGTGTAAATTTCATGTTTCATGTCATTTTGCTATAATTAAGTATCCCAGAAATCGGTGTCGCTTCGACGAAAAGAAATTCGAAGTGTTTCTTGATTCTCTGGCTTTGATTTACAAAGAGTTGACTCTTTTACCGATTATAAGTTTTTAATAAATTACCTCTTGGGAAAATTTTATTAGATTTTTCCTAACCGAGGGAGGCATCCCGGTTATCATATCCCGTAAGGTATAACTGCAGTTCAAGAAATCAGCAATGTTGCAGAGGTGCACGCTTCTTTAACCTATTCCCACACAACCCTGTTTTTACGCCCAACAAGAAAAAAGGTTTAAAAAAACATTGTAAACAATTGTAAAAGCAATTTCTTCAATTTCAACAATATTTTCTACCGAAAGAGGAAAATGTTTTTTCTTTAAATTTCACTAACCTGGTACGCTGAGAAAGAAACAAGGAATTGTAAACTCAGTCAGATAGTAGAGTGAGTTAGAATCTGGTGTGGGATAGTAATACCTAGTTTGTTTAGTGGTTAGAATTTGGATGGTGAAAAATGCGGTTAGTTATGGTAATGGATAGAGGAACGGGAGAATAGAATTTGATTTGGATAAAATGAATAGTTATATGAGCACAAAGTGGGTTTTTCATCGTTGTTTTTTTTTTTTATATATATAATGGGGGGGTGTTAGTTTAAATCGCTCGAGTCGATGTCTTCTTGATAATTGAATATCTGGTAAAAGGAGCGTTGTTGTTTAAGTGTTTTCAGAGTCGAATAATATCATTTCGCGAGCATAATAAAGCTGTAGTTACGACATTTCTTCGCGCACCGACGATTTTTTTTAACATAGCATTTCAAGATGATGACGTAAAAAGTGGAAATGAAGCCGCTAAAGATACTGATACAGCAATCCTAGAATACATTTTTATCAGCAGATTAAGGCAGATAACCCATGGCTTTATACAATTTGTGAAGACGTGGTTATTTCCCTTTATTCACTATTTTAGCTACGAAGAATTCGTCAAATTACCATAGTAACGTTGAGAAGCAACAAGAAAGCCAATTTCCATTCAAACGGAATATTGGAATCCGTTGCCATGACGATAAAGCTGTTTGGTTGTCAATAGCAATTAGATGTTCCACTTACTCTGGGATATTCCTGTATTTGTAATCCTCTCATGAACTTGTTGACGCTACGCGGCCCAAATAGCATTAAATCCCTTCCTCTGAACTTGTTCTCTCAAAATTAATGTCAAAATATAGATAGAAATAAAGGCTGTTGCTATGATCTTGTATTTGCTACGTGTGAGAGAAAAAGAAATACAGTATAACTAACTAGACTTCATAACATTTTAATGAGATAAAATTTGCCTTTGAGACCGTTATGTTTTCGTAGCATCGATATTGTGACTGATCTTTGATAGCTACATTTCAATACTTTTGATGACGAAAATTTCAATATAATCCCTTTGTAACGATTTGGTTCTCGACTGACAACCAATTAACTAATCGATCATGTATATTGTCTTTAGACCGGAAATGAAATTTGAAGTCCTACTTTGGCCGACATTCATTTGAAGCAATGTGTTGACTTGACATCTTGAAGGATGTATCATTAGGTTATTCATGCTGTAGTTACGACGTTTAGGTCGCCAACCAACGATTTAAGTCTTTATGCTCCTTGGATTTTTCCCTCCCGTTCGTCTGAAGCCATTTCTGCACAACCTTTAGATATAATTTGATGAAATTCATATCGTCGGAGCCTGAGCAAAAAATCATAACTACAGCTTTATTAAAACTGCAGTAACGACATTTTACTCGCACTTTAACGATATATAAACTCTTGTTTTTAAATAAAGTATAAGGCGTTCAACAAAATTTTATACCTGTCCAATTTGAAAGAAGTTGCAGATGATAACTTAAAGTGGGTGCAATATGAAAAGTAACCAACCAACAGGATAGTAAATATTGTTGGAAAAAAATAAATTGCTTGTTCCAAAATCACAGGGACGTAAAAACCAGTGATTGTACAGGAAAGGATTAAATTGTCAGTTACTAAACACTGTTGGTGATATCTTTAAAATCACTGAGATATATTTCCCCCCAAGAATATGAAATGCATGTCGACTGTTGCTAGAGGTCAAGGTAAAACCTGTTTCTTTTTCGCTAACGCATTAACAGACGACATCATTTTAAACAGGCCCAAACCTAAAGAAGTTACAAACGACATTTGGAATTGCACTTCGTTTGGAAATAAATGTAAAGGGTAGAATTTATTGTGAGAAAAAGAAATTACTCGTGACAAGCAATTTCTGCTTTTCCCACAAAGTTTTCTAACACCATATTTCTCTAGGCGTCTTAAAGCGACATAGTTTTGGTCATGGATTAATTATGATAAACGTTACCAGAGAAATGATATGCGTTCGGTAGCAACAACAACAACGCTAACGAAAATATATATTCTTTACGCCAGAAAAGCTTTTAAAGTTCGAGTTGATCTCTTTAACGGAGTAGAGTTTTTAAGCCTATTTCAGTAGGAGTTGATTGTAAATATTGGTTCTGCAGAAATCGATTCACATTGTCAACTGTTCGGGACGTTTTGTGTTTGTTTCCTATTTATTGTCCTTCACTGTTTCATCTATATATATGACCGTAGAACAACTGTTCGATATTAGACAAGTGGGTGAGGCCTTCATACTATAGATCTACAAGAGACACTGAAAGATCAAAGGTCGTTTTAGTCTACAACGGTATAGACATTGAATCTCTAATCGACCGCATTTCTTGTTGATCGATACCTTTAAAAACTATTAAAACAAAAGAAAGTCAGACCCAACAAAAACATACAGGGTGGCCTTCTCTTTATTTTTTGTTTAGAACGGGTTCTTACAATTGATTTTCTCATTCAAATCAAAAGCTTCTTGAAACTCGTTACTGATTGAATTTAATGATTACAAATGAAAGTTTATGGTCAATCGTTAATGACAATAGTGATGTCGGAAGATACTGTTCCTAACATTTTTAAACCATTGTCGACTTTTCTAAATTACAAAATACGCGTAAAGCATCTAAACTCCAATTTGGTTACTTGTGAAATGCTAATTGGTATGAATTGCCTTTCAAATGTTAGTATGTAACAGCATATATACGTTTATTTATCGTCGCTATCGTAGCACATGCCTATATGAGCGACGCCCCTAAGGCGGTTACTTGTTACGGGGTATAGTGCAAGGATACAGGACGAAACTACCGAATGCTCCACCTGGTTCTTTAACGTAGATAGCACCATCACACGGAGCCTCGGTTTAAATTATTATGCGAAAGACAATTAGTTCGTTAGTTGATATGTTCAGTCGGGTACGAACCCGAGTTCTTAGGTTTTGAAGTCAAGTGCTTTTTGCAAGCAGATCCTGAAGCAGATCCTGAATATTCATGACGCGGAGTCTCACATAATGATTGATCGAGCCCATCGCATGGGTAAATTCAAAAAGGGTAAAATAAGGCCTATTGTTGCAAAGTTCTGTAATACCAATTCAAAAAACGTGATAAAATCAGCACTTAAATCCATCGATCTCAAGAGTTCCCCCTACAATGTGTCTGATCAATTTCCAGAAGAGGTTGTGGAAAAACGTAAAAAACTGATACCCATAATGATCCAAGCACGAGATGACGGTAAAAAAGCATACCTTGTACGTGATAAACTTTATATTGACAATTTGCTCTATATCGAGGGTCAAGAAGGTCAAAAAGGTCAAGAGCCAAAGAAGTCTAAAGTGATCTAGAAATGTGTAGGAAAACAAGACATAAACATTTTATCATGGAATGTGGAAGGTCTTAAATCATGTATCAATGACAATGATTTTCAAAATTTTGTGTCTGATTTTGATATACTTTTCTTCTCGGAAACATGGCAGAGATGCTATGATGATTTTAAGATAAAGGGTTATGAAGCATTTCATATACCTAGAAAATCTAGTGTAAAATCAAAAAGAGGTCATGGCGGTGTCAGCCTCTTCTACAGAGAGGAGCTCCAAGGAGGCCTCTCTTTAGAGGAGACTGACAATCATGGTATAATTATTGTTAAATTTTGTAAATCATTTTTTAAAACTGAAAGAAATATCTTCATTTGCTTTGCATATGTACCACCAGAGTCATCCCCATATTTTGCTTGTCATGACTTAGGATTTTTTGAAAGTATAGAATCAATGCTACGGAAGTATTCTTTATTGGGTGATACAGCCCTGGTTGGTGATCTAAATGCCCGATGTGGCCAGTTACAGGAACATATCTCTTCAGATAGGGATCAGAATAAATATGTCCCAGTAATTGACCTGGATCAGTGCGAAAAATTTGATGGGTTAACTCATAGATATTCAAAAGACAATGTAATTAACCCCTCAGGAAAAATGTTATTACAGTTATGCCAGAATGCAGACTTAAGAATTGTAAATGGTAGAAAAGGAGATGATTACTGTGTGGGGGATTTCACCTTTATTTCAGAGAAAGGGAAGAGTTTGATTGATTATGTATTATGCTCTGAACAGTTGTTTCCCCTGATTAGCTCATTTGTTATTCATGACCTTTGGTCACTTTCTTCACATGTTCCAGTCAGTTTTGGTCTTTCAGTTGGAAATGTCACTTTACCTGCTGGTAAAGGAGAAACTGATCTCTGTAGGATCAACTGGGACCCAATACATAATGATAAATACAAGAATACTATATGTAATAAACTGGATTATTTAGAACAAATACTTGAGGAAACGATTTCAGGGCGTAATAGCATTGATTTAGGAATTTCCAAAATAAGTGACTGTTTATATAATTCTGCAGTATCTGTTTTTGGTATGAAAAGAGTTTATTCTTCACACAGTTATCAAACAAATAAGTATGCAAACTCATGGTTTGATAAGGAATGTCATTCAGCCAAAAAAGAGTTCCGTAAGGCTAGGAAGAAGTATCGTTTAAACAAATCTGATTTCAATGAAAGTGAAATGTTGAAAAAGAAGCGTATATATAATAATGTTAAGAAAAAAGCTAAACATAGCTACAGAATTTCCAAACAAAAACGTTTTTCTTTCCTTGCAAACAATGACCCACAAAAATTTTGGAGGGAAATTAAGAAACTTAAATCAAATAACAATACCCAGATCCCACATGATTGCAAAGATTTTTTTGAATATTTTCAAAATTTATTTTCAAATGAGTTTGATCCAGATCATTTGTACAATGATACGGATCAATCCTTGGAAATAAATTCGCAAAATGACGATCTTGATAAAGATTTCACAGTAAATGAAGTTTTAAAATGTATTCAATCGCTAAAATCAGGGAAAAGTGCTGGCATAGACTTACTGCTTCCAGAATTTTTTAAAGAAATAGCAGAAAATATTGCACCCTTACTTTGTAAACTTTTCAATTTCATGTATAGCAAATGTATATATCCAAATGAATGGACAAAAGGTATGATTATACCTATACCCAAAAAGGGCGACATCAATGATATTAATAATTATAGGGGGATAACTTTAACAAGTGTTTTCTCCAAAATCTTTTCCTGCTTACTAGATAACAGATTGAGAGATTGGTCTGAGAAGTACCAAGTTATAAACGAGTTTCAGTTTGGATTTAGGAAGGGGAAGGGTACTGTTGACAGTATCTTTATCCTTTCCTCAATCATAAACAAAGTAATAAATGTAGAAAAGAAAAAACTTTACTGTGCTTTTGTCGATTTCCAAAAAGCTTTCGACACGATCAATCATAATGCAATTTGGAATAAACTTTTACATTGTGGAGCATCCACAAAAATGGTGAAAATGCTGTCTGCTATGTATCATAACATTAAGTCATGTGTCAGAGTAAATGGTCAAAATAGTGATTTTTTTAACACCAAGATGGGTGTGAAGCAAGGCGAGCCCCTGTCTCCACTTCTGTTCATTTTGTTTATCAATGATATGTATGGATTTATGTTATCTGATGCATTTGACTGCTTTACACTTGAAGATTTGAAATTATTTCTACTATTTTTTGCTGATGATACTGTATTATTTTCATATTCCAAAGAGGGTCTGCAGTGCCTATTAAATAAACTTAGTGAATATTCAAGGCAATGGGGAATTAAAGTTAATATTGACAAAACTGTAGTTATGGTTTGTCAGAAAAGTAATCGCAAAAAAGATATTGATATCAGATATAACGATGAAAAATTATCAATTGTGAAACATTTTACCTACCTTGGATGCACAGTAGCATCTAATGGTAGGTTTTATGTTGCACAAAAAGATTTGGCTTCAAAGGCTATGAAAGCTTTATATAGTCTAAATATTTTATTTGAAAAGGTACCTTTAAGCAATAGAGAGAAAGCCAGACTATTTGATGCTATGGTATTACCTATATTATCTTATGCCTCTGAGACCTGGGGTTTTCATAGAGCACATGACTGTGAATTAGTACATTTGAAGTTTATGAAACAGTTATTGAAAGTCAGTAGTAAAACACAAAACTGTTGTATTTATGGAGAATTGGGTAGATTTCCCCTTTATGTATTAAGAAATATAGCCATTGTTAAATACTGGCACAAAATTTGCAAATCAGGTAACTCATTAATATTCAAAATCTTTAGCATGAAAGATGGAAATGATAATCATGTAAATGAATGGAGTCAGAATCTTTTCACACTTTTTGATAAATTGGGTTTCTCGTATTTGAGAAACGTAATTGATACTTCTGAAATTAACATTGTATATATAATACAAAGGATTTATGATCAATATGTAAGTGATTTTTATAACAACATTCATGACTCTTCAAAGCTAGAAACGTACAGAATGTTTAAACAGAATTTTGCATTTGAAGATTATCTAGATTTTATTAAGGAACCAAAATACAGAAACGCTCTATGTAGATTTCGTTGTTCTTCTCATAAACTTCTTATTGAGGTTGGAAGACACCGAAATATTCCTAGAGAAGAGAGAAAATGTTTGGTTTGTAAGGGTAATCAAGTGGAAAGTGAGTTCCATTTCCTTCTAATATGCCCGCTTTATCGCAATCTGAGAGTGACTTATCTACCAAAATATTTTACAACTTGGCCATCACTTACTAAATTTAAACTTTTGTTGAAATCTACGTCAAAAAGAACCATTCTCAATCTTAGCAAATTTATATACCATGCAAACGACTTACGAGAAAAAAACATGCAGGGTTAAGAAAGTAATAGGCTTACAGTGCTTCATTATGTATATACTAGGAGGCAAGGTTGTGGATCATACTACTGAATACTTTAGGGTGATCTATTGCCTTTCTCCCATTATAATACTCAAACTATGGTGATATTTAAAAAAAAAAAAAAAAAAAAAGAATGTGTCTCTTATATAAAACAAACAATTGCATGTGTTACATTATCATTGCATTATCAGTAATTTAGAATCAATGTGCAAGTATTCCATTCAATCAAAATATGTATGAACTTTCTTTTTTGCTTAAGCGAAACAAATCTTATCATTATGGATTGTAAAGATGTTCTCTATAGTGTGGTTTAAATTTTGAACTGAAAATTTGAATTCCTGTCAGCAAAAGTATCAAGTGTAGTATTTAGGAGGAAGAACTGCATTATCCAATGTATTTCTTCTTTCTAAACATTACACCTTTTTGATACACTCATCTATTACTCTTATTTGCCAAGAACTACAGTGTCTAGGAGGCAGAACTCAGCTGAATTAATATACGAATAAAAACTTTTTCTCAATCATGGCCAATTGATAAGTTAAGACAGGATAATCACATTGTCATATTGTATAGTTTTCATATTTTAACTTTATTTGACTAAGCATTCAAAAGAAAGCCAACACTCGCCAATTAAATAAAAATTTGATAATTTAAATGTAAAAAATAATAATAATAAACTGGTCAAAGAGTGTGTTCTATCCACATTTTAACTTGTTTTAATTATATAAATTTATGTCTACAGAATTTACTATATGGATATTCTAAAATATTTGTTGTCTAAGGTATAAATGAATTGAAGTCTTGAAGATTATTATCACTAGTTTTCCTGACTAAATAACTATTCTCTTGTCCACATGCTGTACTGTTAATTAATAATTTATATGTATTGGCAAAAAACAAGTTGTTTATATGCCATTAAAATATTTTTGAACTTTGAACTTGAGCTTTACCAACTGAGCTAATCGGTCTGACAAACAGCAGGTATATATTGATATAATAACTTCGTCAGTGTTTAGGTACATCAAGTTTGTAGTAAAAGGTTTAATATTACCTGCCATCTTTAACAGTTTCACAACAAATACTAAAACATTAATTATTCAAACAATGTGTCTATCGATAATAGCCCAGTTCAATTGACTCATATTCTACTGGGAACAGGTTTTGTTTCATCAAACCATTTCATCATTGCTTTTAGATAGTTTTCCTTATATGCGTATTAATAATGCTAGATCATTGCTTTTAGATAGTTTTACTATGCGCATTAATACTGCCAGTATTTATATTAGAATATTAGAATAACCGAGTTTCTAAACCTATAAGTATATAGTCAGGTTTCTATTGGTCTTGTTTAACTCACTTGCAAATAGAACATTTTGTGCATGTTGAACGAAACTGAAAGGGGCTATATCGTGAGGACAAGAAGAGAGTTAAGGTTCTAGGAGACATTGTAATCGTCAACCAAACATAAAGAATGAATTATCAGAACATATATTTATCCCTGGAGACCGTAGGAGTATGCAAATGGCGGTTATTGACCTAAATCTCGTATGATACATGGACATAGAATTTGATTTATTTTCTCAAAAAAATATCGATGATTTCATTTACGTTTTCATTATAAGGTAAAATATAAAACACACTCTTTGGTAGAGAAAGAAAGTAAAGATTTTTTTTTAAAAATATAAACTAGTTTTGTTTTTTTTAACCTATGAATGTTCCCATTTTATAAGTACTCTAAAAGCTCTATGGATCACATAGGTACAAATTTTCTGACAAAAGGAATCCTAAAATATTTTTTCAAAAATGTTTAAAGAACCCTCTATACATAATTTCAGAATAGGTTACAAACCCGCTATGAAAAGCATTGCCGAACGGAAAACGAAAGTATTTTTTATAAAAAAATGGTTTCATGTTGGCAATATAAAATAATTTTTAAATTCATTTTCGTTTTCTGTTCGGCAAAGCATTTCACGACAAGTTTGTGACCTTTTTCGATATTATTGATAGAGAGGTTTATATACAATTTCAACAAATATTTTATGATTTCTTTATGCCTGAATCTTTGTCCATAGGGGAGCGATAGAGCATTTGACATGAAAAAGAAAATTATTTGTAAAAAGATCGATTCATTTAGATATAATTATGGCAACAGTGAAATGAAAAGCAAAAAGTGAAAAAAAACGACATATCAATGGTTTTCTCGGTTATTAATGAATTCGTGAATTCATATATTTTTTTTATGGCTAGCTTTCTGTGAATTTTACATTTCATTTTGTTTACATAATTTTCTATTACAAAAATTGTAAATATCGTCATCATCTTCGTTATTTCACGACAAAAATAGGAACATCTTATATTTCAAATGCCGACAATTCTAACAAACACTCGTTTCGAATTATAAGAAATTCCGATACCTTCAGAGAAATTTGGAGAAATCGATTGTCGTAATTCACGTTCCAATATGAAGCATGCCTGAAAGTAGACTTTTACCTCTTTATTATATACCATCGACTCATTTAGATAATTTACAATGGTTTTAAAACGAGTACTATCAATACAAGTGACCAACAATAATCACACAACTCGAACTTCTGTTCTCGGAATTCTTTCTCGCGCTTTGACTGGTTAGATGGTAATGGACCACCTAGATTCGAGGCTTACTTAGGTTCAACTATTTTGTTGTTTTTAACACTTTAAGGTTGTTCAAATGGTCTCCCTATTGCATTCTACAGAACCTTGAATTAATCGACCATAACCATCCTGCAGTATTTTAATTTTCAAACTTGGCCGTTAGATCACATGGTCGAAACATCCACAAATTATATCAGTGATAAATTCATGTTCTAACTAATCAAACACTCTGGATCAGGTTTAAATTGGAAAGCAGCCTTGTTATAAAACATATAACTCTCGATAAATTAGATAACTTGTGATGTAAATTTGTATTAAGCTGGTGAATGAGAATATTTTATGAGCAAAAAATCAAATTTGCAGTTTCCATGTTAAAGATTTCTGTGAATACATATTTCAGAAAGAGATTTTGATTTTCTGACAAGAAGCCTTTACTAAACACAGTTACAGTCTGACGTTCTTTGGTGGATAAAAGGACAGTGTCTAGACAGTCGTTCTATTGATGTTTATTAGACTATATAACTAAACCGACACATGTATTTGGGGATATCTATACGATTATAACCGCTCACAAAATATATATATATGAATATTTATAAGATCATATATCTTTATAAGGTTAGCAACAGGTGTTTATTTTGTCCTCATCGAAATCGGTCAAGAAGTTTGTAGATGTACAAGTTACAATGAGTGATCAAAGGTCAAATTTGTCTATACATGTATGATCAAAATTGACCTTTGATCACTCACCAGAACTTGTATATCTATACCGATATAAATTTGAGACCCGTGATTGTGTGGGAATGGGTTAAGCAGTCCGTATTGTTCTTTCAATGCTTTTAAATATGTC
This sequence comes from Fragum fragum, assembly GCA_946902895.1. Classification (NCBI taxonomy): domain Eukaryota; kingdom Metazoa; phylum Mollusca; class Bivalvia; order Cardiida; family Cardiidae; genus Fragum; species Fragum fragum. Next base: position 77,237,067 of record OX336367.1, on the reverse strand, counting down.
TTTAACCCTTCCCCGTTCAATACCTGGTATTTATGCCCAAGTGTTTTTATACTTGAGAAAATATTGTGGAAAAAGAAGAAATTGTTTGTAACATGCAAATTCTTTTTTCTCCCACAATATTTTCTACCCTACAGAATGATTATATTTCTAATAAAATCGACTTTAAGTTATCATCTGTAAAACCTTTAAATTTGGACAGGTCTAAAATTTTGCAAAACAGGAAAGGGTTAACTGAACACTGGGTTGTCAATTATCACCAGTCACACATGAGGACAATTCATGCTGTTATCAGAGGTTTGTGTTAACAAAATTATTTTATTTCAGGACCAAAATTATTTTCTTACTCAACTAATTATGGATTAGGTTGCTTCTCTTTTAAGTTATGTATCTATTTTTCTCTTTTCTGGTAGAGCGACAATCCTTTAACTCGACGATTTCTAGCCACGCCCACTTAATATGAAGATCATTAAAATGACTTCGACATATCTGGCGGCGCGTCAGACTCCTAATCTTCAATTATGGGATGTCATGGGTTCGATCCCCGGCAGCAGCACATATCCTTTCCGACATTTGTCTCTCACCAATGGGTTAAAAAACGTAAACCTAAGTGGGATAGCAGCTGGAGGCTAGGAAAGGATGTAGTGGTAGTTGGAAATACCAGGAATCCATTGTTAGGTGCTCCAGGTGCCGCGATATGACTGAAATACCTTTTAAAATGGCGTAAAACCCCATTCAATAAATCAATCTGTCGAAGATATATAATATGCAGCAAATAGTGTAGGGATGAGTTGTAACCACGGCGTTCTATGAGTGTCTTTAATAATCAACAGAAAAATGTGGTAAATATTGTTGTTTATACTCTTATTGCCGCCGCGATTTGACTGAAATATTGTTAAAAGTGGAGTTTAACCCCATTCAATCAATCAATCGATATATCAGCTTGTCTGAAATACCAGACATTTTAGGGAGGAAAATCGCAAATATAGACCTTGACCCTATCTTGAATACTGGTAACGGACAATATTTTGTGACAATAATGTCAGAGATGAGCATTGCGGTTCAGATCCGAGTGAAGAACTTGATATATGGATCCTTGTTTAATAGCCATGTTTTGTATCGAGAGGTATTTGGAATCATAAATTATCATTGTTTATCCCGGTAGTATAGCGAGAGGAACTCTGTTCGCTAAGTCAATGACCTGGTTTATCCAGGCAGAATGTAGGGAAAAATTCTGCTAGCTCAGTCAAGGACCCGGTTTATCCCTGCAGTGTTGGAGACAGGTATTCTGTTAGTTCAGTCTATGACCTGGTTTGTCCCGGCAGTGTTGGAGAGAGGGACTCTTTGAGTTCAGTCTAGAGACTGGTTTACCCCCGCAGTGTTAAAGAGAACGATAGTGCTAGCTCAGTCTAGGACCTGGTTTATTCCGGCAGTGTTGAAGACAGAGATTCTGTAAGTTCAATCTATGACCTGGTATATCCCGGCAGTGCTGGAGAGTTTGATGCTGCATGGTCAGTCTATCCTGGTTTATCCCGGCAGTGGTGAAGAGAGGGACACTGTTCATTCAATCTATGGACTGTTTCATCCCGGGAGTGTTGGAGAGAGGTACTCTGTAAGTTCAGTCTATGGACTGTTTTATCCCGCCAGTGTTGGAGAGAGGGACTCTATTAGTTTAGTCCATAGACTGTTTTATCCCGCCAGTGTTAGAGAGGGGGACTCAATAAGTTCAGTCAATAGACTGTTTTATCCGGCCAGTGTTTGAGAGGGGGACTCTTTTAGTTCAGACTATGGACTGCTTTATCTCGCCAGTGTTGAAGAGGGGGCTCTATAAGTTTTGTCCTGCACTGTTTTGTCCTGCCAGTGTTGAAGAGGGGGCTCTATAAGGTCAGTTCATAGACCAATTTAACCCGCAAATGTTGGAAAGGGGGATCCTATAAGATCAGTCCATAGACTGTTTTATCCCGCCAGTGTACGAGAGAGGGACTCTATAAGCTCAGACCATGGACTTCTTTTATCCCGCCAGTGTTGGAAAGGGGGGCTCTATACGTTCAGTCCTTAGACTCTTTTTACACGGGAGTGTTGGAGAGGGGGACTCTATTAGTTCATTCCATAGACTGTTTTATCCCGCCAGTGTTGGAAAGAGGGATTCTTTAAGCTCAGTCCATAGACTGTTTTATCCCACCAGTGTTGGAGAGGGGGATTCTAAATTCATTCCATAGACTATTTTAACCCGCCGGTGTTGGAGAGGGGGACTCTATAAGTTCAGTCCATAGACTGTTTTATCCCGCCAGTGTTGGAGAGAGGAACTCTATTAGTACAGTCCATAGACTGTTTTATCTCGCCAGTGTTGGAGAGAGGGACTCTATAAGTTCAGACCATGGAATTTTCTATCCCGCCAGTGTTCGAGAGAGGGACTCTATAAATTCCGTCTATGACCTGGTTAACTCGCCAGTGTTGGAGAGGGGGACTCTTTAAGTTCAGTCTATGACCTGGTTTATACCGCCAGTGTTGGAGAGAGGGACTCTATAAGTTCAGTCCATAGACTGTTATATCCCGGTAGTGTTGGAGAGAGGGACTATAAAAGTTCAGTCTATGACCTGGTTTATCTCGCCAGTGTTGGGAAGAGGGACTCTTTAAGATCAGAGGCTGTTTTATCCCAGCTGTTGTGTTTGAGAGAAGAGCTCTCTGCAAGACTGATTGCAATTGCATAATTGATGCTTTTCATTAAGTTAAGTTCTAAACAATCAACCTCACTTTATGTTTTTGCTCACTTTTAGTTTCCGATGTTTAAATATACAGAACCCGGTTAATATCTTTATGTTTTGTTTTAAGGTTTCGTCTATTATCACCCGATAAAATTTCGGACCGACCCACTTATCAGAAAGCTACAAACAACAATTCATAGCTGATAAAATTTTTGAACTACATGTGTATTCGTCTTTAGGATAGAAACATTCTAAATAATGAAGAAATTACTTGTTACAGGCAATTTCTTCATTCTCTTCAACGTTTTTAAAGGCTTTTCCCATGGGGCGTAAAAAGCCGGATTTCGGGTTAAATGGGGTATCAGTATTGCTAAAACCTAAGGAATATATTTTTTGGCCCAATACCCAAAATAATTCCAAAAGGGTATCTGGATATCAAATATGAACCAGATAGTGTCACGTGGTTTTTTGATGAGCAAAATTGGCTTGTTGTGGGTATATAGCTTAGGCATTGGTTTTAGCATTCGCGTCACTCGAATGTCGAAACTGCGTGACCTCATTTGCATACGACCAAAAATCAATGGAAGAAAGCAAAGTGGTCTAGTCAAAAGATTGTTGCTGATGTAATTCCCTTTATACTGAAAGATCTCCGGACTGTTTTTCAGTGAGCTTTAATGAATCGAGAATAGGCAAGTGAATATTAATCCAGGTGACGTCACGATAACGTTGTTTTTTTAGGCGCGAGCGCGTTTCAAGCTCTTTTAAAACTGAACCGTTTGACGCATCACGTGACTGTTCCATTGTAACTTTCCATCTCAAAATTTATCAATCGCTTGCCCCATCCACTTACTCCTTTGGCTTCAATAGGAAGTCCCGCCTCGAATTTAAACGGTGTTATTTTGTAAAATTCAAGTAGTATATAAAGAATAGTAAAGTTGCTTCGCGACCTTTACGTCGTAACTACAGCTTTATTAAGCTCTAGTTACGACGTTTAAGTCGCCAATCCAATTAGTGTATCACAAAAATGGCGGCTAATGTCGGAGTTATAATATCAATTCTGGGATGAATGAATGATTTGATTTTTCGATACATTCCTTGAATGACAGCCGCGATTGGTCAAATGACCCCCCCCCCACACACACACACAGATACACACTCACACACACAATTTTCGAAGTGGTTGACACAACTGAGCTGTAAGAACGGCTCAGTACAAATTGCCGATATGAACAATTGTGTCAAAGAGCGAAGAAATCCAACGCTATTACAGGGCATTTCGTATGCACCATTAGTGCACATTTTTTTACCATTATCAAATAAAGTAGGCATTTCAATGAATTGTGTAATAAATTCTCGGGATTTTATAATTTTGTCTCATATACCGCTCAAAATGGCAACTATAGAACAGTCCTGCTTAATAACATAGGTTGTCACCCATGTGAAAAATAAATGTCAATTCATTCAAGTGATTGATATGTTGGAACTATCAGTTACATATTTGATATTTATCGAAGCAATCGCTGGCCCCGCCCACGGACTCCGACAGGAAGTTCCATCTGGATATTAAACGGCGTTATTTTGCAAGATTTATGGCCAGTAACATGAAATAAAGAAGTAAAATAGTATCGTGTAGACGCTCTTTCTAGCTTAAATACCGCTATGACTTTTGTCTTCATGTAATTCTCGGGAGTTTAAAATGCACACAATTCTCTGTCCTTTTATTTCCTGAAGAACTCGAAAAATTGATTTCTCGCCTTATTTAGTTTCTGTTACAGCGTTATGACAACACGAATAACAAGGAAATAAAAACAAGACATGTTTAAAGAGGTCATCTAGAGGCCACAATCAATGAGATATTATCAGAGTTCTAGACAATCTAATCTCTAACAACGATGTTTTTTACAATAACCTACCTTGTGGTGTTCTGACAATTAACCAATCACTAGCCCCGCTCACATACCCAAATGGCCCCGCCCATTGACTCCAACAGGAAGTTCCCCTTTGATTTTAAACGGCGTAATTTTGCAGAATTTAGAGCAAGAACCATCTAACAAAAATGAAAATGATTGGTTAGCGGCCTGTAGTAAAGACCATTTAAGTCGCCAAACTAACAAAAATGCTTCACATAAATGACTGCCAATGTTGGAGTTCAAAGGTAAAGTCCAGTCTCTATGAATGATTTCATTGATTTACTGTTGTTGTTGTTTTTTATTGGCAGCTGCGATTGGTCGATTGACGGATTGCCAGTCACTCCCAGGACACTCTGACAAATTGCCAGTCACTCCCACTACATTCTGACAAATTGCCAGTCACTCCCACTACACTCTGACAAATTGCCAGTCACTCCCACTACACTCTGACAAATTGCCAGTCACTCCCACTACACTCTGATAAATTGCCAGTCACTCCCACTACACTCTGACAAATTGCCAGTCACTCCCACTACACTCTGACAAATTGCCAGTCACTCCCACTACACTCTGACAAATTGCTAGTCACTCCCACTACACTCTGACAAATTGCTAGTCACTCCCACTACACTCTGACAAATTTCCAGTCACTCCCACGACACTCTGACAAATTGCTAGTCACTCCCACTACACTCTGACAAATTGCCAGTCACTCCCACTACACTCTGACAAATTGCCAGTCACTCCCACTACACTCTGACAAATTGCTAGTCACTCCCACTACACTCTGACAAATTGCCAGTCACTCCCACTACACTCAGACAAATTGCCAATCACTCCCACTACACTCTGACAAATTGCTAGTCACTCCCACGACACTCTGACAAATTGCCAGTCACTCCCACTATACTCTGACAAATTGCCAGTCACTCCCACTACACTCTGACAAATTGCCAGTCACTCCCACTACACTCTGACAAATTGCCAGTCACTCCCACTACACTCTGACAAATTGCCAGTCACTCCCACTACACTCTGCCAAATTGCTAGTCACTCCCACGACACTCTGACAAAGTAGATGGTTTGAGACATTGGTAGCATTGGTAGAAAGAGAGCTATTTAATGTATATGACAGTTGGATGTAAAGTTTAATCAAGGATTTCTTTGTCCGAAAAAGGGTTAAAATTTAACTGAAATAAATGTTAGGGTTATGAATCTGTGTCTTGTGTCTGGTTTTATTGTCACAAAACACGTGCAAAGTTTCAGAGCAATAGCATTAGTAGAAACTGAGATCTGACACTTGCGCGTAAAAATTAATCAAAGAATTACACTGACACCCGGTGACTTGAATAGCCCCTCTATTTTACGAATAGTCGTGCTAAAATTTGTTTAATCCATTACCACGTGACTGCTCCAAATTCAAAGAAGATCCATACAACAATTTTAGTTGGTGAAATTCTAAATATCTTTGTACTTTGAGATTTAAAACGTTAAGCTAGCAAAGCATAGTTTTGTTAAATAATCTTCTTTGTCAAAAGTGATAACATGATAAAGAAACAAAGGAGTAAACCCTTAAAAAATGACAAAATCTTAGACTCGTACCATTGATTGGAACTGCAGACGACAATATCAAGTTGGTGGAATTTAGAAAATTGAACCCCTTGTAGATTAGAAAACATTGCAATTTCTTCATTGTCCAGGATGTTTTCCAAAGCTCTTTTCTTATGACGAAGGCAGAGTTTGCAATATTCCTGAAATACATAAGAACTACTTTTTAAGGCGTAGTCATTAAATGGATTTAGTGGTTGAGCCTCCAGTGGCAGTTTGCTAGCTAAACAGTGTCCATCATATGCAATCTGCACACACTGACACGGGTCGATTTTTTCTTCAATTCAGAGATAGTTCCCGCTCATTTGTCGCGATACAAAAAGAATTATATTTGACAAAGATCTTTACACGACAGTATCGTAGATTGTCATCTAACTTTGTTAAAGAGAGTTCCTAAGTCAACTTGTGCCAGAGAAAGTATATAAGTCGAAAATGAAAATAAAAGATATTTGATTGCACACGCTGAAACTCCCCTTCGTGATTCTGAATATATATAATGGTCCTATTACCATGATTTATCTTCATTTTTCATTCTGATTGACCTTTGCTAGTTTAAGTGAGTTTAACGAAGTTCCAAGGTGATGTTGTTTCAGTTTACCCCATTCCAACACAGTGACGCTTTTGGACGCCCCTCATGAAGAACAATTGGGAAAACATTGTATAAAATGAAGAAATTTTTTGTGTCAAACAATTTCTTCATTTTCCACAATGTTTGCTACACAGAATGCTTACAAGCTACAACTTCATATTTTTAAAATTGTCGTCTGCAACTCTTTTCATTTTGGACCAGTTTAAAAATTTGTCGCCTTGTAATGGGTTAAGATAGACCGTATCTCTTACCGAGAAGCACAACACTTCCCTAAAGACTGGATGACATCCTATGCATCCGGCAAAATAGGGAATAAATTACCAATCGCGAAGGACAATCAAATAATCAGTCGTCTAATGAAATCATTTATATAGACTCTGACATTAACTACCATTTGTGTGAAGCATTTTAGTTGGTTAGGCTACTTAATCGTCGTAACTACAGCTTATTCAGGCTGTAGTTACGACGTTTAGCCCACAAAGCAACCATTTTACTTTTTGTTACGAGCTTTTAGAACAACAACGACGATATAACATTCTTTTCCTGCTGGTCAAGGAATTTCTTCTTATGAAGCCAGCATCAAGCCAGTTAACCTACTTTGGATCTAATGTAGTTAGACAGAAGTTGTGTGTGACAGAATGAGGGCTAGCTGGTACAAAGAAATGAGACTATCGCTGTAACAGTTGGTCTTGTGACGCCTACGTTCTCAATAAACACGTGTCATTCCGAGCTGAAGAATTCAGCCTTAATTAACATCAACGCCTACCGATCGTGAACAGATCTCCTCCATTTTTAGACTAGAGCTCTAATTAACCTAATATTGTCGGAGAGCTCTATAAGCTCAAGATCGGATTAAACCCTTTACCCTATTTTGCAAATTTTATGGCCAATAGCATGTAAGAAAACAGCAAAATGGTTGGTTGGCCACCTAAACTTCGTAACTACAGCTTGAACAAGTTACGACGTTTAAGTCGCCAAACCTATAAAAATCTTTCATATAAATGTCAGCCTATGTCGGAGTTCAAAGTTTTCTTCCTGTCTAAATGAATTATTTGATTGATCGACTGGTTCAATGATTGACAGCGGGGGTCTGTCAACTGTTGCTCCTACAGCGACCAAACAACAATGGCTGCTATACGAGGTGAGTGTTCTGTACTTGAAAACTAGATGTTTATAATATTTTTTAGAACTGTTTTGGTATAAAATGGATTGATTGTCTGTCGGTTTTTCAAATATTATCCTTATCTTATTTATCCATTCAAGTTTTGTTGTTGTTGTTGTTGTTATTGAGTTTTTGGGGTTGTTTTTATACTTTGTGGAGGTATAAATAATCCAGGAATCAATTTGGTTTAATCTTTATGTTACCAGGTTAAACTGGTGCTGGAACAGTAACATTGGTGGACCGACCATGAGGTGTCCATTTTAGCGACAAATCTGACGATTGAAATGTTACCCGGTGTCTGTTTATCACCAACAGAGTAAATATTGAGTGTAAATTATCGTTCACAACACCGTATATATGACCTGATGTTAACCATCACAAACTTCACACCAAATATTTTTGTACTGATATCATACAAACATCATGACCACAATGATAGAACAAATGTAATCTTTCTTTGATCTTTCAACCCATTTCCTCACAAGACCTCTTTTTTACACCCCTAATAAAAAACGCATTGGAAAACATTGTGGGAAATGAAGAATTACTCCAGCAATTTCGTCATTATCCACAATGTTTTCTAACCAAAAGGAGGAAAAAAGTTTAAAATTCCATCAACTCGAAATTGTCTGTAGCTTCTTTCGTTTTAGACCAGTCTAAAATTTTGCTGTGTGGGAATGAGTTAAACGCTGCATTCTCTAAGATTACATAAAATACAGCCAATCTATGACTGAGATGGCTTCTGTATTTTTTTATTGTATGACCTTCAAAGACACCAACGAATATATTGCTGAGTTAAGTTTTTCTATATTCCAGTGTAAAATCCTTACTAGCTTCAATTGATATTTTGTGAACGTTTCAATGCGATATCGCAAATATACCAGAAAAAGTTCATGCCATCTTCCAAAATTAGGGAATTTGATACTGAATTCATAAATCGCCATTAACTCCTATTGAACATCGTCAGCATTTTTACTGATATACGACCTTCTAATTTTGTAGTGTGAGAGAGAAGGAATGAAAATTTGAATATTGTCTGAACAGTACTAATAGTAACATTTCACAAACATTACTGTGCATTTTACAACCTTGAAAGAATACGCATGTTATCGATAAATACAAAAAAAATCCCTTTTTTTAACATAGACAATAAATCCTGAACTTTATATTTTTAACCTCTTTTGAATATGCTGAGTGCAATTTCCTTCATGTATTATGTTTTCTGGTAGATTGTCATCATTTTATAAACAACACCATGGGGATTCTTTTTTCTAAATGTAATATTGTAAAAAAAAGAGCATTTCTACTGAAACGATTCATTCTAACAATTAATAAAAAGCAGCCCTTTTTAATTAATCACAAAGTCTCCTTTAACGTACCAGAAAGCATACTAAAGTTCGTTTTAAAACTAATTAATGAAAGATCGTCGTTAGGCTTGCGGTATGTCGTAACTACAGCTATAATGAAGCTGTAGTTACTACATTTTGCGCGCCCAACAACGAAATATTTTAGTTGAGAAAAATTAAAACCAAAAGTAACATGTTATGATGAAGTTCTATTTGACCTCTGCTGTATAATTACCTTATCTCTTGGCTGCCATACATCCACGTCTACATTCATTCCTGTTGTTTTAGAGTTAGATCGGACTGCTCGGCCGGTCGCAGCCATTGTTAATAGAAGTCCTATGGTTCAACTTGTACCTCTCTAAGTTTTATAACACTTCAAAACGATCACCATTGAATAAAATAATTTCTTCTTTGTATTTAATTGGAGTATTTTTCCATATTAAATACTCAATAGGACTTTTGAATTAAATCAAATCACATTTTATAACATTGACAATATAATCACAAACTATTTGAAATCCATTTCAGTTTCGCTAAGAGCACACACTGAATATCTATGATGGAAATGTTCTCAACAAGTGTTCGCCAATTTCAAACCAATTTCACACAATTAAAGTAATATTATCGCCAATAGACAGCCACCCTAAGCGGTCATTAGACTATAGACCGACTGTTACACTCAAGTTCCATCATTGTAAGCAGTGGTCTGGCGTTTTCAAGTTCTGTGACGCCTCAACTTGGAATCGATGCAGACGACAGAATTCTGACGTTTTCCCATATAACGATTTTTCCATTGTCGTTTGGTCCAATACAGGGTAGAGATTCGCCTTGCGTTAAAACTCTGTCCCGCATAGCAAAGCCTGTTGACTTGAGAGTCGAGATTTACATAAAATCACAACAAGTCGAGGGGAAGGCGGAGAAAATCATTTTGCATGTATTTTTACAAGTGTCCACTTACATTAATGGTTTACTAGTATCCTTTGGAAAGAAAGTGTATAGAATCTCGGGACGTTCTCGGGAATTCTTGTCAACAAAAAGGGTGGATATTATGTTTTTAGAGAACATTCTAGAATGCAAGGTAGAATGAAAGGCTTGGTTAAGAATATCTGACAAGAGTTTAACCCTTTAAATGCTGAACCCAGAATATTTATGTTTTCGCAGGAGGTCTAGACAAAGATCAGGCTGCACATACAGCCTGTTCATATGTGCAGCCTTCTCTTCGTCTAGACCTCCTTCTCGTCCCTTTAAAGCCAACATTGTTTATACCATTCATGTACTAATTAGTCAACAACCAAATTGGCGCTTTCTGTGCTTTCAGTACTTTGGTTTTATGACAGTTTTGTAGAGGATTTTATTCAATATGACAAGGGTTAAAATAACATAACTAGTCAGCCTGTCCTATGTGCGCTTTCTGATCAACGTCGATACATTACAAGTCAGCCTGTCCTATGTACGCTTTCTGATCAACGTCGATACATTACAAGTCAGCCTGTCCTATGTGCGCTTTCTGATCAACGTCGATACATTACAAGTCAGCCTGTCCTATGTGCGCTTTCTGATCAACGTCGATACATTACAAGTCAGCCTGTCCTATGTACGCTTTCTGATCAACGTCGATACATTACAAGTCAGCCTGTCCTATGTGCGCTTTCTGATCAACGTCGATACATTACAAGTCAGCCTGTCCTATGTGCGCTTTCTGATCAACGTCGATACATTACAAGTCAGCCTGTCCTTTGTGCGCTTTCTGATCAACGTCGATACATTAAAAGTCAGCCTGTCCTATGTGCGCTTTCTGATCAACGTCGATACATTACAAGTCAGCCTGTCCTATGTGCGCTTTCTGATCAACGTCGATACATTACAAGTCAGCCTGTCCTATGTGCGCTTTCTGATCAACGTCGATACATTACAAGTCAGCCTGTCCTATGTACGCTCTCTGATCAACGTCGATACATTACAAGTCAGCATGTCCTATATACGCTCTCTGATCAACGTCGATACATTACAAGTCAGTATGTCCTATGTACGCTCTCTGATCAACGTCGTTACATTACAAGTCAGCCTGTCCTATGTACGCTCTCTGATCAACGTCGATACATTACAAGTCAGCATGTCCTATGTACGCTCTCTGATCAACGTCGATACATTACAAGTCAGCATGTCCTATGTACGCTCTCTGATCAACGTCGATACATTACAAGTCAGCATGTCCTATGTACGCTCTCTGATCAACGTCGATACATTACAAGTCAGCATGTCCTATGTACGCTCTCTGATCAACGTCGATACATTACAAGTCAGCCTGTCCTATGTACGCTCTCTGATCAACGTCGATACATTACAAGTCAGCCTGTCCTATGTACGCTCTCTGATCAACGTCGATACATTACAAGTCAGCCTGTCCTATGTACGCTCTCTGATCAACGTCGATACATTACAAGTCAGTATGTCCTATGTACGCTCTCTGATCAACGTCGATACATATCTCAATACCGATATGGCTCCATCACACATGGTTGATCTGCTAGTCACGTGACATATCAGCGTACGCTGTACCGGACAATCGACTTCAATCGGTTATAAAGATTATTTACCGGCTCCTCCCAGTCGAGCTGATTTGATGGTAAAGGTTAAAGGTAAATTGATCACTTGAATCAGTGAAAAGTCAATATAACGGGAAAATGGCTCTAGTTGTAAATGACTGGTATTGTAAAGAACCACGGGCTCTCAGAATATTGATATTAATATGAATATAAATAAGCTCCTCTCCTCCTTTAATCAGATCGATAATTGATCCTTTACTATAGGAATCACGGCTAGAAAACTATGGGATTATTTAACGTTAAATGTTTTTAGCTAGGGACGAACTATAAAAGATATAATTTATATTTTTTCAGTGTTGAAACGAGATTCATTCATTCATTTTAATTCCCTCGACTGTGAGGAAATGAACAAATGAACAAGCATATTCAGACAGGCACAGCAATAGACTTAGACTTACATTTAAACAATCAACAAATAGCATGCAAACATTTAAGATGAGTGTATGACCTTAAGCAAAGTCCATATTCATGTGTGCATGATTCGTACAACCACCGCTTTAATCAAGCTTTACCTACGACATTCGTTCGCCCAAAGACGAAATCTTTTGTACCTTGTTATCGTTATTGTTATTATTTTATTAATAATATAGCTGGTATATTTATACATTTGTATTTTATTGTCTTTCGATTATGTATTCAAATCAGCATATTACTTTTCGTCTGCGTTTTTCCCATAACCTCACCACCACAGCTTTATTCAAGCTGTAGTTACGCGGTTCTAGATCCACACTTACGTTTTACCATTCATCGATCACTATTGTATTGTTTATCTCATCGTATATTATTTCTATAAATTGTGACAATATAAGTACGGCATATTTGATAGAATGTCTTTTCTTCAGGATATATATATGTATGTTGATATTGGATATTTAATCAACCAAAATTACTAACGAAACATAAATAAGACCCCGAATATGGGCATATACAATATACATGTATATGTGTTGTTTTGCTACGAAATAAAGAACATTCCGTTCATAGAGCATATTAGAAAGAAATATAAAGAAGAAATCACATTTAATAATTAAAAAACAAAACAACAACAAACATCAGACGAACAGAGAGATGGCAATATCAAATGATCCAGCATCCCAAGAATCAAATCAGATTCAAATCTAAGTATCACATATGGGTACCATGCTCGACTTTGGGCTGATTGATACCAGAAAAAATTCCACGTCCTCAAGATAATTGAACAATCGCGGCGGTCAATCAAATATCCAGTCGACCAATGAATTTATTCAATTAGACTGGAAGGTCAGTTTAAGCTCTAACATTGACCGATATTTTGGTGCATAATTTTTGTTGGTTTGGCAACTTAAACGTCGTAACTACAGCATTTCAAGCTATAGTTACGAACCTCTGGCAGAAACTCACAATCATTTACTGCATCAGATTCTAGAATCTGAATCTGCTTGTCAAAAATTACCTAATTATTTCGACAAAGGGCTTACGAGCAATGAGCCATTACGTGGCCTTTTTGGTACCCCCTTATCTGAAGGTAGGTGAATGTATACAATAACGTCAAAAAGAACGGTTCCTTTTGTTGTTGTTGTTGTTGTTGTTTCTGTTGTTGTTTCTGTTCAAGTGGCATTAAGACCGAATGTTGTTCCATTGAAAAGCTTAAAACATCCTCGGTTTAAGAAATCGACATTTAAGCCTTTAGTTGGTGTCTACCAAAGGTTATTTTTTTTATCTAACTTGCTTGTATTCTTACAGATTTACAATTTGGTACCTGATATGAACCCCGTCAAATTAAGATGTACATGGAAGTAACTAAATATATGTTATACACTTAGAATATTCCAGATACTTTAAAATAATGCGAAAATGATCAATTGAATTTTAGTTTTTCGGAAAACCCCTGAAAAATGTGGCCCTTAAATCTTTTGAGGAGTCGAAAGATTTCCTTCCGCCATCTTATAATTTGAGCATATTGTTTTGCCCTTATCGGTCTTGTGGTCAGTCCGTTCGTCAAAAAAACTGAATCTGAAGACAAAACTATCAGCTATGACTTTGGCTCTGTTTCGGGTATTTTATCAAACTTTGTATGGAGATACCTCTCAAATCTACTGAGATATGGACATTTTGTCTCACTAACAATTCACCAATCGCTGGCCCCGCCCACTGACTCCTTTAGCCACTCCCAATGACTCAGACAGGAAGTCCCGCTTCGATTTTAAACGGCATTATTTTGCAAAATTTATGAAAAGTAGCATTTAACAAACAAAAAAAAAAAAAAGAAAAAAGAATGGTTGGTTGAAGACCTAAATATCGTAACTACAGCTTGAATAAGCTGTAGTTACAACGTTTAAGTCGCCAAACCAACAAAAAAAACTTTCACACAAATGGCGACCAATGTTGCAGTTCGAATCTTATTTCTAGGGTGAATGAATAATTTGATTGGTCGATATATTCCTTGATATACAACCACGATTGGACAATGTGGTCCGTTATATGGACGCTACAATTTGCCTTAACCAATTACCAGACAACACATTTTTATACTGGTCTAAATTCAAAGAATTGCAGACGACAATTTCTAGCTGATAACATCTTAATTATTTATATCATTATTATGTAGAAAGCACTGTGGATAATGAATGAAAAATTTGCTTGTAACAAGCGATTTCTTCATTTTCAACATTGTTTTACAAAATCATTGTAATTATCTGCGTTAAAAAGCATCATTGTGTAGACATTGATAAACCCATCCCAACACAGTTGAATTTTAGACCAGTCCAAATGGAAAGGAGTTGCAGACGGCAATTTCAAGTTGATGAAATTTTACTTTTTTTGTCTTTTTGGATAGAAAACATTGTGGATAATTAAGAAATTTATTGATGCAAGCAATTTCTTCATTTTCCACAATGTTTTCCAAAGCCTTTTATTGAGGGGCGTAAAAAGGAGGGATTGGGTGGGAATGGGTAAACGATATTGATCAAAAAAAAAAAAAAAAAAAAAAACACAAAAAAACACAAAAAAAAAAAAACAACAAAAAAAAAACGTAAACACCATTTCTGTTAAAATGCTTATAAAGTATTGGTCTTGAACATTTTCGTGATGAAATAAGTGGAGGGCAAATGCGTTGGAGAAAAATACTACTTTTCTCTTTTCATTTGACCCATTCGAACATGAGAACATTTCCGACTGGTCCAAAATCAAGGAAGATGCAGATAACAAGTCTGGGTTGATTAAATTCTAAAATCCTTTGCCTTTTGGGGTAGAAAACTTTAGGGATGTTAAGCAATTTCTTCAATGTCCACAAAGTTTTTCGAATCTTTTTTCTTGGGGGCGTTTAAAGGAGGGATTGTGTGGGAACGGGTTTAATCCAGTGAGCAGCGTGCTAAAGAAAACAGACGAAAGTAAACACCACAGTTGAAGTGTGCTGGCAGATCAATACAATTTTCTCACAGTTTGTCACCAAATATTCCATTATTCATAGATCTGCCAAGTTTTCTGTCAATTATTATTGGTGTTTTCTCACAGTTCCCAATAATCCATAGCGAATCATATCTACATTAGGCACTTAAGAACAATTGTCGTAGTCACGTGACGAACATTGAGGTCATGTAAAACTGGTTTATGTTACCTGTTAAGGCAATTGTAGGATCGTGAATGTCAAACAAAGAATCTATCGACCAATAAAATTACTGGTTTTCATTTATACCGAACATGACAACTGAACATTGACCGACATTTATTGAAGTTTGGGGACCTAAATATCTAAAGTAAATCTTCACCATTGTACCTCCTTGTTACATGTTACTGGCCATATTTCTTTTTCAAATTAACGCCTTTTGATATGGAAACGGAACATCCTGTCAAAGCTGCATGGGCGTGGTCAGTGATTTGTCAGTTCTGATTATCATCATCACTATTATCATTATCACCATTATCATCATCACCATTGTCATTACCACTCTTATCATCATCACTGTTATCTACTATTGTCATTATCGTAATTTCAATACCTGAGAGTCTACAGAGAAAATGTGTCCCCCTGAACAAAGGCTTATCATAAAAAGTCAGATATCGTCAAGTTCAATTTCAACATTTTACTCATTCTAAGTCAACAAAGTTGACATAAGAATATAATTTTCACCAGTTATTTAACATAATGAAGTTTGCATGTGAGCGTTATTAAACATGAGGAATATCTAGTATCAATAATATTCAATGTGGTGAGGAGATAAATGTCAATTAACTAATCGCTGGCTCGGTTAACTTACTCAGTTCACCACGCCCACTAACTCCATCAGGACGTCACGCCTCGATTGTTAAAGACGTTATTATGCAAAATTTATGGCAAGCAGCTTACAACAAAAAAGTCAAACGTTGATTGGCGACTTGAACGTCGTAACTATAGCTTGAATAAGCTGTGGTTACGACGTTTAAGTCGCCAAACAAACAAAAAAGCTTTAAAAATGACGGCTGATGACGGTGATCAAACCTCATTTTTGGTCTAAATGAAATATTCGTTGGTCGACGAATTATTCGAGTGACAACCGTAATTTGTTCAATGGGCGACCAAATTGTAATAAAGCTGTAGTTTGCGACATTTTGGTTTCCCACCGAGGGTATGTCAAATTAAATGAACCATTCAAAATTTTTTTTTTTTTGTTTCATATCAAAACAGTAACGCTAGCCTTCAGATTATTTGCAAAGGTTTTAAAGTGGTGTATATCAAAATATTGAAGAAGCTAGTGTCATTCTCGCGATATAGGCCATGTTATACCAACACCTTTAAAAATCATACCACACTTGAAGTTTTAAAAGAAATATCTACTTTAAACTAGCGACCGTCGTCATATCGCATTTGGTAGCGCACCAGACTCCAGATCTTAAATTATAGGGATATAGAGGTGTCACGGGTTCGATCCCCGGTGGCGCACATATCCTTTCCGACATTTGTTTATCACCAATGGGTGGATAATCGTAAACCTTAGTGGGATAACAGCTGGAGAATGTAATGGTGGTGCGAGATATATCAGGAATCCATTGTTAGGTGCCATAACCGCCGCTATATGACTGAAAAAGTGTTAAAAGCGACAGTGGTGGGAGACTAATGACGGAAAGATTTTTCACCGCGATCGGGGATCAAACCCGGGATCCAGATATGTTTGGAGCAAGATATCAGAAAATGGACCATCGAATATATCGATAACAAATAACTATTTTAACAAATAATTAGCTGATAGCTAGCCACGCCCACTAAGAAACGACAGGTAGAGAATTTCCACCTCGAAATTAAACGGCGTTACGAGTTACGAAATTGGTGGCCAGTACTACGTAAAAAGGGTAAAAAGGTTTGTTGGCGACCTAAGTCACCTAACTACGGCTTGGAGAAGCTTTAATTATGACGATCAGGTCGCCAACAAAAATGCTTCATATAAATGTTGCCAAATATTGGAGTTCAGAGTTCACTTCCGGTGAATGATTCTATTGGTCGATTTAATTTTGGTTGAAAATGACGAAAGGTCAATTGAAAAAAGAGATCGGATACTATTCAGGTACATGTATATATTTGCTGCTGTTGTTTGCCTGGGGTTGAATGAATGAATATCTTTCAATAAGGCAGTTACAAACATGAAATGTTGCCGTTGCTCGAATTTGCAGTCTAGCAAGAAAACAATTTCGACTTTCCGAGATTATCCTGTTTGGCTAGACGGATCAGAAACATTCCTGGTGCTTGGTGTACACAAAAATAAAGGCGAGAAGACATGGTTGTTGAATTCTTTTATCATTCTGACTATTTGTTAGATATCAGATAACAGACAGCGCTGGTTCTACAGTTGAAATCTCCCTCGTCCTAATGCTGGAAATCAATAGTTCTGACATACACTTTAACTGATTGTCCTAACACCCTTAACCCACGGGAAAACGGAACATTCAATCTTGGAGATACATGTAATCAAAGTAACCTTTTAGCCAGAATGTTTGCGTTACTTTTACTGTATGAACCTTTATGGACCTCCGATAAATTTCGCCCGGTAACTAGCTTTTCATACATTCATATATTTATTTACCTGGTTGATAGTGAACCGAATGACCTGGCGAACCGACTGGCTGATTCATAATCAAGCGCCCCCAATCTCTTGGAGCAGCAAACCGGGTTGTGTAGCCACATTGACTTCGTCTGATGTTTATGCAATGTAAATAGATCTTTTCTCGGTGAATGTAAATAAATCTTTTGTCGGTGAAAGTCGTGAGATTGTACAAAACTCCTCCATATTCGGAGAATTACACTATGGATGAATCTGCATTAACCATGGTTTAGTAATAAACTGTATCTACCAGAATCAAACCTCAGTCATATACTTCAAGAACGGAACCCCAACGTCGACATAAATTAACCCATATCAAATTATGAGTAGAGTTTCCGAGATTCTTTCAAGACTTGGACAAATCGATTCAACAAAAGAAAAAATAAAGCAATCACAAGAAAGGACAGATGTTCGAACGCGAAACTTTTGAGATTCAGGTAACCTTTGTCGTTTCTCAAAATACCATTTGAGGCGAGTTGACCGTATTAAATATGAAAAAGGAATGAAAGAAGCAACAAAACTTTTTCTGGACAGTGCAGTCCTTAAAGTCCTTGAAAATTTTCAACATATCTTCTTTACACAAATATGGTACGATCGACATTCAATATAAAGATAGGATAGATCAGCCTTTTCTCACATTACCTTCCGCGTTTTTAAAACGAACCTGCTCATTGCCGCGTGAAGGCGGCTTGTCCTTTCATTTTTATCCACGTATGTGATTTGCCGGATATATTTACGTAAGCAAATAACTGACCCTGTGCGGTTATCAATCAAACAATTGATCAAACAACCACATTTAGTTCGAATGTTAATTTTAAACCACAGCATTGGCCGACATCTACGAGAAGCATTTTTGTTGGCTTTGCGACTAAAACGTCATAACTAGAGATTCTTCAAACTGCAGTTAAGACGTTTAGGATTTAGTGGTGTAGCATCCAGAGGCAGTTTGCACTCGTTAAAATTGGCACTATCTAAAATTTGTTAACTTAAGCTATCAAAGCTGACGCTTTGCTAGCTCAAAATGCTGTATTTTATCCACATAAACGGGTAATTTAATCAATATTTTGAAATATGACAGCAAATACATTTTTCAACAAGAAAAATACAAACAATGTGAGGAAGTTAATGCAGCCTGATTGCTACAGAGACACGACTTTGAGATTTTGCTGAAATTTTGCGTCGTTGACAACGGGTGTGTTCGTACATCGACTTTCAAGATATAAAAATGCACTTTAGATCGGGGCTCCATGATTCAGGAGGTTGACATGACCTTCAGGTACATGCTCCAAGACCATAAATACTCGCGGATAGACGGAAAGCATGAAAGGTATCTCGTGACGTTGGTAATTTCACTGATAAAAGTGAAATAGAACACGATATGTATACACTTTTGTCGGCAGGTTTTGTGGTGGTTTTGAGAAATTATTATGGTTCTTTATCGGGGTTGAAGGTCAAATGTTCAGAACGAGATTTTACGGCACAATATTCAAACTAATTAAGAACAATAATTTGCTACACAATTAATTGGTGAGACATCTTGAAAAAGATAATGAAATATATGATGGTTTTAGACGAAGGTCTTAATCCCAAGTAACACTTGACTATTTAACACTAAACAGATACTCTTGCAACGTGCAGAGCTTATAGGCAGAGCTATTTCGTTTAGGGAAAAGGATCCTCAACCCTAAATGGGTCGACTTTGTCTATATATAACTATAAATAGTCACACGCCTCTCTGGAGATTTCCTTATAACCCTAATCAGTATAAATTACCTCCCCTGAAATGCGACAATGTTGTCTCCCAATGGCGGTTAATTCAAGTAACGTGTCTCTTTTTTATAATCAGTTTTATCAACATTTATAATTAAGTGTTCGGTCCAACCTCTTAGAGTCTATTTACCTTGCGGGTATAGTTCATTTGTTTTATTCAACAAATTAAACCTTTTAAGTAACTTTTGATAAAATATTGTCGATAAGACTTTAAGAAATTTAATACTTTCGGCCTAGTATCTCTACTGAGATTAACTTATATTGAGTTTAAGCTAATTCAAAGTTTGATTTTATAGACCTATGATCAACCTATTATATCGCGATCTCGATACGATGTCCCTCAAATAAGAAACCATTTTATCCTCGGTGCACATTTTCCTCGCGCACCGACGAATCTAACATAATAAGGGGAGCACAGTTTTGTTCAGTAAAATTGAGTAGGCAATAATACATAAGCATTTACGTACCAGTATAAAATGATCTAATGGTCAAATTACAAGTGGCCCCAGACTACATTCTCCATTATTTTAATGGCCCTAATTACACACCATCTAGTTTTAATGGCAATGATTATAGGCCTTATTTCGTAGTCTGGATATTTCTCCCTAAATCACCACAAAAATTGTCATAAAACAGGGATAAATTCTGGAGAATATTGATGAAAAATGCTCGCTGAACTAATAACCGTTTGGACCCTTGATCGGATAAATAGATAATATTTCATATAGATTGGTCTGTAACACAATCCGTCTGATCGTCATCCTTCGCACATAGGATGTTATACATTTCCCTCCTATATTTTCCCTGCAAAATAAAACACTTCCCTCGAGCAACTTTAACAAATTTGATGTTGTTGTTGTTGTTAGTGTTGTTACTGTCCATTTTTGTTACTTTCTATATCTTGGATTAATTGCGATACTGTTCTAAGTGCCTTTACATTGTATAGCCACTTGGAACAGTATCGCATATCACTTTAGATATATTTAATGAAAAACAGAATTCTGGGTTGTTGGCCAGTTGGCTGGCGGTTTTTATCTCGTCAACAGATGATTTCATTCTTGCTTTACTGAAGGCGAGCTGTATGAGCAATGTATTTTACAGTCAGATCCACGGTCGAGTCAGCTGCAGATATGGATAGCAGTATTAGGCTGAAATACACGAAAATGGGAAAATGAAATCGTCAATTCATTGGACAAAGGACTCTTGTCATCATTATAATACCTTAGAACCTACATAACCAAACAATTATAGGCATCTGTGGACTTTTCACTCTGCTGAAAATCTCATGCTTCAAAAATACTGCCTGAAATGTTTGAGCACTTGGGTTAGAAAATCAGCCGTAGCCTGTCTGTTAATAGACCAAAGGGGGTTAAAGGCATCTTAGATATAGTTGAGTTATAACAATGTTAAAGTGTTATTTTGCTTCCTTAAGATTTACCCTGTGGTGTGTTACAAGCAATATCTCTTATATCTTACAATATAAGACACTAACTTTTAATTGAAGGATCGTTGACCACGCCCACTGCCCTCCGACAGGAAGTTCGACATGAATATCAAACAGGGCGTTTTTTTATGTAAATTTGTTGGTCTGTAATATATTAACAAAATGGACTAATTATTTTGACAACCAGAACGTCTTAACTAGAGCTTAACTAATTAATTTTGCTTCACAAAACTGTTGGAGTTTACCAGAAGAAGATTTCTAGTCTGCTGTAATTAGCAGACTCGCCAAGGGTAGTATGTAGAGACTAGAGTTAAAATAATATATCTATAGTTTTGAAATACTGCCTGATTGCACGAAATTTTACTGATCCTTATTTTAATAAGTAATTACTTTGAACTCAAGCATTTGTCGGATCTTGGCTGTCAATCAAAGAATCGATCAACCAATCAAATCATTCATTATAGACCGGACGTGAGCTTTGAATTCCGTCATTTATAGAAATTAATTTTTGTTCGTTTGATGACTTAAACGTAGTAACCACAGCTTGAATAGGGTCTAGTTACGACGTTTAGGTCGCAAACCAACCATACTAATGTTTTGAATGTAAATAATGCTGTTTAAATATCTAAGTCGAACTTCCTGTCGGAGCTCAGTGGGCGTGGTCAGCGATCCGTCAATCATTTGATAAATAAAATTCTCAGAATTCATCCTTTTAGTTTGACTTCTACCTGAACATTGTTTATGAATCTGGTTAGTTAGCTATAGTCTAGTCGGATTACAGTCTGTCACGCCATAGAGAAAATAGAATCTGGTTATAATATCATAAACATCCTTAACCCTTGTCGCAAAACCGGCTTCTCTAACGAGAAACCCCAAACACTTTGTTGGAAAAACTCTTTGGTTTTCGCTAGATAAATATGTAAGGAGTTAGTCAAAGAATATCTCGTGTAATTATCTTTAGAATTAACGAAGTAACGAGTGTTTTTGTGGGGACGGGTAGATTTTTCTGAATTTGTCAGTTGCATCCCTTGTTATTATATATACATGTAAGACATTAAAAAACGCTAAAATACCCTGTGATACAAATAAACAAGTGTTTATATCTTTGATAGATAGCGAGCTTTCTTTAAATTTCGTATTTTTTTTTTAGTTCTAACTCCTAATGATAGTCAATACTTAAAGGAAAGTACCTAATGGGGGACCATTCACCAAATTATTGGAAGGTTTTATCATATGAAAGCTAAAAATTGTCCGAATGAAATGCAGAGATAGTGATTAGCATGACGGTATAATGGGAAACAACTCATGTTTATGCGTTCAAAAGATTGTGAAATTAACTCCCATGATTTAAATAGGTGGCGGTATCGTATCACCCATCCACCCTATAAATGACAATAAAAAGCAGAAGAAGAAGAAGAAGAAGAAGAATGGTTGATGTAGAAGTTTGATCACTTGTTTCTTTCTCGTTTTACACAAACGTGCGTGTATGGTGGCTTTCTCTCTCTCTCTCTCTCTCTCTCTCTCTCTCTCTCTCTCTCTCTCTCACACACACACACACACACACACACACACACACACACACACACACATACTTGTACAGCATACAATATAAGGACCTTGACTTTCCGCGTTATCCTGAGGACCCATGTAAAACGTTTGCGTATAAAACGCAATGTGATGTCAGTTTCTTTTTCATTGCGTGGAAAGTACAAAATTGATATTGTTTTCCCTTAACACTCAAAGTAAATCAAAGAAAACGTAGTGAGGACTTGTCACCTTTAGCCTGATTTATGAGGACCTTCGGTATGAGGACCCTAATTTGCATATTTTACACAATACCTTTTATGACCATAATTACGAGGACCTAACTTGAAAGTTGTGATGAGGACTTGCACAATTGATTGAGAAATAAAAGTAACTCCTGACCATTTGAATATGGAATATGAAAACAAAAATCCAGTTGGTCACCTAAGGTGTATATACGTAAACGTTATCCATATTTTCCACGTTGACGTCGTGCGAAATAACGTGGTAACTGACTGCAATAAATTTTATTGAATATCGTGTCTTATTTGTTGAAATATATATCAGAAGTAGAAATTTGATCATGTTGACTTTAACTACGAAAACATTTTGAAAATAAGTGATGCGTTTTTAACCAGTCTATAGTGTGGCTGTTCCGTCTATTTTATTGAACATCATGGGCGGATCTAGAGGGGGGGGGGGTCAGGGGGTCCGGACCCCCCCTGGCATTTGCAGAAAATTAAATTTTTACTAAATAAATTTAGTGTAATGTTACATATTTATTACATTTTAAGCCATAATTTGAGCTTAGACCCCCCCCCCCTGGAAAAAATATCTTAGGATTGGACCCCCCCTGGAAAAAAATCCTGGATCCGCCCTTGAACATAGTTCTTTGTTTATCTCAACACTGATTGTTTTCTATGTTTTCATTCGGGCTAAATGCGTCGATTTCTTGACCACAAGAGTTCGTCATGTTGCCGGTTGAAAACATGGGATATCCCAAACGTGTAAATGTAGGGGGTTTCTCAAAATGAAACATCGATGGAAAACAACTCTAAATTAATATTCTTCCTGCGTAAAATGTTTTGGGCTAATTTGGTTTCCCACCTGATCGATAGGATACATTTTGGCCAATCAATTCGGCGCCGTACAACCATTTCGTCTTGTATGTTACTTGGCATACTAATGCATTTGACAACAGTAAGTATCAAATTACAGTTGATGCCTATAGTACATGTGGGTACTACGAAACTAGCTTGTTAATTTGGAATTTCGGTCAAATGGTTTAATTTTTGACAGAGAAAACATTTTGAGGACCCGTGTGCAAGTCCTCTAATTGTACCGCAGTCAACTAATCGTTTGTGTGCGTTCAAGCCTGGGTCCTCTGTTTGATCCATATACAAACACGTTTAATATCTGGGACAAGACACGGTTTTTTAAAACCTTACTTTTCTTAAAAGTGAAACAAGAATATGACACACCAATGAAACTGCTACAGCTGTGGTTTCCTTTTTCACAGTGTTTACATAGGCTAATTACGGTCTCCTGCTCTAATTACGGTCTCCTGCTCTTTTAGATGACATTGTGATGTTTAGGCAGTTTTTAGTTATGATTTTTCCGCTTTCGGTTCGGTTTATTAGCGATTTCGTATCGCATCTGAGTTTCAGTACTTATGCAGTCTCAATAGCTCAGTGGGTATCAATTTACATGCAAGTGGTCTCGGTTTGGAACTGGTTCGAATCCCGGCTCGGCCAACTTTCTTTTTGACGCTTGCTGAAAGTCACTGTGATCCGGTTCATTTGTCTTAAATGGACTTTGTTTAAGTGATAACAACAGTGAGTATCTTGGAAAGAACGTTGTGCCGGTGAAGAAATACCATGATCGCATGGATGGGTACACTTGGAAAGAATGTTGTGTATGGTTTCCGCGGATTATCTGTTGTTAACGATAAAGAAGCTATAACTCGCGAGCAATGGTTTTTTCCCACGATGCTTGCAACAGATCCTTTAATTTGAATTTCGGTCAAATGAGTTAATTTTCGACTTAGCATATCAAAATCAGTTGAATACAAAGAAATATTTCAGGACCCGTGTGCAAGTCCTCCAATTGTACCACAGTCCTCTACTCGTTGATGTGCATTCAAGTCTGGGTCCTTAGTTTGATCTGTATACTTGGATGATGATTTCCCCTTAAAGTGACATTTCATATTTTTTTACATAAATTTTACATTAATATTTATCTGAAAGAACAAATTCTCTTATGAAAATTCGGAAAATTTCAAGCCAAAATACTGAACCGTTTACGAGAAATACATATTTTTGTGCTAAAATCAAACAAGTTGTTGTTGACAACAGTTCAGATTTACATGGATTTTTTTTCATTTCTGTCTCATTTTTAAAGGCGTATTTTTCTCTCACAAATAACAACCTCAAAAAAAAAAAAAAAAAAAAAAAAATGATAGCATTTCTACGCATTAGAATAACACATCCTTACATCAAGACATACTTTTAAAATATGAAATTGAAATGTTATGTCCCTTTAATATTTTATACTCTATTCACACGCAGTTCTTTCGTTTTGGACAAGTGGAATAACTTTTTTCCATTTCACACAGTTAGGCCTACGAAATGTCCTTTTCTCCATGCAATACATAGCCATCCTTTTAGAATGGTAGGTCATAAACTTTACTTAGATAGTCTTTTAATTTTACGTCTGAACCGCAACATCCAATAATCCCTTTCACAGACGACAAAAGTTTTGACCGGTCAAAATTCGAAGGTGTTGCAAACGACACGGTGAATCATAGTTTATAGAGGCAAGTAGCTTTCTGTGGAGTGGGGTTGATATGAGACTGCTAGTCGCCACCATCATCGCTTTTCAACAAAAACCTCGTAATTGCACCTGGTTTTAAGCTGCAGTTACGAGTTTTTTGTTGAAAAGCAGCGATATGCTTGTTCTTTCTCTCAATGCTCTGTAAGGGAAACTTTATCCAAAACTGTTATGGAAGGCAATAAAGGGGACCAACATTTTCAAATAACGCGTAGTAAATTTACTTAAGCCTCTCTTACAACCGGTCGTATGTGCTCCTGCGTGCGGTCTGCGTCTAAAACGTACGTTTAGTCGTGCGATGCACGCACGTGCAACGTACGATTCTGGTGGACACAACCACGACACAGACTGCACGCAGCAAAGAATTGACCGGATAATTCTTTGAGGCGCTCTTACAACCTGTAGTGCGTCTTTATAAATCGTGCGATTTTGCAGAGTTTTAAAACGTACGATTTAAAAAGATGCACGACGGGTTGTAAGAGAGGCTTTATATAGCCCTTTAATTTTTACGTTTGAACGGTAAAGTCCAATTAACCCCGCTTACTGAACCGGCTAAAATATAGTTGCTTTTCTACGAAAACCTGGTAACTACAGCTTAAATCAAGATGTGGATAAAACCTGGTAACTACAGCTTAAATCAAGCTGTGGCTACGCGGTTTTTTTTAAAGAAAAGCAACGTCATTCATCACATTCAAAAAGTTATCATAAAATTATACGCTACGAAAATTGATGAATTGGCATTATTTAAATAAACTGACGTCCAAAAGAAACGCCCCAATGAAATTTGTCGTTATTTTCCTTATGCCTGCAACAATGTTAGTAAAATGTATACTGTATATCATCATTTTGACCGACAATTACGGTAAATGAAAAACATGTGCGTTTTTATTCGCCAATATGTCCATTTCCGGTGACTGGTCACGTTTTCTACGTGCGCTTCGTGTATGTTTATCACGTGATGAAATGGGTCATATTTTACACAGTGGCATGTGTTAGTGGATAGGCAACCACGAGTTTAAAGATTTTCTAATGAAACATCCAAATTGAAGGATACCAAGACTAAATTCTGAAAAGGGAGCGCGTAATATGGCATTTTTTTAATGCGACGAATGCACAAACAAGTCGCAAGATGGTTTAACATATTGTGTTTCTCGATTCGGTGTCTTGATCGACGCGTTAGAGTTCCGCAAACATCTATCGATCGGTCACACTCAAGTAGACCCCATTTAACGCCTATAAAGCATGATAGTTCTCCACGTTTACGTCATGCACGTTTCAGGTTTGTGACGTTGGGATCGATTTTCTGTCGAGTAGTCTGTTACTGTGGTGGTCAAATAAGTATTTTTTTGGTAACTGTTGTTGTTGTCATTTACGTTTGAAATAGACACACTGCTTGAAAAATAGAGCTCGTAGATAAGCCATTTTCGAATACGGGGAAGTGAAAAACAAGCCGCCTGACGTTTTAACGTCTTTCATTGCACAATCTGGCATCTTGTTCGACGAGTTAGAGTTAGAGAAACATTTACCAATCGTCCAAAGTCAGGTAGACCTCGCGTAACGCTTGTTATACAAGAAGCCGTCTTACGTTGACGTCATTTGCGTTTCAGGTTTGAAACGTTGAAATCAACATCGCGTTTAGTATTCAATATTTGTGGTCACCAAATAAGCCGTTTTACGGTATCTTTTGTCGTCGCAAGTAAAGTTTGAACCACGTGCTACAGATTTTCAAATAAAAATTCTGATACCGCTCTGTTTAAATGTGCCGTTTTTCTAAACTGTAACAATTTGATTATTTCTTTATCATCATTTTTCAACAACAGATAGTCAAATTTACAGATGGAAATTATTTTGTAATTTCAAATCAGGTTTACTGAATAATAGGACATTTATTAGGACTAGGGCGTTTCTTTTGGACGTCAGTATAGGTTCACATAAAATTATTGTGCAAAATTCGAAAATTGACACTTTTTGATTTGGGCGTTTACGTATTTATTTACCGAAACGTTTCCCCCTTTGAGCTTTTTACATTCGCTTCTTTCAATTTGAAATGGCATATTTCTTTCTTATAAACTTTTATGTTCTCTACAATGCATGCTCATAATTTATTTGTCTCTTTATACAAGTTGTACTGTGTAGTTGTGAGCTAGCTTTTTGCAGGAAAGCGAGGGTATAAGATATATTGCTCAATATTTGTTTGGGAACAAAATCGTGATCAAAGTCTTTAAAATTATTCTTGAAGCACCCTTACCCATTTCCACACAATGACGTCTTAGAAACCCTACAAAATAAAGACCTTTGAAAACATTGTGGAAAATGAAGAACTTGCTTATGACAAGCAATTTCTTCATTTCCCACAATATTTTCTTCCTCAAATTATCAATAAATGTAAAATGACATTCAAATAGAGTTGTCGTCTGCAACATCTTTGAGGTTAGACCAGTCTAAAACTGTCGTTTTGTAATGGGTTAAACCTTCAACTTTGAAACAATCAATATATACAGAGAGGCAAAATTAAGTATACACCATATTTCTTTCACGTTTTCGGAGAACCGATTAAAAGATTTTGTACAATTTTTAAACGCCACCGAAGGTATTCGTCTATTGATGTAACCTTCTTAGCCTATCCGTCCATCTATCTTTTCTTTCGGTGCGACATTTTGTCATAGTATACAGCGTGATCGAAAAAGGGGATTTAATCGCTAAATTAATGCAAGCATATGTGTTGACATATTCCTTACATTTATGAACGGATTTTGACAGAATTGTCACAGAAAAAGTCTAGTCACCTAGGACTACGCGTACATTGTTAGTGCGTGGACGCGTATATTTTAAGCGTTCACGGTCTAAATAGACTTTTGACCCATTTGGTGCGCCATAATCCACTTTATCAAGTATACAGTGGCGTCACGTTAGGACAATCTCAACGTGTGCAAGTCCTCTAATTGTACCGCAGTCCTCTAATGGTTGGTGTGCGTTCAAGCCTGGGTCATTAGTTTGATCTGTATGCAAGAGACGGCTTTTTTGAAACCTAACTTATTTTTAAAAGTGAAACAAGAATAAGACACACCAATGAATGGTTATGATCTGCTACGATTTAGTTTAGAAAACTAGTCAATAACTATCAATGCTATATTGTCACCGATATGTTTGGCCAGGGATCCAACCCGCAACCTCCTGCCGTTTTTTAAAGCGTAAATTTTATGCGTCGACGTGTAAATATATGCGTCGACGCATAAAATTTATGCGTGGACGCGTATGTTTTATGCGTTCACGGTCTAAATAGACTTTTGACCCATTTGGTGCGCCATAATCCACTTTATCAAGTATTCAGTGGCGTCACGTTAGGACAATCTCAACGTGTGCAAGTCCTCTAATTGTACCGCAGTCCTCTAATGGTTGGTGTGCGTTCAAGCCTGGGTCCTTAGTTTGATCTGTATGCAAGAGACGGCTTTTTTGAAACCTAACTTTTTTTAAAAGTGAAACAAGAATAAGACACACCAATGAATGGTTATGATCTGCTACGGTATAGTTTAGAAAACTAGTCAATTACTAACAATGCTATATTGTCACCGATATGTTTGGCCAGGGATCCAACCCGCAACCTCCTGCCGTCTTTTAAAGCGTAAATTTTATGCTTCGACGTATATATACGTCGACGCATAAAATTTACGCGTAGACGCGTATATTTTATGAGTTCACGGTCTTAATAGACTTTTGACCAATTTGGTGCGCCATAATCCACTTTATCAAGTATACAGTGGCGTCACGTTAGGACAATCTCAACGTGTGCAAGTCCTCTAATTGTACCGCAGTCCTCTAATGGTTGGTGTGCGTTCAAGCCTGGGCCCTTAGTTTGATCTGTATGCAAGAGACGGCTTTTTTGAAACCTAACTTTTTTTAAAAGTGAAACAAGAATAAGACACACCAATGAATGGTTATGATCTGCTACGGTATAGTTAAGAAAACTAGTCAATTACTATCAATGCTATATTGTCACCGATATGTTTGGCCAGGGATCCAACCCGCAACCTCCTGCCGTCTTTTAAAGTGTTTCAATTTGTTCAAGGCGTCATTTCACGCATTATGCAGTTTCAATAGCTCAGTGGGTAGCGACTTATAAGCAGCAATTTACAAGCAAGTGGTCCCAGTTTGCCACTGGTTCGAATTCCAACTCGGCTATCTTTCTTTTCGACGTTCGATGAAAGTCTGTGACCCGAATCATTCGTCTTTCACCAATGGACTTTGTTTGAAAAAGTAATTCTAATTTTGGAAGAAAATAAACGTTACTTGCGGTACCGGTGAAGAAATACCATGGCAGCATGGATAGGTGCACTTGGAAAGAACGTTGTTTCAGTCAAATCATGGCAGTCAGTGCACCTATCCACCAGTACCACACATAGCTTTCTTTCCAAGCCACTGACTGCTTTATCACATAAACTTTGTCCATTGGTGAAAAAGAATGAATCAGGTCACATTGACTTTTCGGAAAGTAAGTTGGCTGAGCCAGGTTTCGAGCCAGTGCCATATTGAGATCCCTTAAATTGCCAGCCTGACTACTGACTGAGCTATTGAGGCTTGACGAAATATTTGTGAGGACATGTACTGTAACAGAAAAGAGTTTGTGTGAACCTATGCATACAGTCAAGAGAAAAACAAAATATATGTATTTTCATTCATGTTACACTCCCAAGTTTGTGAGGACCTGTGCATACAGCCATGGGAAAAACAAAATATATGTATGTGAGGACCTGTGCCAGTCGTCAAGCACACTCTCAAGTCACGTGACAAAAGCAAAGTGTGCATGTTCTGTGCGTCCAGACTACTTTTTAACGTTTAAATGAGGACTCGATTATTTTTCAATTTTCTATAATAGTATATCAAAATCAGTTGAATACAATAAAAACATTTTGAGGACCCGTGTGCAAGTCCTCCAATTGTACCGCAGTCCTCTAATCGTTGGAGTGCGTTCAAGCCTGGGTCCTCTAATTGATTGCCATACACACACACACACACACACACACACACACACACACACACACACACACACACACACACACACAAAGACAATCCCACTTTCTTTCTTACACATCAGTTAATCTTGCAATATATCTCTTACATAATATTATTTCAAAAGACATCCACAAACTTGTTTTTGACCCTAGGTGAACAGTACTTGAGGTAAATTAGGATTGTTTTCTGTGTAGAAAACCGATTTCTTTTCCTTTTGAATGGACGGCTCAATAGCCCCGCCCACTAGCCCCGATAGAAACTTTCATTTAGATATTATACGGCTTTATTTTCCAAAACAAAAATTTGTGGATTACAGTGTACCAGATAACCAAAAAGTAAGATACTTGACTGGCGATCTAAACATCGTAACTACAGTTTGGACGTTTAAGTCGCCCCCCAAAAGGTTATAAAATAGCGGCCAATGCTGGAGTTGAAAGCTAAAGTTCGGACTGAATGGTTGAGTTGATTGGTCGGTTTGATCAGTTATCAAAATATCTAAACGATCCAGTTAAATATTTGTCCCGTCTATAGGTTTAACATGTTGTCATATCTAGTTGAAATTATAACCAATATTTTCCTTTGAAAACGATTTCAATACGTGTGTATTTGACCAAGACCGTTACTTCTTCCACTGAATGAATATATTTGCAAGGGTTTCACCTATTACAACACAATACTGCTTTTTGGCGCACTGAAGAAATGCAATCACGGAAAACTTTCAGGGATCGGGAGAAATCGCTTGTAACAAACGATTTCTTCTTTCCTCACAATGTTTTCTTCACTCATGATCCGGCACTTCGAAATTTTAGCGCACTTGACATGTTGTCTGCAACTTCTTTAATTTAGAACGAGTCTAAAATTCTTTCATCTAGTAATGGGCTGTACTTTAGCCTTTGTTTTAAACTTGATATTTTTGTAAGTTCAGTTCTCTAACTTTCGACCAGTTAGTAACTTATTCTTCTCATCAAGCATGATTGAAAAGGCCGTACTTTACTAATTGAACTAATACACAAGCGAAAGTTGTCTTCTCCACAAATTCAATTAACCTGTAGACATCTTCATTCTTGTGAATCGCCGTTATTGAGACTCGTGCACGATTGCTGGATGTGACAGAAAACCGAGAAGCAACAGTTCATGTTGTTGTTGTTCTAAGCGTTATCTTTGATACTATTGATCACGACATCCTTATGGTGCGAGTATGGCGTCTGTGTACCCGAATGCTACAATGTTTACGCCTTTTCAACTTTCTCTTCTTCTCGTACCCTTGACTGGGTTACTGCCCCTAGATTTATGGATACGAGACAGCGGGCTACCAGCTTACTTGTACCAATTACTACTCTGCCCCACATGGTAGTTGGATCTAACTTACGTAAACAGGGACACTATTTGACCTATCACTGTCTACCGATGATCAAAATTGACCAATCGCTGGCCCTGCCTACTTACTTCGTTGGCCCCGCCTATTAACTTAGACAGGATTTCCACTTCGAATTTAATTGGCGTTATTTAGCAAAATTTATAGCCATCAGCATATAACAAATGAGTAAAATGGTTGGTTGACGACATGAACGTAGTAACTACAGTTTGAATTTAAACTATAGATACAGCATTTAAGTTGCCAAACCAACAAAAGCGGTTAACACAAAATGGATGCTAATGTTGGAGTTCAAAGCTCCAGCCTGAATGAATGATTTGATTGGTCGGTTGATTCGTTGATTGACAGCCGCGATTAGTCAAGTCCAATAAATGTGTCAGACCTTCCAACTGTTAGCAAACTTCTGATGACGAATAGTGTGCTATTAGTTATCTTGAACCAGTTGGCACTAACAATCAATGACTGAATGAACAAAAATAAACTGAAAATAAACGCATGTAAAGAGGAATTCTATATGTTTGGAATTCGCCTACAATTAAATAAATGGGAAGCAAGATTCATAAATGTTACTGGTGAAGTGATTACGAACGGTTGTGTTAGATATTTGGGTGCATATCTGAACAAACATCTTAATTTCAAGTAAAGTGTAAAACGGGAATGCGGGGTAGCCCTGTTGAACTATTTAAAATCAAATGTTTAAGAAAGTATCTGGCAAAAGAAGTTTTTGAAATTCTAGCATTGTCTTTGGTAGTCTCACATTTAGATCGCTGCATTTTTTGTCTAATACGGAATATCTCAGTGTGAACTGGACATTTGACAACGTATCCAAATATGTGTGCAAAACTGGTATTAAACTTTGTCATGCTAAATCCGGAATATTCCGGTTTTGGTAGGTGGTGTAGACCAATATCAGCCTGCACATAAGTGCAGTCTGGTCTTGGTCTAACACCTCCTGCTTGTACTTTTCCTGTCAGAGTTGTAAATGAAATTAATTTCTAAACGAAATATTGATTTTTTGAATAGGTAGAAAAGATCTTCTGTAGACCTCTGTTCGACAGTTAGGAATTCTGTGATTTTGAGATACACGTAGGCTGTAAGAGGATGTGCTTCCTATACTTTGAAAAAACTATTGAACTTTGGGTATTAGGACATAACCATTTAACCATCTTGAAATATAGAGTAAGCTTATGTTCTCGTTTTCTTTCTATGAGAGATTCCTAACCAGATCCAATTGAGGGTCGGCAAGAGATACAAATTTCGAATACGTTTTGGTATTCAATTATTGGACGGATGGATGAAAAATAATTTATTTGTTAAGTTTGTCTGTCAAAGACAAATTTGAGAGTACGTCGGTACCTCCCTTTAATATTTATCAAATGTTGTTTTAAAGAAGTGATTTTTGCAATGGATGGCTCTTGTTTTTATATTATTTAATAATGTTAAGTATAGCATATATATACTATCATGGTATAGATGTCTGCATTTAGGGTCGAAGCCTCCAGAACAGTGTATTTGGTAATTATTTGTTCCACCGGTTCGCCGTTCTGTTGCTGAAGCCACTGTATCCTACATGAATTCACTCAGTTTATGTACATTACCTTTAGTATTCTATATTGCTGTTTAACCCGTTTCCACATGACAAACTTTTAGACTGGTCTAAATTCAAAGATGTTGCATCCGACATATTGTGGCTGATGCACTTCTTGAGTAGAAAATATAGTGGATAATGAAGAAACTGCTTCTACCAAGCAATTTCTTTATTTTCAACGATGTTTTCCAAAGCTTTTCGGGGACGGGGTGTCAAAAAGCCGCACGGTCTTTGTGTGGGAATGCCGGGTTCAGTAAAGCTCATATGATTTGTTAGTGTAGCCTAATATCTATCTTATTGGGAGTTTTTTATGTAACGTGCAGAGCTGGTAGACAAAGCTAATCTATTCAGAGAAGATGGTCCTCAACCCTGAATGGGTCGGCTTTGTTTATATTGAACTACGGCAAGTCATTTGTCTCTATGTTTATTTTCCTAGCTTGCATATCACAACAAATTTCTGTACCTCCCAGAAACAATCACCGTGGACTAGGTCTGCTCTTGCTCTACAGTATTCCCATGATGGCAGTCTTAATGTCCTTTAGGAATTTGATTACGACGTATGCTCGAGTACCTTTTGGTGATACCGCTAACAGAAACCCGTGCACGTCACGTCTCAGTATTACCAAACGTCTGTCAAGTGGAAAGGTCTGTCAAGTGGAAAGTTTCCAGTCTATATACAGAATCGAACTTTTAAGATCTCTTATATAAAAATGATAATGAAAAAATAATCTGTTTTCGTATTTGTTTTTATTTTTTGCATAGAATCAATCGAATAGGTTGTACAATCTGGGACAGAAACACGATAGTATTGTGCATTTTACATAAACATTAGACTATTCAAAATCTACAACAACAACAACCAACCGGAAATGAAAGTTGTTTCACTGCGGACTTACTGTAATCAGGCCATCCTTTGAAAATGTCAAATCGGTAATGAACTAGATATTCAAGAAATCGGAGTCATGGTTACTCGAAGTAAAAAGCGAATAGTTGGCAAAATACTTTGGGGACCACGAAAGAGTCACATTAAGGAAAATGGAGAGGTAAGATAAGACTTAACTTTAGTGATTATCCCGACCAGGGTGTCAATTTTGATTGAAAACGGAAATCTTAGTGAAACTTTTAACCAAGATCGCGGAATCTGACTTTGGCGTCGTTCCTTTTATGTTTTAGTCTAGTCAAAAATCGGATTGAGATGTTCAAAAATCCTCTGATAAAATGAATCCATCTTCTTGGACATTCTTCATTTTACACTGTTTTCCCCCAAAAAAATTTTGTGAGGGAATCAAAATGTGCTATTGTGTTGAAAGGCGTATGATTGAGAATGTGAATTTAAAATCTCTTATATAAAATGTATTATATGCCAAAATCTTTCTAGTCTAAAATCCACAACAATACTTTTAAATATGGCACCCTAACCAATGACTAACAGTTTTATTCCAGCACAGACGCACACCTGCCAGTAAAACCTGAAAGGGAAGTTAGGCAGTATAGATAGATAGATTTAGGAGGCTTGAATTGCATACATGTGATATCTCCCAATCTCCTATACTCCTGATATTTCATTTGTCTTCACGACTAACTGATCTGGTAACCAATTCACCCGACCAGAAGAAAAATTCAGATGACAAAAATGTGGGTCCAGATTTTGGCATTTGTGAACAGGGAATAGTTGTCGGGCAAAGGGTGGTCTGGCCGGAATATTTTTGATTGCCTACTTGCTGTATATTCAGAGTGCCCCCAGTGGTATGGTATTAGCCATTTTCTTGCTAGAATACCTATACCTATGCTTGTGTGACATTTGGTTCTAATACAATTTCATTCACCGTATTGGTGAAAATGGCAGATGTGGGTTATTTTTCCAAAATTCCTTCATGAACTCAAAATATTATTAACATTCCAATGATTCTTGTCCTAAATCACTGATCCTTCTATCATATGATCTGAATCAATATTATAATTTTGTATTCTAAATTTTACAGCATCTATTCTTTTGGCTTTGTCCATATAAAAATAATGCAACATTTTTTTTTAATTATTTGGTCCCTTGTGATTTAGGACAAGAATCATTGGAATGTTAATAATATTTTGAGTTATTAATGTAACGGAAACGACTTAACTCGGTTCAGAAAATCTGTAGTGGCGTCACATTTACTCTGTACATTTCATTTTTTTTATTTTCTGATGACCCGTCACCTTTTTCCTATTACTGTGGTACCAGTTTAACTCGGCATTGCGCACGTGTTTCTCCTTGTAATAACTCCGACATATTTCCGATTTATTACTGCATTTCTGTGTCTATACTTTTTGCACATATGCAACTCTGATGTTTCTCCACCTTTCGTACGTTCCTTTAATCGCTATATAATTGAGAAACTTAGTTATTCCAACACTCCGACTTGCACTACCGGATTATTGTCGTCGGACTATATTTATATGTCATTTTACACACTGCACGTGCACCCAAGCCAAGAATGACTATATAAGGCGGGTTCTACCCTGTGTGCTTTCTCAGTTGAAAAGAGCCATACAGGTAGTGCCTACCTTCGGGCTGACTTCTCTGAGCTTCCTTTCCTAAAATCTTCCTATCCTCTCTTTCCCGTCCTGTTCTAATGTTTCGTTATTTTTTGGGGTTGATTTAGTAATACAGTCTGGTTTTTGAGAACTGAATAAAATTCAAACTCGTATCTAGTTCCCAGTGTTTATTCAAAAGAATCCGTTATCGGACGCCTTTTGTGATCGCCCCTCTGTCCGTCCGTATGCGTCCGGTTACATTTTGGTCCCGCGAGCCGGATAAACACTTCAGGGGACTTCGTACTTTCATCCTAAATTTTCTTGTTTTCGTAATGGCTGAAGGGTCTAGTTGGGATTTGAAGCCTAATGTAGGGGATCTGAATCTTATTAACGATGGGTTATCATGTCATGAAAATCTAATAAATTTTGACAGCAAAGTATTTGGTGCCAATGGAGGCTCTGCAAGTGTCGATAGTACATGTCGGCTAAGGTTAGGCTTTGAAAGCATTGATAACTTTCCAGAACCCGCTGGTAGAAACCGGTATGAGGACTTGCACCTTCAAGAAGGGGGAGACCCTTGGGATAATCAAACATATTCGCATGTACAGTTTGATTCTAAAAGTAATGCGTGTTATTCGCAAGTACAGTCTGTTCCCAAAAGTAATGCGTGTTATTCGCAAGTACAGTCTGTTCCCAAAAGTAATGCGTTCTATTCGCAAGTACAGTCTGTTCCCCAAAGTAATGCGTTCTATCCGCAAGTACAGTCTGTTCCCAAAAGTAATGCGTTCTATCCGCAAGTACAGTCTGTTCCCAAAAGTAATGTGAACTTTACTGACGTACAGGGTGGTTCAAGTACCCATCCCCCTATTCCAATTCAGGCTGCAAACAAAAGTGTCTGTTTTAATTATAATTTACTTGGTGATGACTTAATACATACACCGCGTGTTATCGGAAACAAAGGTAATTATAATGCAGTACAGGCCCGACCAAAAGGTGTTATTGGGGATCATTCGCAAAGGCCTAATATACCTAATAGTAAACAAACGCATCCTTTAACTCAAGACCAAGGTAATCAATATCAGGCGCCTAGGCCTTCCATTTCATATCATGAATTGCCCTTGAATAGGGAATCTAAGGAGCCTAATACCTTTGATGGGAAATCGTCAGAGTGGAGAGACTATATCATTCACTTTGAGTATGTAGCGTCTTGGAATGGTTGGAATAACTATGAGAAACTACAACAACTTGTTATTAGCTTAAGAGGTCAGGCACAGAAAATATTAAGTGAATTAAGCATAGAGCAATTCAGAAGCTATGAACAAGTAAGGGATTTCATTGGAAAGAGATTTAACCCCGTGGAACGCGAGACCGCATTTAGGTGTCAATTTCGCAACCGAAAACAACAAAGGCACGAGTCTGCCTCTGATTTCGGTTACGCTTTGCAGCGACTTTGTCTCCAAGCATTCCCAAATATAAATGCAGAGGCTAGGGAAATATACTTAATTGACTAGTTTATTTATGGACTGTTGCGTCCTGAACTCCGCAGCCATGTCCAATATCGCCATCCCACATCTATAAATTCTGCAATAGCTTTAGCTATAGAGTTCGAGGCATTTGAGGGTTCGCATGGCAAATTGAAGAAGCCTCATTTCGAAAAGGAAGATAAAATAAATGCAATAAATTCTTCCGAAAACACTCAGCCAAGGGAGCGATCAAGTAGGACTGATTCTATTACCTTACATGATATTGCTAGACTACTTCAAGATCTTATGATTGAAATTAAGGGGTCCAATAGTAGAAATAGTACCTCCTCAAGATCAAGATCAAACAGTGCAGATAGGCGAAATGACTTAAAGAATACTGAGTGTTATCATTGTCATAAAAAGGGACATATAGCTTGTAATTGTCCAGCAAAACAGTTAAACTAAAGAAGGCTGATCTTACGCCCGAAGCGTCGGCCTACAACAAAATTTTAAAAAATGGGCAAAAATATGATAATAAAAGGAATCAAAACAGAGCATGTCAGTTTACAAAGGTAGTCATAAACGATTTCAACTGTACTGCTTTAGTAGATTCAGGTTCTGTTAGGACAATCATTTCTGAAAAAGCGTTTAGGCACTTGAAACTCAACAAAGAGGATGTTCAAAAGAGTGATATTGAACTTAGTGCCGCAAATGGTAGCGAAGTAACCATTGCTGGGAAGATCACTTTAGATTTTGAAATAGATAATGAAGCATTCAGATATGATTTCTTAATTGCAGAACTTTGTGATGTAGATTGCATTCTCGGTAGTGACTTTTTGGAAGACTTTGATGTTTCAATAAAATTTGGAAAAGGTCTTATGACTATTGGCAAGCACAAAGTGAAACTTGAACAATTAAGATCAGATAAGGTGTGTAGAATAAGATTAGCAGAAACAATTACTATTCCTCCGAACAAGGAACTGTTTGTAAAGGGTTCAATAGAAGGCCATTTCGATAAAGGCACTTGTATTGTTGAACCATTTCAGAATTTATCTAAGAAAGGACTGATGATGTCAAAATCTGTTATTAATTCTGATCAGACCATAGTGCCGTTGTCTTTCATAAATTTTACTGATAGGAATTTAAAAGTAAGAAAAGGGACATCTGTTGCCAGTCTTCAAAGTGCTTGTGTGATATCATCTCTTTGTCTTGATAAGGGAAATGAAAGCAAACAAGACCTTCCAGATCATTTAAAGCCATTGCTGGAGGAAGCTTCAGACAACTTAAGTGAACTTCAAACTGAGAAAGTTAAGACTTTGCTTTTTGAATTCAGTGATGTGTTCGCTGATGGATCTGGTAAATTAGGTCAAACGAAATTGGCTGAACACACTATTAATGTTGGCGATGCCAATCCAATCAAAATTCCTCCCCGTAGAGTTCCATTTGCACAGAAAAACATTATTAAAGAAGAAATCACTAAGATGTTGAAACAAGACATAATAGAGCCTAGTAATAGTCCTTGGGCCTCTCCAGTTGTACTGGTAACAAAGGCCGATAACTCAATTCGCTTTTGCCTTGATTACAGAAAACTTAATTCAGTCACAAGAAAAGATGCATATCCACTTCCCAAAATAAATGAATCGCTTGATACTCTATCAAATTCAAAATTCTTCTGTACCCTGGACTTAGCCTCAGGTTATTGGCAAATTCCAATGGCTGAAAATCACAAACAGTATACCGCTTTTAGTACTCATCTTGGGTTGTATCAGTTCAAGGTCATGCCTTTCGGGTTAACCAATGCCCCTGCAACCTTCGAAAGGTTGATAGAAAAAGTTCTTTTTGGATTACAATGGGAAAAGTGTTTATGTTATCTTGACGATATCATCGTATTTGGTAGAACATTTGATGAGACTTTTGAAAATCTTCAGCTTGTTCTTCGTAGATTTAAAGAAGCTGGATTAACCCTTAAACCTAAGAAATGCCATCTGTTCAAGAAATCAATCCAGTATTTAGGTCACACCGTCTCTGAAGATGGTATTAGTTGTTCACCAGATAAAGTAAATGCCGTATTAAATTGGCCTATTCCCACGAATAAAACAGAATTAAGAAGCTTTCTAGGGCTTATTAATTATTACAGGAGATACATTAAAGATCTTGCTGCAATTGCATATCCTTTGACACGCCTTACCCAGAAAAGAAGAAATTTCTTATGGGATACTGACTGTCAGGAAAGTTTTGAAACTTTAAAGAAGTTACTAGTGTCAGCACCTATTCTTGGTTATCCGGAAACGGATGGTGATTTCATTGTAGACACTGATGGAAGTCAATTTGGAATTGGGGCTGTATTGTCTCAAGTTCAAAATGGCGAAGAACGCGTCATAGCCTATGCAAGCAAGAGTCTTAACAAATCACAACAGAGGTATTGCACTACATACATTGAGCTACTTGCTGTAGTAACTTTTATTAGGCATTTTAGGCAGTATCTCTGGGGAAGACATTTTCTCGTTAGAACTGACCATTCTTCCTTGACATGGCTTAGAAATTTTAAAGATCCAGAGGGAATGATTGCCCGATGGTTGACTATCTTAGAAACTTACGATTTCAAAATTCAACACAGGAAAGGTTCTTTACATGGCAACGCCGATGCTTTATCTAGGTTACCTAGGAGGAAATGTAAAAGATCTGATTGTCCAGATTGTATTTATTCGGATGACTCCATGTCTAATGCAAAAGAAACCCTTTCAATTTTTCCATTATTAGACAACCAAAATAATCCTAATTCTAATTGGTTAGATAACTTAACGTCAAATGAAATCAAACAGATGCAACAATCAGACAATGTTATTATGGTTTTAATGAATCTTAAGGAAAGGTTTACAGTAAAGCCTCCTAGGCACGTTGTAAAGAACTGTCCATTTAGAGTCCGTATCTTGTGGAGCATGTGGGAATCTCTTTTTGTTGAAAATGGTTTCCTGTATAGGAAATGTGTTCAAACAGGGAGAGATGGAAGTGAGAGATTACAATTTGTAGTTCCCGATGCTTTAAAACAGGAAATATTCTATGAATTGCATGTAAATAAAACAGCTTGTCATCTTGGAAGAGAACGGACTTTGAAATCCATTCAGAGAAGGTTTTATTGGCCAGGAATGGGTAGAGATATAAAGGCTTGGTGTAATGCCTGTGACCTATGTTCTCGACGAAAACCCGGACCAGGGCTAGGAAAATCTCCTCTTAAACAGGATTTATCAAGTAATGTTATGGACAGGATAGCATTGGATATACTCGGTCCCCTCCCAATTACGTCAAATGGGAACGAGTACTTACTAATTGTCGGAGACTATTTTACGAAGTTCTCCGAAGCTTATGCAATTCCTAACCATACCGCATTAACCGTTGCAGATAAACTGGTTAATGAATTCGTAGCCAGGTATGGAGTACCTTCAATCATACATTCAGATCAAGGTCGAGAGTTTGAATCTCAATTGTTCAGTGAAATGTGTAAGCTGCTTAATATTGAAAAGACAAGGACTACGCCTTATAATCCTAAGTCTGACGGTATGATTGAACGGCTAAATAGAACAGTTCTCCAGATGCTATCCATGTTTGTTAATGAAAATAGGGACGACTGGGATGACCACATTCCATTTGTCATGATGGCTTACCGTGCCACGTGTCATTCCAGTACTGGCTTTAGTCCAAATAAACTTATGTTTGGAAGGGAAGTTCCTTTTCCAATTGACGTCATGTTCAATAGTTGTCATGGACACGTGGAACGCGTTTGTCAATCGCAATACGTTCAATGGTTAACAACATCTCTCGAAAATTCATTTGATATCGCCTTTCAAAATCTCAAAACATCTGCTTCAAAACAGAAAAGAGCATATGATGTTGGTCTCAAACCAAGGAAATTCAATTCAGGTGACGTCGTTTGGCGTTGGTACCCTCCTCTAGGAAATCAAAAATTGGCAATGGGTTGGATTGGACCATACAAAATAATAGAAAAGTTAACGGATGTCACTTACAAAATTGAACATGTTGGAAATCGCAAACAATTAGTAGTGCATGTTGACCATTTAAAACCATACATGGGAGACAGACATTTTGAACCGGAAGCAATCCCTTATCAAAATGATGAATCATCTGTAAATAATTCAGATATGGATCAGACCGATAATTCAATTATCGAAAATATGACTGATTCTTTTCCTGATGGGGCTCGGGGTTATGATACCCCAGGGTATTTCACTCGGGCTGGACGACGCATCAAACCAAAGGAGTTATTTTCTCCTTCTTAACTAATTATTTAGCAGACTTTACTTTTGTAACAGTGAGTAATTTAGGTTATTTATAAGACCCAAGCTTTAAGTTCGTTTTAGTAACACTTTGTTCTTGTAAGTACTTGAAATGTTGTTATTTGTTATTGTGTATTTGCTGTAGGCAACAGCCAAGAATAGGACGGGTATCTTTCTCTCTCTCTCTCTCTCTCTCTCTCTCTCTCTCTCTCTCTCTCTCTCTCTCACTCTCTCTCTCTCCCCCTCTCTCTCCCTCTCCTTCCCTCTCTCTCTCGATCTTAATTGATTACCAAATAAATAATTCAGAATTCAAGCATTAGGGATAGGGTCAATTGATTGAAGTTATTTTGTTAAGCTTTTGGTCAAGGTCATTACCTTTATCAAGACACAACACAAGAGTTAAAAGAAAATAGCTTATCCTTCCTCTTATGTATGCTGTGATCTCATTTTAAAGCTTAGGAATGGATTTTCCTACGATAGGATTCAACTCAGGAATCGTAGTGACCGGTCTGAGAGGTCCAATACCTTACAATTCCTTCATCCTTCTCGATCCTTATCTCTTCTGTTTCTGTTTTCTGAAGGGGTCAAAGACGAAATTAACACCTTCACAAAGAATGAAAGGCCTATGTGGCCTGGTGGTGAGGTTCCCTGCCCAGTTGTAGGATGTCCATGTGTGTACAACTCCTTCTCGAGTTTTTATCGACACTGGAGCAACAAGCATGAGGCCATGGTGAAAATGTTCAGCTGTCCTTGTTGTTCGGAGACGTCATTGAGAGCGGACAACATCAGGCGACACATGATGGTGAAACACTGCCTTAAGTCCACACAGGACCTAGTAGAATCTACAGTTGCGAATCGCCACTTCCAGGAACCTAAGGACGTTTTGCCCTATCGACCCAACTTTCGGGAGAAGATCGCAAAGAAGAGGCATTCACTGACACCAACTGCGGATGTTCTAGTCAGGGGTGGAACGGTGTGTAGGGACCAGGAGTTCCAAGAGGATGGGACTATAGTTTTTAAAAAGTCGAAGAGACAGTAGACGTCATTTTTAGTGATTAGTGTTTTCAGTTTTTTTTTTCTTTTTTATATCTTTTAAAACTGTTACTTCTGACGCCGTTTGTCATCTGCAGCATTTACTTTAAAACAGTATTTGTATGAACACCACTCCTCTGTCGATGCAGAAAAAGTCAAGATCTGGTTGGTTATATTGCAAGTGATGGTGTTGTCATCTGCATGTCATACAATATACATCGTTAATTCAAGTCATTTCCTGCTTGTTTCGACCCATTGTTCCTAGGAACAATGGATCTTAAGGAGGGGGGAATGTAACGGAAACGACTTAACTCGGTTCAGAAAATCTGTAGTGGCGTCACATTTACTCTGTACATTTCATTTTTTTTATTTTCTGATGACCCGTCACCTTTTTCCTATTACTGTGGTACCAGTTTAACTCGGCATTGCGCACGTGTTTCTCCTTGTAATAACTCCGACATATTTCCGATTTATTACTGCATTTCTGTGT
Organism: Fragum fragum; assembly: GCA_946902895.1. Classification (NCBI taxonomy): domain Eukaryota; kingdom Metazoa; phylum Mollusca; class Bivalvia; order Cardiida; family Cardiidae; genus Fragum; species Fragum fragum. Next base: position 77,193,763 of record OX336367.1, on the reverse strand, counting down.
CTATACTTTTTGCACATATGCAACTCTGATGTTTCTCCACCTTTCGTACGTTCCTTTAATCGCTATATAATTGAGAAACTTAGTTATTCCAACACTCCGACTTGCACTACCGGATTATTGTCGTCGGACTATATTTATATGTCATTTTACACACTGCACGTGCACCCAAGCCAAGAATGACTATATAAGGCGGGTTCTACCCTGTGTGCTTTCTCAGTTGAAAAGAGCCATACAGGTAGTGCCTACCTTCGGGCTGACTTCTCTGAGCTTCCTTTCCTAAAATCTTCCTATCCTCTCTTTCCCGTCCTGTTCTAATGTTTCGTTATTTTTTGGGGTTGATTTAGTAATACAGTCTGGTTTTTGAGAACTGAATAAAATTCAAACTCGTATCTAGTTCCCAGTGTTTATTCAAAAGAATCCGTTATCGGACGCCTTTTGTGATCGCCCCTCTGTCCGTCCGTATGCGTCCGGTTACACTAGAATACCTATACCTATGCTTGTGTGACATTTGGTTCTAATACAATTTCATTCACCGTATTGGTGAAAATGGCAGATGTGGGTTATTTTTCCAAAATTCCTTCATGAACTCAAAATATTATTAACATTCCAATGATTCTTGTCCTAAATCACTGATCCTTCTATCATATGATCTGAATCAATATTATAATTTTGTATTCTAAATTTTACAGCATCTATTCTTTTGGCTTTGTCCATATAAAAATAATGCAACATTTTTTTTTAATTATTTGGTCCCTTGAAGGTATGTATTCTATTCCTGCTTTTTGTAAACGTATTGTCATAAGAAACCAGACCATGGTAATTTAAGCTTTTGGTTAACTGCCAAGTCTTTTTTAGGATAACGGTAACTTCTGCAAATATACATCTGTATTAATCCAAATATATGCACTTGCACATTTTAATGACCTAATTTTTGATAAACACTAGCACATAAAACATTTAGTTTTGGTAGCTTGACAAACCCTGGTATCAGCATGCAAAATAGTACTCTAGAATAAGTCCAGATGTCTTCATAAAAGTACAGCAGTAAGGTCATATGTTGCATTGATAAGTGTTTTAAGATACAGTCAAAATGCGTTGAAGAATTCGATGAGTTGAAAGAGTCCACACATTACCATGGAGATGTCCCGATTCCCGTGTCTTTACCGTCTCGACAATTGGACAGAAGCCAAGATTTATCTTGACCTCATTTCAATTACGTATTCCGACCCATATAAAAAGTTTACCACTTGGAAAGATTATTTTCCCCTCTGAACTCATGACACAAAGTAAGAGTTAAGTCCTATGTAAAATTTATGACATCAGGGAATGGGCTAATTACAAATCTGGGGCCATGATTTATACAACTTTGATAGAGATCCACAAGTTGATGCTACTTACCAAATATCAAAGCCTTAGGGTTTGTTTATGAGAAGAATATTTTTAAAGTTTTCACTAAATAAGCCTATGTTAAACTTGTGACATCCGAGAATCGGCCAATTTTGATCCGCAGGCACTAACATGTACAATCTTGATAGAGGTCCACCAGATGATGCTGTATACCAAATATCAAAGTTTTACTCACTCCTGTTTGGGAGAAGAAGTCTTTTAGAATTTAACAATATAAGCTGTTTGTAAATCTTGTGATGTCAGGCGATGAGCTAATGATGACCCTGAGGCCATAATCTATAAAATCATGATAGAGGTCCACCAGATGATACTACCTTTTAAATATCAAACCTTTAGGCCCTCCCGTTTGGGAGAAAGAGAATTTTAAAATTTTCACTATATGAGCCTAAATTAAGTTTGTGACATCGGGAAATGGGCTAATTCTGTGTCTGGAGCCGTGATTTATACAGTCTTAGATGCTACATACCAAATATCAAAGCTCTAGGTCCTCTCGTTTGGGAGAAGAAGATTTTTTAAATTTTTCTTATATAAGCCTATGATTGTGAAACTTCTGATGTCTGGGAATGGGCTAATTTTGTCCCTGGGGTTATAATTTATACAATATTGAATTAACCCATTAACAGATGACAAAATTGTAGACTGGTTCAAACTGAAAGGAGTTGCATATGACAATTATAAGTTTATGAAATTTTAGATCTTTTCAACAATCTTGATCGAAAACATTGTCTAAAATGAAGAAATTGCTTCTTACAATGTTTTACACATTCCAAATTGTTTTTCTTATGGGGCGTCCAAAAGTGTCACTATATGGGAATGGAAAAAGTAAGGGCCATATGAGGTAGAAAACATCTTGAGTAAAACAGGTATTTCTTCTTTCCTCCCAATGTTTTCGATAGCAATATTTTTCAGCATATCAAATACAGTCAAATCTGTGTTAGCGGCCAACTATGCACAGCGGCCAATCTGCCGACAGCGGCCACTCGAGTTCCCCCGTGCAAATTCCTTCTTTAATTGCACTGTGAATAGCGTGATCTCCTGAAATGCGGCCAGTGGTCACCTTAATTGGTCTATTGCCAACAGTATATCGCACCTAAACAACGGTCATCTAACAAAACATGTGTCTTAATTAGTCGTGTTCGAAAAAATCGATAATCACTACTATAGTAACTGCCGAAGTCGCCTTATCTTAATGTACAAGATATAAACAGTTAATTATCGATTTAATCCCGTGTAGTTGATTAATTGATGTGTATTTAGCCATTTATATTTATTTGGTCGATTTGATCTATTTGAGCGATGATTATTGATCAGAGGAGACGGAATTTTTAAGTTGTCGGGTCTCTTTAAATAAGATGATCTTGAGCATTATAGGTTATTTACACATTTAGCAAACTGATTTCTTGAGGTCTTTAAAATGGATGAAAACTTGCTTTTGCTGTCAAATCTTGCTATCATGTCGCTCTCTAAATGTAAGTTCCTCTCTCTAGAGGATCGTGTGAAAGTGGTTCGTACGCTTGACTCTGGACGTTCGTCTAGGATTATTGCTAGTGAGTTTGGTGTAGGTCGTACCCAGGTCCAAAATGTTGCTAAACGTAAACGAGAATTTCTTAGGATATTTTCACTTCTGTCACAATATTTTCTATCTTAAATGATACAAATGGTACAAAGTGCCTTTTCTTTTTTCAAAAGACACTTGAAATGGAACTTAAGAACTTCTTAGAATTTGGAGTAGTCTAAAGTTTTGTGATCTGTTAATTAGCTAACCCAAAATGGTATAACAAAATGGTCGCCCTATTGATACTGTGAACAGCAGCCAATCTGTGTACAGCAGCCAATTAGGCCCTCTCCCTTGACTGGCTGCTGTACACAGATTCGACTGTACACAATTGTGTGTTATGATGGGTTAACGAACATTTATGGCTTATTTGGGCTATCATTTTTTACCCATCATCAGAAAACAAAATTTTAGACTGGTCCAAATTGAAAGAAGTTGCAGACGATATTTGAAATTGTGCTAAAATTGGAAAATAAATGCCAAATTGGGAAGAAAACATTGTGTCAGTGAGAAAAAAAATTGCTTGTCACAAGCAATTATTCCTTTTCCAACAAAATTTTCCATGATTGTATTTCTCCAATGGGTCATTGTGTGGTAAGGGATTAACATATACATGTATGAAATTTATACAGAAATTATCCAATGAATTTCAAACAAAATCTATCGGAAGGTTTCAAAGATGATTGTCTATCAGATTCATGACAAAGCCAGTGGAGTGTTAGTGGTACACAAGTGCATCTTGTTTTGTCAATTTATGCATTTCTAATTCTCTTCCAGTGGGTGAATGTTCTTTGTAATATAAAAGACACACTTCTTGGCTGTTTGGTATGTTAATGGGTATCTTTTAGCCCCTGGGAATATAGTATGGACTTAATACACAATAAATACATTAACACACAATCCTATTTTATGATGCCCCTGATGGAAACAGCCCAGTAAAACATAATGGAAAATGGAGAAATTGCTTATAATAAGCAGTTTCTTCATTTATCACAATGTTTTCTACCCACATAGGTAAAGATTATAAAAATTCATCAACTTAAGATTTTGGTTTATAGCATCTTTCAATTTGGACAAGTCTATAGTTTTGTCTTTGGGTAATGAGTCAATAATTACATGTATTACTGGAAAAACACTTTTATTTAGGAAGTGGGTATCTAAGGAAATGTTTTAACAATCCAATTTGGTTTGACCTAATCCCACACTATCCTGGTTTTTAATGATACACAAGAAAAGAGTTAGGAAAGGTTAGGAAAACAATTTGGAAAAATATGAAATTGATTCTTATAAGTCATTTTGTCTTTATCTATGTAGTTTTCTACCCTTGAAAACTAATATATTTGAAATTCGGTCAAATTGTTGAAATTTGACCAGTCTAAAATTTATCATTTACAAATGAGTTAAGTCATCCCTCCCATTAAATTTTTAGACTAGACCAAATTCAAAAAAAATTTAGACAACATTATAAGCTTATGAAATTTCAAAAATCTTTGTCACTTTTGGAAGAAAACATTGTGGGTAACAAAGAAAATGCCCTTTCCGGAGGTGTGTAAAAAAAAGAGGGATTGTGTGTTAATGGGTTAAGTAAATAAAACTCCACCGTTTTATTTTGTTACATTATTTGTGTATTTTTTTTTAAAGCTTTTATATTCAGGTTTAAATTTGATTACAATAAATGCAATATAGTCTAACCAATAACATGAATGTTGATGAAATTAAGAAAGTCTTTCTTAGCTGGATGAATAGCAAATTTTGATTCGATGAAAAACATGGCTTTTAGGGATTTTCTCCTTAGCTTCATAAATTATCAAATGTATATCAATCAAATTTTATTTACATGGATGTTCCTTTGATGATCTTTAAACAGACTCCATAGAAATTATTGAACGGTTGAAAATTATGGCATGGTCAACTATTTTGCATATAAGTTACTTCTTTTGAAACTTTTAAAGAAAAAGTTTTTTTTTATGTCAAGATTTTTCACTTTTTCTTTTAAAGAAAACATTGTTATTCTTTAATTCAGATTGGACCATATTAAATGAAGTTGTAAAGGATGATTTTAACGCTTGTCATGCTGTATAAATTACCTTACTGAATTGCTGTCAAAACAAACAACTGAAAGCACTGATAGAACTTGTTGTTCAAAAATCAATATTTCTTTTAGAAATCAACCTCATTAACAACTCTGGAAGGAAAAGTATGAGCAGGAGGTGAAGACTAAGATCAGCCTGCACAAACATGCAGTCTGATCTTAGTCTACACCTGCTGCTAAAACAAGAATATTCCGGATTCAGCATGACAAGGGTCAAAACGTAAAATTACCAAAAGCATTTTTGTAAAGGTCAGGAATCAGTTTGGAAAATATACAAATTGCTAGTTCAAAACTATTTATTTATTTTCACATAATGCTTTTCTATTTTTTCTACTCCAGGATGTAAGCGAAGGAAATTTTAATTAGATAAACCATTGCTGGATTACAAAATTTTAGACTGGTCCAAATTGAAAGGAGTTACAGACAACAATTTTAACCCTCGAAATGCTGGATAAAATCCTTACTTGCACCCTTAAACTTTTTAAGTTTGTCCTTAGTTGATTTGATTTTGTTATACATGGATTATTATCAGTTTAGTTTGATGTTGGTTGAACTTGGAATATTTTTCTTTTTGTACATTTTATTAAACCCATTCCCATACAATGACACCCCTTAGGAAATAAGCTTTGGATAATATTGTGGACAATGAAGAAATCATTTATAACAAGCAATTTCATTATATACGATGTTTTCTACCTCAAAAGGCAAAAACGATTTAATTTCATCCACCAAAAATTGTCGTCTACAACATCTTTGAATTTGGACCAGTCCAAAACTATGTCTGGTTATGGGTTAACATTAACCAAAGTTGTGTCGGATTAAATTCTAGAAGGCCGCGCCCCATACCCATAGATGGTAGCGCTTCAGACTCTCAATCATCAGGTCCAGTATTCGATCACCAGTCGTGGAAAATATCCCTGTTCTACATTCGTCTCCCACCAAAGGGTGGATAATTATAAACCTAAGTCGGATGAGCAGCTGGAGGCTTGGAAAAGATATAGTGGTAGTACTGGTGTGATAAAAAACAGGAATCCAGCCGCCACAGTATGACTAAATACTGTTAAAATAGGCATGAAACCCCATTCAAACAAATAAACAAATCAATTTTGAAACTACTGTTTTATGTGTTAGAAGAAAAATCTGCGATGACAGATGAATTCAAGTGAAACAAAAGTCACCTTAATAAATGGACAAAACTTTTCTGTAAATTTTTGTTTCTTTTAAGGTTTGGCATTATTCTCTTTCATTGAATAATTGTCATATACTAGATTCTATAATTAAATTATTAATTTATTTTTATCCCAACAGACGGCAAAAATGAGGTCTTTAAACCCTTTCCCACACAACGAAATTTTGGACTAGTCGAGTTTGAAAGAAGCTACAGATGACACTTTGAAGTTGATGGATTTTTTTTTGTCTTTTTTGGATAGAAAACATTATCAAAAATGAAGAAATTGTTTGTAACAATAGTAACAATAGTTTTTAAAGAATTCGTTAAATTCAAATTGATGTCTGCAACTTCTTTTAATTTGGCCTGGTCTAAAAATTTATTGTGTGGGAATGATTTTACCTTACGTTGTTTAACTCATTAGAAAAGTCTCATAGCCACAATTCTAATTAGATCAACCAACATTGGGGATTAGTTTTGATAATTTTATTAGCAATTTCATTTAGTTATGAAGATCCTTTGCTAGTAAAAATGGAATTTTAAGGCTGGTCACTTCATGAAAGTGGTCACTTAATAGAGCTGCTTCCTTTAGCAAGGGCCACTGTCATAGCATAGTGGTAAGCGTGAATATTCAATCATGGGATGTCATGGGTTCGATCCCCCGCGGGCACATATCCTTTCCAACATTTGTCTCTCACAAATGGGTGGATAATCGTTAACCTAAGTAGGATAGCAGCTGGAGGCTAGGAAAGGATGTAGTGGTAGTACTGGTATGAGAAATACAAGGAATCCATTGTTAGGTGCTCCAGCCACCACAGTTTGACTGAAATACTGTTAAAAGTGGCTATAAAACCCCATTCAATCAATCTTTAGCAAGATTGACTGTGAATTATTTTGCCATATTTCCAGTTTCACTTTTGCATAACAATATTTTTATTTAAATCATAAAGTCACAAAGGTTTTCAAGCAGTCCAGAATTAAGAAAGGTGATAATCCTATTTTTATACTAAATATTGTTACAAAATATTTTTTGAATTATTAGCTCTACTGGCCGAAGGCCACTAGAGCTATAGCGATGGCTTTTTCCCGTCCGTGTGTCCGTCGGTCGTCCGTCCTTTAAACTTTTCCTCGTTTAAAGTCCACAGTTTTCATCGGATTCTCTTCAAACTTTCACAGAATGATTGTACCATCATAAGGATCGTTCCTTTCGAAATTGGGTCAGATCCGTCAAGACACACGGGAAAAGGGGCCTAAATAAAACTTAATTAAAAAATCTTCGTTTACACGATAAAGTCCACAGTTTTCATCAGATTCTCTTCAAACTTTCACAGAATTATTGTACCATCATAAGGATCGTTCCTTTCAAAAATGGTTATGATCCGTCAAGAAACACAGGAAAAGAGGCCTTATGAAAATTCAATTAAAAAATCCTCGTTTACGCGATAGAGTCCACAGTTCTCATCAGATTCTCTTCAACTTTCACAGAATGATTGTACCAACATAAGGATCGTTCCTTTCAAAATTGGGTATGATCTGTCAAGAAACACAGGAAAAGGGGCCTTATGAAAATTCCCTAAAAATTCAATTAAAAATTCTTGTTTACGCGATAAAGTCCACAGTTTTCATCGGATTCTCTTCAAACTTTCTCAGAATGAATTTACCAACATAAGGATAGTTCCTTTCGAAAATGGGTCTGATCCGTCAAGAAACACGGGAAAAGGGGCCTTATGAAAATTCATTAAAAATGCAATTAAAAATCCTTGTTTATGAGATAGAGTCCACAGTTTTCATCGGATATTCTTCAAACTTCCTCAGAATGATTGTACCAACGTAAGGATCGTTCCTTTCGAAAATGGGTCTGATCCGTCAATAAACACGGGAAAAGGGGCCATATGAAAATTTAATTAAAAAATCCTCGTTTACGAGATAGAGTCCACAGTTTCCATTGGATTCTCTTCAAACTTTCACAGAATGATTGTACCAACAAAAGGATCGTTCCTTTTGGAATTTGGTATGATCTGTCAAGAAACACGGGAAAAGGGGCCTTATGAAAATTTAATTAAAAATTCAATTAAAAATCCTCGTTTACATGATAGAGTCCACAGTTTTCTTTGGATTCTCTTCAAACTTTCACAGAATGATTGTACCAACATAAAGATTGTTCCTTTCGAAATTTGGTATGATCTTTTAAGAAACAGGGGAAAAGGGGCCTTATGAAAATTCAATTAAAAACTCCATTAAAAATCCTCGTTTACGCGATAGAGTCCACAGTTTTCTTTAGATTCTCTTCAAACCTTCTCAGAATGATTGTACAAACATAAGGATCGTTCCTTTCGAAAATGGGTCTGATCTGTCATGAAACAGGGGAAAAGGGGCCTTATGAAAATTAAATTAAAAAATTCTTGTTAACACTCTGGAGTCAATAGTTTTCATCGGATTCCCTGCAAACTTTCACAGAATGATTGTACTATCATAAGGATTATTCCTTTTGAAATTTGGTATGATCATTCAAGAAACACAGGAAAAAGGGGCCTTATGAAATGTTTAATAAAAAATTCTCATTAATAATCTAGAGCCAACAATTTACAACGGATTCTCTTCAAACTTTGACAGAATGATTGTACCATCATAAGGATTGTACCTTTTGGAATCGGATATGATTCCTCAAGAAACATGGGAAAAGGGGCCTTATTAAAATTTAATTCAAAGATCTTTGTTAGAGATCACAGTTTTCATCTGATTGACTTCAAACTTTCATAGAATGATTGTACCATCATAAGAATTGTTCCTTTCAAAATTTGGTATGATCAGTCAAGGACCACGGTAAAAAGGGGCCCGATTAAAACTGGATTGAAAAAGTCCTCGTAAACACAATAGAGTCCATAGTTTTCAACAAATTCTCTTCAAACATTCCCAGAATGATTATTACATTAAATGGATTGTTCCTTTCGGAAGTAGGTTTGATCCATCAAGTTTCATGAGAAAAGGGGCCCTATGAAAATTTAATAAAAAAAAATCTTAGTTAACATGTAATGGCCCTAGATTTCACCTGATTGACTTCAAACTTTCACATAATGATTGTACCATCATAAGGATTGTTCCTTTCAAATTTGGTCTGATCTATTGAGAAACATAGGAAAAGGGGCCTTAGGAAAATTCAATTAAAAAAATCTTAATTAATGCTTGTAAGTCCACAGATGAGATGGGGTTGTCTTTATACTCAAACAGAATAATTATACTTTTGTAAGAAGAGTTCCCTTTGGAATTGGTTCAGATCCATCAAGTAACATGGGAAAAGGGGCTATATGAAAATTCAATTAATAAAACCCTGTTAACACAATAAAGCCCAAAGCTTTGATCAGATTTTGTTGAAACTTTCACAGAATGATTGGAAGGTCATAGCTATCATTCTTTTCATAACAGGGTTTGAACTGTCAAGAAGCACAGGAAAAGGGGCCTTATGAAAATTTCATTTATAAATCCTTGTTACCAAGTCCAGAGCTTTCACAGAATGTTTGTACCATCATAAGGATTGTTTCTTTCCAAATTGGGCCTGATCTGTCTAGTATCATAGGAAAAGGGGCTGTATGAAAAAGTATTACCAAATCCTCATAAACACAACAATGCCCTCAGTCTTTATCAGAATCTCTTCAAACTTTAATAGAATGATTGTACCATCATTTGGACTGTTCCTTTATAAATGAGGTCTGATTGGTTAAGTGACACAAGAAAAGGGACCTTATAAAAATTTTATTACAAAACATCATTATTACAATAAAGTCCTCAGTCTTTATCATTTTCTTCAAACTATCATTAGGATTGTTCCTTTGTACATTGGGTCTGATTTGTTAAGTTCCACAGAAAAAGGGGCCTTATGAAAATTTAGTTACAAAAAATTCTTGACACAATTCAGTCCACTGTTTTCATTGATTCTCTTTAACTTTAAAGAATGATTCTACCTTCATTAGAATTGTTCCTTTTGAAATTTGGTTTGTTCTGTAAAGTATCATGAGAAAAGGGGCCCTATGAATATTTCACTATAAACTCATTAACACAATAAATTCCACAGATTAAACAGATTGATTGTACCATCATTCCAATTGTTGATTTTGACAGTGGATCTGACTATAGCAAGGGTCACATAAAAAGGGGCCTTATGAAAAACTTTTTTAAATATTCTGGTTAACACAATGATGTCCCTTGATTTCACCGGATTCACTTCAAAATTTCACAGAATGATTGTACAAATACTTAGATGGTTCTTTTCAGAACTGGGTACAATCCATCAAGTATCATGTAAAAAGGGGCCATATGATTTTTTTTTTAAATATTCTAGTAAACATAATGAATTTCCAATATTTCATCGGATTCACTTTTAACTTTCTCAGAATGATAAAACCAACAGTGAAATATCACGGGAAAAGGGGCCCTATGAGAACTTGAATTTAATATTTTTGTTAACACAATAAAGTCAACAGTTTTATTGGATTGTCTTCAAAGATGCATGGAATAATTGTGGCATTTGAAACACAGGAAAAGGGGCCTTACAGATTATCATTCAAAACAATTTGTGTATGTGATGAAGATCACAATCATTATCAATTTGTCTTTTAAATTTCACAGGACAATTGTCGGGTTGTAAGGAAAGTTCCTTTTGGAATGAAATTGATCCATCAGAAAACACAGGAAAAGGGGCCTTATTGATTTTCATTCAAAACATTCCTGTTTATGTGATAAAGTCCACAATTATTGTCAGATTCTGATGAAATATTCACAGAATGATTGTAGGGTCATAAGGTAACTTTCTTTTGGAAATGGAGTGGATCTGTCATGAAACATTGGAAAAGGGGCCTTGAGGATTGTTGCTTAAAATGATAAAGGGGATAAAGCCCCTTTTTTTTTCTTTATGCATTCTTCTTTGAGCAATTAACTTCCTTAAATATCAGATTTTTTTAACGGAAAACTTGATAACCAGTAGAGCGTCTCAGGCCCTCATGGGCCTCTTGTTTTTGAATTAAAAAATTCAAAAGCTATTGCTGAATAAAACACCAGGATCAAGGCACATACACTTTGGGTTTTCTGAGACATGAAATAACCCTGAAGTTGACGAGAACATAATTTATCCTTTAGATAACCCATTACCACATGACAAAATTTTAGACTGGTCAAAATTGATAGGAGTTGCAGATGACAATTTAAAGTGGAAGAAACTTTAGATTTTTTCAACTTTCTAGGTAGAAAGCATTGTGTAAAATGAAGACAGTTTCTTTATTTTACACCATGTTTCTCAAAAAGTATCAGTGTGTGGGTATGGGTCTATCATTCCTGACTAAAATCTATTTCTGAATTTGCATCAAATTCAAAGGCCTGATAGAACCAGAAGCACTAGTTGTGGAGTCCATATGTATTTAAAATTAATTTAACAAACACTCCAGGCTTGAATTGGGACAAACAAGTGGTGTAGACCAAGATCAGCCTCCATGTACATGCATACTTTACCTCCCAACTAAAACAGGAATATTCTAGGTTAAGCATGACTAGGGTTAATATACTGTTAAATTCCAGTTTTGAAGTTCTGTCTTAGCTTGTCCAAAGCATAACTCATATAATGTGGTCTGGTAGCATCAATGCGGTCATGCTGATGAAGCTTTGTGTTCATGCGTTAAGCTTTCTTCAGTGTAACCAAATATTTAGGCCTTGAAAAATATGAATGAGCCCTTAATTCAGCTGCTCTTAGTTTATATAACAATTATTGTACTTTCAGTCCACAGAAGGTACCCAGCCAAGTGTTTACCATGCTTTAATTGTGATATTCCTGGAGTTTTTTGCCTGGGGACTTCTAACTAACCCTATGATAACTGTAAGTAATTTGGTTTTGGTTACACATTTATTACACATTTATTACACATTTATTACACATTTATTTAGTTTTTAGGTTCTCCAGAAAAAAGGTTTGGAAAGTATTATGGAAAATGAAGAAATTAATTACCTGCAAATTGTTTCAATAGAAGCGGTCTAAAATGTTTTTGTCTGGTAATGGGTCGATAGATCAATTTTTCGTTAGCTCACCTGAGCACAACATGATAAGGGGAGCTTTTGTAATCACCATTTCAAACTTGTTTGTGAAATCCTCATAGATGAAAAAATGTGAGCTTCTTATTTCTCCTTTACCAATAAGTCAATTTGTACCAAACCTGGCACGAGTGATCTTTGGGTGTCTGTTTTCAAACTTGTTTGTTAAATCTAAGTATGTGGAAAAAATGTGGGTGTTGCAGGGCTGGGTTTTTCAGTCCCAGCTACATTATGAAAAAATACACTGGCTATTTTGCTACATTAATAGCATTTCTTTATCAGATCATATAGAAATCAAGTATTCTCATTATTTATGATATTTCATCACCAATGAATGTGTCATACCTTTTTTGAACTGGACATATACTTCTCTCTAGCTCTCCTGAGCACACTCTACTTCTAGTTAGCTTTTGAGAATCTTGAATGTCCATCACCTGTCGTTGAGTGTTTCCACTCTACAGGTCCAAAATCTTTCTCAATCTTCCTCAAACTTACTGAAAATGTTTCCATGGTCAAGATAAATAACCCTTTTTCATGTTGTGTCTAAAATTTTGTCATCTGGTCCTGGATTAAAAGATGGTATTTGTATATTCCAGGTTCTAAATGAGACCTTTCCACATCACACATTTCTGCTGAATGGTTTGATACAGGGAGTCAAGGTAAAGACAAGTTACCTTCATCTATCAAAAAATGTCGTATATGGGACACTATAAACTCAGAATGGTTTGATTTTGTTGCAAAGAAAATAAAAAAGTATAACATGTAAATGATCTTCTGTCAAAAGAAAAAAATGCAAAAGGAGCTTATGAATGCACTCTCTATCAAGGATCTCAATAGCCTTAAACTTGGGGCCAAAAGTTTGCTCGATTCAAAAATGGCAAAAAGTTGTTTTTAGCTTGGCTATTTTTGGAGAAGACCCAATGTATTGTGATCACCTTGGCGTCATTTGTGTTGGTGTTGAAGATATCCTCATGAAACTTAGCATGTGTATTGACCATCACAAGAGCTATCTAGACTATCAAAGGGGATAGCTCTAAAAGCGTTTTTGTAAGAGTTATGCCCCTTTTTCGACTTAGAATTTTTGCATCATCACCTATTGATCCTCTACCAAAATACTTCAAATAATTATCGTACTCTAAAAATTAGCTCTTTTATGTGCGATCCCTGATTTTAAAAAGGAAAAAAGAATGAAATCTTTTAAAATCTTTTTCTCCCAAACCATAAGCCCTAGAACTTTTATAATTGGTATGTATCACCACCACTTGACCCTCTACCAATATACTTAAAAAGATAACGGTACTCTGAAATTAGCCCATTTCTATGCAATTCCTGATTTTACAAAGGAATAAATAGGATATCTTTGAATCCTTCTCCCAAACCATAAGGCCTAGAGATTTGGTATGTATAATACTCTATTGACCTTTACCAAAATACTTCAAAGAATTACTGTACTCTGAAAATTAACCCTTTTCTGTAGGATCCCTGAATTTACAAAGGAAAAAAGAAGGAGATCTTTGAAAATCTTCCAAAACCATAAGGCCTAGAGCTTTGAAATTTTGTACATATCATCAACTATTGACCCTCTACCAAAATTCATGAAAGAATTAAAGTATTCTGAAAATTAGCCCTTTTCTGTGCAATCCTTGATTTTATAAATGAAAAAAAAGGAAATCTTCTCCCATACTATTAGGCCTAGAGCTTTTATATTTGGTATTTATGATCATCTATTGACCCTCTACTAAAATACTTCAAAGAATTCTAGCCCTTTTCTGTGGGATCCCTGATTTTACAAAGGAAAAAAGAAGGAGATCTTGAAAATTTTCTCCTCCCAAATAATAAGCCCTAAGGCTTTTTATTTTGTACATTTCATCAGCTATTGACAAAAATACTTTAGAATTACAGTATTCTGAAAATTAGCCATTTTCTGTTCGATCCCTGATTTTTCAAAGGAAAAAAGAAGGAAATCTTTGAAAAATCCTCTTCTCCAATATCATTAGGCCTAGAGCTTTTATATTTGGTATGTATGATCATCTATTGACCCTCTATCAAAATACTTCAAAGAATTCTAGCCCTTTTCTGTGCGATCCCTGATTTAACAAAGGAAAAAAGAACGAATTTTTAAGTCTTCTTCTCCTAAACAATAAGGCCTAGTGCTTTTATATTTGGTATGTATCATAACCTATTGACCCTCTACCAAATACTTCAAAGAATTACTGTACTCTGAAAATTAACCCTTTTCCGTAGGATCCCTGATTTTTCAAAGGAATAAGGAAGGAAATTTTTGAAAATCTTCTTCTCCCAAATCATAAGGCCTAGAGCTTTGATATTTGGTACATATCATCAGCTATTGACCCTCTACCAAAATACTACAAAGAATAACTGTTCTCTGAAAATTAGCCCTTTTGTGTTGCGATCCCTGATTTTACAAAGGAAAAAAGTATGAAATCTTTTTCTTCCAAACCATAAGGCCTAGAGCTTTTATGTATTTTATGTATCATCACCTCTTGACTCTCTACCAAAATACTTCAAAGAATTACTGTAATCTTAAAATTTACCCTTTTCTGTGCGATCCCTGATTTTACAAAGGAAATCTCTGAAAATCTTTTCCTCCTAAACTGTAAGGCCAAGAGCTTTCATATTTGGTACGTATTGTTCTTCAAAGCATTACCATATTCAGGAAATTAGGGCTATACGGTGGGATCATAAATATACCTAGGATTTAAATAGAAAATCCTTAAACATCTCCAAAATAATTAGACAGAGGGCTTTGCTACTTTGTATATATCATAAAGCCATGAACCATCATACTCAGGGGAGCAATTAAGGACCATCATGGTCCTCTTGTTTCCAAATTCAGATCAGAAAAGCCCCAATTGTAGGCTGCAATTCCCAAGAAATTCAAAGTTTTCTTTTGATTGGTCAATTTAACCCAAATACAGGCATGGAGAAAGAAGAAAGTTTTATAAAACCTTACTAAGAAGTGATTTACTGTATTTAAAGTAATGAAATGCTTGTTTAAAATCTCCCTAACTTTCCCAAAATTAGAACAAATCTGTGAAGTTTCCCAATTCTCTGGGCTCCAGGCTCCTGTCGTTATGTGTAGCTAGACCCCTGACTCTACTTTAACTTATTACCACAGGACAATTTGCGGAGCAATTCCAACTTAGATTTAACAATACCGCAAAATGAAAACAAGACAATTTCATTTTGGGTTTCTTGATAACACATATCACATGATCTCTTAGATATGATTACACCTCGGGTTACTGCTCATCTCAACTTGCCACGGACAATCAGTTGTAGCCGAAGACAATAATATGGCACATGTAAAGGATGATATAAAAATTCGTTCAGATACTTCAAAACTTGCTATAGTTTGCTTTAAATTATTGAAAAATAAGGTTATAATCAGTGCAGTAATTTGTTTTTTTGTGATTCGCTGCCCCTTGTTTGGTAATCATGCAATCTCAAGTGACATGTAGTAGTCATGTGACCATAGATAGGCAATGTTTACAAATATAGCTCAGGTCCCAAATGCATTTTTACGATAATCACGACGCCCAGTGCTTTAAAACATTCTAGAGCAATTAAGAGGAATCGAAGGAATCAAGCAAACGCGATTATTATGGGATTAACAGCTTTAACTCAATAAAAATCAAATAGATGCAAAAAGAAGGTAGATGGTTTTGTAAATTAGAATATAAACATATCAACTTCTGGTTTCTACTTATTTACTAAATAATTATGCTTTATTATGTCGTTATTTGCAATGTATAGAATTGGCCGAGTTGAGGGTCAAATAATCATCGAGTCATTGATTTATCACTGTAGAAGCTGTTATTCTCTGTTTTCAAGATTCTAAAAGGAGTTCACGTTGAAGGAGAATGTTATGCTTGAAAATTCTAATTTTGCTGTGCTTGACACAAGCTTATAAACCATTCAAACATAATAAAATTTTAGACCAGTCCAAATTCAAAGAAGTAGCAGACGACAATTGTAAGTTGATGAAATCTTTAAAATCCTGGTCTTTTTGGACAGAAAAAATTGTGGAATGTGCAATTTCTTCATTTTCTTAATGTTTTCCAAAGCTTTCATAATGAGGGTCATTCAAAAGCATCTCTGTCTGGGAATGGGTTAAGACAGTGCTAGTAAGTGTAAGTGGATTTATGTTTTTGTGCGTTATTCATGCACATATGTACACGAATGGGAATGCTGGTTTAAGTTTAAAGGAAAGGCTTACTCGGAAAGTAATCAATGAATTTGAAACGAATTCCACAGTTATGTCTCTTTCAGCACTTTCCAACTTCTCAGTACTTTCAGTCCTTTGATTTAAACTGGTCCAAATTTAAAGAAAGTGAAGACGATATTCCACATCATTCTGAAATAGTAAAATAAGTTGCAAATGAGGTAGGATCATTGTAAGAAAAGGACAAATCGTTTGAATATAAGCATTTTCTCCTTTTCTGACAAAATTTTCCATTAATACATTTCTGTGGTAATGAGTTAATCAATAAGGTCAACTGACTGTCAGCTCTAGTGATGTTAATTATCTATCACTTCATTGTTACCCCCATAAAGGTCACATTTTTTGCCCAATCTTTCTCAAACTTGCTTCATTGTGATATTCTTTCCAGCATCAAATAAGCATCTTGTTGTCAATTTCATTGTTATTGGTTACCACTGTATTGGTAAAAATGTTAACCCAATCTTTATCAAACTTGCTGAAAATGTTTGTTCTATCATGTAGATTCTTTCTAACACATACAACAACATTCATGGCTATGATTAATGTCTCTAACAAAAATAACAATATTCATGGCTAACCAACATTAATGGCTAAGATGAATTCTAACAAAAACAACATTCATATTAAGATTGTCAGAAATCAATTGTGATATATCATGATACCATAAGTATATGTTACTTTGTTTATTTTCTATGCTAATCTCTATAGATTTTCTCCAAATTGAGGAGAAACAAGGATTATAGTTACATAAACAGATAAAAGGAGATCTTCTTACCTGATTATGAAATAAAAATTTTAGATTCTAATGTTTATAATGAACTTGTTGCTAGAATTCTGATATTTCTGTGTAGCATAGTTTACAGGCGACTCTCTTTTCATCAATGTTTTTGCCTTCCTTTACAAAGCAGAAATGATCCCAAACACAGGCCTTGCCAACTTAGTTTTTAACAATCTCAATATGTTTTCCGTAGTTTTTAGCTCACCTGAGCACAACGTGCTCAAGGTGAGCTTTTGGTATCACCTTTTGTCCGTCGTGCGTCGGAAGTCGTCAACAATTCTTTAAACATCTTCTCCTCAGTAACCAATGGGCGGAATTCAACCAAACTTGGTAGGAATGTTCCTTGGGTGACCCTCCTCAAAAGTTGTTCGCGGATTTTTGATTGACCCCCAAATATGGGCGTGGCAGGGCGTGGCAGTTTTTAACTTAGAAATCTTTAAACATCTTCTCCTCAGTAACCATTGGGCCAATTTCAACCAAATTTGGTATGAATGTTCCTTGGGTCACCCTTTTCAAAAGTTGTTCGTGGAATTTTGATTTATGCCCAAATATGGGCGTGGCAGGGCGTGGTAGTTTTTGACTTAGGAATCTTTAAACATCTTCTCCTGAGTAACCATTGGGCCAATTTCAACCAAATTTGGCATGAATGTTCCTTTGGTGACCCTTTTCAAAAGTTGTTCGTGGAATTTTGATTTACGCCCAAATATGGGCGTGGAAGGGCATGGCAGTTTTTGACTTAGAAATCTTTAAACATCTACTCCTCAGTAACTATTGGGCCAATTACAACCAAACTTGGCATGAATGTTCCTTGGGTGACCCTTTTCAAAAGTTGTTCATGGAATTTTGATTTATGCCCAAATATGGGCGTGGCAGTTTTTGACTTAGAAATCTTTAAACATCTTCTCCTCAGTAACCATTGGGCCAATTTCATCCAAACTTGGCATGAATGTTCCTTGGATGACCCTTTTTAAAAGTTGTTCGCAGAATTTTGATTTATGCCCAAATATGGGCGTGGCCGGGCGAGGCAGTTTTTGACTTTGAAATTTTTAAACATCTACACCTCAGGAACCATTGGGCCAATTTCAACCAAACTTGGTATGAATGTTCCTTGGGTGACCCTTTTCAAAAGTTGTTTGGCAGAATTTCGTTTCACGCCCAAATATGGGCGAGGCAGTTTTTGACTTTGAAATCTTTAAACATCTACTCCTCAGTAACTATTGGGCCAATTACAACCAAATTTGGTATGAATGTTCCTTGGGTGACCCTTTTCAAAAGTTGTTCGCAGAATTTTGATTTATGCCAAAATATGGGCGTGGCAGTTTTTTAACTTTGAAATCTTTAAACATCTTATCCTCAGTAACAGTTGGGTCAATTTCAACCAAACTTTGCATGAATGTTCCTTTGGTGACCCTTTTCAAAAGTTGTTCCTGGAATTTTGATTTATGCCCAAATATGGGCGTGGCAGGGTCAGGCACTTTTTTGACTTTGAAATCTTTAAACATCTTCTCCTCAGTAACTATTGGGCCAATTTCAACCAAATTTGGTATGAATGTTCCTTGAGTGATCCTTTTCAAAAGTTGTTCTAGAATTTTGATTGATGACCAAATAAGGGCTTGGAAGGGTAGGGCAGTTTTTGGCTTTGAAATCTTTAAACATCTTCTCCTCAGTAACCATTGGGCCAATTTCAATTTTGAATCATCTTACATTAGTCAGGTGAGCGATTTTAGGGCCATTCTGGCCCTCTTGTTTTTTCTTGGGGGTGTCAAAAAAAGCTTTATTATGTGAAATAAGTAAGAAAACTGTCTCTAACCAAATGATGAAAACTGACATTGTATAGGAAAAGCTTATGGGAGCATTTTATGGTGATTTCCTTTTGCAGGGGGTGTGGCTAAACAATCTGTCATATTGTATCTGTGTTTATTTCAGGGTATTTTGTCCTTCCTGAGTGCGCCTTTGATAGGAGCCCTGTCTGATGTTTGGGGCAGGAAACCATTCTTGTTACTTACAGTCTCATTTACATGTGCTCCAATACCTCTTATGAAGATTAGTCCAATGTAAGTACATTGTGGTTATATAGTGGGATTATCATCGTTTGTTTCAGTGTAATGTGTTTTATATAATTTACATGTACTTTCATTCCTGTAATGAAGTTAAGTCCTATTAGATTCACATGAGCAACCATAATACCAAAGATTTAAACATATTAACCCATTACTTCATTGCAAAATTTAAGACTGATCCACATCCAAAGAAATTGCAGATGACAATTTCAAGTTCTCTTTATGGTTGGAAAACAAGATCAAAAATGAAGAAATTACATGTTACAAGCAATTTCTTCATTTTCAATCTTGTTTTCCTTAAGTCATTTCTTAAGGGGTATAAAAAAGCTGGAATGGGTGAATAGAAATAAGGATTGAATCATAACTATCAATTTAATATTTTTATATTTGGGGTTGTTTTTTCCATTAGATCGTATTATCAGTTTTTGGCTTAAATTTGGATTTGTTTGTAGCTCACCTGAGCTGATCATGCTCAAGGTGAGCTTTTGTGATCTGAATGTTCCGGTTGTGTTGCATCTGCCATGCATCAACATCTTGTGTATGCTCTAAAGGCTACATTTTCATATAATGTCTTGAATCTTGATCAAGATATTTGTCTCAATCCACAGACAAGTTCCATTTTGGGTACATGGGGGTAAACTAGGCCACAAGATCAAATCTTAGAAAACTTTGTGTGCGCTCTCAAAGTCACATCTTTGACTCAAATATCTTAATATACAGTCATGATGCATTAATCTGGACAATTGGGTTCCCGGTGGCATTGTCCCGATTAAGCGTATTTCGGGATAAGCAATTTTGTATGAATATCTGACCTCATGTGCTTTTGTATAATAGCGCAGGAAAGAGATAACTTTCATAACGATAATGATGGTATTCGACAATTAGGGCAGTTTTACATTTCATGGTTGATACAAAACTACTAAATCTGACAATGAGTAAAAATCATGGTTCATTATTGCATTCATTTGAAAAGTAAAACCTACCTGTTATGTGAAAAAACAAATCCATTTTATCTTTTGATAAATTATATCAGTAATGTAAAAAAGTTCAGACAGCCGATTAAATCATAGATAATGACAAGGGTAAAAAATCTCAGGGGGTACGTGGTTTGCATGTGCCAACTCAGGAAACTCTCCCAAAGATAGCCAAATATCTGTTGGGCCCCTTTGATCACCTTTCTTCCCTGAAGTAAAATAAACTGCACCAAATATTGTTTACCTCATATAACTTAAAATATTCATTTGTTTGGATCGTTTGGTCAGAAAGCAAGGGATGAGATTTCAGTTGTCAGGTAACAAGTTTTTATTTCCCTAGAAAGGGAATTGTTTTACAGATAAACTTTTAGAGATTGTGATTTGACTTGTTGGTGACAAATTGGATGGATTTTTCCAGTCGGGCCCGAGAAAGTGATGGTTTTAAATTTCTGAGCAAAAAAATTGAAGGATAATTTAAAAGATCAGTACAACAGCTATCGACATGCTTGTTAGGTCATCACCTTGACACAAGTCCCGGGTAAAAGGTGTGAATGTCTGCTATCAACTTTGACCATTGATAACTTTGTTTATTTACATGTGTCAATAGTCCAATCGAGACAATACATTCGGATGGGTTCGATCCCGAAAAATGTCTTATTCTTTCAAATTTTAACATTTCGTTCCATATCATCTCTGTCCTGTTCAAGAACGCAAATTTCTGGATTATAAGGTACAATTTATGAAAGAGAAATCCGTTCCAATCAAAATATTTCCGAATTGCGAATATCCGGTTTAACGACGTCCATTTAAACATGTCCCAACTGTATTGGTAAGAATGTTTGTCCGCATGCTATCTTGGATAAGCTGAACATTGGGTCTCATGAAGTCAAAAAATAGGTCAGTAGGTTAAATCTTAGTAAAAATTTGTCTTTGTGGAGAATATTTATCTGCATGATATGGTAAATTTTGATATTCCGTCACATGGGGTCAAAACTATATCAAAACTAAAAAAACAAAAACACTTACTCAAGAGGCCTCAGTTTTTCCTTGGTTGTCTTATAATTTGGTCAGAATGGTTGTCTATATATCTGTGTCAAGTTTGATATTAGGTCAAATAGGGTCAAACAATAAATAAATTTCAGAAAAGTTTTTAAATTTTAAGACACTACATTTCTGGCTCAAGTATCTTTAAACATGGAAAAACTGTCTTCAGCTTTGATTTTTTAATAGTTGAATTTTTACCTCTTTTGGACTTAAGAAATTCTTGAGTAAATGTTTAACCCATTCCCACACAATGACGGTTTTGGACACCCTCAAAAAACAATTGAGAAAACATTGTGTAAAATGAAGAAAGTGCTTATCACAAGCAATTTCTTCATTTTACAGTGTTTTCTATCCAGAAAGATGAAACGATCTAAAATTTCATCAACTTTAAATTGTTGTCTGCCTTTGAATTTGGACCAGTCTAAAATTTTGCTGTCTGGTAATGGGCTAATTGAAAGATGTTGTTTCTTTGTTACTACACAAAGTAAATGTTTGAAATATTTCATATGTTTATAATTTCAGAAGTGATCTCTCCACGCAAATATCGATAACTCTAATATTCTTTCAATGGAATTTTGACCTAACAACATCGAATTGATTTTACTATCCATTATTTGTAATAGTTGAGCATTGCAGTCCACCAACACTTTTTGGCCTATAAGTGAATTGCTTTTACTATCAATCACTTGTAATAGTTGAGGATTACAGTCTACTGACAGCTCTTGTTGGATATTAGTTTGTAGGACACTTATACAAGTTTGCCTGTATTTCTGTTTTCCAGGTGGTATTTTACTATGATATCCATGTCAGGAGTGTTTGCTGTAACATTTAGTGTTGTATTTGCATATGTTGCTGATGTCACCACAGAAGAAGACAGAAGTCAAGCCTATGGTTTGGTAAGAGATTTTAATGTCGTGTTTGTAGCAAGGCTTCCCTTGAATTATTATTTGGGGTAATTGTGTACTCCAATTTCCCTTTTTTCAGCAAGAGACTTGCTCAAACTTTTATGTGCAAATCTTTGTATTTTTAGCGAGCTATTGTCATAGTGTTGTCTTCGTCCTGTGTCCATCCATGCATGCGTCCGTCGTCCATAAACTTTTACTTTAAAAATCTTCTCAGGGAGTGCTGAACAGAAGTCACATCTTTGACTCAAATATCTTAATATACAGTCATGATGCATTAATCCGGAACTTTTGATTCCCAGTGGCATTGTCCCGATTAAGCATATTTCGGGATAAGCAATTTTGTATGAATATCTGACCTCATGTGCTTTTGTATAATAGCGCAGGAAAGAGATAACTTTCATAACGATAATGATGGTATTCTACAATTAGGGCAGTTTTACATTCAACCAAATTTCACAGAAAGGATCCTTGGATGACCTTTTATCAGATTCCTTCAAAGAATTTTGATATGATGAAAAAGATTGCTTTAATGGGTGGGGCTAATTTCCATAGATGGTGAAACCTTCAAAAATCTTCTTCTCAGAAACCAAGTGATAGATTTCAACCAAAATTTTCAGGAATTATCATTGGGTGACCCTTTATCAGATTCCTTCAAAAATTTTGATTGAATGAAAAACATGGCTAAAATGGGCTTGGCTAATTTCTATGTATGGTGAAACCTCCAAAAATCTTCTTCTCAGAAATCAATTGATGGATTTCAACCAAATTTTACAGGAATGGTCATTGGGTGACCCTATCAGAATCCTTCAAAGATTATTGATCAGATGTAAAACATGGCTCTAATTGGAGGGGCTTATTTCCATACATGGTGAAAACTTCAAAAATCTTCTTCTCAGAAACCAAATGATAGATTTCAACCAAATTTACAGGAAAGATCATTGGGTGACCCTTTATCAGATTCCTTCAAAGAATTTTGATCAGATGAAAAACATGGCTTAAATGGTTTATAATGTCTTGAATCTTAAATTTGGATTCAACCAAATTTCTCAGGAATGATCCTTTGGTGACCCCTTTTTAAGATTGCTAAAATAAGAATTGATTGGCTTAAATGGATAGGGCTAATTTCCATATATGGTATACAGTGATTACAAATGCATATATAAATTTTCAACAGATATCACATATAACAACCCTTTGGTGACTCTTTGTCTGAATCCTTCATAAACTATGGCTCAGATGAGAATTATGCATTTTATTGGGGGACTTGATTCCATATATGGTATATACTGAAATTTTGAAAATCTTACTCTTGCAAACTGCAGGATGGCTTTCAACCAAATTTTTCATGAATGATAAGTATATTCAGGCCGGTGGAGGGAATCAGGTGCTCAAGCGCCTCTAGTTGTAACTATGCTAGCCTTTTCTTTAACCCGTTCCAACACAGTGACGCTTTTGGATGCCCCTCAAGAAAAACAATTGGGAAAACATTGTGTAAAATTTTCACAATGTATTCTACCCAGAAAAATGAAAAAATCATAAATTTTGTAAGCTTTAAATCTTTGTGTGCAACCCCTTTCAATTTTGTTCAGTCTAAAATTTGCCATCTGGAAATGGGTTAAAACATTTGACATGTAATAGAGATTTAAAATCAACTTTCTAAGCAAAGATTTTTGACCTTATCATTCATTCAAGTGGTTGGTTTTTACCTCTTTTTGAAACTAGTAATTCTTTGTCCATGTTTTATCCATTTTATATTTCTGTTTTTAAACAAGCATATGGTTTGGTAACTTTGCTCTTGTGTTTAATGTTATAATCTAAAACTAGTAAGGTTTTCATTACTCTGACATTCATTAAGTGGAAATTTGTTTTATGGCTATCTTGAATTTGATTTTACTGACTGGATTTGACTCAAGTATCACATGTGCACTCAGTATTATTCAAAGAAGTGCATGTTCCCTTTTGGTTAAGGTCCATTGACTAATGGCCCTTTCTTAACCCATTCCCACTCCCAGTGACGCTTTTTGACACCCCCAGGGAAAAGGCTTTTGAAAACATTGTTGTAACAAGCAATTTCTTCATTATTCACAATGTTTTCTAACCCCAAAACAGAGATTTTTTAAATTTCATAAACCTTTAAGTGTTATCTGCAAATTCTTTGAATTTAGACAAGTCTCAAATTTTGTCATCTGGGAATGGATAAAAAAAGCTCTTTTTATCTATGATATCAAGCTGTAGGTATTTGGGTTTTCAAAGGAACCACAAAAGCTTGAAATAACAAATAATCTGCCTAAGTTAAAAAAAATCTTGTTAAAGCAGCTTCTGCAATCTTGCAACAGTTCTAGTTTAATCATATTGGTTGGATTGATATTTTAAAAAAATGAAAGATATAATATATATCAATGTATAAATTAATGGATAAAGGAAGTTGTTGTATTATAGTAAAAGCTAAAATTAGATCTCAACTTGCGTTATACTGTGTTACAAGTATTTGTATGTTATATTCCTGTTTTCTTGCAGGTGTCTGCTACGTTTGCAGCAAGTCTAGTCACCAGTCCAGCTATCGGAGCATATTTAGGAACTGTATATAGTGAAAATTTTATAGTGTGGCTGGCCACTGCTATAGCTTTATTAGATATACTGTATATATTGTTATTTATACCTGAATCCTTACCTGAAAAAGTGAGACCAGCATCTTGGGGCTCGCCAATATCCTGGGAAAAAGTAGACCCCTTTTCTGTAAGTAGGATTCTTTTTATTTTAACCCATTCCCAAACAACAAATTTTTAAACGTGTCCAAATTGAAAGAAGCAGCAGACAACCATTTCAAGTTGATTGAATTTTACTTTTCTTTGTCTTTTAGGATAGAAAACATTGTAGATAATGAAGAAATTGCTTGAAACAAGCAATTTCTTTTTTGTCTACAATGTTTTCCAAAGTTTTTTTCTTAGGGGCGTTAAAAGGAAACGTTGTGTGGGAATAGGTTAAATCACTTTTTTACTTGGAGTGGATTTATTCAGTTTGTTCTGCTGTGAATTCAAAAAATTGGTTCACAAAGCTCAACAGAAACCTGTATGTTCAGATTGCCCATTATATTTTGTACTGATTCTCTTGTCCTTAACTTATATAAACAAGGCATTGATTCAATTACAATTACAGTTTAATCCTTTTCTGTCCCTGGTTTTTAAGTACCTATGTTTTTATACTTGCAATTTCTACCTTTTCCATAATATTTTCTACCCAACTGAATTACTAAATGATTACTTTTCAAATAAAGTCAATTTTATATTGTTGTCTGCAAAACCTTTGTAATTTGAACTGTTCTGAAATTTTGTAATACAGTAAAGGAATAATATGCATAATTGCCTGTTACAAGCAATTTCTCCTTTTCCAAAAAGTTTTCTTTGATCAATTTTCTTCAGGACATCAAAAAGCATCATTGTGAACCAATGACTTAAGTACATAAGCCAAATTTCCATAATAATTGACAATATTTATTGTATGCCGCATAAGATTGTCGCTGTCCGCCCTTATAGTCATCAATTGAAGACTATAAAGATAAGTAGGATTTCATCAAATACAATTTGATGGATGTATAGAACATCTCAGTTTTAGGAGCATAAAGCTTTTACTATTTTGCCTTTCCATGTATTACAGAGAGACCTAAATGTTTTTTGTAGAAGTGCATGGTAATTCTTTGAAACTTTAATCCTTGTCATGCTGAACCCGTAATACTTCTGTTTTGGTAGGAGGTATAGACAAAGATCAGACTGCAAATATGTGCTGTCTGATCTTAGTTTACACCACCTGCTTGTCCAGTTCAAACCAAAGTTTTTAATGACATCAGTTTTCATAATGAATATTGACCTGCAATTAGTGCTTCCAGTGATTTCATTACTTTGATTTTAGTACAATTCTAAACAGAATATATATAGGGAATTAACTTGTGTCATGCTGAATTAAATAACCAATACAGAATTGCTTTCAAATCAAAGTACTGACAGTACTGGAAGGTCTTAATGAGGGTCAATATTTCTTTTGAAAACTGATTATTTAAACAACTGTGGCTGAAACGAGACAAGCAGGAGGTGTAGAACAAGATCAGAGTGCACCAATGTGCAGGCTTATCTTTGCCTATACCTCCTGCCAAATTAGGAATATTCCGGGTTCAGCATTACAAGGGTTAAGAAAAATTTGAAACCTTTTAATGAACAAAAACTGATAGTTTATGAAAGATCTTTTGTTTTATTCACATTACTAATATAATAATCTAAAGTTTAATTAAGATTTTTTAGTCAGGAAAAAGTTGAATTATATGCAAAAGATTCTTGATAGCGGCTTATAATGACATCATTTACAAGTTTTAACAGACTAAACACATGTTTTTTCAGGCTTTACGTAGAATGGGTGCTGATCCTCTCATCTTGTTACTATCAGTAGCTGTGTTTTTATCCTATCTTCCCGAGGCTGGAGAATACTCGTGTTTTTTTGTCTATCTTAGATTAGTAAGTATAACTATAAACCAAGATAATATGTAGCAATTCTGTGTTTTGACACACAGAAGGAAAATTGATTTGAAGAACATGTTAGGAGAAGTAGAAATAACATGAAAGGAATTCCTCCTTTTCTTGTATTTCATCCCACAGATAATGCTTTTTGTTCAATTTAACCCTTTTCTGTTTTATAAAATTTTAGTCTTGTCTTAATTCAAAAAGTTGTTGACGTCAGTGCAAAGTGAATGCAAATTGAAAAATAACCAACCCACAGGGTAGAAAATATTGTGAGAAAAGAAAAAAATGCTTGTTACAAGCAATTCTTTTTTTCTCTCAATGTTTTCTTAATGTTAAAGAAAATGGATTTTACAAGAAAGGTCGAGAAAGGATGTACTAAGGTCTGAGGTTAAGTTTTTTTCTTTCAGTATTGTTTGAAAAAGTAGGTTGTTCACTACATAGAAAAAATATTTGAAGATGGTAGGATGTTTTTCTTTTAGATCAAAGTTGTAAAAGAAATTAGAATTATATCAGAGATTCAGGTTGCAATGTTAATAGAAAGGTGGAAACTATTTTTGCTCTTAGAGTCCAATTTTGGCTCCTACCTTGCAAACAGAAAAAAAGAACAAAAAAGAAAGTTCTTTTGACAAATCATATGGCAAAGAACTTTCACATATGCATCTACCCTCATCTGTTTGCTCTCCATAGAAGTTGTAAAAAGATTGCCCTTTGTTGTCATTGAGGCACTGCCAAAGCATATCATAGTATCAAAAGAAAGTCGGAATGTATGGAAAATCTTCCAACAAACTTTGAGGCCGAGATTATTAGATTATGCAAATAGAACTACCTGCTGGCGCTCTTCAATAGTTATTAACAGAATATTCCTGCAGTAATGTACCATTTGGTTGCCCTGCACACTGTGTTTTACTTAAAATTTAATGATGAAGCAAATCTATGAAAATCTTTTTCTTACAAAACATAAGGTTGAAGGTTTTTTATTTTGCATATGGTGTAAATTCTAAATTTGTTTAACCAATTCCCTTTCAATCCCGCCTTTTATCCCCCCACCACACACACACAGTTTGGAAAAACATTGTTAAAATGAAGAAATTGCTTGTAACAAGCCATTTCTACATTTCCTATAATGTTTCCATTGTTTCTATCCAGATAGACAAAGATTTCTAAAATAGCATATGCGCTAAAGCCATAGCACAGTTGGTAGAGGGTAAGATTTCTAATTATGGGGTCCTGAATTTGATCCCTGGTTATGCCAAATATCTTTGATGATATTTGTGTCCCACCAATAGGTGGATAACTATACACCAAGTGGATTGAGCAACTGGAGGCTCAGAAAGGATGTAGTGGTAGTACTGGTGTGAGTACCAGGAGTCCATGGTTATGTGCTCAAGCCTCCACAATATGACTGAAATACTGTTATAAGTGGCTTTAAGACCATGTTAACAAACAAACCTAAATAGCATCCACATGGAATTGTCTACAATTTCTTTTAATTTGGACCAGTCCAAAAAATTATTTTGTTTGAAAATGGGTTTAATAGTATTCCATTAGCATCATTGTGTGGGAATGGGTTAATAATCTCTCCATTGTTTTTGTTGACAAAATTAATGTGCAATGGTCTACAACTTTGGATAAAACTATTCCAGTCTCTAAATGCTTCTTTGTGTTGCTGTTGTTTTCTATGAGTATTAATAAATGATGTACTTTGTTGTATTGCCTGTATTTTATTACGTTCTTTATTTACAGATTATGGGTTTTACTAAAGAAAAAGTAGCTATATTTATTGCAGTTGTAGGAGTTTTATCAGTTATAGCACAGGTTTGTTTCTTTATATTAATCATCTGTTTGGGGTTAAGAGTAATGTCTCTTATTGATCACTTTAAAATTTGCTAGCTGAAAGCTTTATGGTATGGCATAAACTAAAAAGATATTTTAGAGCTCACCTGAGCACAATATGCTCATGGTGAGCTTTTTTGTTATTTTTGAATGTCTTTCGTCTGTTCTCTGTCATCAATTATTAGTCTTTACACTCTAGAGGCCATAATTATGCTTCAATCTTCATAAAACCTTATCAAATAATCAGGATTAACCCCATTGAAATTTTGAATATACACAGGTAAAAGGGTAATCTTCATGAAACCTTATAAGAATGTCCTCGGGTCATAGGGATTAACCTTCTTGAACATTGAAATGAAAAGCCTTAATGACAATATCACTGTTTACCCTCTAGTAGCAAAAATTATGACTCAATTTTCATGAAACTTGGTCAGAATGTTTTGTTTGGTCTTAACCCATTCCGACTCAATGGAATTTTATGCTGGTCCTAATTGAAAAGAATTCCAGATGACAATTCTAAGTTAATGAAAATATAGATTTTTTCAAATTTCTGAGTAGAAAAAATTGTTGAAAAATGAAGAAATTGATTGTGTTAAGCAATTTCTGCATTTTGTGAAATGTTTTCCCAATTGCTTGTCTTGAGGGGCATCCAAAAGCATCACTGTGTGGGAATGTGTTAAGGATGAACCCTTTTGAAATGAGAAGATCCCATAGGAAATTGATAATTAATGGGCTAAGGATGAACCCTTTTGAAATGAGAAGGTCCCATAGGAAATTGATAAATAATGGGTTAAGGATGAACCCTTTTGAAATGAGAAGATCCCATAGGAAATTGATAATTAATGGGCTAAGGATGAACCCTTTTGAAATGAGAAGGTCCCATAGGAAATTGGTAAATAATGGGTTAAGGATGAACCCTTTTGAAATGAGAAGGTCCCATAGGAAATTGATAATTAATGGGCTAAGGATGAACCCTTTTGAAATGAGAAGGTCCCATAGGAAAGTGATAATTAATGGGCTTAATCTTTTGTCAATATTAGTTTAATAAATTTTATTCAATGTTTTTGTTTTCACAAATGAAATAAGCTTTGATGCCCCAGTTTCCTGTTTCTTTATTAGATGTTTTGTAACACAGACAAAAATTGAATACAGTTTACAGGCCTGAGTAAAGCCTTTTGAATTGTCAAAACCTTTGTAAATTGGAGGGATTGTTAAGGAATGGGTTAAACAGTTTTTCATGTCATATATCTTGAGCCTGTGCAAATTGGCAAAACATATTATGATGCTTTTGGACGCCCCCTTACCCAAAGGGTGACACATTTGGAGGCCCTTGAAGAAAAGCAATTGGGAAAACATAGAGTAAAATGAAGAAATTGCTTGTTACAAGCAATTTCTTCATTTTCTACAATTTTTTTAGCCAGAAATTTGAAAAAAATCTATAATTTATTTTATTTTGAATTGTCTTCTGCAACTCCTTTGAATTTTGGCAAGCCTGAAATTTTGTCGTCTGGTAATGGTTTAGGTAAGAAATTGTGGAAAATGAAATAATTGCTTGTCACAAGCAATGTCTTCATTATCCACAATTTTTCTACCTCAAAAGATAAAGAATTTCAAAATTTCATCAACTGAAAATTATCATTTGTAATGTTTTTCAATTTGGACCTGTCTTGAATTTTGTTGTCTGGTAATGGGTTAAATATTTAAGATTAAAAATCAAACAATTTATAATAGTAGTGGTGATGATATATAAAGGTCATAATTTTTATAAAAAAATCACAAGGCCTTTAATTAGCATATTTTTTTTTAACAATCTTACATTTTTTCTTAATAGAGAAAAAGGTTGATTTTATTTCATTTTGAAAGCAAAAGGATAAGTATTTTGATCAAATAAAAGAATGCATGTTCTCTAATTGTGCAGCTCACTGTGCTAAATGGCACTATTTAGATGGCCAGATTATCCCATTTAAAGGATACAAATTATATTTTGGATGTTTTTTTCTTGAGTAACAGTAAACATGCACAATGATAATCATATATAAACAAAATTGAACATGGATAGGTGTGAAAATTCTTCAACTGTAGTTGATTTGAAGATGAAATTTTATAGACTGTAACCTGTTTCTTTACACTCTTTGTCAAGTCATGGATATTTACTGGACTGTTCTGGATAAAAAAACTCTTTATATTTATATTTTTCTTAGGATTAATCAATTCATGATATTGTAAATCAAATGCTCATTCCAATACCAATCCCTACTCTTAGCACTTTGTTACATTTTTTAATCAATTACCAAATGACAAAATTTACAGTATGGAACATCAATAATTTGACAATCATTTTAATCACATTCCGGGCAAGCATGATCAAACATGTCCAATCAGCGTTGGATCAAGTAGCTATCACAGTTTTCCTACCTGCAATCAATCAATACTTAAACAAAACCATTCAATCATTCTGACCATTCACACCGCCATATTAGTTTTAGTGATAAATATTTTCATTAAAATCTAATTTGTAAATCAAATTTCATAAAGATAATATTTTCATTTAAGCCGATTCCAGACAGTGTAGGGATTAAATGAAACATTTCAATGATTGAATGATCCCGTATTTTTCAAAAAGCATTCAGTCTGTTCAGAATGGAAAAGTCATCAGTGTTCAATAATAGTCATTCAACCACTATCAGGTAGCGTTCAGTGTTCAATCATGTTCAAGTGAAAGTGTCAAATTAAAGATGTTCTGTTCTGAAAATGATCCAAAACAAAAGGAGGTTCAGATTATGAGTTCATGTTGATCGATTTTTGTATACAGTGGAATCCACTTATAGCAACCCTGATAATAGCAGTTCACTGCTTAATTGCAACTGACATTGTGTACAAACATTAAAGAATTAAAGAACTAATTGCTTCTTTTAAAAGCAACTTCTGGTTAATTGCAGCAAAAGTGTTGACTAATTGCTGTTTTGTTTAACAGGATTTCACTTTAGTTCTTTATAGGAAGAATATAATTTGAAAAAGGAAAAAAAATGCTTATAACAAGCACTTTATTCATTTTCTACATTTTTTCTTGATTTATCTTTCATTTGGGTTGTAAAGAAGCAGGATTGAATGGTTTCCCAGAATAAGATCCCCGAAATATTGTTTACTCTTTTAAAACTTTCTCCAGATAATTGTTAAATTATAAGAATCCACTTCTTACAAGTAATTTGTAAAGCGATGGAATTGACATAACAAATGCTATCAACACTTGCTAAAGGGTCACATGTTTCTTATTCATTACTCTTCATATATATTTAGCATAATGACCAGTATCAAGTCAATAAAATCAGCCAATAGAGATATAAAATAATCTATACAACAATTGAATAAATCGGCATTTTTTCGCCCCCGTATTTACAGCTTCGGGGTTTTTTGTTTTACCATATCTATCCATCTATCTGTCTATCTTTCTCTCCACTGAAAACTTATTCTTTTGACTTAACATTTTCTATAACTTCATATTAATTAAGTGACAATGGTCATATTGAACCCATTCCAATACAATGATGCTTTTAAACACCCCAAGAAGTAAGGATTTGGAAAACACTGTGGAAAATGAAAAATTTGCTTGTTGCAAGCCATTTCTTCATAATCGACAATGTTTTCTACCCCAAAAGTAAAAAAAATCGACCAAACTTTCACAAACTTTAAGTTGTCGTCTGCAACTCCTTTGGATTCGGACCAGTCTATAATTTTGCCATCTAGTAGTGGGTTAATATGTTGATATCTCTCCTTAATATGCCTGTGCTGATACCAAGGTCAGTGTCATCATATAATGTCAAGGTCATCTATCAAGGTTAAACTTCTGAAAAAAAAAGTTATTATTGGGTATTAGTATTTCACCAACATATCTCTTTTGTTTCTTGTTTCAGACAATTATTCTAGCATTACTAATGAAATATTTAGGACATAAAGAAGCCATTATATTTGGTTTGTCATTTGAAGTGTTACAGTTAGCGTGTTATGGATTTGGTTCTCAAGAATGGTATGTATTGCTTTATTTCATATAAATCTAGTTTCTTAACCCTTTACTGGACGACGTAATTTAAGACTGGTACAGATTAAAAGGACTTGCAGATGACAATTTTAAGCTCATCAGATTTTAGATTTTTTTCAAGATTCTGGGTAGAATATAATGTGGAAAATGAAGAAATTGTTTGTAACATGCAATTTATTCAATTTATACAATTTTTTCCCATTTTATTTTCTTCAGGGGCATCAAAAAGTGTCATTGTTTTGGGATGGGCTAATTTTTTGGACCTGACAATTTTATGCAATATAACAAAGACAATTTTTCCTTTGACTCGTTGGAGTGTTTTTCTGTCTTGTCAACTGTCAACTGTCAAATTATCTTTTACTCAAAATAAGTTTCTGTTACCTGTAAAGTATTTATGTCATGTATATTGATAAAATTTGAAAGGGACAAACCTCTTGAAGCAAAATTTCAGAGAAAGATTAAAATTTATTTTTGCCAATTTTAAGTTTGGCTTCTAACCTATTCCCACATAATCCAGCTTTTTGATGCCCTACAGTGTGAGAAAACATTTTGGAAGAAAGACAAATTTGCTCTACATTTGGCTGCATGAAGCAACCGGGGCTATTGTCATGGTCTGTTGTCCGGTGTGCATCTGTGCATTAATTTCTCATTTAGATATTGTCTCTGAAATCTCTGGGCTCTTATAAAGCAAATTTAACTTGAATGATCCTTGGGACATTCTCTCTCAGAATCCTCCAAGAAATTTTGAGCATTAAACTCATTTCAATAAATCCATCAAGAAATTTCAATCAGATGAAAAAATGAATGTGTTTTGGGCAAACTTAATTTCGGTATATGGAATTTTAAAAAATCTTCCTTACTGAAATTGGTAATTGAGTTTTTGCAGGAATTTTCTTGGATTGACTTCTGTCAGATTCTTCAAAGAAACTTGGCTATTATGGACAGGGTTTACCACCATATGGAACTTAAAGTGAAATGTACATATTCTGATATTTATCTGATGTATCTGTCTGAACTTAAAAAAAATTAACTATAGTTCAGAAACTTTTCCTCAAGTCATTATTTTAACTTATGACAATTAAAGTTTTAATTGCCAATTCAAATGACCAATGGAGCAATAGACATCCTGAGACTCCTTTTTTTACTTCATGCTCAGGTGAGCTTTTGTGATCTAGCTGTGTCCTATGTCTATCTTCCATTGTCTGTTGTGTGTAAACATCTTGTATGCACTCTATAGGCCCAATTCTAAGTAAAGTGTTTTTAAACTGGGTCAGAATGTTTGTCTCCATGAAACCTCTGACAAGTTTAATAATGGGTCACGTTACTCACATAGGGTAGAAAACTAGGTCACAAGGTCATATCTTATGTGAACTCTAGAGGTCACATTTTTGCCTAAAATGTCTTGTTTTTTGGTCAGAATGTTTTTACTGCATATCTCGATCAAGTTTTTGTTATTGGATCATGTTGTGTCAAAAACTAAGTCGAAGGTCAAATCTTGCAAATAGAATTATGAACACTAGAGGGCATATTTTTGCCTCAAATCAATTGATATGTGGTCAGAGTATTTGTATGTATAAAATCTCAGTTAAGTTTAAAAATGGATCTTGAGGGGTCAAAAACTAGGTCATATCTTAGAAACTTTGTGTTCACTCTGGAAGTCACAAATGAATTCATATTTGGTTGGAATATGTGTCTGCATATTATCTTGGTCAAGTATGATATTGGGTCACGAGGGGTCAAAAACTAGATGATTAGGTCAAATCTTACAAAAAAACCTAGCATGCACTCTAGAGCCCACATTTTAGGCTCAAATAATTTAGTAATAGGTCAGAATTTTATTCTGTATCATATCTTAGACTATTTCTATATTGGATCATGTGGAATCATAAGGTCACAGGGTCAAATGTTGGAAATAGCCTTGTGTGTACTCTAAATGACTCACGTTAGCCTGAAGTTGATATTTGGTCAGAATATTTGTCTACATGATATATTAGACAAGTTTGATATTGGGTCTCAGTGGGTCAGAAACAAGGTCAAATCTTAAAAAAAAACCTTGTGTTCACTCTAGAGGTCACACTTTTACCTCAAATAATTTATAATTTGATCAGAATATTTGTCTGCATATCTCGATCAAGTTTGAATTTGGTTCAAACACCAGGTCACTAGGTCAAATCTAAGAAATGCCTTGTGTGCTCTCTAGAGGCACCATTTCAGACTCAAATGATCAGAATATTTGTGTCCATTATATCATGGCAAGGATTGAATTTGGGTCACAACCTTTGAAAAACTATAGGTAAACTCTTGAGGCCACATTTTTGGCTCAATTGACTTAATAATTGTTCAGAATGTTTGTCTCTATACAAATACCTATCAATTCTTATGTTTGTTCACATGGGTTCAAAAACTAGGTCACTGGATCTACTCTAAAGAAATCTATGTGATTTACATGCTATTTTTCTGGCACAAATATTTTGATACTTAGTAAGAATGTTTGCTCTTGAAATCCAGACAAATTTTGATAACAGGTGATGTTTTGCCAAGATTAGTTCAGTAAGGCTTTTGTAATCATCAACTCAGGTGAGCACCTTAGGCCCAATGACCCTCTTGTATAAGAAGCTATGGAAAGTATTAGTTATAGCAGCTAATTAGATAATTTCATATCTATTCTATATTGTAGAATAATGTGACTGGCTGGAGGTATACAGCTATTTCGGCGATTTCATTTCCTATTGTAGGATAATGTGGATAGCTTCAGGTATAGCAGCTAATTGGATAAAGTCATATCTGTTCTATATTGTAGAATAATGTGACTGGCTTGAGGTATAGCAGCTTATTGGATAATGTCATATCTGTTCTATATTGTAGGATAATGTGGATAGCAGGAGGTATAGCAGCTATGTCTAGCATTACCTATCCAGCAATTAGTTCCTTTGTGTCGGCACATGCTGAAGCAGATCAACAAGGTAATTATGATACTTTCTATAAAGATAGACTTTGGGACGAATTGATCAGGATAAATATGAAGATAAATTTGAGATATATATATATAGAACTGATTAAAGTTAAACCAACATATAATTCTATTTCTAAACAAACCACCAAGGATGTGAACTGCGGAGAGGTAGTAAGATTTTCAGGCAGTTTATATAAGATAGCTAAATCTACTTAATATATAGGTATATGTGTCTGACATGGCCAGATATAAGTAATATCAATCCTCTTGTCTCCTTTGTCCCACAAGAATATGACAAAAGGGTTGTTTGTGAGTCTATATGTACCTTAATCCATTGCTACTCAATGACACATTTAGATGCCTCTGAGAAACAAACTTTTGAAAACATTGTGGAAAATGAAGAAATTGCTTGTTACAAGCAATTTCTTCATTATTCACAATGTTTTCTACTCCAACAGTAAAAAGAAAAACAAAGATTCATCAGTTTCAAATTGTCAGAACAAATCTACAGTTTTGTTTCCTTTTACTTGATACTTGGCAAAAATGTAATTAGGACTTGTTTTGTAAAATTTGGATGACAAATTTTCGAGTTATTGATGTGTTTTAAAAGTACTTGTACAAAAGCTTGTAGGAGACAACTCACCCTACAGTTTCTGTGATTCAGTTTAAACTGTGCAGAAGCAATCATTAGGAGGCGTAGATGTGCAAGATGCAATTTTTGTTAATTTGTGAAAGAGTAAATGAGTTATTCCAGCGATTCACGTTAAAAATGCTTATCCGTACAACACCTCATAGAATTTCAGTCTGATTCACTTTATACTATGCAGAAATGTGTATTCAGAGTTGTAGGTGTGTAAGATGCAAATTTTTGAGTTAATTCCATCAAGAATTACTCAGTTATGCTCCTAAATTGGCTTGAAAATGCTAGTCCTAATAACTCTTCCTACAGTTTCTGGTCAGTTCACATTATACTTGGCAGAAATTTTCATTTCTAATTGAAGATGTGCATGATGTGAATTTTCTGTTAATGATCTATTTCCGCTGTTTTGTCTTTAAAAAAATACATTGGGCCAAATCCTCCTCCTTTTCAGTTGGATTGATATGATACTTTGCAGAGGTGTTTGATGGGCAAGAAACTTTTTTTTTAAATTTTATCAATAATAATGAGTTATTGCCCCTTATTTGACTGAAAAAAATAGTTAGTGTTGTGGCTTACAGAATGTTTGTCACTGGTTCAAGAAGGTGAGTTTGGCATGACCAATAGCATGATGATTACAGAGTTATTGCTCCTATATTGACATTGTAGAGTTATTGCTCATGTGACATGAAATGTATTAGAGGGGAAATTTAGTGATATTATTTTTAGCTCCGCTGTTTTAGTAGAAAACCTGAGGTATTGTGATAGCCTTGGTGTCATTGTCTTCGTCGTATGAAACCTTGACATTTTGTGATATCTCTGGTTCTACTAAAGGCATTCACTTGAAACTTGGCCACTTGTTCACTATCAAAAGAGCAACCTTTACTATCAAGGGGGATAACTATATATGCATTTTGTCCACTATCCAGCACCCAACAGCCAAGCGTAGGCACCTGTAGGTGGTGCTCTTGTTGTTAATTTTGAGGTCATAAGGTCAGGGGGCAATGTCATGGGTTCAAATTTTGTGTAAAAACTTGTGACCTTTCTACAGGTCGTATTTTTCTCCAAATCTCTTTGGAATTTCTTAATGCTAAATTTGGTTCAATCTCTAAAAGCTTTTATCCTCTCTTGTGGTATATATATTATTTATTTACCCAAGCGAAGGGGATGTTCCATTTTATAGAACTCTTCTCTAGCATTGGAATATTATAAATATTTATGTAAATTGTAAAATGATTTACTAAAGTGTGAAAACTGTCTATATACAAGTAAATGATTAAGCTTGCATACAAGCAAATGATTAAGCTTACATAATTATACTTGGTAATAATAATTGTTGTATGTTTGAAAAGAATTCAGAATATTTTATTGATAATTATTTAGGAAAAAATGTGAAAAATGGACTTCAAAATGAATAAGTATTAAAAATTCACTCTATGCAAACTAATTTGATTGCGTTTATGATTCAGGTGTTTCACAGGGTGTGGTGACAGGTATACGAGGTTTATGTAATGGACTTGGACCTGCCTTGTTCGGGTTTATATTTTACTTGTTCCATGTAGACCTGAATGAAACTACGGATGCAGATAAAACAGTTTCTGTAGCCTCCAATTCTAATCAAACTTTAACAGAAAGATTCTCATCTACAGAGGTAAGCAATGATGTCTCTACCCTATACCAGACAAAACTTTAGATTAACCTCTGAGAAATCGTAAACTAAATACAAAAAAGTAGATAAACCTTTAACTGTTTTTCAAAGTTTTGTATCTGTCCAAATTTAAAGGCTTTACAGACAACAATTTAAAGTTATTTGAAATAGAAATTATCCAGTAGGGTAGAAAATATTGCGTATAGAAGAAATTGATTGTCACAAGTGATTTTTTTTCTTTTTCCACAATATTTTTCCCCAGTACAAAAGCACAGGGACGTAAAAATCGGAGTTTGAACAGGTCAATTGTACCAAAGTAAAAGAAAGAATAAATTACTGGTTTCAAAGACTTTTTTTCCCCCAAAAAAATTATTGTCCATCAAAAATTAGCAAAGACATTTACATGAGATATGTACATGTGCAATGATCCTACTTCAGCCGTGTTTTTCATAATACATTTAACTGATGGACAAGATAGACAGGTTTTAATTTTTTTCGTAGATTGATTTTGATAAATTATACTCCATACTAAATGTGTAGATTTTAGATTCTGATGATTAGGATAGATTTGTTGTTAAAATTTAAAACATCACTTACTGATTACCATCACTTGTTTGAATTTTATTGTGTTACCCTTTAAGCTGTAACAGATTGTGAATAAAAATTGTTTTCTCAATGCTTTCAGACATTTAAAAGAATTCCCGTCATAGTGTAGTTGATAGCGCATCAGACAATAAGTCTGGGTTCATTATTTCCAGTCATTCTTAGGGCTGACAAAAGTATTTTTTGTTGATACATGGAGCAAAAATTCAATCTACAAATCAAATGTTTCATTTAGACTGGAAGCAAACTTTGAATTCAGAAATTGGCTGAAATTTATGTAAAGCATTTTGTTAGTTTGGTGACTTAATCGACGTAAATACTGCTTATTCATGCTGTTGTCAAGGGGTTCTGGGTTCGATCCACGGCACATATCCTTTCCGACATTTTTTCTCATCAATGGATGGATAATCGTAAACCTAAGTGGGATAGCAGCTGGAGGCTAGGAAAGGGTGTACTGGTAGTACCAGTGCTGGTAGAGATATACCAGGGATCAATTGTTCTGAAAAATTTTTATAAGCTGAGCTAAACCCCATTCAAACAAACATTCAAAAGAAAGGGAGTCTGCTGATTTGGTAATGAAAATGATTGTTGATAACTTTGAAATGGAAAGAAGAAAAGATTTGATGTTACATAGCTCCAAATTAGTCAACAAAGTGTAGCTAAAATGGGACCAGAATTCATCGGGAAAATAATGTTATCTTTTAATTTCACCAACCATGCCTTATTCATGGTTTCCATCTCGTATCACATACATCATTGGCTTCCATTAGCAATTCTGTCATTATCAATTTTACACGATAAACACTAATGTTTCAAAGTAGGGAATCAGAAGTATACTATGTTTATTTCCAAGATAGAGTGAATTAAGCAGATTTAACTTGAAGAAAGAACATTTATCATGAAAGTTATTTAACCTAAGTGTTAAGAAAGCAGATACTTTTCCTTTATCAGCTTTTCAAAATTTGTCAAAGAGCTGAATAAAAGACAAATTTTTTTAGATTGGTTGAAATAGAAATCGGCTGCCATTTCAAAGTGAAAATAATTGGGCAAAACAAGCATACCGGTACTTTAAATTAACCCCACATAGACCCTTTAAAAATTTTCAATATCATACTTCTTCTTGTTAAAATATGCAAAATTACTAAATGATCATGGTTCTATCATGATTTACTGTGATATATTGGCACCTCGTTAACAAAATAGCAGCTGTGGCCATAGGGCAGTTGTGTTGCACTCTCAATCATGAATTTTGACCTGTCTTAAATGTTGTTGTGTGGTAATGGATTAAATCTTTTATCTTCAGTCTGTTATCCCAGGACCACCATTTGCATTTGGTACAGTGCTAGTTATTATAGCAATGCTTGTAGCTGTCAATATTCCAGACAATCCAAAAGGAAAGAAAACTGCAAAATCATCCTCATTACAGATATTCCAAGGAAAAGCAGAGCAAGGTATACGGTTAAATGATTAATATTTAGGTTTGCCTATCAAAAAAGAGTGTTCTGATTGACCGATGTAATAATTCTTACCTCCATGTACAAAATTTTGAGCATGCTGCTACTTTGTATGATTGCACACAAAATAGTTCCATTCAAAATGTATCAATATTTGTAAAATATTTGGTATTTTAAGCTTTGTGTGATTAAGTCATAAGAAATGAAGAGAGTATTTTTTGTGTTCATAGAGGTTTGAAACCAAAAAAACTAATCACACTTATGTATGAATCCTACTCTGCCTGATGGACGCAGATAGATAACCAACTACAGATGCAGCTTGTAGACTCTACATTCAGTGTAGCATACAGGCATATCATTTAGTGTAATGTTGTAAAAACTGAAAAGTATACAAGAAAATATTCTTTTAAATAATTTTCACTACAAATAAAACATTGTTGAAGAGGTAGCAACCTGTTTAAAAAACACTTTGATTCCTTAACATCAATGAAACCCTAACCCTAACCACTTTAAGGAAGACTAATTCAATGCTAATGTGTATAGAAATTCAATACAATTACTTAGAACTCTGCAGTAGTAATTAAGAAGCTACACTATTTTGAAGTACTGCAAGAACAATGACAAAATACCTAGTCCCAATTTGGTGTGAAATTAATTCAGAGTCGTTGGATGAAATTAACTCACTAACCTATAAAATTAAGCTTAAAACTTTTGTTAAATATCATGTTCAATAGATTACAAGATTAGATTACCGGTCATTCTGAAATGTGAATGAAGTTGAATTATACGACAAGGTTTCAGCCTGAATGTCAGTTACAGTAAAATATTGTTTTAATAGGACTATAAGTTAACCAAAGACCTTGTACTAAAAAGACAGAAGCTTCACTTGCGCCTAGTCATCTATTTCTATGCTTCTTCTACTAAAATGACAAATGGCCGACATTTAAGGGCCAAAAACTCATGCCCTTATAAAAACAGGAATTATGTAATACCAAAGTATCCTGGGTAATCTTTTCAGCAAAGTAGTGAAACTTCTGTATGCTTGTGATCTTGACAAGTTAGCATCACAGTCAAAAACTAGGTCACAAGGTCAAATCTTAGACATACACTGAATTGATATTTGATCAGAATGAATGTCTCAATAATTACTCAGCCAAGTTGGATAATTGGTCATTTTAGCCCATTCCACACAGTGACCCTTTTGGACGCCCCTCAAGAAAAACAGTAGGGCAAACCTTGTGTAAAATGAAGCAATTGCTTGTAACGAGCAATTTCTTCATTTTTAGCTCTACTGGCCGAAGGCCACTAGTGCTATAGCGATGGCTTTTTCCTGTCCTTGCATCCGTAGGTCCGTTGTCCGTCCGTTAAACTTTTCCTTATTTATAAGTCCACAGTTTTCATCAGATTCTCTTCAAACTTTCACAGAATGATTGTACCATCATAAGGATCGTTCCTTTCGAAAATGGGTATGATCCGTCATGAAACAGGGGCCTTATGAAAATTTAATTAAATATTCAATTTAAAATCCTCGTTTACAAAATAGAGTCCATAGTTTACATCCGATTCTCTTCAAACTTTCTCAGAATGATTGTACCATCATAAGGATCCATTAGGATCGTTCCTTTCGAAATTGGGTATGATCCGTTAAGAAACATGGGAAAAAAGGCCTTATGAAAATTTAAATTTAAAAATCCTTGTTTACTTTATAGAGTTCTCATCAGATTCTCTTTAAACTTTCAAAGAAGATTATACCAACATAAGGATCGTTCCTTTCTAAATTTGGTATGATCTGTCAAGAAACAAGGGAAAAGGGGCCTTATTAAAACCTAATTAAAAAAGTCCTCGTAAACACAATAGAGTCCACAGTTTTCATCGGATTGTCTTTAAACTTTCACAGAATGATTGTACCATCTTAAGGATCGATTCCTTTTGAAATTGGGTATGATCCGTCAACAAACATGGGAAAAGTGGCCTTATGAAAATTCAATTAAAGACTCCATTAAAAATCCATGTTTATGCGATAGAGTCCACAGTTTTCATTAGATTCTCCTCAATCTTTCTCAGAATGATTGTACCATCACAAGGATTGTTCCTTTCGAAAATGGGTCTGATCTGTCAAGAAACATGGGAAAAGAGGCCTTTTGAAAATTTAATTAAAAAATCCTCGTTAACACTCTAGAGTCCACAGTTTTCATCAGATTGTATTTAAACTTTCACAGAATGGTTGTACCATCATTAGGATTGTTCCTTTGGGAATTTGGTCAGATCCATCAGGAAACACGGAAAAGGGGCCTTATGAAAATTTAATCAAAAAATCTTTTAAGAAGTACTCTTTAACACTCTGGAATCAATAGTTTTCATCGGATTCCCTTCAAACTTTCACAGAATGATTGTACTATCATAAGGATTGTTTCTTTTGAAATTTGATATGGTTAGGGTTAGAAACACAGGAAAATGGGGTCTTATGAAAATTTTAATAAAAACTTCTCATTAATAATCTAGAGCCACCAATTTTCAACAGATTCTCTTCAAACTTTCACAGAATGATTGTACAATCATAAGGATTGTTCCTTTCAGAATCGAATATGATTCCTCAAGAAACATAGGAAAAGGGGCCGTATTAAAATTAATTCAAAGATCTTTGTTAACACTCTAGAGTCCACAGTTTTCATCAGATTGTATTTAAACTTTCACAGAATGGTTGTACCATCATAAGGATTGTTCCTTTGGGATTTGGTCAGATCCATCAGGAAACACGGAAAAGGGGCCTTATGAAAATTTAATCAAAAAATCTTTTAAGAAGTACTCTTTAACACTCTGGAGTCAATAGTTTTCATCGGATTCCCTTCAAACTTTCACAGAATGATTGTACTATCATAAGGATTGTTTCTTTTGAAATTTGATATGGTTAGGGTTAGAAACACAGGAAAAAGGGGCCTTATGAAAATTTTAATAAAAACTTGTCATTAATAATCTAGAGCCACCAATTTTCAACAGATTCTCTTCAAACTTTCACAGAGTCCACAGTTTTCATCAGATTGTATTTAAACTTTCACAGAATGATTGTATAATCATAAGGATTGTTCCTTTCAGAATCGAATGATTCCTCAAGAAACATAGGAAAAGGGGCCTTATTAAAATTAATTCAAAGATCTTTGTTAACACTCTAGAGTCCACAGTTTTCATCTGATTGACTCCAAACTTTCACAGAATGATATAACCATCATAAGAATTGTTTCTTTCAAAATTTGGTATGATTGTCAAGGATCACGGGAAAAAAGGGCCTGATGAAAACTTGATTGAAGAAGTCCTCGTAAACACAAAAGAGACCATAGTTTTCAAAAAATTCTCTTCAAACATTCCCAGAATGATTATTACATTAAACTAATTGTTCTTTTCGGAAGTAGGTTTGATCCATCAAGTTTCATGGGAAAAGGGGCCCTATGAAAATTTAATAAAAAAATCTTTGTTAACACATTATGGCCCTAGATTTCACCTGATTGACTTCAAACTTTCACATAATGATTAAACCATCATAAGGATTGTTTCTTTCAAATTGGGTATGATCCATTGAGAAACATAGGAAAAGAGGCCTTAGGAAAATTCAATTTAAAAAATCTTAATTATTGCTTGTAAGTCCACAGATGAGATAGGGTTGTTTTTATACTCAAACAGAATAATAATACTTTT
Organism: Fragum fragum; assembly: GCA_946902895.1. Lineage (NCBI taxonomy): Eukaryota > Metazoa > Mollusca > Bivalvia > Cardiida > Cardiidae > Fragum > Fragum fragum. The sequence continues at coordinate 77,150,100 of OX336367.1, read as the reverse complement.
GTAAGAAGAGCTCCCTTTGGAATTGGATCAGATCCATCAAGTAACATGGGAAAAGGGGCTATATGAAAATTCAATTAATAAAACCCTGTTAACACAATGAAGCCCACAGCTTTGATCAGATTCTGTTGAAACTTTCACAGAATGATTGGAAGGCCATAACTATCATTCTTTTCATAACAGGGTTTGAACTGTCAAGAAACACAGGAAAAGGGGCCTTATGAAAATTTCATTTATAAATCCTTGTTACCAAGTCCAGGGCTTTCATCGGATTTCCGTCAAACATTCACAGAATAATTGTACAATAATAACGATTGTTGATGTTTGCATTAGACCTGATCCGTCAAGTATCACAGGAAAAGGAGGATTATGAAATTTAATTTTAAAATCATTGTCACAGTTTTCATCAGATTCTGTTAAAACTTTCACAGAATGATTATTCCATCATGAGGTTTCTTTCTTTTCAAATTAGGCGTGATCTGTCTAGTATCATGGGAAAAGGGGCCTTTTGAGAATTTTATCTAAAATCCTTGTAACCAAGTCCAGAGCTTTCATTGGATTTTATTCAAACCTTCACAGAATCATTGTACAATAATCACGATTGTTGATGCTGACATGAGACCTGATCCTTCAAGTATCACAGGAAAAGGAGCCCTATGAAAATTTTATTTTAAAAATTTTACACCAAGATAAAGTCTGCAGTTTTCATCAGATTCTGTTAAAACTTTCACAGAATGTTTGTATCGTCATAAGGATTGTTTCTTTCCAAATTGGGCCTGATCTGTTTAGTATCATAGGAAAAGGGGCTGTATGAAAAATTATTACAAAATCCTCTTAAACACAACAATGCCCTCAGTCTTTATCAGAATCTCTTCAAACTTAAATAGAATGATTGTACCATCATTTGGATTGTTCCTTTGTAAATTAGGTCTGATTGGTTAAGTGACACAAGAAAAGGGACCTTATAATTTTTTTTTTTTTAAATATTCTAGTAAACATATTGAATTCCGAATATTTCATCAGATTCACTTTTAACTTTCACAGAATGATAAAACCAACAGTAAAATATCACGGGAAAAGGGGCCTTATGAGAACTTGAATTTAATATCTTTGTTAACACAATAAAGTCAACAGTTTTATTGGATTCTCTTCAAAGATGCATGGAATAATTGTGGCATTCAAAACACAGGAAAAGGGGCCTAACAGATTATCATTCAAAACATTCTTGTGTATGTTAGGAAGATCACAATCATTATCAAATTGTTTTTTAAATTTCACAGGACAATTGTCGAGTTGTAAGGAAAGTTCCTTTTTGAATGAAATTGATCCATCAGAAAACACAGGAAAAGGGGCCTAATTGATTTTCATTCAAAACAATCCTGTTTGTGTGATAAAGTCCACAATTATTGTCAGATTCTGATGAAATATTCACAGAATGATTGTAGGGTCATAAGGTAACTTTCTTTTGGAAATGGAGTGGATCCGTCATGAAACATGGGAAAAGGGGCCTTGAGGATTGTTGCTTAAAATGATATAGGAGATAAAGCCCTTTTTTTTCTTTATGCATTCTTCTTTGAGCAATTAGCTTCCTTAAATATCAGATTTCTTTAACGGAAAACTTGATAACCAGTAGAGCATCTCAGGGCCTCATGGGCCTCTTGTTAACAAGGTTTTCTACCCAGAAAGATGAAAAAAATCTTTAATTTTGTGAGCTTTACACTGTCGTCTGCAACTCCTTTCAATTTGGACCAGTCTTAAATTTGGCCGTCTGGTGATGGGTTAAGTAAAAAAAAAAACTAGGGCACTAGGTCAAATCTTTTAAATACCATGAATGTGCTCTAGAGGCTGTATTTAAAGCCTAACCAACTTCATATTTTGTCAAAAATAATTTTCTTTATCTCTTTCCAATTCCGAATTTGGATTCCATACTTTTAAAAATTAGTTCACTAGTTCCAGTGTTAAAAATTCCTTGTTTGCAGTCTTAAGACCACATTTTGGACTCTCATAACCTGATATTTGGTCAGCATGTTTTATCTCACCTGAGCACAAAGTGCTCATGGTGAGGTATTCTGATCACCTTCTGTCAGGCGTGCGTAGTCTATCATGTAAACAATTTAAAACTACATCTCCCAAACCACTGAGCCATTTTCAACCAATTTTAGTTGAAGTGTTTAGGTGATGACCTTAACCCTTGACATGCTGTATTATTACCTTACTGAATTGCTGTCAAATCAAAGGACTGAGAGCACTGATGGAACTTGTTGTTCAAAATTCAATAAATTTTTTTTTTAGAAATCAACCTCATAAATAACTCGGGAAGGAAAAGTATGACCAGGAGGTGTAGACTAAGATCAGCCTGCACATAAGTGCAGTCTGATCTTAGTCTACACCTCCTGCCAAAACCGGAATATTCCGGGTTCAGCATGACAAGGGTTAAGATATACTTAACGAATTGAAAGTAATTAAAGCTCTTGTTGTCTTTGCAACAAAAGTGAAATTAAAAGAAAATCTTTAAAAATCATCTCCTCCTGACCAAGAAGGCACAGAGACTTGAAGTCTCAGTGCAAAGACCTCTTTCAGAAATGCTAAATCATTACCCTTGGGTCCAAAAGGGGCAGAGCCAAGGGGGGCTTATTTAGAAATAAAAAAGGATCTTTTAATGACAATGCCTTCAAAACAACTTTGCCAATATCAATAAAAAATTAATATCCATTGAAAACTCTTGTTGCCTTAAAGAAAAACAGCCATATCTCAGGTGAGTGTCAAGGCCAATGGCCCTCTTATTAGCTCACCTGAGCACAAAGTGCGAGGTGAGCTATTGTGATCGGTCGTTGTCCGTCGTCCGTCCGTCCGTCTGTCCGTCCGTCCGTCTGTCCGTCTGTCCGTCCGTCCACAATTTCTTTAAAAATCTTCTCCTCCTAAACCAGTAGGCCAATCAAGCTGAAACTTTGCAGGGATGTTCCTTGGGTGAAGTTCTTCAAAAGTTGTTAAAAGAATTTCATTCCGTCAAAAACTCTGGTTGCCGCGGCATTTGAAAATGGGAATCTTTAGTAATTCTTTAAATATCTTTAAAAATCTTCTCCTCCTAAACCAGTGGGCCAATCAAGCTGAAACTTTGCAGGGATGTTCCTTGGGTGAAGTTCTTCAAAAGTTGTTAAAAGAATTTCATTCCGTCAAAAAATGTTGTAACCGCGGCATATGAAAATGGGAATCTTTAGAAATTCTTTAAATATCTTTAAAAATCTTCTCCTCCTAAGCCAGTAGGCCAATCAAGCTGAAACTTTGCAGGGATGTTCCTTGGGTGAAGCTCTTCAAAAGTTGTTAAAAGAATTTCATTCCGTGAAAAAATGTTGTTACCGCGGCATATGAAAATGGGAAATTTTAGTAAATCTTTGTTGTTGTTTTTTTCATAGACTTCAAGGCCATAGACCTTTATATTTTGTATAGAGCTTAATCATATGGTTCTCTACCAATGTTTCAAATATTCAATCTCTGGGGTCAAAAATGGCCCCACCCCTAAAGTCCGAAGTTTGGAAAAATGCTTAATTAGAGCAATTTCAAAAGAATTCTCCTCTTAAACTATAAAGTCTAGGATATTCATTTTGGGTATGTAGCATAACTAGATGGTTTTGTACTATATCACTTAAAGTTGTCCTCCCAGGGTCAAAAACAGCCCTGCACTAGAGGTCCAAAAATTTGGAAAAATGCAAAATATGAGTATGTTAAAAAAAATCTCCATTTTAAGGTGGAGGGCATTTATATTTTGAGTGTAGCATAGCCTGGCTGTTATCTATCAATTTTGATTAAAATTATGCCTGTAGGTTACCCCTTACTTGGGTGTCCAAAGTTCGTAAAAATGCTCAATTAGACCATGTTCAACAGTCTTCTCCTCCCAATCTACAAAGTCTTAAGCATTCATATTTGGTATATAGCATGAACAGATGGTTCTTTATCATGTTAGCTAAAATCTTAGCCCTGGGATAAAACATGGCACTGCCCTATAGGTCCAAAATTTTGGAAAACATCCAATTAGAGCAACTTCAAAAAACTTCTTCTTCTGAAATATATGGTGAAGGGCATTCATATTTGGTATGTAGCATGACTTGATAATTTTGTACTATGTTATAGGAAAAAATGCTCGTAGGATAAAAAACGTCTCTGCTCCTGGAGTCAAAAATTGCATAAATCGCATTGAAAGAATTCTTAAATAGAAATGGAGAAATAGCTTGTCACTCCCTTTCTCACAATGCTTTTTTAAACCTTTTTTTGCTGAGGGTGACAAATTCTGGGATAGTTTGGTAATGGATTAAACAATAAAGCCAAAGGCATTCATTTTTTTTGAAAGCATTACTGGATTGTCTTGTACAAAGCCCAAAATCTTATATTTTGTTTTATTTATTTTGCTCAAGTTAAGTTTTTTTTATACAAAAAAGGACTGTCATTTGCGGATGCCTCAGGTGAGCGATTTAGGACCATCATGGTCCTCTTGTTTTTCAATTAAAACTTAATCAAGTTCGATGTTGGGTTAATCTACAGAAATCTCCTTTAAAGTGTAGATGCTAATTTTACTGCCTAAATACCTTGAATCTTTGTAAGTATATTTGTTCTTGAATTCTCATTCAAGATTTGATAATTGTTCACTGTTTTGGCAAAATTAGCATTTTGATGCCCTTGCATCGAAAGATTGGGGGCATATTATTGTACCTTTATCTATCTGTCTGTCTGTCTGTTGCTCTGTTGGTCTGCAAAACTTGACCAAAAACTTAACATTGCCAATTACTACCAGCCTATTCAAGATACAATGCTTATATTTGGCATTATGATACATCTCTATAATACACATCTCCTCATGTCAAGGTCATGTGATAAGGTCAAACGTTTAGTTCTGTTGCAGGGGCATCGTACTTCAAAAACATATCCTGTTTACTTCTGAAGTCATTGACTCATGTTACCACTTACTAGCCAATGGCCCTTTTGTTTCATATTTTACATAAAGTAATTTTGTGTCATTGTTTCAGGTCTAAAGAAAAATGACGAAGTGATAGAACCTTTAATGTCCGGAGATAGTGAGCAGGTGTTGTAAGAAAAAAGAAACAAACAGTGTTCAACTAGTATTACCTGACTGTAAAGTGTTACAGAACTAATGGCTTTATTGTGTTGAATAAAGTGCTTTTAGGTTTTTAGATACAGAGTCAGATGTGATATTCTTGAAAGATTAAATCATGTCGGTATAAAGGGAAATTTACGACCTAAAAGCTTGATTTGAATTTCAAACACAGACAGGTTTCCTGCGAGAAAGTCGCACGACAAAGTGAGTTGTATAAGAAAATTTTTGTTTGGTTTCATGAGAAATCTTGTGAAATTTGAATGAAAGGGTTACCAGACTGAAGAAAGTAACATAATATCTTGATTGGCTTAATGACCTTTTGAAAATATGGAAGGGACATATTCTCATTTTGCTTTGTAATTAGTTACAATTACAATGGCATTCTCATTAGCTTAAACCCCTTCCCATACAGTCCCTGATTTTAAGATTGGCTGTTTTCAGAGAAAACCTGAGGTATTGTGATAGCCTCCGTGTCGTCATCATCGTTGTTGTTGTTGTATTTGTGTGAAAACTTTGACATTTAGTAATATCTCTGGTTCTTCTGAAGGCATTCACTTGAAACTTGGCACACATGTTAACTATCAAAAGAGAAACCTATAGTATACTATCAAGGGGGGTGATTCTAGATGCATTTTGTGTGAATAATGCCCCTTTTTCAACTTGGATGTTATGTCCTTCTTATACTAGACTAGAGAAAAAATTGTGAAAGAAAGAAGAAACTTCTTGTGACAAACAATGTCTTCTTTTTCACAATGTTTTCTATCTTACGGGATGTAACTTTTTGAATTGCACTTTACAAGGTCATCTGCTAGCACCTTTGAATTAAGACAAGTCAAACTTAGGAAAAACAGTAAAGGCATAAAAGGCACCCTTTAAATATCTTATTTAACACAACTGACAGGTAGCCTCTGTCAATCAAAAAGTAGGAAGACCAATTAAATCAAACATTAGACCAAAGAAAACTTTAAACTTGGATATTGGTCATCATATGAAGAAATTTTGTTAGTTTGCAACTAAAACATAACTTATGTAAGCTTTAGCTATGTTAAGTTGCCAACAAATTTTTATCTGTCACTGGCCATAAGTTTTTGCAAAAGAACATTGTGTTAAATCCTAATTAAACTCCTTTCGGAGCTGGTCATTTCTTACAGGGTTTTGTAATGAGTTTGGTCAAATTGATAGTGTTAATTGGTATTTTGTGCCCTTGACATCTGCCAAATTGTACCTGTACACTATTTTATTTATCACGTTTAACAAAGAGAATGAATCATTATCCCCCGCCGTTTCAGCGCAGGGGATATAGTAATAGTCTCAATCCATCATTCTGTCCTTCTGTCATACCGTCATTCCGTCATTCCTTCCTTCTGTCACTAAACTTGTCTGGAGCATATCTCTGAAAGTATAATTGCTATCAACTTGAAACTTCATAGGTGGATAGATCTTATTGAGGAGAAGTGCAGTGCACAAGAACCACAACTCTTGCTTGCATAATTTTGGAGTTATTGCCTTTTAATGTTTTAAACGCAAAGATTTTGTCTGGGGCATATCTCTGAAAGAATAATAGCTATTAACTTGAAACTTCATAGGTGGATAGATCTCAGTGAGGAGAAGTGCTGTACACAAGAACCACAACTCTTGCTTGCATGATTTGGGAGTTATTGCCCTTTGTTGTTTTAAAGACTAGGATTTTGTCCAGGCATATCTCTGAAAGTATAATAGCTATTATTGAGTAAATGCAGTGCACAAGAAGCCTAAATCTAACTGACTTCAGTTTACTTTCAAGCTTTATGGCGGGGGATGGCCATGTCCGACATGGCTCTTGTTATTTTAGTTTTAGATCAACAAAAAATTCTTCTCCTCCCACACTTTAAGGCCTAGAGATTGATAGTTGGTATTAAATCATCATCTATTGACCCTCTACTAAAATTACTGTATCCTGAAAATTAGACCTTTAATGTGCAATCCATCATTTTACATAGGAATAAAAGAGGGAAACCTTTGAGCATCTTCTCCGAAATCATGAGGCCTAGAGCTGTGAAATTTAGTATGTATCAATACCTATTGACTCTCTACCAAAATAACTTCAGAGAACTACAGTATCCATGTTGCCTGATTTCACATAGTAATAAAAAAAGGAAATCTTTTGACATCTTTTCCCATTCCGTTAGGCCTAGAGCTTTAATATTTGGTGTGTATCAAGAGCTATTGACCCTCTATCAAAATATATCAAAGAATAATCCTACTCTAGAAATCAGCACTATAGTGTGGGATCTTCTATATATTTAGGATTGAAGGAGAAAATTAAAAAATCTTCTCATCAAAACATTAGAACATTGATATCTAGTATGTATCTGGTGAATCTTCAAGTCATGGGCTTAGAGCCATGTTCTTGCTCTAAGCCATCGAAGTGAGCTTTTACAAATTTTGTTCTCGTGATTCCCCTTTGGTCATAATTATATTCCATCCGTGGAACCTTCATATTTACATACAAATTAAGATGAAAAATTGTAAAAATGTTATTTTCTGACTCATCCAAAGCACACTTTAACTCATATAGAAACAAAGAAGAATATTTCTTATGACAAGTCACCAGACTTAAAGGCTTCATATCTCAGGTGGATGCTTTAGTGCAAGAGACCCTCTTATTTAATTCACCAATTACTAGTACCAAACAACAAATTTTTAGACTAGTCCAAATTGAAAGAAGTTGTAGATTTTTTTTGAGGGCCTCCAAAGTGCAGGATTGCTTTAGTAAATGCAGTTTTTCTTGAATACCAGCCTCCTTTTTAGCTAGTGTATGGATGCAACATAAGGTATGGTGGTTTATTGTTTTAAAGCCACATATGACCTTTTACTCTACTAGTATTGCTTAAAATAATTTCCCTAGTCTATTAAATGATCTTCACCAAGGTTCATCTATTTTCTACAGTAAAAGAAGGATTTTTAAATCGACATTCTTGAATGACAGATTTATTACAATCGTCTGACTAGATTGGATTATGTTAAGGGGTTATAAGTTGACAGTTAGTTTCTGAGACTTCAAGGTTTTTGTGTATGTATACATGTACGGACCGATTAAAACCCAATTTCTTAGGAATACTGTTGTAACTCAGAACACATCAGTTACCTGTTTACAGTAAATTGTAATTGCATATATTATGTCTTCATACACTTAGAAGAAGTATTCCTCTTTACAGTTCTAAAAATAGATCAAGGAGATGTAAGGATGTTAGAAAGTGGTAGAAGGTAGGGTTTGTCTTATTGGTTACTGCTCTTGGATATGAAAGATAGCTTATTATCAACAAGGGGAAATGTGGATTAAATAATTTAACCCATTACCAGATGACACAACTTTAGACTGGTTGAAGTTGAAAACAGCTGTAGGTAACTATTTCAAGTTGATGAAATTTAGAAAATCTTTGACTTTTTTTAATAAAAAACAGTGTGGACAATGTAGGAAATTGCTTGTAATGTTTTCCATAGCTTGTTTTCTTGAGATGCTTATAAACTGGGATTGAGTGGGAATGGGTTAAATGAAAATGCAGATGCTTGTACTTAATTTGACATGCTTGGTTGCAAGTTCCTTAACCTGTCAATCAAACTTGACACTCTAACAATTGTGATTTTTAAGCCTATATTTTAGCCCATTCCCACACAATGAGGTTTTTTGACACCCCTTTAAGAAAACAACATAGGAAACAAATGAAGCAATTTCTTCGTGTTCCACTATGATTTTTACTCGGGGAAAAAGGAAAATTGAACTTTCAATTGTCATCTTTAAGAAGCAATTTCTTCCTTTTACACAATGTTTTAACCTTTTTAGTTGAAAAAACAACAACTTTAAATTGACATCTGCAACCTATTTCAATTTGGACCAATCTAAAATTTTGCCACCAGGTTATGTGTTAAAGAAATAGGGATTGATGGATGTTATAAAGTGTTGTTTAAATATGGCTTCCAAAATTTTGCTATTTTAATGGTGCAAATCAGTGTTGTATGGTATTGAATCTATATGTATACGTCTAGATATAGCTTAACACTGAATGGCTCCTGCCATAGCGCAGTGGTAGCGCGTAGGACTCTACGTCAAGGGTCCAAGGTCTGATCTCGGAAGCAGGAAGTATCCTTTCCGACATTCGTCTTCCACAATGGGTGGATAATCGTAAACCTTAGTGGGATGACCAGCGGAAAGGATGTGATGATAGTACTGGTGTGAGAAATGCCGGGAATCTATTGTTAGGTGCTCCAGTTTTAGTTTTTTATCAAATGCTCACATCTATCAATTAAAGTTCTGTCATATATTTTTAGGTTTTTTAGTCGAGCCCACCTGTGGCGAGCGAGACAAACTTGTCATTATGACAAGTTGGTGTATGAGTGTTAGGGTTAAAAGAGTCTTGAGTGTTAGGAACAATTATTCTTCATCATGAGTAGATTGCCACTTGAAAGAATTTTTGGAATATTTCTATGTCAAGGTCACAGCTCAAGGTTAAACACTTAAATTGATGGTCAAGGTCAAGTTGATGGTAAAAACTTTGCAGGCTCGACAGCAGTTGTCCTGGGACAACCATCAAACTTTTTGCCAAACGTCAGTTTGGCCAACATATTGCAGTCATGTGATTTACGTGTGTTAGTAGTGGGTTTGCCCGACTCCTTAAATTTGGATAAGAAAGTGTGACACCAGTCTTAATCTGTTATCTCTCTTCTTTTGAGAACTCGTGGAAATCTTGAGTCTTGAAAATGAAAATAGTGTTGATGAACCCAATTCTTAAGGTTCTAGAAAAAATACTGACAATGAATTAACAGGGACATTTCCCACTTTAAGATATAAATCTCTGGCTTTATCTAGAGTAGGAACTACTTGGCTGTTGAATGTGTTCTTTGTCCTTAGTTTGGGGTAACTAACTAGGCTACTATGGCTAACAAATAGTACTCTTACAAAACTAGTACACATATTACTTTTGATATCTTTTTAATGCTTTTGGAAAAAAAATCATATAGTACCAAGATCAAAGTCACAGCTCAAGATGGAACATTAAAATTAAGCATTTCCAGAGCATAGCTCCTTCAGTTATAGATATTTTTTCAAAACGTTCTCAGATGTGAGTAGACTTGCAATTCGAAAAAAAATAAGATAGCTCTAAGGTCATGGTCACAGCTCAAGGTCAAACATTTGAATTAATCTAGCTGGAGAATATCTCATGAAATTATGCACTGATTTCGAAATAACTTTGTACAATTGTTCTCTGTCGTGAGTAGATGTGCCATTTGAAACATTTTTTGGTAGCTCAAAGGTCACAGCTCAAAAATTTAAAAATTAGCATGTTTTGAAAAGGTTGAGCATATATCCGCATCTGCGTCTTTTGGTCCGTCCAAATTCTTTTCACTGTTTATTTTAAACTTTTTTGGACAGGGCTACATTCGGGGAGCATAATCCTTCTCTGACGGATCTTGTTTATCTTTAATTGGGAATTTGCTCAATATATGCAAGTTTAGAACAATCTTTTTAAATATAAGGCCAGAGATATTCATATTTTGTAAAATAACCCATTTTTTTAATGCCACTGGGGTCAAATCAGCCATACCCCTTTAACACTGAGTTACAGCATGTTCAAAAATCCTCCTTTTTCAATGTGATACGAGGCATTTATATTTCATATATAACATAACGACGTGGCTTTCTTTCAAGCACTTGCAAATTTTCCCCTGCAGTCAAAAATCATGTCTAGCCAGGGAGCTCCACAGTTTGGAAAAATGCTTGTAAGTCTTCATCTAAACTACATGGCCTAGGGCATTCATCTGTGGTGGGTAGCATTACTAGAAGGTGTTATACCATGTTGGTTAGCTCCTTGGGTCAAATGTTATGGTTGAAAATTGTGAAAATTGCTCGATGTTATGCATTCATAATTGGTTTGAGTGTATGCGGGTAGTTCTGTACCAAGGTTAGTAAATTTTTAACCTTCGTTTCAAAAAAGGCCTCACTCCAAATTTCAAAAGTTTGGAAAAATGCTGAATAAGAGCAATTTCAATCTTCTCCTCTTAATAATTACTAGATCACATATTTTTAGTCTTGTTGAAATTGAAAGATTGCAATTCGATAGCTTTTATGATAGAAAACTTTGTGTGAAATGCAAGTTCTCTTGCTCAGAACGTTTTCAAATCTCTTTGATGGCGTCAAAATGAAGTTTTATCCGGTAATCAATTAAACAATAAAGCCAAGGGCATTCAAACTTGTATGTAGCATTACTTGATGAATTTGTACGATGCCTCAAATCTTATATTTGATATAAGTATTTCGTTCAAGTTAGGTATTTCTTTTTCATACTAATAGTACTTTGATTATCTTATGATTAAGGTAAGTATTTTGGTACTTGTTCTAAAATTTAGATTTTCATAAAGTTATGAGTTTATGACATGGTTGAACTGAATTCAACGATTTATGAGAAAGTCACTACGTTCTTATGACTGTATAATTATATACAGAAATCAATTAATAGAATTGATTGGTGGAATATGTTCATTAATATGATTACATTTTGATTGAAATCAAAGACTTTGAGAAATGTGACTGTCTCTAATGGAAAGTGTTAATAACAAAATTTGTAAATACATTATGCATAGTATTATTAAATCTTTGTTGTCTCAAAAATCATTTGCTATCCTAAAAAGATTTTTTGAATCAGATCCACACACAGCATTTTTATGAATAAGATATATACTGACTGATCTGTAGTGCTTGCATGTCTTCTATGATGTGTGGTCTGCTGTGCCCACAGGTCTGACAGGTCTGTTGTAATTACTGGTGATTTATGCTGACAGATATGTTGTGCTGACTGGTCTTTTGTGCTGCCAGGTCTTTTGTGCCGACATGTCTCTTGTGCTTCCTCGTTCATTATGCTGACAGGTTTGATATGTTGACAGGTCTGTTATGTTGACAGGTCTGTTGTGCTGACTTGTCTTTTGTGCCGACAGATCTGTTGTGCTGACTTGTCTGTTACCATAACATTTATGAGTTGTTCATTTCTTAAAACAGATTTTCTTTCTTTTAAATGATGAAAATACAGTCAATCCCTCTGGAATTCAATATGTTGATATTCATGTTAAATGTTTTAACTTTCAAAATAAGCAGAGTGTGATTATTTGTGTGTTTATTTCGCTCTTGTAATGTTCAAAATGTATTTTTAAGTGAGACATGTAATAAATCTTTGAGAATTTCGAGATATTTCATATTTACGTTATTCTGAGGCTCACACTAGAATTTAACAGCTACAAAATTATACCCCCGTTGGAGAAAGAGGGTGAATAGTGGTTTACACTTGTCCGTCCGTCTGTTAACAATGTTTTCGTCCCATTTTTCTCTGCAACTATTCATAGCAGCAACTTAAAATTTGGTGTGGATGTTCATCCAGGGGTACTACATGGTGCTGACCAAATTTAGGCCCCCGAGTTAACTTCTTCCTTTTCAGCTCACCTGAACACAAAGTGTGAGGTGAGCTATTGTGGTCGGTCATTGTCCGTCCGTTTGTCCATAATTTCTTTAAAAATTAAAATTCTAGAAACTTTGCAGGAATGTTCCACGGGTGAAATTCCACAAAAGTTGTTAAAAGAATTTCATTCCATGAAAAGCTCTGGTTGCCGCGGCATATGAAAATGGAAAATCTTCTCCTAAACCACCAGGCCAATTAAGCTGAAAGTTTGAAGGGATGTTCCTTGGGTGAAGCTCTACAAAAGTTGTTAGTGTTCGAAAATAGCGTGAATCACTTAATTTATATGAATTTTTCTTAAATATAGGGCCTAGAGTATTTATATTAAAAACATAGCATAACGTTATTGTTATCTACGATATTTAAAATGGCCCTTCCCAAGGCATCCAAAGTTACGAAAACACTCAATCAGAGAATGTTCAAATATCTTCCTCTCCAAATGTATAAGTTGTAATGCATTCATATTTGGTTTATAGTACATCCAGATTGTTCTTTACCAAGGTTGCTAAAATTATAGCAATTGGGTCAAAATGGCCCTGCCTCAGAGGCCCCAAGTTTAGTAAAATGCTCAATAAGAGCAATATCAAATTATTCTCCTCTTATCACTGGTCCACATTAAAAGAAGTTGCACATGGTATTTTAGAGTTTGATTGAAATCCAAATACAAGAAATTTTTATTGTAGAAAACATTGTGAGAAATGGAGTAATTGCTTGTAACTAGTGGGTGCTCCCTTTCTTACAATGTATATTTAAACCCATTTTGAGGTAATGGATTAAACTATAAAGCTATAGGCATTCGTCTTTATTGTAAAGCATTATTCGATAGTTTTGTACTATGCCCAAATCTTATTTTTGCTTCATTTATTAGCTCACCTGAGCACAACGTGCTCATGGTGAGCTTTTGTGATCGTTGAATGTCTGTCGTCCGTCATGCGGCGTCAACAATTGAAGTGTTTACACTCTAGAGGCCACAGTTTTGACCCAATCTTCATGAGGATGAACCCTATTGATTATGGGAGGGTTCTATTTGAAAACCATGACAAGGGGCCTTAATGACAATTTCTTTGTTTACACTCTAGAGGCCACAAATATGGCTTTATCTTTATGAAACTTTGCCAGAATAATTATTCGGTCATAGAGATGAACCCTATTGATTATTATAAGGATCGTTCCGAAAACACAGGAAAAGGGGCCTTAATGACAATTTCTTTGTTTACACTCTAGAGGTCACAATTTTGGCCCAATCTTCATGAAACTTGGTCAGAATAATTGATCATGAGGATGAACCCTTTCGATTATTGGAGGATTCTAATGGAAAACACAGGAAAAGGGGCCTTAATGATGATTTCTTTGTTTACACTCTGCCACAATTTTGGCTCAATCTCCATGAAACTTGGTCAGAATAATTGTTAGGTCATAAGGATTAACCCTATTAATAATGGAAAGGTTTTATCGGAAAACACTGGAAAAGGGGCCTTAATGACAATTTCTTTGTTTAAAGTCTAGATGCCACAACTTTGGCCCAATCTTCTTGAAACTAGGCCAGAATAATACTTAGGGCATAAGGATGAAGCCTATTGATTATGGGAAGGTTCTTTTAGAAAACACAGGAAAAGGGGCCATAATGACGATTTCTTCGTTTACACTCTAGAGACCACAATTTTGGCTCAATTTTCATGAAAATTGGTCACAATAATTGTTTAGTCACAAGGATGAACCCTATTGATTATAGGAAGATACTTTTGGAAAACACAGGAAAAGGGGCCTTAATGACAATTTCTTTATTAACGCTCTAGAGGTCATAATTTTGGTTCATGGTCATGTAGCTTGGTCAGGATACTTGTTAGGTCATAGAGATGAACCTTATAGATTATGGGGAGGTTATATAGGATAACACAGGAAAAGGGGCCATAATGACAATTTCTTTGTTTACAAATAGAAGTCACAGTTTTGCCTCTATCTTCATGAAACTGATTATAGTTATTTGTCTCTAATTGCATTTTTTAAAAGCAGACAGTTCAGGTGAGCGATCTAGGACCATCATGGTCCTCTTGTTTTGCTCAAGCTGTGTTTTTTTTTATACAAAAAGTACTACTGTAATTTGATGATGTCTCAGGTGAGCGATGTATGATCATCATTTTCCTCTTGTTTTTGACTTAGTTTTGTCCTGCCAGTCTTCCGTATGAATCAATTATTGGGTTTAACGCCGCTTTAACAGTATTTCCGTGATCTGTAACCAATATTATTCGTCGTATTTTTCTCAGCACCTGTTCATAGCATTAACTTGAAACTTTGTGTGGTGGTTCATCTATCGGTTCTACATGACGCTTTACGATTCTAGGTCCACAAGTGAACGACTTCCTATTTTACGACTTATAAGCAGTAGCGACCACGTTTTTCTGTCCGGCGTCCATCCGTCGGTCCGTTAAATTTTCCTTAATAACGCTCCAGAGTCCATAGTTTTCATCAAATTCTCTTCTGATTGTACAATCATAAGGATCCGTCAAGAACCACAGGAAAAGGGGGCTTATGAAAGCTTAATTGGAAAATATAAAGTTCCTCGTTAACACTCCTAAGTCCAAAGTTTTCATCGGATTCTCTTTAAACTATCTCGGCATACGGATCGTTCCTTTCGAAATTGGGTGAGGTCCGACAAGAAACACGAGAAAAGGGGCCTAATAAAAATCCATTTACAAAATTCTCTTTAACACTCTAGTCCACA
Source organism: Fragum fragum (assembly GCA_946902895.1). Taxonomy (NCBI): domain Eukaryota; kingdom Metazoa; phylum Mollusca; class Bivalvia; order Cardiida; family Cardiidae; genus Fragum; species Fragum fragum. The sequence continues at coordinate 77,134,793 of OX336367.1, read as the reverse complement.
GTATTCGTCGGATTCTCTTCAAATAATCACAGTATGATTGTATCATCAAAGAAACACGGGAAATATCCTTATGAAAATTTAATTTAAAAAAATCTCGTCCATATAATGATTTCCCTTATTTTTCAACAAATTGTCTCAGAATGATTGTACCATCATGAATATGGATCGTTCTTTCGAAATCAGGTATGATCCGTCAAAAAACACGGGTAAAGGGGCCTTATGAGAATTTAATTAAAAAATCCTCGATCACACTGTTAAGTCCACAGTTTTCAACGAATGATCTTCAAACTTTCACAGAATATTTGTATCATCATGAGGATTGTTCCTCTCGAAAGTTAGTCTGATTCGTCAAGAATCACGGGAAAAGGGGCCTTTTAAAAATTTAATAAAAACAACCTTAGTTAAAACAATGATGTCCCCAGATTTCACCAGATTCACTACAAACTTCACAGAATAATTGTACAATCATAAGGATTGTTCCTTTTTAAATTGAAGCCACCGTCATAGCGAAGTCGGTAGCGCATCAAATTTCCAATCTTCAATCATGGATTTCATTGGTTCAATCTCCGGCGGCGGCATATATCCTTTCCGACATATGTCTCTCATCTTGTAAATGGAAAGGCACACGGAAATTCACACCACCCTGAATTTGCCTTTTTCTATAAAAAAGGTCTTTTTTAAAGGTCCCCTTTTTCATTCCACACTATATGGACATAGCTCAAGTCGCAATAATCCACAAAAGGGGAGGGGCTAATTTCCATATATGGTGAAAGCTTTGAAAATCCCTTTTCTCAAAAATCAGTTGATAAATATCAACCAAATTTTACAGAAATCAACCTTTATTGATTTTTATCAAAATATCTCAAAGTATTTTTATTGGATGAAAAGTATGACTTGAATTGATGATTGGTGAGGTTTATTTACGTATATGGTGTACAGATAAAAAATATTCTTAGCTCACCTCAGCACGAAATACTCTGGGTGAGCTATTGTGATAGGTCAGCGACCGTCCGTCCATCTGTCCGTCCTTTCACAATATGTAAAAAATCTTATAAACCAACCATGAAATTTCAATCAAACTTCATAGATATGACCCTTAGGTCGACCGAGTGAAAAAATGAATAAATAGAATAAAAAAATATCCTCCAAAACTATAAGGCCTACAGCTTTGATATTTGGTATATATCATCATCTATTGACCCTCTGCCGAAATTCTTCAAAGAAATATCGTACTCTGAAAATAAGCCATTTTCTGTGCGATCCATGATTTTGCAAAGGAATAAAATGGGAAACCTTTGAACATCTTATTCTCCCAAACCATAAGGTCTAAAGCTTTGACATTTGGTATATATCATAACCTATTTACTCTCTATCAAATACTTCAAAGAATTACTGTACTTTGAAAATTAGTCCTTTCATGTGTGATCCGTCATTTTAAATAGGAATAAGAAGGAAATCTTTGAAAATCTTCTTCAAAACCATAAGGCCTAGAGCTTTACTATTTTGTATCAAAACCCCTTGACCCTCTACCAAAATACTTCAAAGAATAATCATACTCCAAAAATTCGCCCTACTTTGCAATCCCTGATTTTAGATAGGAATAAAGAAGAATACCGTTGGTTATCTCCTCTCTTAGATCATTAGGCCTCGAGCGTTGATATTTGGCATGTATCAAAAATACTTCTAAGAATGTTCATTCTTTTGAATTTTATCACTACAAATTCATTCTTTTGATTAAAGGAGAAACTCGTTAAAAATGATCTGCTCCAAAATAATAAGGCGTAAAACTTTGATATTTTGTTTATACCATAAAGCCTTGAGCCATCATACCCAGGAGCGAAATAAGACCATCATAGTCCTTTTGTTTACTCAGGAATCAGTGGATTGGTTTCAACCAAATTTAATAGGAACTATCAATTGGAGATTTTTATCGTACTTCTTCAATGAATTTGAATGGAAGAAAAACATGGCTTTATGGGTGAGTCTTATGTCCACAATATCGTCACCTTAGAATATAAAGGTTCTATTTTGATGATTTGAGAAAATTGCATTTAAAGGTATGAATCAGAAAATTTATTAACAATAACAACTTTTACTCTGAATATGTAGTGATATTTATTGTATTTTTTTTTCTATAATTTACTCGATTATGATCAATACTTTGATCAACAAGATCAATAGTTAAGATAGGCCCTTCAATTCCAACTAAGTTTATAATGTCAAGGGTGCCAGATATGTAGAGAAAGGTTCATGTGTCACACAGATTCATTTTATTTGATCTCACTTTGCTGATATATGCTTGTTTTAGGATATATGTGACAAATACATCAGATATGTATAGAAAGGTACATGTGTCACACAGATTCATTTTATTTGATCTCACTTTGCTGATATATGCTTGTTTTAGGATATATGTGACAAATACATCAGATATGTAGAGAAAGGTTCATGTGTCACACAGATTCATTTTATTTGATCTCACTTTGCTGATATATGCTTGTTTTAGGATATATGTGACAAATACATCAGATATGTATAGAAAGGTTCATGTGTCACACAGATTCATTTTATTTGATCTCACTTTGCTGATATATGCTTGTTTTAGGATATATGTGACAAATACATCCTTTTGATCCCAACTAATTATGCCAATGTATCTAATAAACTAGAACTGTCAACTGTAAGGGCTGACGAATACCCCCCCCCCCTGCCGCCTCTTTTTAAATGAGGCCAAATTGTAACCATTAAAATGTTAGCCATTCATGATTTATCAAGTGGACAATTTTTTTGCAATGACTGTGTAAAACAATAGGGATTTTGTTCAACATTGAAGATGGAAATTATGGGTTTCGTGGTCTGGAATAAACATGTGATATTTTTTTAATCTGTCAACCTGTTCAGGAGTTAAGATTTATTCTCTATAAATTGTATATAAGACAATAAATAAAAGGGGCATAACTCCTGAAACAGTTGATTAATCATTATGAAAATTGCAGGTGCACAAGTTCCCACTGCAAGGAGGATTTCGTTAAACTTTCAGCAAAATTGGTCTAGAAATGTGGGAGGAGATGAGGACAGAAAAATTTTGTCCACGGATGGAGGGACAGACAGACGTACAGACGGACGGACGGACAACCTTATTCAAGTATAACCCTTATTTATAAAGCGCAGTTGGTAGCGCGTCGGACTGTGAATCTAGAGGTCCTGGGTTCGATCCCAGACGGCGGCACTCATCCTTTCCGACTATTTGTCTCTCACCAATGGGTCGATAATCGTAGACCTATGTGAGATAGCAGCTGGAGGCTAGGAAGGGATGTAATGGTAGTACTGATCTGAGAAATACCAGGATTCCATTGTTAGGTACTCCAGCCGCCGCGATATAACTGGAAAATTGTTGAAAGCGGCGTTAAGATCAAGATCATTTCTCAAGGTCAAAAGTTTGGTTTTAAGTTCAAGGTCATCTGTTAAGGTTCATGTCGTTTCTCAAGGTCACAATTTCAAAAAAAAATCACTTTCACATTGTCAATAAGTTAACCATAGTAAGTGATATAACCTTCATATTTAATGTGATCACTAGTTATGAGAGTACCTTTATGTTGGTACTAAGTTCAAGGTCATCTGTCAAGGTCATTTCTCAAGGTCAAAAGTTTGAAAATCTGAATTTTAACATTGTCTTTTAGTTTACAATGGTGAGTTATATAGCCTTATTATTTCAAAGTGCATTTCCTATGACATGGACTTTCTATTTGTATTAGGTTCAAGGTCATCTGTCAAGGTCAAGGTCATTTCTCAAGGTCAAAAGTTCGAAAATCTATTGTCTATTAGTTTACAATGGTAAGTGATATACCCTTATATTTCATATATGCATTGCTTATGACATTACCTTTCTGTTGGTATCAAGTTCAAGGTCATCTGTTAAGAACATTTCTAAAGGTCAAAATTTAAAAAAAAACTTTTACATTGTCCATAAGTTTACAATTGTAGGTGATATAGCCTTCATATTTCACATGTGCATTGCTTAGGACATGACCTTCCTATTGGTATTAGGTTCAAGGTCATCAGTCAAGGTAAAGATCGTTTCTCAAGGTCAAAAGTTCGGAATCTTAACTTTAACATTGTTTAAAGTTTACAATGGTAAGTGATATAGCCTTTAATCACATGTGCATCGCTTATGACGGTACCTTAATGTTGCTACTTAATTAAAGGTCATCTGTTAAGATCAAGATCATTTCTCAAGGTCAAAAGTTTGGTTTTAAGTTCAAGGTCATCTGTTAAGGTTCATGTCGTTTCTCAAGGTCACAATTTAAAAAAATCACTTTCACATTGTCAATAAGTTTACCATAGTAAGTGATATAACCTTCATATTTAATGTGATCACTAGTTATGAGAGTACCTTTATGTTGGTACTAAGTTCAAGGTCATCTGTCAAGGTCATTTCTCAAGGTCAAAAGTTTGAAAATCTGAATTTTAACATTGTCTTTTAGTTTACAATGGTGAGTTATATAGCCTTATTATTTCAAAGTGCATTTCCTATGACATGGACTTTCTATTTGTATTAGGTTCAAGGTCATCTGTCAAGGTCAAGGTCATTTCTCAAGGTCAAAAGTTCGAAAATCTATTGTCTATTAGTTTACAATGGTAAGTGATATAGCCTTCATATTTCATATATGCATTGCTTATGACATTACCTTTCTGTTGGTATCAAGTTCAAGGTCATCTGTTAAGAACTTTTCTAAAGGTCAAAATTTAAAAAAAAACTTTTACATTGTCCATAAGTTTACAATTGTAGGTGATATAGCCTTCATATTTCACATGTGCATTGCTTAGGACATGACCTTCCTATTGGTATTAGGTTCAAGGTCATCAGTCAAGGTAAAGATCGTTTCTCAAGGTCAAAAGTTCGGAATCTTAACTTTAACATTGTTTAAAGTTTACAATGGTAAGTGATATAGCCTTTAATCACATGTGCATCGCTTATGACGGTACCTTAATGTTGCTTCTTAATTAAAGGTCATCTGTTAAGATCAAGATCATTTCTCAAGGTCAAAAGTTTGGTTTTAAGTTCAAGGTCATCTGTTAAGGTTCATGTCGTTTCTCAAGGTCACAATTTAAAAAAAATCACTTTCACATTGTCAATAAGTTTACCATAGTAAGTGATATAACCTTCATATTTAATATGATCACTAGTTATGAGAGTACCTTTATGTTGGTACTAAGTTCAAGGTCATCTGTCAAGGTCATTTCTCAAGGTCAAAAGTTTGAAAATCTGAATTTTAACATTGTCTTTTAGTTTACAATGGTGAGTTATATAGCCTTATTATTTCAAAGTGCATTTCCTATGACATGGACTTTCTATTTGTATTAGGTTCAAGGTCATCTGTCAAGGTCAAGGTCATTTCTCAAGGTCAAAAGTTCGAAAATCTATTGTCTATTAGTTTACAATGGTAAGTGATATAGCCTTCATATTTCATATATGCATTGCTTATGACATTACCTTTCTGTTGGTATCAAGTTCAAGGTCATCTTTTAAGAACATTTCTAAAGGTCAAAATTTAAAAAAAAACTTTTACATTGTCCATAAGTTTACAATTGAAGGTGATATAGCCTTCATATTTCACATGTGCATTGCTTAGGACATGACCTTCCTATTGGTATTAGGTTCAAGGTCATCAGTCAAGGTAAAGATCGTTTCTCAAGGTCAAAAGTTCGGAATCTTAACTTTAACATTGTTTAAAGTTTACAATGGTAAGTGATATAGCCTTTAATCACATGTGCATCGCTTATGACGGTACCTTAATTTTGCTACTTAATTAAAGGTCATCTGTTAAGATCAAGATCATTTCTAAAGGTCAAAATTTTGAAAATCTTAACTTTAACATTGTCTATAAGTTTAAATTGGTAAGTGATAAAGCCTTCGTATTTCACATATGCATTGCTTATGACAAAACCTTTCTGTTGGTCTTAAGTTCAAGGTCATCTGTAAAGGTAAAGAGCGTTTCTCAAGGTCAAAATTAAAAAAAAACCTCTTACATTGTCCATATGTTAACATTGGTAAGAGATAGAACCTTCATATTTCAAATGTGCATTCCTTATGACAAGGACGTTCTGTTGGTACTAAGTTCAAGGTCATCTGTCGAACTCAAGGTTATTTCTCAAGGTCGAAAGTTCGAAAATCTCAACTTTAACATTGTACAATGGTAAGTGATAAAGCCTTCATATTCTACATGTGAATTGCTTATGACAGTACCCTTATGTCGGTATTTAGTTCAAGGTTATCTGTCAAGGTCAATGTCATTTCTAAAGGCCAAAGTTCGAAAATCTAAACTTTAACATTGTCCATAAGTTTACAATGGTAAGTGATATTGCCTCCACATTTCACATGTGCATTGTTTATGACATAACCTTTTTGTTGGTACTAAGTTCAAGGCTATCTGTCAAGATTAGTCATTTCTCAAGGTCAAAGTTCGAAAATCTTAACTTTAACATTGTCTATAAGTTAACAATTGTAAAGGTCTTCTGTCCAGGTCAAGTTCATTTCTCAAGGTCAAAATTTCGAAAATTTAAACTTTAACATCGCCCATAAGTATAGTGGTATTTTACATGTGCATTGCTTATGACATGGACTTTCTGTTGGTACTAAGTTCGAGTAGTAAGGTCATTGGTCATGGTCGAGGTCAAATTGTCAAGGTCATTTATTTTCAAATATACCTCCTTTACAAATTGCCAAAATTTCTAGTTACTTTACATAAATGTTTTTTATCCAGTGCCCTAGGTAATGTTTATTTCAATTTTTGACCCACTGAACCTGACAATGCTAAAAGGGGGCTTAATGCCATGTGACTTTACATTTTGTTAATTTCCTACTCTAAAATAAATCGGTCTATTGTTTCTGCAAGACTTCTCAAGTTAGAGTCTTTATTTTTTGTATGGAGACATTTTTCATTGATAACTTTGATAGTCAAGGTAAACTATTTAACCCTTTACCATATAATGATATTGAATTTTACTAGAATCATGCCTGTGAAGCCAAACAGATTCCTTCACTGTTTGTCAAACTTCCAAATTTCTTGTGAACTGAACTGTCAAACTATAGTTACATTCAATAAGAAGTTCTTTAGTCCAATAATGGCATACAGTTTGTGAAAAAAGCCTTATTCGGGGAGCATAATCCGTCTCCGACGACTCTTGTTTGGGGATGTCTCGGTAGCGCAGAGGATTAAAGACGTCGGAAATAGCTGACGTACCTACGTTTCCGCGTAGGTTCGAATCCCGTAAGAGTTTTATTTATACACATAAAATTTAAAAAAAAAAAAAAAAAAAACAGATACCATAGACCAAGACCGAAGAGAAGTAAAGCCAACCGCATAGTCAAATTTCAAGGAGACGCTATTCTTCCTGACTCATAACTCTTTGCAACTTCAATTAGATTGTTTGCTCTCAAAAGGGTACGTGGCATAGAGAACTTTGGAGTCAATACTGTGAAAATTATCAGCAAATACAAAGAGCACACAATCTGCCAAATGTGTATTCCATTGTCCACTCTACTACAAATTTTAGAATTCACAATTTTCTTAATCATACGACATGGAGTGAAGATAGTTTTCTTTTATCTGGAGCAAATAATCATACTTCGATTGTCTGAACTCTGTCAAGTCATCAAATGCAATATTTTTATACATACTGCAATTGCTGCGAATAAGCAATTTCAGTCTGCATTTACTTACAAGTCTTCTCTAATTGTAACTTTAGTAAATATAGTTTAAATCAATTCAACTTACAATTTAAAGTCATAAGGTTTTCAAAACCAGGTCTATAAAACAAATTGATTTTTTGTTTGTTTTGTGTGTAGTCTAACATGGTGACCAAATTTTACGGGAATGTTCCTTAGAAGACCATTTATGAAACTTGTTCGTGAAACTTTGATTATGATCGTAAAGATGTGGGTGTGGCAGGATCGGATTTATCACAATCACATAACTCATGGAATTATTCTTTAAAAATCATCTGATTGGCAAGTAGGGCTTGGTTCAAATCATTCTTTGTTGAGCGATTTGGGACCATTTAGGCCCTCTTTTTAAACTTGTTTGTAAAATTTTGATTGAGTAAAAGGGGGCATGTCAGGTCTTAACTTATCAGACTTAAACAAATCATGAAATAATTCTTCAAAAATCTTCTCGACCTTAACCGCTAAACTAAGTGGGACCAAACATCACAGGAGTTTTCCTATGATGACCCAATTGAAATTGGGGCGTGGAGGCACAGGACAATCAGATAGAGAAAAATCATAAAATAATCCTAGAAAATCTACTCCTTATTCAGTAAGACAGATTTACCAAACTTGACAGGAATGATCTTCGGATCCGAGCCATCATTCTGATATGGTCGCGGTCCTGCTTATATATGACACAATGGTTCTTTTCATCGCGTGTGTTTATTTCTAGGACAAGGTCATATGCCAAGAATGTATTTTTGAAAATATGTGTCGGCTGGAACAGTTATTACACAAACTCTTATTGCTGAATGTTTCCTTTCTCATTAATTTTAAAAGAATTGATTACATTGAAAAAACGTCATTTTTGAAATCGTCGTGATGTTTGAAGTTTTTTGTATAGGATCAACAGACATTGATACATACCAAATATCAAATCTGTAGGCCTTATGGTTTTGCAGAAGAACATTATCAAAGATTTTTCTTTAATTCCTATATAAAATCAGGAATCGCGCAAATTTCAGTGCTAATTTCAGTGTACGATAATTCTTCGAATGAATTTGGTAGAGGGTCAAAAGGTATTAATACATACCGAATTTTCAAGCTCTCAAGCTCTGGGCCTAAATGGTTTTGGAGAAGAAGATTTTCTTCTTTATTTATATTGCAATCTGGCATAGCATTGAACATGGCTAATTTTCAGATATTTGGTATAGGGCCAATAGATGATGAATTATACTACATATCAGAGCTCTTGGTAGTTGAACTTTCACGGTCTTTCGGGGGATTTTTTTTAATTTTGAAAGACTGACGGACAAATGAACGTCCTTCAATTGTTGGATCAGTATTAAAGGAGAAAATTTGTAAAAATCTTCTTCTCCAAAATAATTTGGCAAGAGCTTTGATATTTTGTATAAATCATAAAGCCTTGACTCATCGTTCTTAGGTAAGTGATATAGGACCAATATGGTCCTCTTGTTTAGCACAAAGTGAACTATTGTGTCCGTCCCTCCACAGTTTCTCTAAAACCCTTTCCTCCTAAATAAGTAATCAAGTTGAAACAAGGCAGGTATGTTCACTGGGTAAAGTTCTACAAAAGATGTTAAAAGAAATTGATTTCATGAAAAATTCTAGTTGCTATGGTAATCTAAAATGGGGAATTTTATTAAATCTTTGGACATTTCTTTAAGAAAGTACAGGGGCATTCATCTTTTATATACAGACTTAACACATGGACCTACCTGAAATATACCGTTGTAATCAAAATAGGAACTATCTTCAGGTGACTCTTTATCAGATTCCTTTATATAATTTTGATTGGTTGGAAAACATAGTTTTTATTGTCATTGCTTATGTTTCCATCGGACTTAGTAAATGAATTTTGCATAACCCTCCTTGACTGTTGTAAAAAAGTGAAACTTTTAAACTTTGAAAATGCTTCTTAAGAACTATTTCAAAGACTTCAGTTACAAGATTTATTTGCGAGCTGTGGCAAAGGTGATTCAGTTTATATTGAATACTTGTAAACACCCTTTGCTTAATCATTACCTTCGGGCCTGTGGAGCGATACTGGCGCACAAGCGCCTATTATTTTAAAAAGATAAAATTCTACATGTCTTGCAAAGTCCTCTCTTTGCAGATAATCAAAGCACTGTAAAGTACTGTAAGCTAGCAAAGCATTGTTTTTTTTTTCAATCATCTTCTTTCATGATAAAGACACGGGGTTGAAGTAACTAAGGAGTTAATCCATTCCCACACAACCCCTCCTTTTATACCTTCAAGAAAAAAGTTGTGGAAAACAATATAGAAGATGAAAAAATTGCTTGTTACAATCAATTTCTTCATTTTCCACATTGTTTTCTATCCAAAGAGATCAATATTTTAGAATTTTCAACACTTTGAAATTGTCGTCTGCAACTTCTTTGACGACTCTGATCAAAGTCATTTTGAACACTATTAGCTCAAGTAAGATAAGCATTTTGGAGATGAACTTGCATGCAGAGTTTACAAGATTCCTGATATACATAAAGCTACTTTTTATGGCATAGGCATGTAACGGATGGTTAAGCCTCTAGTGGCATTTTGCACTCGTTGAACTTTGAGAATACCTCAAAAATTTACCTGTTAACTTAAGCTATCAAAGCTGAGGCTTTGCTAGCTTAAAAGAACTTGTATTAAATATCGGAGCGATTTGGAGTAGGGTTAACAATAAATTCGTACTACTTTCTAAAAGAGGATTAAAGCCAAAACACAAAGTGAAGAGTAAAAATTCAACACCTTTAATATCCGAGCTCTTATTCATAGCATATATCTCTTCTTCATAGCTAGTCCCCCTTATTCATGCCACCTTCCCATTTTTCAATGCGTTTCGCTTTTCTGGCTTTTGTCGAAATCGTTTCATGTGATTTTTATCAAGAAATATAATAGAGAACGCAGTCGAAGCTTATAAGGTCTATAAAGAAGAGAAATACAGTAGTATTGAAACCATAATTTATCTATCGATTTGGAGATATTCTTACCTATTCTAAAAACACAGCCCTGTGATCACAGGTCTAGTTTGAGCGCACACGGTGAAACCATAACAAGGAGACATAGTTAAAAGAAGCATCAATACACTCACCATTGAACAGCATTCTCCGATTTTCGAAATTCATCCCTACTAAATAAACAATAAAATACAACATTATGTGTTTACATATAATAACTCGATGCCCTTTCTGCATTGCAGGATATTCAATTCATAGCACATAGAGGAGATGGATTGGTGGCCGTGTCTTTGTTATGTAGCAGTAAAAGACATTTCTAAAAACAAATCGACTGGGTTAAAAATGGCCCTGTCAAAGTTGTGGGAAAATAAGGGCAAGTTAAAAAATCCCTCAAATATGAGGTCCAAGAGATTAATATTTGTATAGTTTAAGAAGATGATTCCTATACAAAGAAACCGAGAAAAAACTTTCAAATCTTACTTTTTAGTACAATCATTTGGTTCTAGTTAACTCATGTGAGCGATTAAGGATCCTCGTGGTCATGTAGTAGTTTCGTTGGGCTCGTTTTAAGCTCCATTGGCTGAAAGCCAGAAAGCCAACATCATGGCGCTGTGTCCGTCGTGCTGTGAAAATCTTCTCCTAAGAAAGTATGCACAGATTTCAACCAAATTTCACAGAAATGATCATTGGGTTACCCTCTATCAGATTCCCTAAAAGCATTTTGATCTGAAGAAAAACATGGCTTTAATAGGCGGGGCTAGTTTCCATATAAAGTGAAAGCTTTGAAAATCTTCTTCTCAGAAATCGGTGGATGGATCTCAACAAAATTTCACAAAAATGATCCTTGGGTGACCCTCTATCAGATTCCTTCAAATAATTCTGATCGGATGAAAAACATGGCTTTAACGGGCGGGGCTAATTTCCATATATGGTGAAAGCTTTGAAAATCTACTTCTGAGAAACTGTTGGATGGACTTTAATCAAATTTGACCGTTTCGATCCATGCGTGAACTTTTATCAGATTATAAAAAAAGAATTTTGATTGGATGGAAATATGGCTTAAATGGGCAGGGCTAATTTCCATTTATAGTAAATATTTCAAACTTTGTAAATTTCTCAGAAACCTGTTGATGAATTTCAACCAAATTTTACAGGAATGATAACCAGATGACTGTCTGTCAGGTTCCTTCATATAATTTTGATTGGTTGGAAAACATAGCTATTATGGTGGTTGGTTATGTCCATATATGGTATACAGTGAAAATTTTAAATAATCAATTTTACATAACTTGACTTGGCGTTTGTAAAAAAACAAATAATTTTTTGAAATAAGTCTCTAGAGCTATTTCAAAGATTTCAATGATTAAGATTTATTTTCATTATGTTCAGTTTATTTTAAATTCACGAAAAAATTGCTTAATCAGTACATTCATGCCTGTGGAGCGATACAGGCGTTCAAGCGCCTCTAGTTTAAATCGCCATTCTTGACCGGCAGATTTATTACAATCGTCTGAGTAGAGTGAAGTATGTTAAGAGGTAATGAGTTGATAGTTTCTGAGACTTAAAGGTTTTTGATTATGTATACATGTATGGACCGATTAAAACCCAATTTCCAAGGAATACTGTGGTAATTCAGAATTCACCAGTTACCATTTACAGTAAATTGGAATTTCATACTTTATGTCTTCATACACTTAGACGAAGTACTCCTCTTTGCGGTTCTAAAGTACAGATCAGGGAGTTGTTAGAAAGTGGTAGAGAGGGGTAAAAAGGAGGGTTTTGTCTTATTGATTACGGCAGGTAATAGCTTATTGATAACAAGGGGAAGTGTGGATTATATATTTTAACCCTTTACCAGACAACGCAATTTGAGACTGATTCAAATTGAAAGTAGTTGCAGGTAAGAATCTCAAGTTGGTGAAATTTAGTGAATCTTTGACTTTTAGAATAAAAATCATTGTGGAAAAATGCAAGAAATTGCTTGCAACAAGTTTTAACTTGTTGCAAGCAATTTCTTGCATTTTTAAACCTTTAATCCATTACAACCCGACAAACTTTAAGATAGGTTCAAATTGAATGAAGTTGCAGATGGCAATTTCAAGTTGCTGGAATTTAGAAAAAGTTTGCCTTATGGGGTAGAAAAAATCATGGAAATTGGAAGAAATTGCTAGTCGCAAGTAATTTCTTCATTGTCCACAATGTTTCCAAAGCATTTCTTGAGATGCTATAGTATAAAGTGGGATTGAGTGGAAATGGGTACAAGGAAAACGCAGATGATTGGTTATGTTATATAAAGATGTATACAAGTTTAGGCTTCGCTAGTCAAAATATTTGACATTAACAGACACTAACTTGGAAATTTCGCTGAAATTACAGTTTTCTCAATTTCTTTCTAAACAGCTGTAGATAGGATGACTGATTTTGGTATTCAGCATGCAGACATGAGTTACAGATCTCAAGGCCAAGTTTCGTTACGGGCAAATGATTGTTGACGAAAAAACGGATGTTGGACTTTAAAATTTTCACTTAAAACCCAGTTCCCGACTTATTCTAAATGCCTGTTAATGTTTAGAGGATGTTGTAATGGTTTACACACAACTTATGGGTTTCGTACCAATCAGCTGATTGTTTGACGAATTTACGGATGCTGGATAACGGCATGTTCTCTTATTTGAAACCAAAGTACGGAAAAGTACTGTAAGCTAGCAAAACATTTTTCGTTCAATAATCTTTTTTGTCAAACGTTATCATGATACAGAAACGATGTTAAAGTAAGAAGAAGTTAACCCATTCCCACACATTCCCTCCTTTCTAAATTAGTAGTAGAAGACAATGTGGAAAATGAAGAAATTGCCTGTTATGAGGAATATCTTCATTTTCAACATTTTTTTTACCTAGATAAATATTTTTTGAATTTTCAACAATTTGAAAATGTCGACTGCAACTTTTTTTAAGGAATCTGATCAGATTCATTTTTGTAACATTGTGATCAAGTGTGCTAAAATACCTTGGAGGTGAGCTTGCAGGCAGAGTTTGCAATATTACTGAAATACATGACATATTTTTATTGTGCAGCCATTAAACGGACTTATTGGTTAAGCCTTCAGTGGCAATATGCATTCGTTGAACTTTGAGACGACCTCAAAATTTTGTCTGTTAACTTAAGCTATCGAAGCTGAAGTTTTGCTAGCTGAAAATAAGGAAACGAACAGAAGGGGATACGGTATATATCCGTGTTTTTCTTCAAAAATATTAGTATGCACAGAATTGAAATCGGTTAGAAGGTGAAATCGACATTCCGCCTGGTTTACCCTCTAATGTCAACATGATACAACAGATGGTCTTTTCTAGCTAGCTGGTTTTATAGTCGTATTTTCATCAGTTTTGAAATATGATCCAAGTGGTTTTTAGCTTCACTGGCTGAAAGAGAGCTATTGTCATGGCGTTGTGTCTGTCGTGCGTCCGTCCATGCGTGCTTGCATCGGTTAACTTTTAATCTTCTCCTCGGATAGTACAGAATTCAACAAAAATGACAGAAATGTTCCTTACGTGACCCTTTAATCAGATACCTTTAAAGATCTTTGATCGGATGAAAAACCTGAGCATGGCTAAAGTGAAACCTTTAAACATCTTCTTCTAAGAAACCAGGGGCCGCCGCCATAGCGCAGTCGGTAGCGCGCCAGACTCCTAATCTTCAATCATGGGTGTCATGGGTTCGATCCCCGGCGGCGGCAAATATTCTTTCCGACAATTGTCTCTCACCAATGGGTGGATAATCGTAAACCTAAGTGAGATAGCAGCTGGAGGCTAGGAAAGGATGTAGTGGTAGTACTGGTGTGAGAAATACCAGGAATCCATTGTTAGGTGCTCCAGCCGCCGCGATATGACTGAAATACTGTTAAAAGCGGCGTTAAACCCCATTCAATCAATCAATCTAAGAAACCAGTGGATGGATTTCAACTAAATTTTAAGGATTAATCAAATCTTCTTAGAAACATTCATTTCAGTTGTTTGAAACCAGGATTTCAACAAAATTTTGCAGGAATGTTCTTTGGGTGACCCTTTATCAGATTCCCTCAAAGACATTTGATCGGAAGATTAACAAGACTTAAATAGATTGGGCTAATTTCTATATATGGAGAAACTGAAAAAAGTCTTTTTCAGAAACTCGTGGATGTTATCAATCTAATTTCACATTCCTTCAAAAAACTTTGATCGGATGATAAACATGACTTTAATGAGCAGGGCCAATTTCCATATCTGGTGAAAACTTTGAAAATCTTCGCAGAAACAGCAAATGGATTTCAAACAAATTACACAGGAATGATTCCTAGATACCCTTTTATCAGATTCCTCAAAAGAATATTGATCGGATGAAAAGCATATCTTGAACGGGTGAGGCTTATTTTCATATATGGGGAAAGATTTTATTTTTCCGATTCCATCAATAAATATTGATTGGTTGAAAACATAGCTTAATGGTCGTGGCTTATGTCAATATATAATATACAGTGAATATTTTCAAAAGTTTGTTAATACCTTTTTCATGTGACTCAGTAAATGAAATTGACCTTTGTAAAAGGTTATATGTTACGGAAAGACACGGAACTAAAGTTATGAGTAACACTGGTTGTTTACCGTGAGGGCTGAGGGTTTTAACCCATTCCCACACAACAAAATTTTAGATTGGTCCAAATTGAAAGCTTCTGCAGAAGACACTTTCAGGTCGGTGGAATTTCAAATGTTTTAGGCTTTTAGATCGGGAACATTATGGACAGAGAAAATTTCTTGATACAAGCCATTTCTTCATTTTCCACAAATTTTCTGAAGCTTTTATTAGGGTTGTAAAAAGGAGGGATTGAGTGGAAATGGGTTAAAGATCAGAACAAATGTGCACTGGTATAATCCAATAGCAGAGACTATCAATTGTAAGACAAATCCAAATTGAAACATACGATTTTTTGAAATGGCAATTTAAGCATGGTTATATTAATTTTACATGTTATCTATGCAGACGCATGGAAGTCATTCTGTACAGCAGTAAATTCATGTTTGAACACACAATCTAGTTGACCTGTACGACATTAAGATTCAGTCGTTTTGTACATTTATTGAGTTCAATAATTGAATTGCCATTTTTGTATGACGAACCATAATAACCCACGAAAGCATGGTTCATATTGATTTGATAAGTCGGAGTTGTAGCGACGGGTTGTTATTTCATATCGTTCATGTAACGTCATAGGGACGCGACTTATCATTATAATTTCCCCAGATAGCCATGGATAAGGTGATAAAAGTACTATTTGTAGTTTGTGTAGTCGCTGTTTCTATTCTTCTTTTGGATAGAAATTTTCTAAAAGAACCGAAGTTGCGACGATTGCCAGCAATACGAGTAAATAATATTCCCAATGTTGCCAAGAAGTCAACAATACCAAAAAATCTTCATTTTATTTGGAACAACTTGAGTGTACCACACGAGTTTGTGAATAATATCAGAGGATTTCTGACCAATAACCCAATTACAAGATGGAAGTATTATTTTTGGACAAAAGAATCTGGGCTGAAGTTCATCAAAGAAAATTACGAGTTTTTGTATTCAAAAGTAACAGGTATAAACCTTTTTTCATCACCTTACGCATTACATATTTTCGAGATCTTTGTTTGAATAGGGTTTAACGCCGCTCATGAAAATTTTTCAGTCATATCGCGGCGGCTGAAGCAACTAACAATGGATTCCTAGTATATCTCGCACCACTACCACCATTACATCATTTCCTAGCCTCCATTTACTACCGCTCATTGGTAAGAGACAAATATTGGAAAGGATATGTGCCGCCGCCGGGGATCGAACCCATAACATTCCACGATTGAAGATTGTTTCGGATCTACCTGTGAAGGCTGTGTTGTCACAAAGGATATTTGCCGCGACCGGAGATCGAATCCTTTTCATTGGTAGGGTGGTTATTGACAAACGTCAAAAAAGTTAAAGTATCCCTAAAATAAGATTCGAGTGATAATTACAAATAAACACTTATGTCCCAATATCGATTGAGTTCACATCTAACAATTCTTAAATCAACATTTCGTCTCCTGATGGATCTTAGAACCTTTGTGAACACTGCCTGGGGAAGACGTCTCCTATGTTCAACAATAGTATGTTCAAGATCCCCTAACGTCTGAGTTGGAAGATATTATTGACGGACACGGCTGTCTAGCTCGTCCAAAATATGCTCAATCGGATTGAGGTCAGAGCTAAGTGAAGGCCATTCTAAGACTTTAATACCGGCATTTCTCAAAAAGTATTGCGTTAGAAATGTGAAGTGGCCTAGCATTATTTTTTTTTTTTTTTTGAAACGCGAGACCAGAGCTGTGTCTCTGCATAAAGGGTAGCAAAACGGGTTGCAAAATCTGACATCTGTACTGGTTAGCGTTTAAGCTATGAACAACAATAAAGGGAAAACGTTCTTGAGCAAAAAAATATCCCAAAACCATTTGATTCCCACAGCCAAATCTGTCCGTCTCTGGCATATGCTTGAGCATTGCATTCTCTGCTATCAGCAAAAAGCCGCCGTCATAGCGCAGTTGGTAGCGCGTCGGACTGTCAATCTAGAGGTCCCGGGTTCGATTCCCGACGGCGGCACTCATCCTTTCCGACTATTTGTCTCTCACCAATGGGTCGATAATCGTAGACCTATGTGGGATAGCAGCTGGAGGCTAGGAAAGGATGTAATGGTAGTACTGGTGTGAGAAATACCAGGAATCCATTGTTAGGTGCTCCAGCCGCCGCGATATAACTGAAAGATTGTTAAAAGCGGCGTAAAACCCCATACAAACAAACAAACAAAGCTATCAGCAAACAACAACAGAAATAGAGTTCCGTTGTCTTTGATTAACCCGTAGGTAGCGTCTGGCCCATGCCAACCTGTTGCGCTTATCATAAGGTGTAAGAGTCGGTCAATCACGTGGCCTTCGAGCTCTAAGTCCAGCTGTTCACAGACGGTTTGTTATAGTTTGTGCTGCATCTCAACCACCAATCAATTTCACTAGTCGATGTTGCTGGCGTTAATCTGTTTCAGAGATCTCGCAGATGTATTTCACGATCATCCCGATGAAATGTCACTCGTACCGTTCCGGGTCACGGCCGGTCAGCAACTGACCCAGTTTGATGTACACGATTTCTCAAATTGTTTACCATGAGTAATTCTTTACTCTCGGAACAACGACCACAGGCTGACCAGAAAACTCCTTTCAACAGCTTCTTGGCGTTGGTCATTTAAAAGTCGAAGCATTTCCTCAGTAGTATTGAGGCCGAAACCTTCAATTCAATTTTTCTCTTTGGCTTGAGCTTAAACGCTAAGTTAACGCGAGTTTGTAGCAAATGGAAGAAAGGTCATGCGCGTTTAATATTTGTGTATCGTCTTCCCACATTCTACACGATAACGGAATACGCGTGCTTTTATTATTATAAAATTGTATGCTGTCATGCGATTTCTATATGCTATATCATAGCTTAGATTTTTTTCTGTTCTTTTTACACAGAAGAATAAAACTATTAGAAACTTCAGTTGAGTTAAGATTTCATTTTTGTACAGTATTTGTCAACAAAATAGCCCTGTATGGCATACACGTACTCTTTTAAGCGGCTCTTGAACAGATGTTCATAAACTAGATGGTTGTTCCAGGACAACTGTTGTCTAGCCCGCAAAGTTTTGTAGGTATCATGCTCCAAATAAGCACAATTTTAGTGTTTGGCCTTGAGCTTTGGCCATGAAATTGAAGCTATTCAAAAACTCCTTTCAAATTGCACATCTACTCATGATGGAGAACAATTGTGCCAATATATTTTGAAATCCATCCATAATTGTAGGAGAAATTCTCCGGACAAGCACAATTTTAGTGTTTGACCTTGAGCTGTGATTTTGAACTTGAAGCTAGCACATCTACTCATGACGGACAACAATTGTGCCAAATTATTTTGGAACCCATACATGAATGTAGGAGTAATTGTCCGGACAAATTCGGACGGACGGACTAGCGGATTAACTAACGCACTAACGCACATACACTTTCTTGTTATAGTGACAACTATGCCTCGTTCACCTCAAGCGGGTTCGAAAAAAATGACATAGGAAAATTATCTGCTGATCCAATAGTTATAAATAGAATATTCAAATAAATAGTCTATCTTCGTGGTAAATCTATTTAATTGACTAGAAATTTAATTTAATGTGATATATCCCCTATGCACTTCTTTGAAACGTCGGAATTTAGCGGGTGATGTCGTTAGTCTTCGGGTGATGTCGATCATGACAGTATTACTAGCGGAAGCCAGTGATGTAATTGATATCACATATAAAACTACAAATAAGGCAATTTTCGGTAGATCGACAGATAATGTGTTCCGGTTCCATTCGGGTTGTACTTTGCTGACTCTTTAGGCGTCTCGTAACGCTAAAAATGTTTGCTTCTTTTCTCTCTGTTTTTAAAGTTGTGAACAGTAATTTTCAAGACAAAATCAGCTTAAATAGCCTACCTACAACGTCTGAAAGCAATAGTTAGAAATTTGACAACTGAGAGCCAAAACATTTCTTTCATAATCTGTTAAAAAAACAGCTTTAAAAAGCCATTGTTTGCTGAAGTGAACAAATAAACGATAGATTCTTTAAACTAATTCTCCTTCCTCGGAGGGCACATATGCCTTTGAAATCATTGGTGATGGCCGAATTACGTATCGGGAGGTATTCAAGACCGAACTTAATTTATCTTATAAATTTTGTAAATTTGATATGTAATGACACTCTTTTTGGCGAGCATTGTAATTTGCCTCAATCAGATTTTCGGAAATTAAAGTTGATATCCTCTCACCGCTATTGTCTGCGATTGATTAATGCATTTGACTAATTAAACAATCGTGGCTGTGAACTTTGAACTTATGTAAAACATGTTTATGCTTCACATAAATATCGACCAACATCAGAGTTCAAAGTTCACTTCCTGTCTAAATGAATCATTTGATTTGTCGATTGATTCTTAGATCGATAGCCACAGTTGGTAAATTGCACCATGCTTCGACAACATGTACTGTAAATTTACTAAAACTTACTGCAAATAATGAATCCAGTCTTATTTCATTGCCTCTATGGCAGTATTAAGCCGGTTCTCTACGGATTATGATAGAAAAGATGTTGGCTCTAATTTTCAAATTTCTAACGGTAGTGCTTTCAGATATTTTTAAGAAGTTGATTAAGACGACATAGTGTTGAATATGATTGTTTATAACTTAAAAAAAAAGAAATAAAAGAAGCAAAATATTTGGCCAACAAGACGCCAAGTACACCCTGAATAGAACCGAAATCCATCGATTAAATATGTTATCTTTGCACCGGAAGCTGCCATATATGTAGTTTCAAAGACGAATCAATGACATCATTAACTTTCGCTACCAATATAATCTATGTCAACATCATATGAGACAAACGACCTTACCTGATAAATTCCGAAGTTACAAAGTATGGTATAGGGAATCTATCAGATTAAAATGAATTTATAGTGAATTAAGTAGATTTCATACGAAGAAAGAATATTTATCGTGAGAACGACATGGCACCTATTCGAAAAGAAGGTAATTTTCCTATATCAATCTTTTAAAGAAAATCTGATCAAGAGCCGCTCTAAACGAACGTGGTGTTCAAGGGCTAGGCAGCGTTTCGTTGTTTATACCAAATTCCAAAAGGAATTTACTAATGTTTTGTCAGGCGTTTACGACTTCTTTGACAATTTAGCTTTTAGACATTTCATAACTCGACGATCCCTTCCCCCATTGTCATCCATTCGGTTGCTTATCCCTTCGATTAACAACATATAGAAATCATATTCCCTACGTCTACTCGCTTTGCATACAGATTTTCTGAAAAGATCAATCGATACTAAACGTCAAAGGAAACGCCAACAAACTATTGATCAAATGACTTTATCTCTTGGTTATCTTTGGTCTTTCTTTAGATTAGTCATTTGCGATGAAGAGATTATATATGGCCGTTATCCTTAAGAGTTACTTAATGGCATAACACCATCAAAACTACAGTTAGCTACACAACTCCTTATGCCAAGATGATGTTTAGCATACAAAATGATTCGTAAACATTTATTATAGGGTTAAACACAGATTCCTGGTTTAAATGTATAGCGCGTTGGGGGTAGGCGAGATTGACATTCTTTGTGTTATGTACAACCTGGCTTCAAGGTGATACCAACTGGCTATAACACTTTCATCCGCTCGGCTATATATTTTCACACATCGATCTTTTATGTGTTATCCACAGGATTTGAAAAAATCAGATGATTTCAAGGTCATACGTGTTTGTTGTACAGCGTCAAACATGGTAGGGGTAGGGAAGTAAATGTAAAACAAAGATTTAATACCTTGTGTGTCCATCGTTTGCGCCAATAACGGCATCACAGCGTCTTCTCATGCTGGAAATGAGCCTACGGTAAATAGCCATAAGGATACGACCCCATTTCTGACGCAGAACACGTTCCAGGTCTCTAAGGTTATTAACGTCATTCCTGTCTCTTACTCTTCTACCATGATGGTCCCAAAGGTGTTCGATCGGAGACAAATCCGGTGATTTGGCTGGCCATTCCAACACATCAACATTATTAGTCTGTAAGAGGTCCAACGTGTGCCGAGCGACATGTGGGCGGGCATTATCTTGCTGAAAAATGGTAGCAAGCCCTTGACGCAAGAACGGCAATACCACTGGCTGGACAATTTCGGTGTAGTATCGAACGGCATTTAAGTTTCCCTAAATAGCTACCAAGTCAGTCTTGCCACGGTATGATATACCAGACCATGATGCTGCCGCCTACAAAACGGTCATGTTGAATGACGTTGTCGGGATCCATCCTTTCGCCATCACGTAACCTGCCACCCGCAAACATCAATTAAAACGGGATTCGTCTGTGAATAGGACCTGATTCCACATTCGTCTTGGCCATCGACGGTGTACCCTTGTCCAATTCAATCTTGCATATCTGTGTGCACGTGTCAAAGGAATGCCCACGTAAGGTCGACGTGCGCGTAAACGTGCCGAACGAAGTCTGTTTCTTACAGTACGAGCACAAACCGTGTTCCCGTTGCATTTCGGACCAAACCGGCTATACGAGTGCTATTGAGGAAGCGATTACGCCGTGAACACGTCAAGATGTAATTGACCTCACGTTGGGTAGTCTTACGTGGCCTGTCTGAACGTGGCCTGTCTTTGACGGTGCCTAATTGACGATACTTTGTTCTAAGTCTTGAAATGGAACTTTGGCTCACGCCAAAATGTTGAGCCACCTCTTTACCACCATACCACCAGCCAGCATACCGATGGCTACGTTCCGTTGGTCTAATTTAAGCCCTGGGCGACGTCCCATTTGAATTTATTGAAATGTTTTAATGAGTAATCTTGTTATTGATGCTTACCAATAAACTGGGATAGATATTGTCGATATAGACTTCATGTACATGTGGAAGCACGTGCAGAACGTGTTTCAGCAAAATTGCGTTAGACAGCCTTTAGAAGCGAGGAAAACGTGCTCTTAATGCATAATTAGTTAGTTAGCTTTTAAAAATTGCAAACGAGACTGATTTTATAAGGTTTATATATTTACGTTGAAAAATAATGTAGGTCGAAAAAAATTGCTAAGCTTTTTCCCCTTAGTATATAATAGTCCTTCAGATCGAATATTTGAGCTCAAAGTAAATCTCAGAAAATATCAATTCCGTCATTAAGCAAGTCAATTTTTAGAGCAGAATTGTTTCGCTTTATCATGTAAACGATAAGCGACTTATTAGACACCATACGGGATTGAAATTGGTGTGCTGTTTGAACTGTAGATAGAAAAGATTGAAAGACATTGTATGATCTTAATTTTCGACCTCAATATTCTACATTCAGTGTAACTACTATCATATCACGGATCAGTTTTCTGTAACAATTTGAAGTTTACAACGACAGCAAGACATTTTGCATCACCAGTCCGAAATTGCGCTAATAACGTTCAAGAGTAAATGTTTACGTGAGTGAATTGCAAAACATAATACGGTTTAATCCTTTACGCTAAAATGTATACGTGGTTAATTGATTTCCGTAACTTAAAGCCTTCATCAGATCGAGAGTACTCTCGCAGTGCAAATTAGTGGCATGTTGTTCCACTCTTGAATTACAGCAAAACTAAGTTGTATGACATTTGGGCTGGTGCGATACGTGAATAGACGCGTTCCCTTAAGTCATCCAAACATGTTATTTAGGGGATTTGCTGGGGACAACGCAGGCCAGTGAAGAACATTAACAATCATCACGACTAAATCAGTTTTACTATGCAGGGTTATATCAGCCCAAAAGTCATGAATCCTCCTGCCCAGCGGTCAACCTCCTCGACTCATTGATCGGTATAAAACTCATTGCGGCCATCAGTACAATGAAGCTTTATCCAACACTCGTCAGAAAAAAAGGATCAAATTCCATTGTCGTCTTGTGAATGTAGATGTATACAGGTCGATTGCAAGCGAGTAGCCCGATGACAAGTGGTCAACCTTGCCCCGCGGCCAAAGCACAGTGGTAGCGCGCAGGATTCCTAGTCAATGAGTTCCGGGTTCGATCTACGGCCGCATCGAATATCCTTTCCGCCATTACTTTTCCTCCAATGGGAGGATAATCGTAAACCTAACTAGGGTGAGCAGCTGATGGCTCGGAAAGGATGTGTGGTAGTACTGGTGTGAGAAATACCAGAAATTTACGGATAAGTGCTCCAGCCGCCGTGATATGTCTGAAATACTGTTAGATGTAACGTTAAACTCCACTCAATCAATCAACCTTGCACCATGATATGCTCGTCTAGCCCGTAGGTTGGCAGCTTTAGTCAAACTCGCTTTGATAGTAACCTTGGGGACAGACTCCAAAACCATATAAAAATTTCAAACCATATCTTACCCCAAAACACACTATAAAGCAATTAAGAAAACCATAATCCAGGCTTAAACGCATAAATAAGTATAACGATTGAAATTATAAAATCGGAATTATTCTACACAGTTAGCCTACAATTAACAAAAGAAGCTTAAGGAACATAATTTCGGTGCAAGCATTGATAAATTAATGCATGCTTTTCAAATAAACCAATAGAGTTGCTATGAATAGCTAAATGATCAGGAAAACCATAAAACCCAACAAATCGAAAAAAAATAGATAGATAGATAGATCGTTTATTCAGGAATAAAGGCAATATTGCCTATCAAACCACATAAATATACAAATATTTACAGTGTCTATGGTGGTTAAAGTACATGTAGTTGTTGATTCTTGAATGTTTCGATATTTCGAGAGAAGGTTAGGTGTTATCAATTCATAGTGTTCAAATGACCTCGACTTTGTTTAGTTGAAAGGAATAATAATACTGCGGTCTTCATGTGAGCGAGATACTGTTGTGCGTGTTGCCGGCACACACAACCCTATCTCGCTATAGTCTTTAACAATGTTTAGTTATTAAGGGGGACAACAAGTATTCTTATCTTCAAAGCTGCGGGCATTGTTATGTCCCCTACACCATGCCAATTTTTGGTTTGTTTCAGAAACCCCGCAACCACAGCTTAACTAAAGCTGTACTCACGGCGTATCTGAATCAATAAACAAATAGTAATTATTAGTCCCCTAAATCTCCCTTGCTGGAAACGAAATACAAGGTGAGATATTTGGAGTAATTATAGTTTAAATATAGAAAGTTGTGAAATGATAGAAAACACTTTTGTTGACGTTTCTTTGGGAGTTGAGTATATTTCGAATTTTAGAACATGTTACTACTAAGAATAAAACATTGCAATGTTTCAATTGTAACGCTTGAATGTCCGGCTAGAAGCACTTGCGATTTGAGTGATAGTTACAAACTGTATCCGCAAATTGACGTTCTGCGTTTGCACTGCCTTTAACAATTTTCAATTTTAATTTCAATGACTTATGTGTGTTATCATGCCTTGCAGGTTCTTGATTTCTACGGAACAAGCAAGACATTTAATGCCAGCAGCAAGCCACTTTTGTGTATAACTTCTGCTGACAAGTGGTCTAATATTCACAAATCTAGCCAACCGACTAGGTATAATGACTCTTGTTGTGTGACAGTAGTAATATTATTGAGTGCTCTTATGAAATGATATCAAAAATTTTATGTGACAGCTTGATCTACAGTATGTCATAGATCTCCTCTAATTTTCTGAGGAATGCAATTAATACAGGAAAATGCACATCCAAACCTTTCAACCAAGTGGCGTCAGTTTGCGACGTCCTATCTTTCTGTCGTTGTTCAATGCATTTAAATCCAGTTTCACTGCGATAAAGCCCTTTCTCATTAAGAATGCTTAATTCCATTATGACGTAATCATTTTTTTAACTTTGAACTTTGATTATGATGGTAACGTTAGATGGGGTAACTTTATGGAAACACATTAATAACCCCATTATCTCACCCCATGTATTTGGTCAAATATCAGTTCTATCGAAAAACAAACTAAATTCAAATAATCATCCAAAGGGTTAAAGTTATCTTATGTTTGAATTTTACGATTCTGTTGGTGAAAAGGAAATGCTTTTTAGTATTGAAATAATAGCTCGTTAAAGGAAACATGTGTTACAGACAGTTTTAATAATGCCGCCGTCATAGCGCAGTCGGAAGCGCGTCAGACTCCTTATCTTTAATAATGGGTTGTCATGCGTTCGATCCCCGGCGGCGGCACATATCTTTTCCGAAATTTGTCTCTCACCAATGGGTGGATAATCGTAAATCTAAGTAGGATAGCAGCTGGAGGCTAGGAAAGGATGTGGTGGTAGTACTAGTGTGAGAAATGGCAGGAATTCATTGTTTGGTGCTCCTACCTCCACGATACCACTGAAAATTGTCCAAAGTAACGTTAAACCCCAATCAATCAATCAAAAGCAAGCATATTTGATGTGGAGAAATTGGGATTACCCCCATAAGGGTAAGACTGCAGTTCTGAAACCTGATTAAATGGTACTTTACTCTATTCACAGACGTTTCCGATATATTCCGAGCCGACGTCCTACGATACCTTGTCATCCATAAATATGGTGGATTCTACTTTGACCTGGACACTGTCAGTGTTAAACCGCTTGACGAGTATGCAGACACTCATGATTGTTCTCTAACCAACGAACCGGGCGAACATTTATTCTTGTGGAACGTGGACTTACTTATCAACAACGGGGCATTGATCTGTATACCTAAACATCCTTTCTTTAACCATATTATCTATCAACTTCATATAATGGATAACAATTGTAAAAATGCATTCTCATGCACAGGTCCAATGTTTCTATCAAAAATGTATAGAAATTTAAACAAAACGTCCGGAAGAGTCGGTCAGATTCCACGCCTTGAAACATCAGAAATATTTCAAGATGTCTATGATGATCCGATGCTTCATGGAGCCTTAACTAACAATTGCTTTAATACTTCACGACTGTCTCAACAAAGAGCAGACGTATGCAATCGATGGAGAGAAAGGGGAATGGAAAAGCGTAACCTCAGTGAAAAAGCTTTAGTATATCACGCCTGGTACCATACAACTTCACGAAAAGTAACTTATTCTGAGGAAGGCAATGTCTTGAAATTAATTCCGGGTGTCACTATTTATGGTTGATGTTTTACACCATCCTTTTTTTTATTTATGTGTGAGCTTTGGTGTTGTTGATGTCAGACCATATAAAGTTATACGGTGTGGATATATTTTTTTTCTTGTAGATAAAGAACAATTAAAGAATAATTCACGTGTTGGTTGAATGATCAACAAACAACTTTGGATTTCTTGTATGAACTTACAGGTTGATCTTAGAAATATATCTAACATATAATTATCATTAAGCTATGATTTTGGTCACGAGTCAAGAAAAACTCTAAGCCTCAAAACTTTTAGCTTATCAGATCTCAAGGGGTGACAACTTGTATCTGTCGTCCCTCAGCCACCTCATATATTTGCTGTAAATCGTTTTAGATTTTTGACAGACAGAAGAGGCGCTAACCCGACGGCAAATACATCTACATCCACGTACAGTAATCTAAATAAAAGATAAAATACTTTGAATGGGACTGACAACGGATTTTCATCCAAATATGCATCCAGATGAATATTTTTCTTTTTTTTTTTTTGCTGCGGGAAATAAAACCGATACATAATATCCTATAAAGTTTGCTTGATTGTTATTCTTCCATAAACACGAAATACTATGTATGTTGGGAGCACTCTTTAAAATAATTTGCTCAGACTGCACCTGCATATTCAATCGACCAACCGCAGCTATCAATCAAATAATCAGTCGATCAATGAAATCATTCATTGAAACCGGAAATGATTTTTGATCTCAGACATTGGCCACCATTTTGTTAACATTTCTTGTTGGTTTGGAGACTGAAAGGTAGGTATCGAAACGAAACGAACATAGACACTTACCGTTGTTTTGCGCTAACCATTTGATGTGACATGATTTAGGACATAGGTTGTTTCGCTTCTCAATTTGTTATCTACCGTTGACCGTGGGTCATATGCAAATGAGGTCATGCGGTGTCGACAACCGGATTCTGTGATATGTAAAGATAACTTGGAATTCCGCTGGTTCTTTCCTTTTTAACCACTAAAAGACACTTAAAATCTATCAGGTACCGCAAAGTATTGAATGTTCGTTTGAGCCTATTTTTCCGCAAGTGGTAAATTTTTCTTATCTTTGTTTCAGAGACATCGATACCTCCCTTTGAAAACCGTAACTTCAGCTTCGTAACTACAGCTTATTAAAGCTGTAGTTATGGCGTTTAGGTAGCCAACCAACTATACTTCTCTCTTGTTACATACTGCTGGCCAGAAATTCAAAAATAACGTGATTTAAAATCGAAGCGGGACTTCCTGTTGGAGTCAATTGATTACGTGGACGGGGCCAGAATTTTGTATAATAATGACCAAATGACTAATGACTTATATAATTACTAAATGAAAAGTCTATAGTTTGTAAAGGTTTTTATTCAAGCGATGTATAAAACTACGAATAATAATGGTTCTTTTCCAATCTTTACCAATAGAATATGTAAAATAAGGGCCCCCAGGAGCGGTCGGCTGATATAAATATGCGTAGATGCTTTTGAATCTTGAATTTTTGTAGATGATATTTATTAGGATGATTAGGTCTATCAATTTTTACGAGTGATTATCAATGTTTAAGATTTCAATTTCTATTTGTTTACCCAATCATTAATATTTTTTATATCATTGTGTAATTTCGATCCAAGAATAAGGATAACCCATTTCTAGTGACGAGCTAGTGTCATCTGCAAATAGGTGAATAATAATTTACGAATTTGTCGTTAATATCAGTTAAAAATATTTACCTAATGTCGACCATTGAGGGAACCTGCTTTGATACACAGAGCTCTGAAAAACAACTACTAAAGATCGTTTACATCTACTTGATATGTAATCGATACACTTTCTGGAAGCCGCCTCTTTATTCCCGCTATACATAATTTATATAAAGACCTTTCCTTAAGCTTTACGTTCGTCAAAAATCCACCATAAAGTCATAAATACAGGGCGTTTCAAATTTTATGCTAGAGTGAGTGTATGATTTGCAGTTCAGGTGTTTGACAAAAATATACCGACTGAAAAGGGGTAAAAAAAAACATTTGTAGAAGATATGAAAATACGTTTTAAAAACATCCCCATAAAATTGTAAGGTGTCGCAAGATCTCGGACCTTAAAACTTGGCCATACATTCGGTATTTCCACGATGATGGCAATACGCACGAATCCAAAGAGGCATAATATAGACCATAAAGAGGTTTGGAAAGTAGACTCGTAGACTCGCATAAAATCCTATTACATATACAGTCTGGCCACACGCTTTCCCTTTGTATAGATCCTCCTATGTATTCGCCCGGGGTAATTACGATAAAATCAAGTGTAATTTTCAAGAATCATCGATATACGAATGGCTTGATAAATAAATATTTGATTAATCAGAAACCGAATTATTATTGGTTCTTCGACGGATTCATAGCGCTCCTCTTACCTTTGACGTATAGGAGTAATACTATTATTTCGGAGATTTCTAAAAATATTTCATGGATTTTCGTTGACAGCTAAACAATCGTTCCCTTAATCTTTGTTTAATTTTATGATTTATTCCACTAATTTTCAAAATTCGAATGTCATGGGTTCGATCCCCGGCGGCGGTACATATTCTTTCTGACATTTGTCTCTCAAAATGGGTGAATAATCGTAACCTAAGTGGGATAGCAGCTTGAATCTAGGAAAGAATGTAGTGGTAGTACTGGTGTGAGAAATACCAGGAATCCATTGTTAGGTGCTCCAGCCTCCGCGATATAACTGAAATACTGTTTAAAGTGGCATTAAACCCCATTCAATCAATCAATCAATCGAAATATTCTGCTTTAATATTTGATAAATTTCTATTGAATGTATCAATATCACCACTCATAAAAATGTTTCAATGAAGTGCAGGAGTTCTAATGTTAATATGTCATAATCTCCTTTATCTTTCTTGTATGTGATAGCTTACCGTCACCAGCCGTTGTTATGGATACCCATCACAACTTTCATTTTCTTTTTGATGCTAAACCGTCACCAGTTAATAATTGAGAAAAAATCTAAAATTAGCCCAAGACAGAATGATGGTAAGCCGTCAATTATAAAGAAAACAATATGACGGTTATTCATGACAAGTATTAGAATTCTGAAATTTTAGATAGTTTGTAAAACCGTAATGCGCGTTAAAAAACCGTGATATTAGATTGAGCAGTAACCATGAACTATGTGCCAGTATTTTGTATGGCGAGAATTTTTAGAACAAGCAAAATCGATTTGCCATATCGGTAAAGCACACGAATCGAACTTAAAACTGAAATCGCGAATCGACGATTGAAAACAAAAGGCCCGTAACTCTTTTTACGCTATAATATGCAAATGGCTTACACCCTAGCAACGTCAATTCACTCGTATTCACTCGCCTATACAAATCAGTGATATTCCAAAACTCCTGTAAGGGTTTGATTTTGAAACGATTAAAGCAAAACTGACATTAAAAAGCTACAACGGTTTCAGCATTTCATTGCGAAAAAAGACAGATTTTCCCCTAATCGGAACAAGATCGGATAATGCGAAATCAATGATTGGTCTCTGTAGAAATGCCTCCGAAATCGAAAGGAGAAAACCAATTGTTTTACTAAAAACTCTCAGCCTCCCATACTCATGTACAACTAAGGAAATTTTCATGAAAAAATATTTTGTGTTTGTTACAAAAAAAGGTTCGGTGATAAGAGGTTTCGTCCCGGATATTTGCCACATACTTAAGAAATATAGACAAGTGTCATTTCCAATTATATAAACCATGATACACTTCCATCTAAACTGTCATAGAAAAGAACTGTTTAACAAACAATTCAGGAATACGATTGCCGAGAATGGCAAACAAGGATGAATACTGATAATGACTTTTTACTATTTTCGGTTCTTCATCCCAGTATAAAACCATGTGTCCTGTATTTGTTGTGGAGCCCAAGTGTAAATAAAAGTTGTAAGAGTATTGTAGATCAAAACTACTCTGTGTAAAAAATGTGGCAATATTTTCCAAATAGACATTGTACATGTACTACATGATTGTATATCAACTTCGCGAGAAAGCGGCTGTCTGTATAGAAGTCTATCTCTACTAGTAAACCTTACACTGAGGATCTTGGGCGCACCAATAGGCCCATTTGCAGAAACAAATCAAATTAATATCTTTCTTAAAAAATCATGTTGGTCCATTCACGATTGTCTAAGATTATACCCTACTTTAAAATCGCATTAGCGATTGACTAGTAGGGTGTTATTTGAATAATACTAGAAATCATGGTCTCCTTTATTTAAATTTTAAGAAATGTTTTTCTCTTTTTATCGATTAAAAAAGAATTACAGAGGGGGTTTTGGCAAGAGGGAAAAAAACTAGATACCAGCTACCGTATCATTTTTGTCTCCCGCTCGATACCTATGTAAATAGAATGAGATGCGAAATTCGATAAAAATCTGTTCGCTTTTACTGGTATTAAAGATTTAGAGGTCAACTCAACAAAGTCGCTGATTCTCGAGGACTTTCTTGATTGATTCGTTCACAGAGTTTTGTTCTAATATTTTTTGTCTCACATATTTGTCTGCTCATTGGGAAGTAAATAATAATGATGTATGGTGCGTGTGTGTGTGTGTGTGTACTTGCGTGAGTTTTGGAATATGTGTCTTGTTTTTCTTTCATTGTTTTTTCTCTGTATGTAACTATTTATATACCACAATATCTCCACCAATGGTGGCAATAAATTATTGTATTGTATACATACTGCGTTAATAATATGCAAACTTTTTTTCTTGGCGGGCCAAAGAATTTATGAAAGTTAAACAGTGTGTGGCTCATCGTTTTAGCTGATAAATTATGTCTAGGGACGAAATGATAAATTATGTCTAGGGACGAAATGATAATTTATGTCTAGCGACGAAATGATAATTTATGTCTAGGGACGAAATAAAGCAAAATGTTTGTTCCAATTATGGGGAATTTCGTATGCTCCACATAAACATCAAAAGAAACGTGATGGTTGTTTTTGACAGGGGATAAATACATTTGTTTGCAATAATTTTAATGTGGCGGTTTACCGTCACAATAGTAGGTGACGGTTAGCCATCAGATACTAGACTTCTCATTATACTTAAGAGATGAAGAGAATATTTTTTGTTTTCATGGAGGTATGAACCGAAAAAACTAATCACAATGTATGAATACGCGAAGCGGATTCATACATTGTGTGATTAGGTTTTTTGGTTCATACCTCCATGAAAACAAAAAATATTCTCTTCATTTCTTATAATTTAATAGTATCGAGCGAAAAAAGCAAAACCCCCACATCTTTTGACACCTTTTTGTATGGGACTATTTTGTGCGGAAGCATACAAAATCACTGCATGATCAAAATTGTGTTCATTGAGGTATGAATTCAATTGTTCGACCAATCAGAAGGCTCGTTTTTGATAGACGAAACTAACAATTAAATTATTTCCAAATGATACTTTAAACGTGTTTGGTTTTGTTTTGATGAGATCCTATAAACATAGTAATGATAGACAACTTGATTGTAACATAATCCATAATTCGAACCCATATATTTCTTTTATGAAGAAATAAATAAAGTAACCACAGTCTGAATCCATGAAATCAACAATAAATATGATGTTGATGGGTCGAAGATAAAGACGCCCATCTGCTACCAATACTTTCTTCAATAAGCATCTTGAGAGGAATTGGATTTGTTTGTATATTACTTTAGTCCCTTATAAATAGGAAAGCAATTGTTCAAGACGGGGTGATAAGTAGAGAGTTAGATAGATCACATTTATGATTGTGTAGGGTTTATGCTCTAATAGTAAAATATTTGAGTCCAATCAAAATCGTTGATACTATGTTATCTTGTATCGATGTTCATGTTTATTTTATTTTCAATCAATTAATTGTATGTAGAAAGTGAATAAGTTGGTCGGACAATTAAACTACACAATATGTTGTACAAGTACTTAGCCTTACATAGACCTGAACCTATGCTAGTATATCAATTTTCAAAGCACATTGTTTGTCGTACGTGATATTTTTCAATATAAAGAATTACCCCAACATACAAACTATTTTTACGACCCTTGCGCTCTTAGATATGAAATGATGGATAGAGAGGCTTAGTTGATGGAATGTGCATATTAAGCCATATCTTGGTAATTCATACTATGACATATTTAGAGAATTCAGAAAACAAAATATCATTTAATTCCTTATACTTTGTGCATTGTAGTATAACGTTGTTAGATAAATGGAAATCTTAGGAAATCATATATTACTTCAGCTCGAGAGTCAATTGAAACATTAGAGGAAAAATGTCCTTAGTTTGATTGTCCATCCCAAGACAGCCACAAGTACAACGCGATCAATACTGTCAGAACACGAAGAAGCGTCGAGACTAACGTCTGTGGAAAATTTAACACATCACTTTGTTTCTGATATAACGTTATATTTTCTAATGCGAATTCCTTTGTTTAGACAATCAATCACAATTGCACTAATGAAGAAAAATATATCACTTCTGGGGGGGGGGGGGGGGGGTCTTTGAAAAATGATAAAACAAGAGCCGTCGGAGACGGATGATGCTCCCCGAATAAGGCTTTTGTCACAAAACTGTATGCCAATATTGGAAAAAAAACTCCTTATTGAATGCAACTATTGTTTGAGAGTTATGCTCACAAGAAATTTGGAATTTTGACAAACATTGAAGGAATCTGTTTGGCTTCACAGGCCTGATTCCAGTAAAATTCAATATCATTATATGGTAAAGGGTTAAATATTTTACCTTGACCATCAAAGTTATCAATGAAGAATGTCTCCATACAAAAAATTAAGACTCTTACTTGAGAAATCTTGCAGAAATATAGACTGATTTATTTTAGATTAGGAAATATACGAAATGTAAAGCTACATGGCATTAAGCCCTCTATTAGCATGGTAAGATTCATTGGGTCAAAAATTGAAACAAGAAAACTAAAGTGTGCACTTATTTAGTAATATCATGCAGATACTTTTCAAAATAACACATTGCAAGTCAGTCACAGGATAACAGGCTTAAATGCAAATTGAGCTTGAATGGTGCCATATATTTGAATTAACAATGAAAGCTACACACAACGTAAAATCAAAATTATACTTACAATCCACAAGAAACTACTGTCGCAGTAGGAAATTGAACAGCACGCAATATATGGCACTAGACATCCTTCATTATATAAAAAGTTTTTGTCCCTAACAAAATCAGGGACCTTGGACGAGTGTGCCTTTAGGCCGACATAACCTTCCTCGCTACTTCCGTTCCATCCAGCTCTCCAGCTCCTTTGAAAGTGGTAGAAGATTTTTTCACCCATAATACACACTCATCAAAATTGAAGGATAAATCACCAAATGTCGTTTTCATTTTAGCAGCTAACTAATTCACAGACAGAAATAGCAATCACTTATCAGTTAGAAATTGACCTTGACATTGACCAAGAACTTTATCTAAGTTTCTGCTGAAAGGTCTTGACACAAGTAATAAACATATGAAAAATGCTTAAATATGATGGCAATATCACTTACCATTGCAAAATTATGGCCAATTTTAAAGTTTTAATTTCCCAAATTTTAACCTTGAGAAATGACATTGACCTTGAATGATGACCTTGAACTTGGTACCAACAGAAAGGGTTTGTCACAGGCAATGCACATGTGAAATATGAAGACTTCATCTATAGCTAATCAAAAGTTATTGCCAATTTTAGTAGGAAAAAAGACAATTAACGTAAAGGTAATAACATTAAGGCCCCTTTTCCCATGACACATTTTTTAAACGAAAATTCCCGTTAGTTTAAGGTCAAGGGGGTCTGATTTGCTACTCAAATATGAAATTTCATGAAATTCTAACAATTAGTCTTGGAGAAATTGGCAAAAAACTAGTTTTTAAATTAAGGCCCCTTTTTTCCATGACGCAGCCTTGAAATAAGAAAAATAAAAAAACGGGTCCGGCGACTATATGCTCCCCCGAATTTTTGGGGGAGAGCATAAAAAATATAAAACTTACCAGCAGCTTAATTCTGAAAGGTAGCCTAAATGTTGTAAATTTGAGAATAACGCTTTAATATTGTTGTTTTGCAATATTAGGCACCAAAAGAAAGCACACTACTCGTAACAAGTAGATCGAACAATCCATTTCAAACTCATTGAAAAACTGTTTTAAAATGAAAGGATAACATTGAATATCCATCCTTTTGTATAATAAAGTTTGCCGTACAATGGAGAAAAATGCGATTTTGATATGTTTAATAGTAAATCATTTCCTTTTAGCTAGCAACTATACGCTATTTAGACTGATTCAATGTGTATAATAAAGCGAAAATTAATATTTGACTCTTCTTATAGCCGTCAGTCGAAACGAAATGAGGACTGGCCAATTAGGTGTTAGACCTTCAAATGATTTACAGATGAAAACGTTACAAGACGACCGGTTCTTTTAAAGTCACTATTTAAATTTACAATAACAAATTAAGCTACAAACTTTCCAAATAACTTGATGTGACAGTGCATTTCATGTTGTAGTATCAAGTACATATCCTATTAAGTTCATACCAGAGAATTTGTTCATAGGCTGTAAAAAGTCTAATCCCTAGTTTTGCCGTAATTAAAGTGAGGTATCGATGTTTCTGAAACCTAGAAAAGAAAAAAATACCAAGTGCCGATAAATAGACTCAAACGAACATTTAATACTTTGAGTTAGGTCAGGTATTGTCTTTGTGTTAATCTAAAAGACCTAAAGTGGCTTTTTGAGGTTATATCGGAAAGTTTCGGCGGAATTCCAGGTTATTTTTAGATATCACGGAATTCGGCTGTCGACATCGAATGACCTCATTTGCATATGACCCGAAGTCAACTGAAGGAAATAAATTTACTAGCGAAACAGGCAACGTCCTATATCATGTAACATGAAAGGATTGATATTTACATACCGGCTAGCGAACATCATGATGACGTAACGATGACGTTGGTTTGATGTTATTTGAACTAAATGCAAGGTTCCAACGGTTATTCGCGCCACGTGAATGTCCTATAATCATCGTAACTGTCTCGTATTTATCTAAAAATAGATTAATAGCCTACGTAGGCTATTGGGGAAATGCCCAGCTTTTTTCTGATAAGCGACCTCATATTTTTGCAAAACTACTCTGCGGCATATTGTATTCAAAAAGTTTATGAGAGGAAATTAAAATAATTAAAATCTGTGACATGAAAAAAACATCGATACCTACCTTTAAAACTCTTTCAATAAGCTGCACTGTAATATGAAAAAGGATGAAAAGACGAACGGCTATACTTTATGATTACCTTACTATTTTACAATAAGGGGGTTTAAAGGTAGGTATCGATGGGTTTTTTTCATGTCACAGATTTTGATTATTCTCATTTCCTATTGTATACTACTTTAATACAATATTCTGAAAAGTAATTTTGTTTAAATCAGAGGTCGTTTATCCGATTAAACAACGGTATTTCCCTAATAGCCTACGTAGGCTTTTAATCTATTTTTAGATTTAGCCGAGACAGTTTCGAAGAATATTGGGTCATTCACGCGGTGCGTAAAACCGTTGGAATCCCGTATTCTGCTTGAATTAGCTCAAACAACGTCATCATTTCGTCACCAACACGTCATCGGAAGTTATGTTCGCTAGCTGTTCTTCAATTTTGTAGAGATCAGCACGAAACTGTCAAAAATATTAATACGAATATAGACACTTACCATTGTTTTGCGCTAACTATTTGATGTGACATAATTTAGGTCATTGATTGTTTCGCTTGTCAATTAGTTACCTTCGATTGACTTTGGGTCATATGCAAATGATGTCATGCGGTGTCGACAACCAAATTCCGTGATATCTTAAAATAACCTGGAATTCCGCTGAACATTTCCCAAATTACTAAAAAAGGCCACTTTAAGCCTATCAGATTACCGCGAAGACAATGTCTGACTAAAATTTAAGTGTTAAGCGTCCGTTTTAGCGTATATTTTGTCGACTGACAATTTTTTCTTATCTAGATTTCAGAAACACCGATACCCCCCTTTAAGGGGGTCAGCAAATTACCCCCATCCGCTAAAAAACAACTTTTGCTAATAACATTGATTGAAATAATGGAGGTTTAACGCCACTTTTAACAGTATTTTATTCATATCGCGGAGAGTTGAGGACCTTACTATGTATTCCTGTTATTTATCACAGCAGCACTACCAATACTTGCTTCCAAGCCTCTAGTTGCTCACCTCAAATACATTAAAGATTATCCACCAGTTGGTAAATAACAAATGTCGGGAAAGATATTTGCCGAGACCGGGGATCGAACTCTCGACTAAATGACGAGAAGTCCTACTGTAATAATTAGGATCATATTATAAAAAGATTCAATATTTAACTCATTGCTTTGTATAGAACAGCTTAGAACAGCGTTCAACTCGGATTAAAAAAGGTACTTTAGAAATTTAGATGGGACCTCCGCCGAATAAGGCCTGACCTTCGATTTGATATCCACGAAAAATAATATTTTTGTCGAAAGTTTTTAGACAAAACCGTTTTGAAAACTGATTAGGATTACCAAAGTTCTTATTAAAAAAAAATAACACCCCTCCCCCCCCCCCCCCAAAAAAAAACAACAACAGATATTTATTACTTCTCACAATAAATCATTCTGTTATGAATACTGTGGTTAATCAATGTGTACAGCAAAAAATTGCCACGCGTAACTTTTGTCTGTTACGCTTACGTGATATTGACAATATAAGTTTGCGCTTTGTTCGACTGATCCCGTCAATCGGGTTTTCAGACTTATTTTTTCACTAAACACTTGAGATATAGAACTAATTTTATGTGTTAGTCCGAAGTCATGAGTTACAGATTCGTTACACTCGATTATTTTTTGACAAAAATACAGTTATTGGACTTAAAACTTTCCTGATCTTCAATCTAAACGATGTTAGCCATTGAGCCGATTTTGATTCCGAGGCTGTAATATTGAGATATAGACCAGGGTTGGACTTCCTTTCCGTTCGACTAAAAATTGCTGAAAGTTTTCTAAATAACTGGATTGGTCGACTGATTTGGGTGTGAGAGTCTGTAATCATGACACTGCTTAGTGTCGCTCGGATTAAATTATTTTTGAGGAAAATATGGATGTTTAACTTGAAACTTTCACCTGAATTAAAATTTCCTTATTTCTTTATAAACGCCTGTAGATTTCAAGCTGATTTTGTTGCGCGAGTTCGCTTATATCATCCAGTTTGAGTTTCGTTTCAGCCTGCAGATTTTTGACGAACTTAACAGACATTGGACCCTCGGGAGAGGACTACTTCTCTCTGTGGTTCTTTAAAATTGCTCGTTTGCACAAAATTGCTCAATTCGTGGGTAGTTGAAATCCACACCACCACCTCAAGTGTTCACTAACGACAACATATTGTTGTACACGTAACAGTTGGTCTTTTGTTTTAGACTAATGTAATACTCGTATTTTCGTCATTTTTTGTAATTCTATACCTTAAAATGACCCAGACGGATTTATTATGGCATATCGCGTATCCACTAAAGTATGATTGTTGAGGCACGATCAAACGTACCTGACTGTCATGTTCTGTGACAGATGCAGAATGTAAATGTAACTTGAATATATCTTCCCCATAAAAAAACAAGACAAAAAAAAAAAAAAAAAAAAGCAAAAAACTAACAAAAAACAGTACCCCAGGCTCAAAAGCACAAATAATTATGAAGATTGAAAATATAAGATCGACATGATTCTACGCAGTAAGCCTACAATGCACGAAAGAAGTTTCTGTACTTTAAATTGTAACCCACCACAATTTGAAGGTAGGTATCGATGTTTTCCTTTATGTCAGATTTTGATTATTCTTATTCCCCTCGTAAACTGTTTTAGTACAATATTCGGAAAAGTAGTTTTGCTTAAATCAGAGGCCGATTATCTAAATAAATAAGCGTATTTCCCTAATAGCCTACGTAGGCTGTTAATTTATATTCAGATTTAGCCGAGACAGTTGCGAAGAATATTGGGTCATTCACGTATGCGTATAACCGTTGGAATCTCGTATTCAGATTGAATTTAACCAAACAACGTCATCGTTA
Organism: Fragum fragum; assembly: GCA_946902895.1. Classification (NCBI taxonomy): domain Eukaryota; kingdom Metazoa; phylum Mollusca; class Bivalvia; order Cardiida; family Cardiidae; genus Fragum; species Fragum fragum. Next base: position 77,096,275 of record OX336367.1, on the reverse strand, counting down.
CGTCATCAGGAATTATAATTTAGGACAACGATTGTTGCGCTTACCTTCCGTTGACTTTGGGTCATGAGCAAATGAAGTCATGCAGTGTCGACAATCACTTTTCGTGATATCTAAAAATAACCTGGAATTCCGATGAACCTACTTTAAGCCTATCAGATTACCGCGAGGACAATATCTGACTCATAGTTTGTTTGTTTGTTTGAATGGGGTTTTACGCCACTTTCAACAATCTTTCAGTTATATCGCGGCGGCTGGAGCACCTAACAATGGAATCCTGGTATTTCTCACACCAGTACTACCACCACATCCTTCCTAGCCTCCAGCTGCTATCCCACATAGGTCTACGATTATCGACCAATTGGTGAGAGACAAATAGTCGGAAAGGATGAGTGCCGCCGTCGGGAATCGAACCTGACGCATAGGGAAGTATCGATGTTTCTGAAACCTAGTTAAGAAAAATATACAAACTGCCGAAAAATACACTCAAACGAACATTTAATACTTTAAGTTGAGTCAGGTATTGTCTTGGCGGTAATCTAATTGGCCAAAAGTGGCTTTTTGTGGTTATATCGGAAAGGTTCAGCGGAACTCCAGGTTATTTTTAGATATCACGGAATTCGGCTGTCGACATCGAATGACCTCATTTGCATATGACCCAGTCAACTGAAGGAATTCATGTCACATGAAAGGGTTGACGCAAAACTATGGTAACTGTTAATATTCGTAATAACGCTTACGACAGATTCGACTGATCTTTACAGAATTAAAGACAGGCTAGCGAACATAACTCCGGATGACGTAACGGTGACCTTGGTTTGGTGTAATTTAAACTTAATGCAAGGTTCAAACGGTTATTCTGACCACGTGAATGGTCCTATATTCTTCGCAACTGTCTCGGGTTAATCTAAAAATAAATTAATAGCTAAAGTAGGCTATTAGGGAAATACCCTGCTTTTTTCTGATAAGCGAACCCAGATTTTGCAAAACTACTTTTAGCAATATTGTATTCAAATAGTATATGAGAGAAAAAAAAATATGATTAAAATCTGTGACATGAAAAAACATCGATACCTACCTTTAAGTATTAAAGGGAGGTATCGATGTTTCTGAAACATAGATAAGAAAACATTACCAAGTGACGATAAATAAGCTCAAACGAACATTCAGTACTTTAAGTTAGGTCAGGTATTGTCTTAGTGGTAATCTAATAGACCTAAAGTGGCTTTTTGTGATTATATTGGAAATGTTCAGCGGAAAACAAGGTTATTTTTAGATAAAAAGGAATTCGGCTGTCGACATCGAATGACCTCATTTGCATATGACCCAGTCAAATGAAGGTAACAAATTTACTAGCGAAACAGCCAATGTCCTAGATCATGTCACATGAAAGGCTTAGCAAAACTAAGGTAAGTGTAAATATTCGTAATAACGCTTACGTCAGTTTTGGGCTGATCTTTATAGATCTGCTAGCGAACATAACTCCTGATGACGCAACGATGACGTTGGTTTGATGTAATTTAAACTAAATGCAAGGTTTCAACGGTTATTCGCGCCACGTGAATGCCTCATAATCTTCGCAGCTGTCTCGGATTAATCTTAAAAAAAAGTTTATTAGGCTATAAAGGAAATACCCTGATTTGTTCTGATAAGCGACCTCAAATTTTAGCAAAACTACTTCGCGACATATTGTATTCAAATAGTATATGACAGGAAATAAAAATAATTAAAGTCTTTGACATGAAAAAAAACATCGATACCTGCGCCCGTTTTAGCGTATTTTTTTGGCGATTGATGTTTTTTTATCTATAGTTCAGAAACATCGATACTTCCTTTTAAGGTTTGTTCACACAAAACTCTGAGGTCAGTGATGACGTTTTTAATTTCGCTAGTCATTCAAACAAACAGCTAGGTCACGAAGATTTTTTTTTTTTTTTGGGGGGGGGGGTACTCTTTCAAATACTTGCTTGGTTTACTCAGATTGCATCTGCATATTCAAATGACCACAGCGGCTGTCAATCAAATAACAAGTCGATCAATGTCGATCAATGAAATCATTCATTGAGACCAGAAATGAGTTTTGATCTACATTGGCCACCATTTTGTTAACCTTTCTTGTTGGTTTGGCGACTAAAGGTGGGTATCGATGTTTTTTCATGTCACAGATTTTAATTATTCTTATTCCCTTTCAAACACTATTAAATAAAATATTCTGAAAAGCAGTTTTGAAAAAAAAAATGGGGTCAATTATCAGTATACACCGGGGTATTCCTCAAGTAGCTTACTTAGGCTGTTAGTCTGTTTTTAGATTGAGCCGAGACAGTTGATATGAATTTGGGTCACTCACGTGTTGCATTTTACCCCGCATTCAGTTTGAATTTGATCTAGCCAACGTAACGTCATCAAGAGGTATGCTCGCTAGCCATTCTTCAATTCTGTAAAGACCAGTCGAAAACTGTCGTAAGCGTTCAAACGAACATACACACTTACGGTAGTTTTGCGCTAACCGTTTGGTGTGACATGATTTAGGACAAAGGTTGCTTCGCTTGTGATTTTTTTTAACTTCCGTTGACTGTGGGTCATATGCAAATGAGGTCATGCGGTGTCGACAACCGAGTTCCTTGATATCTAAAATAACCTGGAATTTCACCGGGTCTTTCCTTTCTAACCACAAAAGACACTTTAGGCCTTTCAGATAACCGCGAAGATAAAGTCCGACTAAAATTAAAGTATTAAATGTTCATTTGGGCCTATTTTACGGCAAATTTTTTTTTGGCTTCAGAAACATCGATACCTCCTTTAAACATCATAACTACAGCTTATTTAAGCCGTAGTTATGACGTTTAGGTAGCCAACCAACTATACTACTCCTTTGTTGCATACTGCTGGCTAGAATTTCTTTAAAAGATAACATGATTTAAAATCGAAACGGGACTTCCTACTGGAGTCAATTGATGGGGCTAACCAAGTTAGTTGACGGGGCCAGAGATTTATCAATTACAGGACGAATAAATGAAAAGGCAATAACTTGTAACGATTTTTATTCAAGCGATGTATAAAACTACGAATAATAATGGTTCTTTTCCAATCTTTACCAATAGAATATGTAAAATGACGGCCCGCAAGAGCCATCGGCTGATATAAATATGCGTAGATGCTTTTAATTTTCGGATTTTTGTAGATGATATGCATTAGGACGACGAGGTTTAACAATTTAACGAGTGATTATCAATGTTTAAGATTTCAATTTGATAATCTATTTGTTTACCCAATCATTTAAATATTATTTATATCATTGTATCATTGTAACTTCGATCCAAGAATAAGGATAACCCATTTCTAGTGATGAGCGAGTGTCATCTGCAAATAGGTAAATACTAGATAATTTGTCGATAATATCAGATGAAAATATTTTACCTAATGTCGACCCTTGAGGGAACCTGCCTTAATACACATAGCTCTGAAAAACGACTACTAAAGATCGTTGACATCGATTTGATATGTAATCGATAAACTTATTGGAAGCTGCCTCTTAATTCCCGCTATATACAGTTTGTATAAAGACCTTTAAGCCAAACTTTACCTTAAGCTTTACATTATGTTAGGAAAGTGGACTCGTAGATTCGCATAAAATCCTTTTACAGTTACCGTCTGGCCAGACGCTTTCCCTATGTATAGATCTTCCGATGTATTCGCCTTGGGTAATTACGATAAAATTTAGTGTAATTGTGTTAAGCAAGGGCATTTCCTTTCAAGAATCATCGATATACGAATGGCTTGAAAAAACAATATTTGATTAATCAAAAACCGAATTATTGGTTTTCGACGGATTCATAGCGCCCCTCTTTCCTTTGACGTATAAGAGTAATACTATTATTTCAATATCTCATGGAATTTCGTTTTCAGCTAAACAAGCTCTCCCTTAATCTTTGTTTAACTTTTTGATTGATTCCACTTATTTACATATTCGGATGCTATGGGATCGATCTTTGGCAGCGGCACATATCCTTTCTGACATTTGTCTCTCACCAATGGGTGGATAATCGTAAACCTAAGTGGGATAGCATATGGGATCTAGGGAAGGATTTAGTGGTACTACTGGTGTGAGAAATACCAGGAATCCATTGTTAGGTGCTCCAGTCGTCGCGAGATGACCGAAATATTGTTAAAAGTGGCGTTAAACCCAATTCAATCGATCAATCAACACTCTACCAAAGGGCTGTATTCGAAATATTCTGCGCCGCCGTCATAGCGCAGTGGTTAGCGCGTCAGACTCCTAATCTCCAATCATGTGATGTCATGGGTCCGATACCCGGCGGCGGCACATTTCCTCTCCGACATCTGTCTCTCACCAATGGGTGGATAATTGTAAACAATGTCATTGCTACGCCATCAGGAGTTATATTCGCTAGCCGGGCTGCAATTCTATAGAGATCAATCCAAAACTGTCCAAAGCCTTGATACGAATATAGACACTTAACATAGTTTTGCGCTAATAATTTGATGTGACATAATTTAGGACAACGATTGCTTCGCTTACCCTCCGTTGACTTTGCCCGCAGGGTTCCCACTCTTTTGCATGTCAAAAATTTAAGGACTTTTCCAGGACTTTTCCAGGACCTTTTTGCAATTTTCAAGGACTTTTTTTTTTTCACAAGATCAGAACTGCTGTTCGACATACATTCCCTTTTCAAGTATGTACGAGTCCATGGTCAGAGAGACACTGCTGTTCCTTCAACATCAACAAATTCAAAATTTGGCAAACCACTCTGTAATTGAAGAACTGAAGCTGTCTCGTCAATAATTTACTTGTTTCCCTTTATTTTCAAACGGGTCAGACTAAGTAGTTGAGACTGGGGTTGTTGAAGGTCGGATAATTTGATTTTCACACCCATAAGATCTAACTGCACAAGGTGTACTTTATAATTATTTTTTCCTAATTCTCTGTGCCGCAACTGCTGCAGGATCGCAGACGACATATTTGAAGCTGAATCAACTGGACGACTGTATGGTAAATTCAAGCGTTGGAAAAACACAGACATCATTGTGCAAATTTTTTTTTCGGTCGATTTCAACATTTCTAGAGAGATTTCATAGCCATTTGCCGCACAAAAACCCGACTCTCATTAGGAAAAAGTTCAAAATACCAACCTACCTCGTTAAAACCAGTCTCGATGGAGGAAAATATCAATAATCCAAACCAGGAAATGAGAGTTGCTTCGACGTCGTCCATTTTGATTAATATCGATTACTTCCCTTAGAGGTATGGACTAAATCCTAGACTGATACCACTGTCGACTTTAGGTTAATAAAGCCCGGCTCTATTAAAGTCGACGGCGGTACCGGTCTAACTAAATCCCGGACTATTCCCGGACTTTCACCGGACCGAACAAATTCCCGTCGTTTTCACGACCGGGAGTCCCGATTTTGAAAATCACGGACTTTTCCCGTTTTCCCGGATAGCGTGGGAACCTTGCTTTGGGTCATATGCAAATGAAGTCATGCAGTGTCGACAACCACTTTCCGTGATATCTAAAAATAACCTGGAACACTTTAAGCCTATCGGATTACCGCGAGGACAATATCTGACTCAAATTTAAGTATTAAGCGTCCGTTTTAGCGACTTTTTTGTCGATTCATATTTTTTTTATCTAGAGTTCAGAAATATCGATACTTCCCTTTTAAGGTTTGTTTACATAAAAATCTGAGGTCAGTGATGACTTTAAAAATTTTGATAGTCATTCAAACAATCAGCTAGGTCACGAAGATTAAACACAAATTAGAATCAACAAGAAAAACACAAAATACTCTTTCTAGAGAACATTACCAAAACCCTGCTTTTGCATATCGAAGTAATAAAGGCCCTTGTTTACTTAAGTGACCAAATAAGCGATAGATTCTTTCCACTTTTTTCCTTCCTCGGAGGGCAGGTGTCGCTCTAATGGTTTGTTTGAATTGGGTTTAAGGCCGCTTTAATCAATTGTTCAGTCGCGGCGGCTTGAGCACCTAACAATTTATTCTGGTATATCTCGTATATCTCATTACATACGTTCCTGGCCTCCAGCTACTAACCCACTTAGGTTTACGATTATCAACCCATTTGTGAGAGTCAAATGTTAGAAAACCTATGTGCCGCCGCCGGGGATCGAACCCATGACAGCCCACAATTAAGGATTTGGATTCTGATATGCTACCAACTGCACTATGAAGATGCCACGACTGTATTTTGGTAGTACACCAGCATGACATATGTACATAAACCTGTCAAGTCGGGGTAAAATTGGTCTACAGATAGAGACTTGTTTGTATAGAGATCTTCAAAAAGCGTCATCTATAAATCATATCGTGAACATTGGGTGATGTTTCAGGTCGACTACTAAAATTCATTCGGTTATTACTTCTCAAGATTAAACTTACCTTGATCTTTAATTCCATGCATGACAGGGTGTTTCCCGTTTGCAATTGATGATTATTTTGTAACTTCTCGAGTAATGAGTAAGGCTGTTCGTATACTTCATTCGTTGCAAAAATCATAATGATCCGATCGTTAAGGCCATGTCGTCCCTCCGAGAAGGGAAAATTGGTTTAAATAGATTATCGTGTTTTTGGTCACAAAGGCAAACAAGAGTCTTTTTAATATCGATATACAAAAGAAGGGTACGAGAAAATGTCTCTGGAGTGAGAATTTTTAGTTTTTCTGGTCAATTTGAACTCGTGTTTTTTTTTTACTTTTGGAGATAGAATCGAAGGTACCCGATCTGCACCGGAAACGCTCGCTAATCTTTGGCATTGACAGTTATATTCACATGTGTTTATTACTATTTCGTTAATATCCATGACCTAGCTAATTGATTGAATGGCTAGCGAAAGCTAAATCGTCATCACTGACGTCATAGTGTTGTGGTGGGACACAATTTGAAAATTTTGAAACTTTTGTCATGAATTGTTGGCTTACTTCGTAGAATTCTTTCGATCTTAGGATTTCAATCGTCATATTTATCCTTGCTCTTGGTCCTTTAGTAAGTGTTCTTATATATTTTGTTGTCAACTTTTTGGGCAGATATGGCTTTTATAAAAAAGTGTTCACTGGCTTAAAGGTAGGTATCGAAATCTTTTTCATGTCACAAATTTTGATTATTTTCCTTTCCTTTCGTACAATTTCAATACAATATTCTGAAAGCAGTTTTGCGAAAATCAGTGGTCTTTTATCAGAATAAACCAGGGTATTTCCCTAACAGCCCACGTAGGCATTTAATCTATTCTATGTTCTCGGAAGGGGAGCATATTGTCGCCGCTTCGTCTGTCCGTCCGCCATTCCGTCCGTCCGGGGCGATTTCTCCATAACCTTTGGACTGAATCAAACGAAACTTACCATGTGATATTCCTATGATATAATGATGAATTTTGGGGGGTTTTTTTGTTGTTGTTTTTTATCCGAGGCCTCGTCATGGAAAAAGGAATCTTGTGGTAAAATATAGTTTTACTCAATTTCTCCAAGTCTAATGGTCAGAATTTAATGAAATTTCTTGTTTGAGTAGCAAATCAGATGCCCTTGACATGAATTATTTGAAATTTGCGGAAATAAGATGTGTCGTGGAAAAAGGGGAGGCTTTATACTTGATAGCTTTGCGTTAGCTGTCCATTTCTCTGCAACAAACTAACATCGGCCATTACTTTTGATTAACAAGAGGTATAGCCTTCATATTTCTCATGTGTATTGTTTATGAAAAACTTTCTGTTGGTACTTAGGTCAGGGTCATCTGTTAAGGCAAAGTCGTTCCTCAAGGTCAAAAGTTCAAAAACAATAACTTTTACATTGTCCATACGTTTACAATGGTGAGTGATATAACCTTCATATTTCACATGTCCGTTGCTTATGACATGACCTTTCTGTTGGTACTCAGTTCAAGGACATCTTTCAAGAACAAGGGCATATCTCAAGAACAAAATTTCGAAAATCTTTAACATTGTCTATAAGTTTAGAATGGTAAGTGATATAGCCTTCATATTACACATGTGTATTGCTTATGACATGACCTTTCTGTTGGTACTAAGTTCAAGGTCATCTTTCAAGATCAAGGTAATTTCTGAAGAACAAAATTTCGAAAATCTTTAACATTGTTAGTTTACAATTGTAAGTGAAACAGACTTCATATTATACATGTGCATTGTTATGACATGACCTTTCTGTTGGTGTTAAATTCAAGGTCATCAGTCAAGGTTAAAGGTAATTTCTCGAGGTCATAATTTCGGAAATTTTAACTTTAATATCGCCCATAAGTATACAATTGTAATTGGTATAGCCTTCATATTTTATATGTGCAATGCTTATGACATGACATTTCTGTTTGTACGAAGTTCAAGGTCATTGGTCAAGGTCAAATTGTCAAGGTCATTAATTTTCAAATATAACTCCTATACAAATTGCCAAAATTTCTTGTTCCTTTGCGTAAATGTTGTTTATTAAGTGCCCCAGTTAATGTTTATTTCAATTTTTGACTCAATGAACCTTACATTGCTAAAAGGGGGCTTAATGCCATGTAGATTTACATTTTTTATATTTCCTACTCTAAAATAAAGTTAGACTCTTAATTTTTGTATGTAGACAATTTTCATTGATAACTTTGGTGGTCAAGGTAAACTATTTAATACCATAAAATGATATTAAATTTCATTTTCGTATGTAGACAATTTTCATTGATAACTTAGGTGGTCAAGGTAAACTATTTAATACCATAAAATGATATTAAATTTCATTTTCGTATGTAGACATTTTTCATTGATAACTTTGGTGGTCAAGATAAACTATCTAATACCATATAATGATATTAAATTTTACAAGAATCAGCCCTGTGAAGCAAACAGATTCCTTCAATGTTTGTCAAACTACCAAATTTCTTGTGAACTGAACTCTCGTACTATAGTTGCATTCAATAAGAAATTTTTGTCCAATCATGACATACAGTTTTGTAACAAAACCCTTATTCGGAGAGCATAATCCGTCTCCGACGGTTTTTGATAGATAAGGCAGAGACAGTTGAAAAGGATATTGGGTAATTAAACCGGTGCGTTTAACCGTTAGGATCCCGCATTTGGTTTGAATATGCTCAAACCAACGCCATCGTTACGTCATCGGGAGTTATGTAAGCTAGCCGGTCTTCAATTCAGTACAAAACTACCGTAATCGCCAATACAAACGTAGACACTTGCCTTGGTTTTGTGCTAATAATTTGGTATGAGATGTTTAAAGGTAGGTATCGATGTTTTTTCATGTCACTAATTTTAATTATTTTCATTTCCTGTCATATACTATTTGAATACAATATTCCGAAAAGTAGTTTTGCAAAAATCTGAGGTCTCTTATCAGAAAAAAGCAGGGTATTTTCCAAGTAGCCTACGTAGGCTATTTATCTATTTTTAGACAGTTGCAAAGAACATAGGATCCTTCACGTGGTGCGATTGATTGTTTGAATTTGATTTAACGCCGCTTTTAACAGTATTTCAGGAATATCGCGGCGGCTGGAGATCCTAACAATGGATCCCTGGTATTTCTCACACCAGTACTACCACATTCTTTACTAGCCTCCAGCTGCTATCCCACTTAGGTTTAGGTGTTGAAAAGAAAATGTGCCGCCGCCGGGGACTGAACCCATGACATATCGCGTGGTACGAATAACCGTTGGAACACCAACCTCATCAGGAGTCATGGTCGTTAGCCGGTCTTTTATTCTGTAAAGATCGGCCCAAAACTGTCGTAAGCATTATTACGTATATGATCAGGTATCTTAGTTTTGCGCTTACCCTTTCATTTGACATGATTTAGGAGGATGACTGTTTCGCTAGTAAATTTGTTACCTTCAGTTGACTCTGGGTCATATGCAAATGAGGGCATTCGATGTCGACAGCTGAATTCCGTGATATCTAAATATAACCTGAAATTTCGCTGAACCATTCCGATATAACCACAAAAGCCACTTAGGCCTATTAGATTACCGCCAAGACAATACCTGACTCAACTTAAAGTATAAGAGTCATATCTTCCCTCCCAGGGAGGAAAGAAAATTGAACAATCTATCGTTTATTTCGACACTAAATGAAACTAGACCCTTCGTAATATCAATATGCAAAAGGAGGGTATGAGTGCATTCTCTGGAAAGATAGTTTTGTGTTTTTCTTATCAATTTTAACTCGTGTTTGTTTACATGTTTAAATCGAGTCGAATGCACAAGATACTTTACCAAAAATGATCGATTGTCTTCAGCTTTGACAGACATATACCCTTGCGCTAATGACTAAACTTTACGGAGGCATTCGTTAATCTCTGTGACCTTATTAGTTGATTGAATGACTAGCGAAAGTTAGAACGTCATCATTGACTTCATATATTTATGTAAACAAACCATAAATAGTGGTGGGTCACAATTCAAAATATTGAATCTTCTTTCATGAATTTTAGGCTCGCCGCGTAGAAATGTTTTGACCTTTTAGTTTCATTCGTCATATTTATTCATACTGTTTGGCCTCGAGTATAGTTTTCTTGTTAATTTTGTTATGTGTTTTTTTTTTTTAAGGGGGGGGGGAGAAAGACATATGGCTTCAATTGTACGTTTGAGTGTATTTTTTACAGAGCCCAGTTGGTGACATTCTGTACAAATTTTTAATTCGTTTTAACGAAATATTAAATCGTTATCATGAAATATTAAATCGTTAAAATGAAATATTAATTCGTTAAAACGAAATATTTATTCGCTAAAACAAAATAGTATTTCGATAAAATGAAATATAAATTCGTTATTACGATATATTAAATCGTTAAAACGAAATATTTATTCGTTAAAATGAAATAGTATTTTGTTAAATCGAAATACTAAATCGTTATAACGAAATATTAAATAGTTTAATCGAAGTACTTAATCGTTTAAACGAAATATTAATTCGTTATCAGAAATATTAAATTGTTAAAAGGAAATATTTATTCGTTAAAACGAAATATTATTTCAATAAAACGAAATATTAAATTGTTATAACGAATTATTAATTCATTTAATCGAAATGCTAAATCGTTTTAATGAACTATTAAGTTGTTAAATCAAAATACTAAATCGTTCTAACGAATTATCAAATCGTTAAAACGAAATATTAATTTGTTATTATGATATAATATTTCGTTTTAGCAAAATATTAATTAGTTAAAACGAAATACTAATTCGTTTTAATGATATATTAAATTGTTTAATCGAATTACTTAATCGTTTCAACAAAATATTAAATCGTTAAAACGAAATATTTATATTTGTAATGCAGTCTCGGACATACCGCTTCTATTGAGTCAACTCCAAGAGAAATTTATCTCCTCCTTTTGTCATGCTGTTTTAACGTTTAATCAATATCAAAATGCTTGATGTTGAGTTCTGCAGAGTGAGAGATCACTGCTGTATGTCATGTATGTGATTCAAAACATTTATCAGGGAACTATTTCCATGTAGAAACTGACATTTGAAGTTGGTACCCTAAAAGACTTTCACTTCCGAGCCTAAAGTCTTTTCATAAGTTGATGTGCAGAATGAAGATTTGCGAAAAAAATATCCCTAATGATAGCATTATCCTGGCCTGTAATTCAAGATCAAAGACTGCTCTTTAAGACGGACTAAGATTTAAGTCCAAACAAAACTTTTGGGAGAAGCTACAGATTGTGAAAATGGGCCCTTTTGCTCTTTATTTAATGAGACAAAAACGGACAGGAGTGTAACCTATTCTGTCTTCATGTGGCGGAGGGTAACAACCGGGTCTTACGAAACATACTATTTCGTTTTTGTTTTAAGCATATTTTATTGTCATTTATGTACAAACATTACAAATTACATTATACAACAAATGTTCATATAAGTCTGGCAAAGGGGTCCGGCCACAAGTTCTTCCAACTTAGATTCGGCCGTTCCCCTTTGGAAGTACATACATAATTTAATGTCTTCTATATTTGTTCATTAAAGAAATGACAAGATAAATATGAAAAAAAGAATGAGAAAACAATTTATCCAATTATGGAAGTAAACAACTGAAGATAAAGAATTTAAACTAGTGTTTGGGATGTTTGCAGGTAGAAGACAAATAATTATTTTTGGGATCATTTCAGAAAATGTTGGATGTTGTTGAGAATGTTTATCTGTCTGTCGGGCTACCGGCCGCGATCGCGGATCACACGAAATTTAAGCAATTCGTACAGGTATTACTGCTCGACGTTGTCATTTAACCTCTCGGTGTCTTTAATAAAGTTTTGGACACATTGAAATATTGTTGAATTTCTTCTAAACTTAATTGTGTTGATCCATAGAGTAAAAACTTCGAACTTAGAGAATGAAAGCGACGTAGTTTGTGCAACATTTTAACTCTTTGGGCTGTAAAACGTGTACATTGAAAAAGGTAATGCTCCACATCCTCAATTGGATAACCACAGTTACATCTTGGGTCAGGCGATAAATGGTTGATAAAAAGATCAGAGTTGCATTGGTTTCGTAGTCTGTTATGATATACAGAGATTTTTCTTTCTCCAACAAAAAAATGACGCGGTACCTCGTGATTAGCAAATGTTCGTAATGATGAGGACTTAAATAAAGATAAGGAATCGATTGATTTTATAGGATTAGGAAGCTCATTCCATAAGGAAACAGCTGATGGAAAAAAGATTTTGAGAATAATTCTGTTCTACAAACGATTGCATCAATGTCATCAGCATTACGAAGGGAATAACTTGTTCTATTGTTTACTTGTTGTAGAAATAAGTCAGAGAGATAATTTGGGTTGAGACCATTGACTATTTCATAAATGAGAACAAGCTTTTGGTATTTACGTCTATTTTCTTAACTTAGCCAGCCGATTTCTTTGTATATGTTGTCCAAAGATGTTGATCTAGTTAAACCAGTTACAATTCTGGCTGCATCTATTTGTATTTTTTCCATGGAATCTTTTTCGCGCGTACTACAGTTATCCCAAACCACCGCCGCATATTCAAGAGTTGGACGCAAGAAAGAAACGTAGATTTGGTTCAGTGATTCACGCTTGAGTTTGAATTTTATATTTCTCATCATTCCTTGTAATTTAGAGGCTGATTTGATCAAGTTATCAATATGTATTTTCCATTACTACTTAGAGTTAATCCAAGATGCTTGTGATAATCCACAAATTGTACATTAACCATATTAAATAAAAGGTTCGGATTTTCTGTGGTTTTATTTGAGAATGACATGGCCACTGTTTTTGAAGGATTGAAATCTACTAACCATTGCTCTGCCCATTTTGAGATCATGTAGAGGTCGTGATTTAGAATACCTTGGATATCGTAAATATGTGTTGCTGAGCAGGCCAATAATGTATCGTCCGCAAAAAGGCGGGATATACTTAACAAATTTTCGGAGATATCATTCACGCACACTATAAAGAGTAGAGGACCCAGGACTGAGCCTTGTGGGACACCGGCATTAATTGACCTTGACCTTGATCGAATTGTGTTGACTATGACTGACTGCTTACGTCTTGCTAGATAATTGGTGAACCAGTTTAGAAGGGACCCATTTATTCCGTATTGACGAAGTTTGAATAAAAGCCTTTTGTGCTATCAAAAGCTTTAGATATATCACAGAAGACCATGCAGAGATTTTGCTTAGAATCAAGCGACGAAACAATTTGGTGGTATATCTCAAGCAATTGATAAATTGCAGAATGACCACGAAGAAAACCCGATTGTTTTTCGTATAGCAAATTATTGATATATAAATGGTTGTTCACATGTTTATAGATACATCTTTCCATAAGCTTACCGATACAGCTTAAAAGGGAGATTGGTCGGTAGTTAGCCGCTAACGATTTGTCTCCCTTTTTGAAAATAGGACATACCAGTGCCTCTTTCCATTTAGTTGGGAAAACTTGATCCTGCAGAGATTTATTGAATAGTTTAGAGAGTGGGATAGATATACTTGATTTTACATTTTTAATACTTTATGGCTGATAAGATCGGGACCAGAAGCTTTATCAATTGATAATGTAGATATAATACCTTCTATTTCTTCAGAGGATAATGTAATACTTTCGAGCTTGCAGTTAGTTTTGGGTGAAAAAAGAGGCAATTGAGCATTCAAATCATTAATATTCGAGATAGATGAAAAATATTCATTGAGACAATCTGCCTTTTCTAAGTCAGTACAATGGAGTATATCTTCGTTATTTTCAATAGTTCTTAAAACGGGTATCGAGCCTATATTTGAGTTAGCATTTACTAAGCTTCGTAAATATTTCCAATACTTTTGCCGATCATCGAGGCGAAAATTTGACAAACAGTCATCAATATGGTTGAAATAACGTTCTTTTGCTGATTTTTTAAGATTTTTCACTCGATTTCTTAAATATTTATATTTATTCCAGTCAGAGACTCGACCTTTACTTGATGCGATTTTCTTTTGACGGTCTCGTTGTGTTGTCCATCGTCTAATTTCGGAGTCGTACCATGGTTTGTCGTTTGGTCTTATTGTTATCTCTTTCGATGGGATACATAGGGTCATCATTTCTAATAGTCTATTCGTGAAGCGTTCACATCCGTCGTTAATGTCACAGTTGTCCAGAAAGTCCCAATTTTCTACCAATATTAGTCGGTTTCATTCGTCGAAGTCTGCGCGGTTGTAGAACCAAACCCTTCTTTTGGTACATAGCATAGGTATTTCTGTGAATTTCAAAATGATCATTGTTGCTTTATGATCGCTTATGTCGGGGTCGATTTCGAGGGTATCAGCGTGTATAACATTTGAGAGGTTGGTTAAAAGAATCGGATCGATCAGTGTGGCCGAGTAATTGGTAACTCTAGTTGGTTTGTTTATTACGTTTGTCAAGTTATTGATAAACATTATATTTGAGAGTTGAGTCTCCTTATCGTCTAATAAATTCTGATTTAGATCTCCAACTACGACAATATTTGTATTTGATTCAGAGGCTTTTTCTAATGACAAGTTGAGACTTTCCCAGAATCCAACAGGAGTACTCGGAGATCTGTATACGGTACAAAGTAGGAAGGATGTCGTGTGGTATTTAACCTCGATCCATAGACAATGAATGGAAGCGTGTTCAAGGTCGGTCCTACGTTTTGAAAAATGGAGTTCGTAACGTATACAAGAAGCCCACCAGAAAGCGACGTGAGATCTTTCCTATACAAAGAGCTGCTATGGTTATCTACTACAAGATCTAAATCAGGAATGCTGGTGTTTAGATGAGTTTCAGTGAAGCACATTATATCGAAATCTAAAAGGTGATCCTTAATAAAGGACAGCTTGTTGCGTATACTACGGATATTAAGATGGATAATGGAAAGTTTATTATTATGAGTTGGTGGTATATTTTTAATAGGGCCGGGATTTAATTCAATATCCCCTGACGTTAATAGTGAGATTAACAAACTAAAAAGAAAGGATAAAAACAGTATTTCTTTACAAGAAGTGGTGAAATACAATGTCGCGTGATGGCCATGTCTAAGAAAGTGAAGAAACATTTGAAACAATAAATTGATTAGGTTCATCGAGTAAAGACAGCGTCCGACGCATCTATGAGTACACATATAAAAGTTTCCGATAGATGCACGCCAGGAGGCAATATCATTCCCTATGGTGGATCGTACAACTTACATAAATCCTGGGGGCGATTTTCACAATCTGTAGCTCCTCCCAAAAGTTTAGCTTGGACTTAAATCTTAGTCCCTCTTAAAGAGCAGTCTTTGGTCTTGAATTACAGGCCAGGATAATGCTATCATTAGGGATATTTTTTTTCGCAAATCTTCATTCTGCACATCAACCCATGAAAATACTTTATGGTTTTAAACTCTTTATATAATTTTCAAAAATCCAAAGTTGTGATGGCACGTGGTCACGAATCAGCCAATCAGTAAATAGCACCAGGATGAGTGACGGATTTCCGTCACTCTTCTTGGTGCTAATTGGTATTTGTCCTTATATATTTAATTAGTCTGTCGGGAACGGTCAGCTACGGTAAAAATATAACGATGTGATGAGAATCCGTCACAATGAATGGTGACAGTAAGCTATCAGAAATTTGACTGGTAACCACAGTAAACGCAAGGGTTCTCTACTGTGTTATTATAAGCATATATGTGCATTTATGTTTAGGGTTTTGGCAGTCGGGGGCTGTTACGACGCGGACAGCTCAAGCTGTTCACGTGTGACCTATACTGTTTCTCCTACCCCTTAACTTTGTTATAAATTATTTCGTAATAACGAAATAGTAAATCGTTAAAACGAATTGCTAAATCGTTTTAACGAGATGTTAATTCGTTTTAACGAAATACTAATTCGTTAAAACGAAATACTAATTCGTGCGTTTGGTCCATACATTAATTAATTTAGGATATGGTGTCATAGTAGACAGCCTTATAGAACATCCAATAGGCTTAGGCCTATATTGATAACGTTGCTTAACGCTAAGATCTTGAACTTAATAGAAACGTCTCAGTAGTTTAAGGTTACTGTGGTCACATGGCATAGTCAAATTGTAATGTTTTTTTTAAAACCATACAATGATTGCTGAGATTCATCTTTGAAATGTGGGCATTAACACTTACGCAATCAAAAGGGGGTTAGAGCACGTAAAGTTGGCTTCTTGACGTCATCCAGAGGCCGAACCCTTCTCAACCCGCCAAAATCTGTTACAGTACCAAAGATTATGCAAATTAGAAGATTATATAGTATTTGCGCTCGACTAGCACTCGGCTAGCATATTTTTTGTCGAGCATTTTTTTGATGGTATGATCTCCCACAAACTTTTCATCAGCTAGTTAGCCGTAAGAGATATTCTGCTTAATATGGAAAAAGATTTCGTTATTATCAAAACTTTCGGAACACCCTTCCTAATGAAAACTATTTACATGTATTTAAACGGTTGCAGTTCTTTATATGGTGTGGTGCTTTCCGGTAAGATATCGAGAACTTTCGGTAGATTATCACTTATTATTAAATGCTTTCCGTTGAATTATCGAGATTTTGTTCTCGGTAGCCTAATCTATTGGTAATTTCATCACAGAAAAAGTGATACTGTGACCCGTCAGGCGAAGTGGGAACATCTGGGTAGTGCGTAAAGTGTCGACCCTAGTCAGACTTCATGGATTGCGCAGGCCGACTAGGATCAAACTTTCGCACTTGTTAATCAAGAACTGGTGATCATTACACTCCCTGTATAAGAAATTTTTAAATCCGACCTATGGTTAACCTTTATTTGATGTGATTTCTTTTTCAAATATCTATTTTAGAAATTTCCCAGATGGTCTCCTTTTGTGTGAATTAAACCCCGACTGCGGCACTGTAACATAATCAACGATTCGAGCCTATTGTCGAAGCTCATATATTTCTTTCATGAAGAAATTAGTAGAGTAGCCACGATCCGAATCCAGGAAATCAATACTAGATATTATGTTGATGGGTCGAAGATAACCACGCCCATCTGCTGCCAATACTTTATTGAATGAACGTTTTTGATAGGAAGATGCGAAACAAGATATTTGATTTGTTGACTAATATTTTGGTCCCATATAAATAGAAAAGCAAATGCGCAAGACGAGGGAAGAGCCGGGAGTTCGAAATGAGATAGATCACGTATATGAATGTGTGGGGCTTATGCTCCCAGAGTAAAAATTGTATGATGTAAACAGCAGTTTGGAGTTATTGTTAATTTATCCACTATACGATCACTTAGAAGAAACATTGTAGAAACAAGAGAAAAGGCCGAGATTATATTACATGTTTAATTTGGTGCAGAGTGACCAGGATCGACTAACAGTCGGGTTACGGCCTTAGTATAATTAGTTCGTAGATCAAAATCAGAAGGAGATTTAAGTACTTCAAATGCTAGTAGAAGACATTTTTGAAAAAAAAAAAAAAAAAAAAACGTCCACATTTAATCGATATTTTGTGAAGCACTCGGACGGTTAAATCGAGGAAATCATTGCTATAATTTCGATGCAATATTGCTATAATTTCGATGCAATTCTGAAACATTTGGATACATTTAGTTTTCGAGCGGACCGATTTAGAGCGACGGGCCTTGGTGAAGAAAATTCGACAGTTACAACCGACAAAGGAAAAGACAATTTCACGATATTTTATTTTATCGTGAGTATTTTGTAAATATTTTGAACATGACTTCTAGTCAAAACCAGCCAGATTTAGGGCCATTATTCGAAACTTTTCTGAGCAACTCGGGGGTTTAAAAGATGCATTTCAGGCTCCGGATGTATCTCAAATTGTTCCAACCTTAAAGGGAGATTCTCAAGAATTTCAAAATTGGATTAAAGCCATAGATAGGTACGCTTTATTGGCTCGAATTCCGGAAGACCAAAAATGTTTGATTGCTTTACAAACTTCAGCCGGTATAGTAGCCGACTTTTTACAAAGGTATTTGCAATCGCGTCCTATTTGTAAATGGGAAAATTTAAAATTGGAATTAAATTCGAGGTTCGCGTTCGTGACGGACCACATGCATGCGCTTACCCTCCTATCCAGGGATAGACAGAGTCATAGGGAAAAGGTGCAAGTATTCGCTGAACGTTTGTTGATACTTGCCACGCAAGCGTTTGGGGAACAAGGAGGTCCGGTTATGGAGCAACAATTGATCGGATATTTCATTGATGGAATAAGAGAAAATGCAGTTAAAATGCGGGTCCTGTGTTAAAATCCAACAACTTTTCAGGATGCTGTGAAAGTCGCAACTTTTGAACAAGATTTATTGAATAGATTTCAATTGCGAGTACAAAATACACAAAATACGCGTAGCGAAGAGCCGATGGAAGTCGCTCTTTCCAGGCCAAAACAATGTTTTAAGTGTCATCGTTATGGACACACTAGGAGAGATTGTCGTTTTGACAACGATGGTAAATCAAAGAGAAAAAACTAGTCAAGACTGTGCGTACTGAAGCCGCCGTACGGACGAAAATAGAAAACAAAAATATAAAATCAATCTTTCAGGAAATCCAAATTCTACTTTAGTAGATTTAGGAAAACAAAAATATCGCGCATTAGTAGATACCGGCGCAGAATTATATTTAATGCATAGAAGAGTTTATCAGAGTTTTAAAAATAAACCGAAATTATTCAAAAAGGCTATTTGTTTACAATCCGTAAATGGTCAATCTCTAAGTATTAATGGCTGTGTGAAGATTTCATTTAAGGTCAATGATTTAACGCTGAAGCATACATTTGTAGTCGTAAAAGATATTAACAGAAATTTAATTTAAGGTCATGATTGGTTAAAAGAAAATGGCGTAAGGATTTACTTTGATTTAGGAATGTTACGTATTGATAAGACTTACGTTAAAATGCAAGAGGATGTGCATGTGTCATCTTTTGTACGTCTCAAAGAAAAATTAGTTATCAAACCCTCTACTTGTTGCGTCGTTGATTGTCGCATACAAAGAAATCTTGGGATCGAGAAAAATATACTTTGTGAAATACAAGGTATGAACCGGGTATTTCTCTTGTGAACTCGGTAAACACGTGCAAAGGTAAAAAGTTAGAAATGATGTTTACAAACAGTACCGGAAAATAAGTCAAGCTAAAGCGGGGCAGTGTTGTAGCTCTAGCAACACGGTTAGTGAGCAAAATTGTGTCTCTTGAAATAAAGAGATTGCAGCTAATCAGGAAAATAAGTCGAACATGGATCTGTCATGATTTACGCTGTTCGGAAAATTATCGGAAAAAAATGTCGCAATTGATTATTTAGATGGAGATTTATTCGCGACTAGTTTTAGGGATTTGACTGGAACCGATACCTTTCAAATGACTATCGATACTGGAGATCATCCGCCTATTAAATGTATGCCATATAGGGCACCCTTAACCGACAGAAAAAGAATAGAGGATGCTGTGCGAGAAATGCTAGATGCTAAATTGATAGAAAAATCCAGAACAAGTTGGTGTTTTCCCGTACTAATTCTTATTAAACCCAATAAGACTACGAGATTTTGTGTTGACTTTAGATAATTTAATAAGATAACAAAGAAAATGACGTATCCGTTACCGTCAATAGATGATATATTGTCACGTTTGAGCGAAGGAAAAATCTTTTCAAGTTCAGCCTTATTTTCAGGGTATTAAAATGTAAAATTAGATCCTAAAACTAAGGAGAAGGCAACATTTACAACTCATCTCGGAAATTACACCTTTAACGCTCTTTGATTTGGTTAAGTTAATGCCCCTTCTTTGTTTCAAGAGCTGATGAACACCGTTTTGGAAGGGTTACCATTTGCATTTCCATATATAGACGACATAGCCATAGTTTCCGAAACGCCCGAACAACATTTCGATCATATAAAACAAGTATTTGACAGGTTACGTCAACATAAACTGAAAATCAAATTGAAGAAGTGTAATTTCTTTAGGGACGAAATGCTTTATTTAGGATTCATAGTGAGTAAAAATGGAATAGCTCCAGATCAGGAAAAGGTTAAGGCCATTAGAGATATTGATTCGCCAAAAACCGTAAGACAAGTCAGATCGTTCTTAGGTTGTATTGGGTTCTATAGGAGGTTCGTACCTAACTTTTCTCAAATTGCAGAACCACTTATTGCTCTTACGCACAACTTCAAAAAGTTGCAATGGGAAGAAAAAGAACAAGAGGCATTTTAATTTTTAAAGAAAAGTTTTGAAACTATCCCTTTACTCGCCTACCCAGATGTAAACAAACCATATAATCTGTATGTCGATGCAAGTTTCGGCGCAGTAGCTGCAGCACTGACACAGCCAATGTCGGAGGATGATGAGCCGTATCCAATAAAAGGTTTTAAAAATGAAAAGCCGATATATTTCTTGTCCCAGAAATTAAGTCCAACTCAACAAAGATATTCAGTTATTGACAAAGAAGCGTGGGCTATTGTATTCGCTCTTCACAAATTGCACCATTATTTACACAATAGTAAATTTACGATCTACTCTGACCACGCGCCGTTACAATACCTGTTAAAAGGTGATATTAGAAATAGGAGAATACAACAATGGACGTTGAATATTCTAGGGTATGACACAGGAATAAAACATTAAAAAGGAAAAGAAAATTTTGTTTCTGATTTTCTTACTAGAACTCCCACAAAGAGTGATAATGAAACATTACAAGAAAACGAGAAACCTGAAGACAGATTACAGGAAGATGATATTTTTATAAATGATCTCTATCCAGTCAAGTAATCAAACAACGAGGATACTTTAATCTGCAATGGACAATGAGTTTTCCGGACAATCAAACAAATGAATAAATGCATCATTAGAACTCATCATGAATGAACCCTTCTCCAAATAATTTTGTCCCCGAAATAAAACACTGGAAATTGAAATACAAAAGATGGCTGGTTCTTGACTTAAACGATGTTCAAAAGTTCGCAAAGTACAAGTATGAGGTCGGGATATACTCAAATGTATAGATGTCATAGAAATGATTCGTCTATAGGCAAGGACATTATGCCTAGTCCCGACTAAGAATAAAATTGTCTGTTGCCTCAACAGCAGAGTAGTGTAGTGACTATAGAAAACGTTGTAATATTAATGTTATCATGGGTGTTAAATAGTATTCCTTTATAGAGTTGTTTCATAAAATTAATGATACTTGGACTCTATTGGGCTAACCCAGACAACATGATTTCAAAAAGATTGAATTTAGCTGAATTGAATATATCACCGCTGACTTATGATAAATGTGTATATGTTTTAAATAGTTCATTATATGTACTTGTATATGACATATCTGAAGGGATATTGCAAAGGGGATTTAAAGTCGCTTTCTTACCTAAGATATATATTTAACCACGATATATCTCAAAAGACAGAGGCAAATGTATCATAATCCATGATTCGAGCCTATTGTGGAAGCTCATATATTTCTTTCACGAAGAAATTAGTAGAGTAGCCACGGTCCGAATCCATGAAATCAATACTAGATATTATGTTGATGGGTCGAAGATAAACACGCCCATCTGCTGCCAATACTTTCTTGAATGAACATTTTTGAGAGGAAGATGCGAAACAAGATATTTGATTTGTTGACATAATATTTTGGTCCCATATAAATAAGGAAGCAAATGCGCAAGACGAGGGAAGAGCCGGGAGTTCGAAATGGGATAGATCACGTATATGAATGTGTGGGGCTTATGCTCCCAGAGTAGTTTAGACGAAATAAATATTGTATGATGTAAACAGCAGTTTGGAGTTATTGTTATTTATCCACTATACGATAACTAAGCAGAAACATTGTAGAAACAGGAGAAAAGGCGCGTTTTTAAGATTTTTTAAGGTTTCTAAGCAGGATATCTCACGCGATTCAGTTAAAAATTGTAAGACGCGGCGCGATATACCCTAATTAAAATTCTTAAGAAATCTTAAAATTCTATATCTTAAAAGAAACACGCCTATCCTTTCGTTCTTTTTACCATATTTGAAATCTCTAAGCGAGGCCAATTACATGTTTATACCCGTGACATCATGATCTTGCCGGGCAGTCATATGCGAAATGTTGAAAGTTCGTGTTACATCCTAAATACGAGGAGAAAATGCCTTGCAAGTTTTAGTTCCGAAGTAATCAGGCTAGATTTTGCATCATTCGCCTTACAAATTTAATCCACGTGTGACTTTTTCGATATACTTCCCGAACTGAATGCAGTTGTTATAATGTCATGGCAACGCCTGTGGATGGCGCAGCAGATAATTTCATTTCTGTATTTGGCTTTCTTCTATACATATCTTCTCTAACATTATATAACCTGAAATGTTTAAAATTCTCTCACCCATATCGATCTGATGTATTTATTGCTGAATTATCCCGAAAAATACATTTGCATAATGACCAATTAGCACTTCTATCACTTAATCATTCATAGGTAAATGTGTATTGGCATATATTGTATACTCTTGTCATTACAGGGAATCAGTAATCATTAATACTAAGGAATACACACCTAACTCAAATACATTATGCTTCTTGCACATAGTTTAAAGAGCTCTTGCAATGAGAATTTATTTTTATTTAACTAAAATCTGTAAGGTTTACTAAACTCATAATTTTTTTATTTCTGAAAAAAAAAATATGAATCGAATTAGAAAATCACAAAAGACCGTTTTATCTCACCTGTGAGAAATAATCAAACAGAGGTTTTACCGGAAGTGACGTCATCAGATGGAGTTAAATTATAGCAGCCTTTGTTTACATTGAAATTGACACCATAAATTTGACGATTTATTTGTTATTAGGACAAGATTTTTTTTAAAAAAGAGATTATCCGATATAGTCAAGCCTATTGGTACAGAAATGCCAAAATCAGACGGGACGAAAAGTAAAAAATCGCCGCGAACCGGGAAATACTTTGTTGCCTACGGATGCACAACAACTTACGCAGACGGAATTTCGTTGCATTTTTTCCCGTCGGAAATTAAACCAGAACTTCGTCGTCAATAGACAAACTTTGTTAAAATGAAAAGGAAAGACTTTTTCAGTGCAACGCAGTATTCAGTTTTGTGTGAGAAACACTTCACGAGTGACTGCTATCCGATTGAATACGAGATCAAGAAGTCGATGAACATTCCTATACCCCTCAAACGACTCCTTCCTAACGCTGTACCAACTATACATTCTGAGAGGACACAGCCAATACAAAATGATCAGCGAATTTCGGAGTCCTTAAACAGACCATTTATGATTCAACCAAAGAGATCGACTGTCCATAAAAGAGATGTCCAAAGGGTAAGTCGCCAACCTAACCTTTCAAAGTTCAATGTATAAACAATAAATACAGTATGATGACTTTCCCCTCTATGAAAACACAGTGGAATAATTCAGCTGATTTGACTGGTTTTCTAAAGTTTCATGACAATATTACATTTAAGATTAAATGATGAATGAAATACATCAAGACAGAAATTTAAGTACATTGTTTTTACATAGATTTTGATGGTGTCTGAAGGTGAAAATTTGGTGTTGGTAGTCACGGGTCATGTGTTGATCGCCAGCCTAGTAGCCAAGAGGTCCTGTTCATGATTAAAGATATATATGGGCTTAAAGTTAAAACACTTTAAAGTTCACATATTCATTGGCTTCCTAGATACCATCAGTAATTTACTGGAGCTCTGAATGTCTTGCACAAACAGTGAACTATAGCCACACAGGACCCTGGATTGGAGATGGACCACTCTGATCCTTATCCTCAATGATAGAAGATAATTTACTTAAATGGACAGGTTTTAATTAAAAAATCAACTTGTTATATGACATAATGTAGCCGTTTTGCTGCCAGTTAGTTAGTTTCTCTGTAATCATTACATGTCTATATCTCTCATTTTGTAGATTATGTTGATGGATAGGACAAAGTCATCTGTTAAGGAACATGATAACAGTGAAAACATTCCAATGGAAACAGACATGCATTTAAATGATTTGGATGATTTTCAGGTAACTAGTATTTTTATTGACGTATCAGTTCATTCAAAATGGATTGATTGCTAATATGAGTTGACACAACTCGAATTATGATACATATTTCATTCAAGATCATTGGTTGGCAACAAAGTTTTCATAATCACCTTTTTTGTCTCTCACCAAAGGGTCGATAATCGTCGACCTATGCGTGTTAGCAGCTGGAGGCTAGGAAGGGATGTAATGGTAGTGCTGGTGTGAGAAATACCAGGATTCCATTGTTAGATGCCCCTGCCGCTGCGATATAACTGAAAGATTGTTGAAAGCGGCGTAAAACCCCATTCAAACAAACATATCATAATTACCTTTTCATCTTGTTCATTATGCATTAGTTACTAGGTTTTGGCTGCCTAATTATGTTGCTAATGGTACATACTAAGTCTGTGGACTAGTGGTATGAAACAGTTTTGGATTGTACAGTCACATCCACTAAAAAGTGTTGTCTGCAACTTCTATGAATACAGATCAGTCTAAATCTTTGTATTCTGGCAATGGGTAAAAGACAAGTTTGTTAGGTTTATGTCTGAGTATTTTGTAGGCACAAAAGCTCAGAGAGGTCCAAATGTAAAGATAGCGAAAATAACCTTTTTACTTTGAGTTTAAAAAAAGGAAAATGTACAGAAATTAAAACTAAGGAAATTAGAACAGATGTTACTGTTATCACTTTGATATTCTTTTTTTTCATACAACATAATTATACTCATATAAATACTCACCTCATGCTAGCATTCTATTTGGATCTCATTTGTTACCAAATTAATTTCAAGGTAATACAAACATCATGGCCAAGACTGAGTAGCTTTATCTGTGTATTGTTTTTAGACCAGATTGGTGAAGGCAAGCAGTCACTAATGAACTAGTCCAGTACCAAACAAAAATATTTTTGACTGGTCAAAATTGAGAGGAGTTGGAATCACTAATTTCTGGTTAATAGAAGTTTCAAATTGTTTTCATTGTTGGTAGAAACATTGTGGGAAATGATGTGATTGCTTATTATGAACAATTTCATAATTTTCCATGGTGTTTTTCCAATCTCAATTTCTTTAAAAGAGCAAAAAGACAGTATTGCATTTGAATGGGTTCTCTAAGCTTTATTGATGACTAGTTTGACTTATAAACAGGACTAAAAAGCATGTTACTTTGGTCAACTTACATTTGTATTGTATTGAGTGGTGTATGTCTTGACCTCTACATATTTAGCAAAAGAGGGCACTTTTACTGAATTTTAATAGTTTCATGTTTCAGAGAGATGTGCATGGCAGGGCTTGTGTTTGATCCATAAATCAGGGTTTTGACCTCAACATTCTGACAATATACAATTTTGACCCTTTTTGATTGATGAAAATTTTCAGGTGATTTACAACAAACACATTGTAGCTACAGCGTGTTGAAGCTGTAGTTACATTTTTTGTATCACATCTGTCCTATTTCTCGAGGCTTTTGTGATATTCTACCATAACATTGTAACTGCAGCTGTCAAAGACTTTAGTTACGATTTTTAACACATTTTTTTTTTTGTTAAAAGAAGTTTCTTGTTTTGACACAGCCGAGAGAAAAAAGTTGGTGTTAATTTTATATTCTGATTTCCTTTTAGGTTACAGAGCCACAATCAAAATCTGTTGGATATACAGTAAAGGAAGTAAAAACTGGTTGTACTTTTGGTGAGTTTATTTAATTACAACATACAGAGTAGTACATCATCATTTTTCCATTGATTAGTATAAGGAGCTCTATAATCCAAACTTGATTGCCCCTCAAAAGTGTTTAGCTGAATTTTCCATGCAATTTTATAAAAAACCTTTTCATGTACTGTATGTACATTTTTATATGTTGGGAAGGTTAGTTCATAAAACTAAGCCTCGAAAAATGAAATTACTCAAATAGTTAACAAAAATAACTTTGTCTTGTGATTTCTGAATAAGGCCCTTGCTAAAATATAGTGATTTAAACAAAAAAAATTCTTTAAAAGATTCATGTAAACATCCTAGTACTAAAAGCTCACAGGTTCTCGTACATTTGAAATTCAAGCACTAGGTCAAGTTGATTGCTTCAAATAAAAATAAAGTAAATACCAAAAGGGTAATCCTAACTTGAACATCTCGATATACATCAAATATGTATAAATATTTTCATGTTTAATTCAACAGGTTATGTTAAAAAGCTAACAGAGACTGTGATAAACATGGCAGCAGACTTGCTGAAGGAAAGCTACTCCATAGCCCTACTCCCCCACCTCTGTGTAATTCATTCATTTGGCAAAAAAAGATGAGGCAGTGAAACAGTTCATGTCGCGATATAGTGCTCTTTGTGTTTCCAAGCAGTAGTTTTCATTCGGGAGGATTGAAACCTATGTAAGTTCCGTCTGTGCTTGGAAAATGTGATCGGATAACAGTTGCAGTGCAAGATGGAATTACAACTCTAATCTTTTTCCCTAAGTAGCTACATATCCATCGTACAAACTGTCTATAAGCTGTATATCGGTACTGTCTGAAAAGAAAGGTAATCAAAAAGTATATTCTGGTCACTGACAAGTTACCAATCAGATAATGTTTCAAAAGGATAATTATATCCCCGCAATACGAATGTTTTCGGGGGTATACTGGAATCAGCCTGTCTGTCCGTGTGTCTCTCTGTCTATGTACAAAATACTACCACTTTTGTGTCACAAATTCCTCTTACAGTTTTGCTTCAATACCATTGAAACTTGAATACAAAGATTAACCACACGTTGAAGTTTTGCAAGACGCAATTTTGAAGTCTTAATTCCCCCTGGTTCAAGAATTATCTCCTCTTGAACTTTGACATTATTTATGCATTGTAGATATATACAGCTAATTGTACTACAATTTTGTGTCGAGAACTCCTCCTTTCTAGAAAAGAAAAGTCAGTAGCTATGTCCTTGTATTGTAAAGCTCTCATTATACTGAAAGCACTTGCTGGGTATCAAGCCACATACTGTGACAATTTCTAGTTTCATCTGGATAGATAAAATGACCACTTTAAGGCACGAACCTTGAATAAGCAACCACTCAGGTAAATAAGCCAGCCTTGGCCTGTCCTATAGGTCTTTCCTATACATAAGAAATTACATTACGTTACTTTGAATCATTTGTGGCCAGCAACATGTTACAAAAAAAAATTAATGATTGTTTGTTAGCAAACTTGTTGTTACTACAATTTGAATAAGCTGTAGTTTTGACGTTTGAAGTCGTTAAACACACAAAAATTAGAAACACATAAATGTTGGCAAATGTCGCAGTTCAATGTTGATGGTGATTGTTAAACGTTAGTCAAAGTGGCTATTAACAGTGTGTGATCAGGTTCAATGGACTTGCAGGCTGATCTGGGACTTTATTTGCCGCACATGTGTAATTGATGAAAAATTGTAAAAGTACAAATTTGATTTATTAGTATCTCATCCTTGAAATTCATAAATTCATAGACCTTTCTGGAAGAAGTTTTTTATGGGCAATAACTCCTTTTATTCATTTCCATTTACAATATCATTTTTTTGCATGGAACTAGAAAGCATTTCTGAACAAGCTTCATTCAATTGACCAATAGCTGGCACGGCCCACTGACTCCCTAGGCATCATCTATAAACTCCGACAGGAAGTTCCGCTTGGATTTTATGGCAATATTTTGCAAAATTTATGCCCAGTAGTATGTTGGTTGGTGACTGAAATAAGCTGTTGTTACGACTTTTAAGTCGCCCAAACTAAAAATAAGGTTAACAAAAATGGTGCCTATGTCGGAGTTGAAAGCTCAGGTTAAGGCTGAAAAAAATGATAAGTGGGTTGATTTTTAATGACAACCACGATTGGTCAATTGCAGACTATTTATTGTCTGATACCTAAGCACAAACATGGAATTTGATGATGGAAATAATAGTATTCTTTGATTTTTCTATAGAATTTGCTTCATTATTTTAGGAAAATAATATTTGAATTCAGTTGTTAAAAAGGTTGTATAGATTTTTGGTTTTGTTATCAATTGTAAATATATTTCACTTTTCCGTGGAAAGGGGACAAATCACGTTTTTCAATACAACCATTGAAATTTAACAAAACTCATTTAAAGTGATGTAGATTTAGAATGAGCGTTTAACGTTGCCGCCGTCATAGCGCAGTTGGTAGCGCGTCGGAGGTCAACATGGGTCTAGAGGTCCCAGGTTCGATCCCCGACGGCGGCACTCATCCTTTCCGACTATTTGTCTCTAACCAATGGGTTGATAATCGTAGACCTATGTGGGATAGAAGCTGGATGCTAAGAAAGGATGTAATGGTAGTACTGGTGTGAGAAATACCAGGAATCCATTGTTAGGTGCTCCAGCCGCCGCGATATAACTGAAAGATTGTTGAAAGCGGCGTAAAACCCCATTCAAACAAACAAACAAATGAGCGTTTAACTAAAAGTAATTCTGCCAAAGTAAGGTGGCCTACTCATTCTGACCAGGTCGATACTTTTCACACTACTCTTTGCATGACTTGTCACAGTGTTCATCTATAAGGACTGTCTTCTTTTACCAACAACGAAAAAGACTTTTTCACTCAAAGGTGTGTTTTTTTCTTTCTTCTGATCGTACACCTATCGCCTCTTGTAAATGTTAAAAATGATATTATGCTACCCATGTTGATATGAATATGTTATGTCCAAATTTGAAATGATTTGTCAACAGTTCTTGTAATATCTATAAAATGAAAAAAGAGAAGAAAAATGAGTTCACCAATATTGTCTCCTCTTTTCCTCCCCTTATGAAATTACGCTTAAAAAAGCGTGTCATGTTCATCACTTGCCACACCAACTGACCTCTGACAAGTCAATTGGACTGAATATGTTGTTACTTCACCTCCGGAATAAATGGAAGATTTGATTGGTAAACTGATTTTTAATTGACAACCATCTTCAGCCCTATCCATGCCTATTGACCTCCGGCTGAGATTTAACTTCATTTCCAGTTTAAATGAATGAATGATTGATTGAATGGGGTTTAACATCGCATTAACTGTATTTCAGTCAAATTGCGGGGGCTGGAACACCTAACAATGGTTTCCAGGTATCTCTCACACCAGTACTACCACTACATCCTTTCCTATCGTACCGCTGCTATCCCACTTAAGTGTACAATTATCCACCCATTGGTGACAGACAAATGTCGGAAAGAGTATGTGCCGCCACGGGGATCGAACCCATGACATCCCATGATTGAAGATTGAAAGTCTTATGCCCTACCGACTGCGCTATGACAGCGGCCCAGTTTAAATGAAACATTTGATCGGTCAACTGATTTGTGTTTGACAATGTTGATGCCCATATGGGTTCAGGCAAACAGGTTCAAAACCGGGATGCCTTGTGATGCAACGTATCATGTGTCCGGCATCAGCGTCTTCCATCAAATCTGTAACCCTAGTTAGCTCCTGACAGCAAACACACTCTTCTACCTTTGGTGAAATTGAACATTGGTCACAGCTGCACCTGCAATACAATTCAATTTTCTGGAATAAGTCTATTAATGAGTCTCGGAAAAGGCTCGGAGAACTCATGTCTCGTACATGTATGCTAGGGTTTCGATATTCTTTTATTTATATATATTGTTTTTCATGTATATACATGGCAGTAGAGAATTTGGGTAAGAGCAGAACTTCTCCGAGAAGATGATTTTGGTTCTTACATTGGACAACCGTTATGTATTAGGCAAAACAAATAAATCAGATATACCTCGATGATTGACAAAAAATACCTTGCCGAAGAAAAAAAAATAACAAAAAAGTGTTCTTCGAGAATATAAGAATAAAAACAAGGGGAAGAGACTATTAAACGCAACCCACGTAGATATAGCACAATCGAGATTAACCGTACTTTGGAATTTAAATCGTCGTTACCACAAGTCTACTCATGAAATTGACCGGATCCAATTAAGAAACGTACTAAAACTCAAAAAGAAACATAAATACCATTCTGTGGTAAGCAATCTTCTTTCGTCGGTCGCGGTATCTTCGTCGGAAGATGAAGCTGAATCGTCACTTTCGGCCGGCTCAAACCTGTAAGGCCCAATTAACAACTGGTCATTTAATTCTTGTTCGTCTCCCACGTCACCCTCAAGACACTTGAGCTAAATGATAAGTCCAATTCGATGTTTTCTTCCGAAAAATTAGAAGAATTATCAGAATTGCCCATACGTTGTTCACCTGTGTCCATTTTTTGCACATCTGATGACGTCACGCGCACTTTCCGGATAAAACCGGAAGTCTGGTAAAGCCTAATTAATTATAATTCAACAGGTAAAAATCCGATACTTTAGACCTGTATTTCTCCAAAATTTGACTTCGGATTAGAATCGGATTTCTTCTATTTTGATATTCACGGTACTTTCTAGTAATATGACGAGAAAAACTGTTTCGTTGCAGAAGCTCTTTAAGACTTAAATTGTTGTGCTACATGCTCGAAGGGGGTATATGTATTTGTTGTATCTAATGAATTGCCAAATAAATATTGTATCAATTAAAACAGATACAGTTGGTATTTGAAAGAGATTTCATTTGTAAACAATTGTAATGAAGAAAAACATATCTTATATCCACTCTTATATCCACTGCCGATCCGATCAACTCGACCAAGCCCGATCAAACGATCGAGTACTGATCGAGCTTGGTCAGCATGTGTGACGTGGGAGGTCGGAGCGATCGAGTGTGGTCGGCATCGCTCCGGCTTCCTACCCGAATATCTTTACCATGTCAAAAATACTCGTGTACCATTGAGTAGGTCGGGATGCTCGAGCAGAATTTGGAAGGATGGGATAGTCGGGGAAAGATGGGATAGCGATCGCATAGAGATCGAGATGGTCTGAAAGAGATCGAGTAGTGATCAAGTTAAGGTCGGGATGTTCGAGTAGACATCGGAATGGGGGTCGGGTTGCAATCGCGAAAGGGTCGTGATTACACGTGTAGGGGCTGGGCTAGATCGAGTAAAGATCGAGAAGAAGTCACGTATATGCCTTTTGGTCGAGCACGGTCGGGTTTGGTCAGGGAAATCAGGCGATCGAGTACATCGGATCGGCAGTGGGAGCATAGCATTGCATTATACATGTTCGTGCGATTTTGAAAATATTAATAAATAAATAAATGAATAATAGAAATAAAAATGATTATAATAACCATGAACAATTATTATACAGTAAATAATGCTATATTCACCGGGCCAGCTCAAAACCGACACAGCTGCCCAAGTCACAAGTAAAGGGGTGAGAAACCTAAAATCGGTAATTTGTTAACTAGTATTTCGTTTTAAAGAATTAATATGACGAATTAGTATGTCGAATTAACGAATTAGTATCTCGTTAAAACGAATTAGTATTTCGTTAAAACGAATTAGTATTTCGTTAAAACGAATTAGTATTTCATTTTATCGAAATACTATTTCGTTTTAACAAATTAGTTTTTCGTTAAAACAAATTAGTATTTCGATTTATCGAATTAGTATTTCATTTATCGAATTAGTATTTCGTTTTATCGAAATACTATTTCGTTTTAATGCATTAGTATTTGGTTTTAACGAATTAGTATTTCATTAAAACGAATTAGTATTTAGATTTAACGAATTAGTATTTCGTCATAACAAATTAGTATTTCGTTAAAACGAATTAGTATTTCGTTTTAACGAATTATTTTTTTGTTTCAATGAATAAATATTTCAATAAAACGAATTGATATTTCGTAAAAACGAATTAGCTTTTCGTTAAAACGAATTGATATTTCGTAATAACGAATCAGTATTTCGTCATAACACATTAATATTTCGTTAAAACGAATTAAACAAGAGGGCCAGAATGGCCCTAAAATCGCTCACCTGACTAATGTAAGATGATTCAAAATTGAAATTGGCCCAATGGTTACTGAGGAGAAGATTTCAAAGTAAAAACTGCCCTACCCTTCCAAGCCCTTATTTGGTCATCAATCAAAATTCTAGAACAACTTTTGAAAAGGGTCACTCAAGGAACATTCATACCGAATTTGGTTGAAATTGGCCCAATAGTTACTGAGGAGAAGATGTTTAAAGATTTCAAAGTCAAAAAAGTGCCTGACCCTGCCACGCCCATATTTGGGCATAAATCAAAATTCCAGGAACAACTTTTGAAAAGGGTCACCAAAAGAACATTCATGCAAAGTTTGGTTGAAATTGACCCAATGGTTACTGAGGATAAGATGTTTAAAGATTTCAAAGTAAAAAAAACTGCCACGCCCATATTTGGGCATAAATTAAAATTCTGCGAACAACTTTTGAAAAGGGTCACCCAAGGAACATTCATACCAAATTTGGTTGTAATTGGCCCAATAGTTACTGAGGAGAAGATGTTTAAAGATTTCAAAGTCAAAAACTGCCACGCCCATATTTGGGCGTGAAACGAAATTCTGCCAAACAACTTTTGAAAAGGGTCACCCAAGGCACATTCATACCAAGTTTGGTTGTAATTGGCCCAATGGTTCCTGAGATGTAGATGTTTAAAGATTTCAAAGTCAAAAACTGCCACGCCCGGCCACGCCCATATTTGGGCATAAATCAAAATTCCGCGAAGAACTTTTTAAAAGGGTCATCCAAGGAACATTCATGCCAAGTTTGGATGAAATTGGCCCAATGGTTACTGAGGAGAAGATGTTTAAAGATTTCTAAGTCAAAAACTGCCACGCCCTGCCACGCCCATATTTGGGCATAAATCAAAATTCTGCGAACAACTTTTAAAAAGGGTCATCCAAGGAACATTCATGCCAAGTTTGGATGAAATTGGCCCAATGGTTACTGAGGAGAAGATGTTTAAAGATTTCAAAGTCAAAAACTGCCACGCCCTGCCACGCCCATATTTGGGCGTAAATCAAAATTCCACGAACAACTTTTGAAAAGGGTCACCAAAGGAACATTCATGCCAAATTTGGTTTAAATTGGCCCAATGGTTACTGAGGAGAAGATGTTTAAAGATTCCTAAGTCAAAAACTGCCACGCCCTGCCACGCCCATATTTGGGCATAAATCAAAAATCCGCGAACAACTTTTGAAAAGGGTGACCCAAGGAAGATTCATACCAAATTTGGTTGAAATTGGCCCAATGGTTACTGAGGAGAAGATGTTTAAAGATTTCTAAGTTAAAAACTGCCACGCCCTGCCACGCCCATATTTGGGGGTCAATCAAAAATCGGCGAAAAACTTTTAAAAAGGGTCATCCAAGGAACATTCCTACCAAGTTTGGTTGAATTCCGCCCAGTGGTTACAGAGGAGAAGATGTTTAAAGAATTGTTGACGACTTCCGACGCACGACGCACGACGGACAAAAGGTGATACCAAAAGCTCACCTTGAGCACGTTGTGCTCAGGTGAGCTAAAAATGTGTACAGAACTCGGGGAAGGTCTTGAGTTATTTGACCCTAAAATTTAGTTGTTTTGAATAAAGTAAAATACTATTTTGAATGGGCTGATGAACTGTCAATAGACGGCTTTGAGAAGGCCTAGGGTAAGGATCATTAATGTTTTGTAAAACATAGTCAAGTTGTCTTGCATAATAAAGATTCGATCTGTTTGTCTCATATTCATCGAGTTCATCATCATTTGACTCTCATTTTTATGTGATGAACAACAGTTATCCACGAAAGCAGGATACCTATTGATTAAACAGTCGGAGTTCTAGGGAGGAGTTGTTGTTTTATATCGTACACGTAACTTCATAAGGTTCTTTCTCTCTCTGTCTCTCTAGCTAGCTATTTGGTCATGGATAAGGTGATAAAGGTACTGTTTCTTGTTTGTGTAGTCGCTGTTTCTATTCTTCTTTTGGACAGAAATTTTCTAATAGATTCAAGGTCGCGACGATTGCCTGCAATACGAGTAAATAATGTTCCGAATGTTGTCAAGAAACCTACGATACCAAAAAATCTTCATTTTATTTGGAACAACTTGAGTGTACCACGCGAGTTTGTGAATAATATCAAAGGATTTCTGACCAACAATCCAATTACAAGATGGAAGTATTATTTTTGGACAAAAGAATCTGGACTGAAGTTCATCAAAGAAAATTATGAGTTTTTGTATTCAAAAGTAGCAGGTATAAACCAATTTATTATATAGCCCCTACACATTAAAGTTTTCCGGAATTTGCCTTTGAATATAACCTATGTATATGTATGCCAATGCTGTTCAATAGGTTGACGTATAAATGAGAAGTATTTGTCGTTTTAACATTCAGCCGATTGTTGTAGTTACTTTATTCGAGTATCAAATCCACGGTTTAGTCCGAACGCTATACAGTGTAAGGACCTAGTCGTATTCGAATCCTGCATTTATGGTCATGTTTCTATGCAAAGTGAATTTTTCATGAAGGGTCCAAATTCAATCGCTGTGATTTTCATAAAAGATGTAAGTATACAATATTTTAAACGGGGATATCGATCTTTCTGAAAAAGTTCAAAATCGAAAATATGCCCAGACCTTAAATTACCCACAATGCGCTTTTTTTAGAATCGGTACGCCATCCGTATTTCTCGGGTGACGGAACATATCAGTTTTTACCAAGATTACTATACTGATATGTTTATTACGTCATTTAACTACCTTACGCTATAAATTAAAAGGTACGAATTAACCCGAGGATTTCCGATGTTCAAACATGATGCACTACGGGTAAAGGTTGATAGGCATAAAGGGGGGTCTCGATGTTTTTTTCATGTCACATATTTTAATAATCTTTATTTCCTCTCAAGTACCACTCTAATACAATATTCTGAAAAGAAGTTTTGCGAAAATCAGAGGTCGTTTATCAAAATATTTCCATAATAGCATGTGAAGGCTTTAAGTCTTTTTTAAGATTTCGCCGAGATAGTTACAATGATTATTGGGACATAAACGTGTTGTGTATAACCGTTTGAATCTCGCATTCTGTTTGAATTCGCTAAAGCCGACGTTATTGTGACGTCTTCAAGACTTATGTTAGCAAGTTTTTTCCCTGTAAAGATCAGTCCATATCTGTCGTAAGTGTTATAACAAATATATACACATACCTTGGTTTTAAACTTACCACTTGGCACGACATAATTGAGCACGTTAGTTGTTTCCCTTGTCACCTTATTATTTTCTGTTGAATTTAAGTCATATGCAAATGAGGTCATGCGGTTTCAACAATCGAATACCGTGGTTTCTAAAAATGAAGTGGATTTCCGCTTTAATAACCATAAAAAGCCACTTTAATCCTACCTGTTACCGTAAAGGCAATATGTGACACATCTTAAGTTTTAAAGTTCATTTCCTATGCAAGTTTCAGAAACATTGATACCTCCCTTTAAAGTTACCTTTTTGTTTATCTAGGAAGAGTTAGGCGGAAATATACATTGCAATTATTTCCGTGTAATTTGAAATATACTAAAATCATACGAAAGCTATACTGCATTCAAATGACATATGGCAGAGAATAAAATTAACTAAAGTCTATGACAGAAAAAAAATCAACATCTCCAAACAGTTTGTGTTATTAGCTCACCTGATCACAACGTGCTCATGGTGAGCTATTGTGATCGGTAATTGTCCGTCTGTCCGTCCGTAAACAATTATTAAAAAATATTCTCCTCCTAAACAATAAGGCCTAGAGCTTTGATATTTTGTACATATCATCACCTATTGACCCTCTACCAAAATACTTCAAAGAATTACTGTACTCTTAAAATTATCCCTTTTCTGTGCGATCCCAGATTTTACAAAGGAAATCTTAAAAAATCTTCTCCTCCTAAACCATAAGGGATAGAGCTTTGAAATTTGGTGTGTATCGTCACCTTTTGACCCTCTACCAAAATACTTCAAAGAAATACCGTATTCTGAATATTAGCCCTTTTCTGTGCGATCCCTTACTTTACAAAGGAATAAAGAAGGAAATCTTTTAAAATCTTCCTCTCCCAAACCATAAGACCCAGAGCTTTGATATTTGGTATGTATCATCTCCTATTGACCATCTACCAAAATACTTAAAAGAATTACCGTATTCTAGAAATTAGCCCATTTCTGTGCAATCCCTGATTTTACAACGGAATAAAGAAGATATCTTTTAAAATCTTCTTCTCCCAAACCATAAGGCCTAGAGCTTTTATATATGGTATGTATCATCACCTTTTGAGCCTCTACAAAAATACTTCAAAGAATTACCGTATTCTGAAAATTAGTCCTTTTCTGTTCGATTCCTGATTTAACAACAGAATAAAGATAGAAATCTTTTAAAATCTTCTACTCCCAAACCATAAGGACTAGAGCTCTGATATTTGGTTCATATCATCATCTACTGACCCTCTACCAAAATATTTAAAAAACAACTGTATTCTGAGAATTGCCCTTTTTCTGTGAAATCCCTGATTTTACAAAGGAATAAAGAAGGAAATCTTTTAAAGTCTTCTTCTCTCAATCTATTAGGCCTAGAACTTTAATATTTGGTATGTATCATTATCTATTGATACTACCAAAATACTTCAAAGAATAACTGTATTCTGAAAATTAGCCCTTTTCTTTACGATCCCTAATTTTTGATAGGAATAAAGAATGATATCTTTATAAACAACCAATCTAGTATACAACCAATCAATGACGGTTTAGCCATTTAATAAAGTGGTAAATATGTATTAAATTGTACAGACTAACATCATAATACACAAAATACAAAAGTATAGAATATATAGGGTATAGTACGTTACGATAGAGATACAACATCTTGTAAATACTCTCAGTTGCGGAGGAAATTTTGATATTTCACGAGACCGACATTTTTATATACATGTACCTACAATTATTTTATTTCATAAAATCGTTGAAATAATAAAAAAATGAGTATACGTTTGTAAACCTTTCCATTCCGCATTACCATTCTGCTAACATGTACAAGCAGTGTGACGTCATCTACAGAATGATTGATTGAATGGGGTTTAACGCCGCTTTTAACAGTATTTCAGTCATATCGCGGCGACTGGAGCACCTAACTATGGATTCCTGGTATTTCTCACACCAGTACTACCACTACATCCTTTCCTAGCCTCCAGCTGCTATCTCACTTAGGTTTACGATTATCAACCCATTGGTGAGAGACAATTGTCGGAAAGAATATTTGCCGCCGCCGGGGATCGAACCCATGTCACCTATGATTGAAGATTAGGAGTCTGGCGCGCTACCGACTGCGCTATGACGGCGGCCATCTACAGAATGAAAAATAACGTCATTTGAGACTACCTTATATGGAACCGTTTTTGACAATATCAGGCACGGATTTTTTTTCTGGTGTATTTGATGTTGCAAAAGTATATTCATAGGTATATCATAAAAATAAAGGAAAAAAAATCCAATTTTGTCTTAACAATGAAAAGGATTTTTACTGCATTATGCCTTGGTTGATAATTATTTCAAATGTTATAATAAAATTTTATCCAGATAATTCACACAAATTAAAACATAAGGAAAAAAAGGTACATTTTTAAAATCTTCTTGTAATGAACCGGTTGTTGGATTGCATTCACAATTGATATTCAGATTCTTTAGGTCAAGGACTATAAAGTTTGTACAAGAAATGACCGTCCTGGGGGTAGGGGGGGGATATAAGCTTACATTATGACAACTTTGAGAATCTTTTTCTACCTAACCAAAAGACCTGATATTTGGTTTGTTGTATCATTTGGTGGACCTCTATAAAGATTTATAAATTATGCCCTCAGGGTCAAAATTTGCTTTTCCAGGACATCACTAGTTTAAAAAGGCTTGTTTAATTAAAATTTTAAAAAAATCTCCTTCTCCCGAACAGAAAGCTAAAGAGCTTTGATATCAGTATGTAACATCATCTTGTGGACTAATATCTCTTTTTGTGCTCTTTGGTGACCGAAAAGGCCATATGGGCCCCTTGTTCCAATATGCGATGAATCAATCCTTAAATTCTAAATCAAAAGCGCTAAATCAACAACGCTCAATCATTCCGATATTCAACATCGCCTTATTAGTTTGGGCGATTAAATTTTCCGTTTAAATTTTTTCGGTGAATTAAATTTCAAAAGTAATACATGTAATACTTTTTCGTTTAATTTAATTCCCGATGTTGTAGTGATTAAATGAAACGTTTCTTTGATTGAACTGTTATGTTGGATATCATTAGGTTACACCACCACCTTTGTCTAAGAACTGAACTTTGAGAACTAATAGATATATGAACATAGATGTATTTTTGATACCACTGAAAACCATCTATATTAGTCGTGGAATAAAACACCAGTCTTATCTTCTAAAATTTTCTTGGATCTTGTCTTCATTTGATCGCCACATTTTAATAACTGTCCCTTGGTGTCAACAGACTCATTCATTTATAAACACTCTACCACAACCATAGCCGTCGTCATATCGAAGTCGGTTGCGCGTCAGACTCTCAATCTTCAATCATTGGATGTCGTGGGTTCGATCCCCGGCGGCGGCAAATATTCTTTCCGACATTTTTCTCTCACCAATGGATGAATGATCGTTGGATAATTGAATAACGAAATCCTTGCAGATACTATGAAGTCCACGGACTTTATTGCTGATTTTATTTAAACAATTCCCTCACTAGCCTGCCTTTTTACGTCCTTTAGAAAAAGCTCTGGAAAATATTGTGGCAAATAATGAATTGAGTTGATCCGTCGGAAAACACGGGAAAATGGGCATTTTTCTATTTTCACTCAAAATATTCTCTTTTACGTGATAAAGTCTACAATTATTCTTCAATGTTCCTGGAACTTTTATTCAATGACTGTAGACTAATAACGATGGTCCCTTCTGAAAATCTATGGATATCTCAGAAACCATTGGAAAAGGTGCCTTAAGGATTTTTTATCAAAATATTAAAGAGGATTAAGTGCAACTTGTTATTTTCAGTTTATGCATTCTTATTTAAGAAATTAAGTTCCTTAAATATTATTGAATGAAAAGTATGTATCGATTGTTATTGTCTTGTCACAGGTTTAGATCCCTCTCATTCCCTCTTATATACTATTTGAATACAATATTCTGAAAAGAAGATTTGGCAAAAATCAAAGGTCGTTTAGCAGAATAAACCAGGGTACTTCCCAATGGGCCCACGTAGGCTGTTAAGCTTTTTAGCAAAGCGTCAGCTTTGATAGCTTATGTTAACAGACTAAATTTTGAGGTCGTCTCAAAGTTCAACGAGTGCAAACTGCCACTGCATACCTACTACATTCGTTAAACGTGTAAATGCCATAAAGTAGTTCTTATGTATTTCAGGAATATTGCAAACTCTGCATGCTAGCTCATCTCCTAGGTATTTTTAGCTCACATGGGCACATCGTGTTCAAAATGACTCTGTTCAGAGTCTTCAAAGAAGTTGCATGCGACAATTGTTTTCTTCATTTTACACACTGTCTTCCACAACCATTTTCTTGGGGTAAGGGGGGGGGTAAAAGGAGGGATTGTGTGGGAATGGGTTAACTACTTGTTTACTTTAGCCTCGTTTATTTCTTATGATAACCTTTGGTAAAGAAGATTACTTAACAAAAGTAAGCTTTGATAGCTTACAATACTGCCAGTACTTTGATTTTAGATAGAGACGAGACAGTTACAATGCATATTGGGTAATTCACGCGGTGCGTATGACCGTTTGAATATTCAGATTGATTTTACTGGATTTATGTTCGCTAGCCGGTCTTCAAATCTGTAAAGATCGGTCAATCTAGAGGTCCCGGGTTCGATCCCCTACGGCGGCACTCATCCTTTCCGACTATTTGTCACTCACCAATGGGTCGATAATCGTAGACCTCTGTGGGATAGCAGCTGGAGGCTAGGAAAGGATGTAATGGTAGACTGGTGTGAGAAATACCAGGAATCCATTGGTTGGTGCTCCAGCCGCCGCGATATAACTGAAAGTTTGTTGAAAGCGGCGTAAAACCTCATTCAAACAAACAAACCAAAACTGCCGTGTCAATACGAATATAGACACTTACCGTGCTTTTGCGCTAACCAATTGGTGTGACATGATTGAGGACGTTGATTGTTTCGCTTATCAATTTGTTACCTTCCCTTGACTATGGGTCATATGCAATTGAGGTCAACCGACAACCGATTTCAGTGATATCTAAAAATACCAAGGAATTCCGATGAACCTTTTCTATATAAAAAAGCCAGATTAACGCGAAGACAATATCTGACTCAAATTCAAATGTTAAGCGTCCGTTTGAGAATATGTTTGAGCATAGCCTTTTTCTTATCTAGGTTTTAGAAACATCGATACCTCCCTTCAAGGGAAAATGTGATAGTCAGTAGAGCATCTCAGGCCCTCATTGGCCTCTTGTTTTAAAAAAAGGAACAACTCTTCTCAAATGTGTTTAAATAGATTTAAAGGAATATGATGAATTACTGGACAC
Organism: Fragum fragum; assembly: GCA_946902895.1. Lineage (NCBI taxonomy): Eukaryota > Metazoa > Mollusca > Bivalvia > Cardiida > Cardiidae > Fragum > Fragum fragum. The sequence goes on along the minus strand of OX336367.1, from coordinate 77,055,388 downwards.
CCCACAATTGTAAGAGTTTATGAATTGTACTTTACTCTTTTAACAGATGCTCACGATTTGATACGAGCTGACGTCCTACGATACCTTGTCATTCATAAATATGGTGGATTCTACTTTGACCTGGACACGGTCAGTGTTAAACCGCTTGACGAGTATGCTGACAATCATGATTGTTCTCTAACCAACGAACCGGGCGAACATTTATTCTTTTGGAACGTAGACTTACTAATCAACAACGGGGCCTTGATCTGTATACCTAAACATCCTTTCTATAACCATATTATCTATCAACTTATGATGACGAACAACAACTGTAAAATTGCATTTTCATGCACAGGTCCAATGTTACTATTAAAATTGTATAGAAATTTAAACAAAACGTCCGGAAAAGTCTTCAAGATTCCACGCCTTGAACCATCAGAAATATTTCAAGATGTCTATGATGACCCGCTGCTTCATCGAGCTTTAAAAAAAAATTGTTTTAATACTTCACGACTGTCTCCACAAAGAGCAGATGTATGCAATCGTTGGAGAGAAAGGGGAATGGAAAAGCGAAACCTCAGTGAAAAAGCCTTAGTATATCACACCTGGTACCATACAACTGTACGAAAAGTAACTTATTCTGAGGAAGGCAATGTCTTGAAATTAATTCCGGGTGTCACTATTTATGGTTGACTTTCACACACCCGTTTTTCGGTGTAGAAAATTGCGTTTCCAAAGAACATATAAAAGGTTGTATTTTGTCTTCAAAAAAATATTTATGTATATTGAGTGGTGATGAAATACCGTATTATCAAACGAGAAACAGAGTTTGTCGAGATTTTATCGCTTATAGATGACGTGTTGAATAAATTTGGTATTTAAGGAAAATATATTCGAAATTCTATGTATAAATGACCTTAAATTTTCAGATAAATCTATAAAATTCTTGAAAAAAATTAACGATTTTCATTCCTGTGCCGAAGGCTATATTACAAGAACAGTTAACAGTAAGATCTATTGATCAATAAGCAACGATTGATTTTTCTTATATTTATGTACAGGCTTACATTAGAAACATATGTAATGCATTCCAATACAAAGACGCCTTTAGAGGCCGCTATAGAAAAAAGCTTTTAAAAGCATTGTGGAAAATAAAGAAATTGCTTGTCACAAGCAATTTCTTTATTATCCACAATGTTTTATACCCAAAAAGATAAAGATTTCTAAAATTTCATGATCTTTTGATTGCCGTCTGCAACTCCTTTCAATTTGGAACAGTCTAAAATTAGGCCATCTGGTAACGGGTTAATAAGGTACGAGGATAGTTACGAATATAGGATGGCGATAAGCCTCGAAACGTTTAGCTTATCTGAACGTAGGGAGTTTTCAGAATCACTTTTTATATGTTGTTCCTCATCCGACTCATACCATGTTATTGTAAAAAAGCTGTTAATCGTTGAAGATTTTTAAACAAACTAGGCGCTTATACCGCGTCGTATAAATCTACATCTATAAGGTAATTCAAAATAATGATAAATGCTATGATCGTCGACACTGAACCATTGAGAAATGTTGTTGCCGTGAATGTTGATTTTTAACGTTGTTTATTTCTTCGGAAAAAAATTCAGAAGATTGTTCGCTATGAGTACAATAAGTTTTAGAACAGTTGGAATTTGTTCAAAATAATTTACGTAAATAAAAAATATGTTTCGTATTTGGCCAGCGCAATGCCAATGAGCAGTATAAATAATTTGCTAGAGCAATATGCATTTGGTAAAAAAAGGTGTTTTTTGTCAGAAATTGTCAAATTAATATTTCTCTATTCTATATTGAAGGGAGGTATCGATGTTTCTTAAACCTAGATAAGAATAAAATACCAATTGTCGAAAAATAGACTCAAACGAACATTTAATACTCTAAGTTAGGTCAGGTATTGTCTAGCTGGTAATCTAATAGAGCTAAAATGGCTTTTTGTGGTTATATCGGAAAGGTTCAGCGGAATTCCAGGTTATTTTTAGATATCACGGAATTCGGCTGTCGACATCGAATGACCTCATTTGCACATGACCTGAAGTCAAATGAAAGTAACAAATTTACTAGCGAAACAGCCAACATCCTTAATCATGACACATGTAAGGACTAATCTTTACAGACCGGCTAGCGAACATAACTCTTGATGACGTAACGATGACGTTGGTTTGATGTAATTTGAACTAAATATAGGTTCCAACGGTTATTTGCGCCACTTAAATGCCCTATAATCTTCGAAACTGTCTCGGATTAATCTAAAATAGATTAATAGCCTACGTAGGCTATTGGGGGAAATATCCTGCTTTTTTCTGATCAGCGACCTCAGATTTTTGTAAAACTACTTTGCGACATATTGTATTCAAATAGATTATGAAAGGAAATCAAAATAATTAAAATCTGTGACATGAAAAATCATCGATACCAACCTTTAACAAGTCATGATTTTTAGTTCCTAAAGTATCGTTTTTGAAGAAAATGATGTTGAACAAAGATGGATATCAAAACGAGTCAATATAAAGCTATAAAAGCCCATAATACTAGACCTTGAACTTGTCATGAGAAGGAACTGTCAATAGCTTTTGGATTTCTCATCTGTACTAAAAACAGACATAATGATGGCGTTCTGAAGTCCGATACACCGACTACTAAATTATTGTTTGGTAAAGACAAAAGTAATTGATTTATAATAATAAACGATATCTTTATCGTGCAAAAAAATCGTACCCAGTGTAGCTTGAATATCATTGTAACAAGGTTAGTGGAAGTAGTTAAATTCTGCGTGAGACCACAACTGGAGCTCCTCGCTCTAATGTACGACTAACATGATGCAGCGGTTTGTTACACAATTCTCCGTCACGGGAAGATAATCCAATCAAATATCTTTATATTTAGCTTATACCGAGTTTCCCAAAACAAGCCCCTCCCCTGTGTCATTTTACTCAATGTTTAGAAAATATTTAAGTAGTTTAAAGAATTATACCATATTCTTAATTCAAGAAACATCATCAAAGGAAATTATCGGCGGCCATTTAGTATTGTATGCGTCAAGTTGCGTTAAAGGAAGCATGGGGAAATGGGTCACTAACGAATAAAAAACAAGAAGTCATTGATCACTGATTTAGCGAGCGATTACAAATATGTTAGTGGCATTTAATTGATTTTACAGTGCAAAATAATCCCCCATTGAATATTGAATATATTGAAATAAGAGTAGTGCGAATCTCCATTTGGTGCACCCTTTTTTAAGGGGGGGGGGGGGTTTCAAAGAACCATTAAAATACATGACTTGGTATCTTTGAAGCAGAAAAGAGTTAAGAAATAGTACTGAGTCTGTAAATAATTTTGTTATCGAAAACAGACCTTACTTTTTCGTCTTTGTTTAATCACCTTAATTAAGTTGAGTTATTTTCTTTTAAATTCCAAGGATTTTCTTATTTACAGTAACAGCGGAAAGCATTCACTGCAACAACTTTTTTCATTATTTTTTAAATATCACAGATTCTGAAGATATAATTAAGATGATATTAAAATTTCACGCGAAAACTAGATTTGGCAAAATCTACCCAAACTTAGCATATTACGATATTACAACGTGGTCAAAAGGGGCAAATGAAATATAGTTAAGGGCCTTCTTTCCCACCATATGGTTTAAAATGATGTTGCTTTGTTTGACTATTTATATTCTTTGTTATCAAGGGTTTATCTTACAAACTGAAAACATTTGGGAAATAAATAGTAATACCGTCGAATAAATGCTATAATTCTTTTATGTTAACCCTAAAGGTAAAACTGAAAAACGATGGCTATATCACTATTTGTTTAACCAACGTGGCAGGTCATGTCATGGAAGTGGCCTTTCCAGGCAAAAAACCCGTACATAGAATAACGCGTTGTCTAAAAAAATATTATTGAATTTCTTTGAAAAGAAATACATAAAAAATGTGAAAACTTTCTTTGAGTGTACAAAGAGGATTGATTGGTGAAAGAAATGTGTTCTTTTTCAACAGTTGTTTTTTTCTTAAATTGGTATAAAAGAGAGTAAACAAGTCCATGTTTGAGATTTGAAAAGAAAGATAAAGTAGAATGAAATGATATTGTTAGACTATTTATCGTTCATTGACGAGAATTTGTTGAAACTTTATTATGTATGTGGTGTGATAGGCAAACTTACTTTTATAAACTTGTGTGTATCTGTTAACTCATGACCAGGCGACAAAATTTTATAAATGTTAACACTGCGAAGCAGTTATAGACAACAAATTTAAATGGATAAAGAATTAAAGTTGTTTTGTGTTGAAAACATTGTGGATAATGAAGAAATTAGTTACAAGCAATTTCATAATTTTCTCCAATTTTCCCAAATACGTTTATTTCTTTGGTGCGTCAGAAAGCGGAATTGTGTGGAAATGGGTTAAAAATGGTTAGATCAAACTTTTCAGTTACATTTAATTGTTTTATTTACCTGCAAGGAAAGCCCCTCCCTTAAAAAAAGATTATGATTTTATCTTAGTTTACAATATACAATTTCGTAAAAGAAAAGTTAATTCTAATGCACATCATAACACGATAGCGTAAAACGCATACAAAAGTAGAAGAAATTGCATAGAACGGTTTTAGGGAAAATAATTTTTAAAGGTAGGTATCGATGTTTTTTCATGTCACAGATTTTAATTATTTTGATTTCCTTTCATAATCTATTTGAATACAATAAGTAGTTTTACAAAAATCTGAGGTCGCTGATCGGAAAAAGCAGGGTATTTCCCTAATAGCCTACGTAGGCTATCAATCCATTTTTAGATTAATCCGAGACATTTACGAAGACTATAGGGCATTCACGTGGCGCGAATAACCGTTGGAACCTTGCATCTAGTTCAAATTACATCAAACCAACGTCATCGTTACGTCATCAGGAGTAATGTTCGCTAGCCGGTCTGTAAAGATCAGTCCTTTCATGTTGCATGATTTAGGACGTTGGCTGGTTCGCTAGTAAATTTGTTACCTTCATTTGACTGGGTCATATGCAAATGAGGCCATCCGATGTCGACAGCCGAATTCCGTGATATCTAAAAATAACCTTGAATTCCGCTGAACCTTTCCGGTATAACCAGAAAAAGCCACTTTAGGTCTATTAGATAACCACCAAGACAATACCTGACCTAACTTAAAGTATTAAATGTTCGTTTGAGTCTATTTTTCGGCACTTGGTAATTTTTCTTATCTAGATTTCAGAAACATAGATACATCCCTTATATGGACCCATTCAATCAATGAATCATATAGTTGGAGAAGTCGGTGGTCTATAAAAGACACCGTACAGTGTGTTTTTGTTGTTGCACAACTTAATTTGAACCCATACACAATCTAATGCATCTATTTCTAAAGATTTTCTAGATATTGAAAAGCACCCCTTTTGACCATCATGATTTTGACATATATTAATATATGAAAGGGAAAACAAGGAAAAAATAGAAACAGCATAGTGAAGTGAAACAAAATAAGATATGTACAGCAAAGTAAACAAATAGAGTGAAATGTGTACAAAAATAAGTATGATAACGAGGTTCGACGATCATAGAAATAAGTGAATTTTCAATATACAGTAAAAAATGTTGTCTAAATTATCAATACAGTAAAAGAATGGTTGTCTAAATTTGTATAGGCATTAGCATATGGAACAATAATCATAATTATCAAATACTGTGAGAAAAACGTTATTAGTTCAGAGGTGGTTCACCTTCCTGACTGTCCACCAAAACGAAATGCGGTCTAATACTTTAGGAGATACGCCGTCATTAAGACATCAAAACAAGCATTTACATACGAAAGAAATTTTTACTGAGTAATTTATAAAATAATCGAGGTCTCGGTAATTCTTTAGTTAGCAAATAAGTATATTTTGAAAAAGAATGGCTTGACTTTAGAAAAATACATTATATCAGGACCCGAGACTATAAAACTTTTTTCGTACTCAATTGAAAATTTACTCAAATTTTGAGTTGGGATTAAAGATGTATTTCTGCTTTGAACCTATGGTTATGGCATGGAAATAATTGACAATATTTGTAGGTATTTATTTTTTACTCTTGACATACAATCAAAATTAAAACAAACTATTTATTCGAGTTTGAAGTTTGAGTAAATTCTCAGAAAAAAGTTTTATAATCTCGGGCCAAGATATAAATGTGCCTTGAGAGAAAACTAGAAGTGGATTAGATTGTTACACGGACTTTAAAAACGCCTCTAAATCTACGTTACAGATTCTTTTGAAAATTAGAGTGGCAGTAATTAATAAAAATGAAATGAAAATTATTCTCACATCGCTTTATCATTATTACTAGATGTTATTTGACCTAAATAGTAATGTTATCAATTATCGTATTCTACAAAAGGTTAGTTCTATGATACAATATTGTTTTTATAAAGAGTAGACAACCGTTTTATATCAACCATTTACTGATTTTAAAATAGTATAGACTTATCTATACCAGCTGTCTCGGCAGCTGGTATAGATAAAGATCAGCATGCACATATTCCAAACCACATACTTGTACCGTTTAAGCCAGATTTTTTTTATAAGATTCGTTTTCAAAAGAATTAGTAACCCAGGATGTTTGCATCCAGTACTGTCAGCACTTTGATTTTAATGCACCTATATAGGGAATTTTATTCAGCATGACAAGGGTTAACCCAATTCTAGAAGATATCAACAACTTTTGTAGAAAAGTTTGTTTACGTAAGACATAGTCTAATCGGGTTCAGCATGACAAGAGTTTATATGTAATTGCATTCCTTTAACATGTGGAATGTGTGAATTTATTAATTTGTTTGTTTACTGAAACTAAGCGCATACTAAAATGTAAATGATCATCAAATAAAGTCGCGATATATAATCGATTAAGAATCAAGTATTGAGATATTTTGAACGATTTGAATCAGTTTCTCCAGCAATATAGAAAGAATGGGGGCAATGGAGTAATTTTGATTGGTATTGGGCTGGATAAGGTCAATACGTCAACGAAAGTTAAATCGACCAAAAGTTCTTATAGAAACAAAGGTAAACATGTTAACACAATTAAACTACTCTCGAAAAGGCATAAAGCTTGTATTTCAAGGATTTTTAACCCTTACCAGACGTTAAAATTTTAGACTGGTCCATGTTGAAAGGAGTTTCAGACAAAAATTTATGAATTATTTAACTTTCTGGATAGAAAACATTGTGTAAAATGAAGAAACTGCTTGTAACATGCAATTTCTTATTTTCCACAATGTTTTACCACTTTTTTTTTCTTGAGGGGCATCCAAAGGCGTCATTATGTGGGAATAGTTTAAATAAACCAAACAGAAATCCTTATAGGAAAATATTGTTTTATGTTATAGCAAGATAGAATTTGTCGGTTGAAACGTTGACCCACGAACCTGAATAATGTGGTAAGAAAATGCTTAATTATAATTATCATATTTCAAATTAGCCAGTGATGATGAAATCGTGACAATAAAATTTGTAACGAGTTTCCATCACAAAAACAAAAATGTGTATCTTATCCTTAATTGCTTGCTAAACTAGATCCATGAAAGTAAGTTTTTTCACGATTCGTTGCGGAGTTATCGCCTCTATTAATAGTGCATGCTAATCAAATAAAGTTTTAAAAAAAATCAAAATTTGACATTTAGTGCCCTTTTTCTGTGACAAGGTCTCATATCCAAACACTGAGAAAAAAATGTCCGACCTATACAATATAGAATGACATGAAATTTAACATTAACGTTTCAACAATTATAGCCTTAATAAAAAGGTTTGGATTCAGAGATCAAAGTACACAAAACTTAAAGTTATAAGACATGAAGCCCCTATTTAGCGTGACGTGGTTTCATGAAGTTAAATTATGAAGTATACAACACTTCGGGCTTTTGATAAACAACATAATTGTAAAATTTCAAGAAACACATCGATGCAAAAAGGAGATGTAAATGAGAATTAAAATGTCTGGGTTAAAATTCCTTGATATTGTTAATGGGCAGTTCAGGCCATTGCAAGGATTTTGGAGAAAGCGCTCCGGACGGAAGAAATGGGGGACGAAGTGGAAAAGCGGAGCCCGTGAGCTCGCCTTTCGGGGAGGATAAAAATATAAAGAGGTTCATTCTGTCACCAGACAATCTAGATTATTTGAGACAGTAAAAGTTAAAAATATGATATTTTCAATCTGATATACATACTGTTTACATACATCTTAGTCCTTTACGCAGTGAATGGAAAGGGTTTAATTCATAACCAGTCAACTGAGTTTTTTAAAGTGTAGTTTTACTCAATTAAGTGAGGCGAAGCCCTATGGCTAGTACGTAGAGATTTTTGTACGTTTTAAAGACATGAAGATTAACTATAGGATTAATTATGTCTTGATTTTCGTTTTAGTTGCAATCTCATTTGTATGTTTTATACTAATGAGTAATTTCGATACAAAGAAAGAACCATTACCTAAAATACGGGTTGCTGTTAGAAATTTCAGAAAACGTCGAAATCAAACAATACCGAAAATATTACATTTTATTTGGAATAACCTAAGTATACCTAACGAATTTGCTGAAAATATCAAAGGATTTGTGAAAAACAATCCACCGGGAAGATGGACGTACTATTACTGGACTAAAGAATCTGCACATGGATTTATCAAGAAAAATTATGAGTTTTTATACTCGAAGATAACAGGTAAATTATATAGTTTCTTCAATTCTACTGATTTGAACAACTTAAATCCTCTTCAGTCTTTGACTAGAAATACCTTGGTATTCTTAATGTGTAGTATTAACGGTAATATAACTGGCAAATCGCGGCTGTCAATCGTATAACCAATCGACAAATGAAATCATTCATTCAGCTCGGAGTTAAGTTTGAAATCCGACATTTGCCGCCATTTTTGTGATACACTGTTATTGGTTTGGAGACATAACCATTGTAAATACAGCTTAATCAACCTGTAGTTACGACGTTTAAGTCGCCAACCAATTTCGGTTTTTGTTACATGCTACTGGCTTTTGAATTTTTCAAAATAACGCTGTTTGAAATCGAGGCGGGACTTCCTGTTGGGGTCAATTGGCAAGGACAACAGAGTAGGTGGGCGGAGTAAGCGATTAGTCAATTGTCTAATAACCAGATATCAAATTCTTAGACTGATCCAAATCAAAGAAGTTGCTGACGACATTATAAAAGTGTGCTGAATAGGATTGATTGAATGAATGGGGTTTAACGCTGCTTTGAACAGTATAACAGTCATGTCGCGGCGGCTGGAGCACCTAAAAAAAGATTCATGGTGTTTCTCACATCATAACTAACACTACATCCTTTCCTAGCTGGTCATCCGACTTAGGTGTACGATTATTCACCCAATGGTGAGCGACAAATGTCGGAAAGGATATGTGCCGCCGCAAGTTATTGTAACGTAATTGTTTTCACATGGTAGTTTTGCCCTTTTTCTAAAAATTCCTGTAATATTATGAAGAAGTGTCAAATTATCTTCGGCGCCCTGTAGTCGCGCGATTTCCTTATTCGTTATTCGGCTTTAGAATCGTAAAAAATCTGAAGGAAAAATGGACCGAGCTGAAAGCTAGATGACACTTGTTTTGACCCCTTCAGCGCATTCCAACTTCTCAGTACTTTCAGTCCTTTGATTAAAACATGTTGCCGCTTAGAGAGGGCCGATGCAATTGGAAATGTGTACTCTTTTAGGGGAAAATAGTTTGTTGGAATGGGGTGTAATGTCACTTTTGATAATATTTCAGTCATATCGCGGCGGCTTGAGCCATGGATTTCAGGTATTTATTACACCAGTACATCCTTTCCGAACCTTCAGCTGCTCATCGCACTTAGGTTAACGATTATCAACCATTGGTCATAACCAAAAGCTGAGATAAATATGTCCGACCTATACCATAAAGAGAGACATGAAAATTAACATTAACATTTTAACTACAATAGTCTTAATGAAAAGGTTTTGATTCAGAGTTCAAAATACACAAAACTCAAAGTTATAAGACATGGACCCCCTATTTTCAATGAAATGAATTCATGAAGTTAAATTATGAAGTATACAACAAAAATAGCTGCCATTTTGAATGCCCTGTCACGCATCGGAAACAGTATAAGTGGATAGGTATATACAATAGGACGGTCCATCGCTATAATATTATACTTCACAAGCGACACGTTACACCATTTGACCCCTTTCCTGTTCAATACCTGGTTTTACGTCCCTGTGATTCTATACCTAAGAAAAAAACTGTAGGAAAAGAAGAAATTTCCTTTTTGCCACAATCTTTTCTACACTGTAGGTTTGTGACTTTTCAAGTTGTTTTCACTTTAAACTGTCGTCTGCAACTTCGTTCAAATTGGACAAGACTTAAATTTTCTCAAGTTGGAATAGGTTAACCTTGTGCCACGCTTCGATTCCCTTAGTTTATTTTCGTATAAATTGTCAGTGAACGACAGCTTTCACAAATTAAATCTCATTAACAACCGTCTACATTAAGATTGTCAGAGTTTGTTTTCCAACGAAAAAACGCATGTTCTAGTTAATAATAATCAGCTAACCAATATACTTTTTGTTTACAGATGTATCGGACATATTTCGAGCTGACATCCTACGCTACCTTGTAATTCATGAATATGGTGGGGCTTACTTTGACTTGGACACAGTCAGTGTTCGACCTCTAGACGAATATGTTGACAGCCACGACTGTTCTTTAACCAACGAGCCTGGTGAACATCTATTTTTGTGGAACTTAGACTTACTAATCAACAATGGGGCATTACTCTGTGTACCGGGACATCCGTTCTATAAACATATCATCTACCAACTTTCACAACTGAATCAACATTGTAAAGACGCGTTTTCATGTACGGGGCCAATATTTTTAACTAATTTGTACAGAAACATCAATCGAACATCCGGGAAGCTTGGTAAAATCCCCCGCCTTGAACCATCTGAAATATTCCAAGATGTCTATGATGTTCCTATGCTTCACGGGCATTTATCCAGTAATTGTTTTAATACCTCAAAACTTCCCCAACACAAAGTAGACATATGCAATAAATGGAATGCGAGGGGAATGGAGAAACGAAACCTGAGTGAAAAAGCATTTGTATATCATGCATGGTTTCACACAAATATTCAAAAAGTAACTTATTCTGATGAAAACCTTGTCTTCAATTTAATTCCAGGTGTTCGTTTTCATGGCTGAATGTTTTCGTTGTTACATTTGACCTTAAAGGTAGGTATCGATGTTTTTCTCATGTCACAGATTTTAATTATTTTTATTTTCTCTCATAAACTATTTGAAAACAATATGCCGAAAAGTAGTTTTGAAAAAATATGAGGTCGCTTATCAGAAAAAAGCAGGGTATTTCCCTATTTTAGATTAATCCGAGACAGTTACGAAGATTATAGGGCATTCACGTGGCGCGAATAACCGTTAGAACCTTGCATCTAGTTCAAATTACATCAAACCAACGTCATCGTTACGTCATCAGGATCGCGTAATGTTCGCTAGCCGGTCTGTAAAGATCAGTCCTTTCATGTGACATGATATATGACGTTGTCTATTTCGCTAGTAAATTTGTTACCTTCATTTGACTGAGTCATATACAAATGAGGTCATCCGATGTCGACAGCCGAATTCCTTGATATCTAAAAATAACCTGGAATTCCGCTGAACCTTTCCGATATAACCAGAAAAAGCCACTTTAGGTCTATTAGATAACCACCAAGACAATACCTGACCTAACTTAAAGTATTAAATGTTCGTTTTAGTCTATTTTTCGGCACTTGGTAATTTTTCTTATCTAGGTTTCAGAAACATCGATACCTCCCTTTAAATGTAGTCTTCCGAAGAAATGAACTCTGTACAGTGTTAATTGGTTATATCGGTAAGACGGAAGAAAAGCATTTCCTTTATTTCGTCCATTAACAAATTTATGAAATACAGAAAATTGACAATCTGCTCTTAATGAAATTAGAATAACCCATTACAACACAAGCCCTCCTTTTAACGCCCCTCAAGAAAAAAAGCTTTAGAAAACATTGTGGATAATGAAGAAATTGCTTGTGACAAGCATTTTCTTCATTATCCACAATGTTTCCAAAATGACGAGAACATTTAAGATTTTATCAACTTGAAATTATTGTCTGAAGCCTCTTTCAGTTTGGACCATTCTAAAATTTTGTTGTGTGGGAGTATGTTAAATACTGCTGTAAAACGGAATCATACTTTGTGTAAGCAATGGCTCCAAGAAATGAACGAGGGTTTATTGTAAAAGCCGATGGCCATTTTAGGAGCTCTAGAGTCACCTCTCAATACTCATATTTGAGCCTGTGCGTGACATTTCCAACAATTTCGCATGTGCGTGACTCGCACACATTGAACACCCTGGACAGCCATTCGGGGCAATTAGAATATTCGCTGATTGTTTAAAGGAGCTTTGGGTCAGTATTTATTTACAGAGCGCAGAGTGAAGACTCTGATCTGAGTCTTTACTTGGTGCGCATGTGTAATGGTTGGAAATGTAACGCACGCGCTCATTTATCTTTCAATGGATGGATAATCGTAAACCTAAGTGGGATAACAGCTGATGGCTAGGAAAGAATGGAATAGTGGTACTGGTGCGAGATATTACAGGAATCCATTATTAGGTGCTCAAGCCGCGCGATATGACTCACAAATTATTAAAAGCGGCGTTAAACCAGATTTAAAGAATCGGGGTTATCTTACAACAGAAGAAGATATCTATAAAGTGTATGCCTGCTTAACCCGTTACCAGACGGCACAATTTTAGACTGGTCCAAATTTAAAAGAGTTGCAGACGGCAATTTAAAGTTTATGAATTTATAGATTTTTCAGCTTTCTGGGTAGAATCTAATCGTTTTTCTTGAGTGGCCTCATAAAACAGGTAAAAGGTCTTTAACCAAGTACCGGACGATAAAATTTTAGCCTGGTCCCAAAGAATTTGCAAACTTTTTTCCAACTATCTTCGTAGAACACATCGTGGGTAACGAAGACATCACTTGTAACAAGCGATTTCTTATTTTTTTCACAATGTTCTTAATGCCTTTTTTCTTGAGGCATCAAAAAGCGTCATTGTGTGGGAATGGGTTTAAAGCTTTTAAAAAGATATTTCGATAAATTTCGATTATTTAAATGGCATTGAAGTTACCCTTATAAATAATAAAGCTCCTTATTACAATTGCTGCCAATTATTGCAGGAGCTACAAGTACTATTTAATGATGCGATTAGGTTCAAATGACAAAAGCATTTGACATCCTTGACGACTTTTATTTTCTAGAGCTGATAATACATCATTATGACAATCATTTTGCGTTATTATGACTATATCCCTTTTTTATTCCTGAAAAGGATGAAACTCTAATTGGCGCTTTGGGGCACTAGATATGTGACTGATAAAGATTAAAAGTAGATGTATGTATTTCAAAACATCTCGAAATACCCATTAATGATGAAAGATATTGGACTTATTATACATAACAGATAAAGTCCCATGAATACTTACTTAAATTAAATTCCTCCGAATCGATAGGGTCTGTTTGCTACCGTGTGTCAAAATTTCAAGCGAAATACTTAATTGGTGTTAATGGTTAAGTTATAATACCTAAATTTGACATTATTATAGTGATTATTGATATACATCTGCTGTTACAAAGATGAATACCATTTATCATGGTTAAATTTCTTTAAAAAAATACTCATAAATACCAATTGTTTCAAGCCTATTCATGATACCATTCATCGTAGCATGAAGATTGTTCCAATCGATATGCATCTAATAACACCAAGGTCAATGTCATCGGACAAGGACAAATCATCTTTCAATGTCCGTGGATTCATTTTCAGAAAAAAGATTGATTGGGTTGGATGGCTTATTGTTTTATTGGTGTGGTCGTACAGCGCGCAAGAAATTTAAGGATATTTTAACACAAAAAATACTTAACAATACAAAGACAACCACAAGACAAAAAATTATAGATGAGGAGAGAAACAAAAATGAAATATGACGACTCTCTAGTCGCCTCTTACGAAATACTAGTAGTCACAGATGAAATGGCAGAGGCTTGCAGAATTTATTCTTATACCCTGTTTAACTACACGGGGTCTTACAAACAGGCAAGTGCTTTTCATTTCAATGCTTATTTACATCGAGTTTTTGAATTAAATAAAAACAGAAAAACACCAACCTGTTGTAGCCCAGGAGTCACGAGGAAAGCAGTTGTTAGTTTCTAATTTTAGTCGCACCTTCGATAGGCCGCAGATAAAGGCCAGAGAAACGGTGCTGATGGGTGCCGCGAGTAATTTGCCGTACCTGAGTGAAATTGATGCCCATAATTTGTGCAGAAACCCCCACTCTTGTGACGCTTTTCGATAATGATTAAAGGAGGTATTAATGTTTTTTTTCAAGTCACAGATTTTAATGATTCTTATTCCTTTTCATACACTATTTTAATAAAATATTCTGAAAAGATGTTTTGCGAAAATCAGAGGTCGTTCAATCAGAATAAACCGGGGTAATTCCCCTATAGCTAACGTAGGCTGTTAATCTAGATTAAGCAGAGACAGTTGCAATGAATATTGGGTCATTCACGTGTTGCTACTTACCGTTGGAATCAAACATTCAGTTTGAATTTGCTCAGACCAACGTCATCGTTATGTCGTCGGGAGTCATGTTCGCTAGCCAGTCTCCTTTTCTGTAAATATCAGTCTAAGAATGCCGTAAGCGTTAATACGAATATAGACACTTACCCTAACTTTGCGCTTAATTTATGCTGCATAACCGTAAAAAGCCACTTTAAGCCTAGTCCTGCATAATCGTAAAAAGCCACTTTAAGCCAATCAGATTATCGCGAAGAAAACATCTGACTCAAAGTTAAGTCCTAAATGTTCGTTTCAGTGTATTTTCGGCAGTTAGCAATCTTTTCTTATCTTGGTTTCAGGATGATCGATAACTCCCTTTAATCAGCATAGGGGGAGAATTACAATTCTCAAAGTATTTATTGTGTTTACCGCATCACTCTTTTGCACTCCGGTCCATTCTTTTCACCTCTGTAATGGGCTCAGTAAAATGTCCGCAAATACGTCATCATTTCGTCACATGACGTAATTCACAGCAACTTATTTGGAGCATGGATAAATGAGTAATTTTCGTTAGCAATACAAACGGTTCTATACAACACCAAAAGTATTTCGATAAATTATTAATGCATCCATAGTGTTTCTTCAATCATATTTAATATTACATTAGGCAGAGCCTAGAATACGGGCGAAAAATCAAGTTCTTACAACAAGCCACCTTGCTTAACAAAATATTCGGATATCACATCATAATGGTAATCTAGTTTGTTGTTTTACTTTATGTCTGTACGACATTTTCTCTAGTACTTTATCCTTTGTCCAGGACCTGTGATATTATGGCTCATAATCTGAGAGAAATTGAGGGTTGCGGGTTTGAATCTGAGCCGTGCCGCTGGTCACATAGCTATGTCGTTTGGCAACACATTTCAGAGAACCTGCCTATTACTTGGTATACCCAGGCAGCACATGAGTAAATAGAATCTGTAGTGATATTAACCAAAGAATGTTAAAAAAGACATTAAACAACAAATGATCCAATCTACCTATTCCTTTTCTAACACCAGATTAAGTCTCTTAACAGCAGGACTAAGCAGATGAAAAAAGAACCAGAACAGTATTAAAATAATCACTTAAATAACAATAAAAGCAGACTCTATACTGCAATATCAATAATCTGATATAAGCAATATAACAAGATATAATGTCATAAACAATTACCTCATTCCCACACAATCACTCCTTTTTACAGCCCTCATGATAAAACCTTTGAAAACGTTTTAGAAAATGAAGAAATTGCTTGCATCTAAAATGCAGTCTTATATTTTGTCGTGTGGAAATTGGTTACAGATTTTTGTTCTGATAAAGATGTTTCTTCTATAAGATGATTAGAAAATTAGAGTTTGCTTAAGAAACAGCAGAGAAAAAAATTGATTTAAACTCTTATTTTGGGAAGGAGATAGATAATAAAATTCAAATAATGTTTCTGCAGTTTGTTTGTTTAATGTCAATTCTAACTCTGAACAAACTGCCAGTTACTTGTTTATCACTTTAAGGTTAAATTTTGTGCATATGTTTCCCTGACTATAAACCAGTGTCAGCTAAGTAACTGAAATGTTTGTCAAATGAAAAACCATTGACAATAGCAACATAGCATGAATTAAAACCTATGGTCACAGCTGATATTGGAGAAGGATTAGAGATGGATATTTTGGTTCATTAGTTTTCAAATAGCTTTACAAAGCGTTAAAGCCAGCAAATGAAATTGAAATAGACTTGCAGTTATCATTTATAAGTGCATTTTAAATTTGTAGCTGCATTTTGAATAAAATGGATTAAATATTATATAGGGAAAAAACACTTTATAAAAAGGTGAAATTACTTCTAAAAAGTAATTTCACCTTTTAACACAATGCTTTTTGTACATATTTTTTCATAGGGATAGTACTTTTTTCATAAGGATTGTACATATTTAATAGGTATAGAACCAATATAATTAACACTTCATCTATAAATAGGTATTTTGATATGCAAATCCAACTAGTGATATGAAAAAAGAATAGTATATTGGATGGAGGTTCAAAGAAATCATGGTTAATTCTAGTTCTGGCTATAAGACCCCCCTCCCACCTTGTTGCGGCTAGCATCTGCCTTTTAATAGTTGGTATTTCACTAACCAATCATTCCTTTTCTGATTGTATTCTGAGCAAGTTTTTTTAAAATACAAAAGACAGTCATTTGGAATAAAAAAGCGCTAAGATGCAACCATAATCAGTTGGTATCAGTTATGGTAATGCTACATCTTTGTTTGGTTTCGTTTATCCGTCTGTTTTTCTTTAGTGCCAAGATTCACTTGTAAAAACATTAAGGTTATGCATTTTTAAGTATCCTACGATAACCATTGACTTAGATAGGTATTTTAGTAAAAAAAATCGTCGAACCGGAAATTACCGAAATACTGTGGACTGGTTCCATAGGAGCGCGTGACTCAATGACGTCACGATTTGACTTTAAAAGTTTTCTGTTGGTATTTTTTTCAAATCGAGTTTTCTGTCGTCTAAATAACAAAAGAATTAACTTTATACCCTATTTTAATCGCAAAAATTACTACGGAAATTTTGCTTATCGATTATCATCCGGGTAAGTTGATTGTTTTCCTATTGCGTATTTTTAGCTATAGAGGAAGTAGATGTTTATAACCCGTCAAAGTTGACCAATGGGCAAAAAATGGCCGCCGAAAAGTCTCATGGTTGTCTGAATCTGTTATACGTGTAACCTATAGGCAGTCTCCAGACCGCGCCTTCGGCACCGTCATTCACCCATATTATGCCCACATCTAAATACAAATGAAAAGATGAATTTGCATGTACTGGTCCAAAATTAAAAAAAAATCTATACAGAAACATAAATCGAACGTCCGGAAAGCAATAAATGGAGAGCGAGCGGAAAGGAGAAACGAAACCTGAGTTAGAAGGCATTGGTATATCACGCATGGTTTCACACAAATACACGAACAGCAAATCAAAACCTTTGTCCAATTTAATTCCTGGCGTCCATTACGATGGATGTTTGCTTTCCATGTTACCTAAGCATCACACTGACATGCGCTCCTCTGTCAAGTTCATGGAAATTCTAAAGGTCTAGGGTAGATGCAATATCTTCATCTCATTTTGATACTTATATTGATTTCAAGGACTCCGGGCGTTTTTCTTTACCAAAAGTACATAGTTTCGGGAAAAGGTATCTGCATATCAATGTTTTGTCTCCTCGAACAGCCTGTCTTAACAAATTAGAGACATTGAATCACCCCAATCTTTAAAACTGCTCTTAGAAAATACTTCTTTGAAATATCTGAATTGCTCTAAATGTTCCATTTTTATCTTTTATTTAGTACTGTTAATTTCTATTTCTAGCTCAGTCCTCGTACATCTCTTTACTAAATTAATAATCATCAGTTCTAATACCTTTAATTGATGCATTCGACATTCATTTCATCCTCTTGTGTTATTGTAGCGCATAACTTGGTTCTTCTTATATTCTTTTGTGCAAGGCATATTCTGTACACTTTTTCCTGAATTAACTTATTACCACTATTATTAATAATTAAGTGAATGAATGTTCAACGTATGAACTAATCTATATGACCGACACCTGTTCTAAAATCATAATATGCTGATTTGAAAATCCAAGCTATAACCCTAGCCCGGCCTTCAAACTTTCAAGTAAAAGTTCTCTTAGCCTTTAACGGATATTACTTTATTGATTTAAATATGATACTTGTACTTGAAAAGATGAGCAGCTGCTGGCTAGAATTGTGACACTTTGGCTCGGGTTGAATGCTGAGAGTATAAGGCTCTGAATTGTGTTGTCTTTGAAGAGTGTTTGTTTTGATGGGGTTCAACGCCGCTTTTAATAATGTTCAGTCATATCGCGGTGGCTGAATAACCTAACGATGGATTTCTGTCTGGTATATCTCGTACCAGTACGACCATTACACCCTTTCCTAGCTTCCAGCTGCGATCCCACGTAGGTGTACGATTATCAACCATTGGCATCGCCGATTTAGGGATAGGCGTTGGCGTAGACGTTACTTTGAAAAACTTTTGTGTTGGGCAAATGTCTGTTTTTAAGAAAAAAAAAGTTTCACTATGTTCACTGTAACATGGGCAATCAATACCATCAGGGGAGATCACTGTATATTCATTTTGTAAGTTTTCACTGTGAAGCATCAGCAGACAAGCGTGGCATCCGCATTACGTGCTCTTGTTTTAACCCATTCCCACTCGTAAAAAGTTAGACTTGTCCAAATACAAAGATGTTGCAGACGACAAATTTTAGAACATAAAATTTTAAAATTCTTTATCTTCGGGATAGGGATAGAAAACATTGTAACTAGCAATTTCTTCATTTTCCTCAATGTTTTCCAAAGCCTTCTTACTTATTGGGCGTCCAAAAGCGTCATTGTTTGTTAAATGGTTAAATTGTAATATTTCGGTAATATCTTATTTCTAGCGAACCTCGTGAGATCCTTAAAATTAGACCACACAATCTAAGAAGTTAATATTTTTTTTACAGAATTATCAATTCTAATGCGAAAAACAGTTAATTGTAGAATCAGTTATTTTTTTAGGGGGAAATAAAAAGTTTGAATAATCCAAAGTGCTTAAAGAATAGATGCTAAGTAAGTATCACATACGTGCTCGATACTATTCAAAATATTAAATCGAAATGCTATACGTTCTGATTAAATACCAAAAATCATTTTCATATATAGCAATTTAGCAGCACGAGGTTTTTTATAACTCTTTTGTGGCGTGGTCAATTAACTTAAGCTACCATCCATGATTTTAGTTTGTCCCGTTGTTCAAATGAAAATAAAAGAAAAGTTAAACAAGAAAAGAAAAAATAAAAGGTCCCATGCGAATACCAAGGTACCAAAGTGAATATTCGCATGGATCTTGATAAGAAAGTTGATTTATCAAAATTGGCCTGTTAGTATGTGAACAAGCAGCACCGAACCGTTTATACATGGTTTTCAAAGTGCATGAGCTAATGTTTTGTTGTTGTTGTTGTTGTTTTTGTTTGTTTGAATGGGGTTTAACGCCTCTTTTAATAATTTTTCAAATCACACCAGTACCACCATAACATCCTTTCATAGCCTCCAGCTGATATCCCACTTAGGTTTACGATTATCAGAGATAAATGTCGGAAAGGATATGTTCCGCCGCCGGGGATCAAACCCATTACAGTGAACTTATATAAAGAAAGCGACAAACTCTTAGCACATTTCTCTACCTTGACAGCTGAATTAACCATAAAAGCGACTTGACAGCTGAATTAACCATAAAAGCGAAATATTTGGTTTTATTAGCCGATAAAAGGTTACTTTCATAACGTAAAGATCAGATAGAAATAACATTTTTCTGAACCCTTTCTTTCATATACGCAAACACGACTTTTAACCAACGGATCGTTATTGAAGTACATTACATTTAATATACAATGCAATAAGTTCATATTGACGGAATGGAGTATTATTCAACCCATTTCCAGACTGCAAAATTTTAGAACAGCCCAAATTGAAAGGAGTTGCGAACGACAAGGTGGAGTTAATGAAATTTTAGACTTTTTCAACTTTCTTGATTGAAAACACTGTGTAAAAGGAAGAAATTGCTTGGTTCAAGCAATTCCTTCATTTAATACAATGTTTTCCAAAATGTTATTCTCGGGGGGGGGGGCGCCAAAAAGCGTCATTGCATGATTTAATAAAGAAGCAAATGGATAGAGTTTGAACGTTTAAAAAAGATTACAAATGATAAAAAGCTAAGGGAAACCGTTCTTAAAGCTTTTGTATTTTGTGTATTTTAAATACTTCATGTAGAATAAAAATCTATTACAGTTCAATTTTTAAAATCCTTTTATATTTTCATTCATACTAATTATTGATTTATAGTTTTTAACACACCTAACCTTTTCTCTGGTTCAGTGGTACAAATTCTTATTGTCCCTGTAACGGTTTGAATCAATAAGATATATTGATCGTATTGTAAGTTGATATTCAAACACATTTATTATTATGTATTAACATTTTATTTTATTTTATTTTCTAAAAATTATGGGTACTTTTCACTTCCACGTTAGTGTTGATACGTATTGTGGAACAGGAAAGAAACAAAATATTTGTGCTTTTGATAGATTTCTCAATTTTTGCAATAGAAAAACCTAAAAATTTAACCCTAATATAGGAAGATAATACTTCTATTTAGTTCAGAAGATTGAAATAGTGAGTAAAACTATTCAATTTGATTGATTTATGATAACCCTATAAATCAAAACTCTGTAAGTTTCATACAAATTGGCCATCGAACTTGAACAAGTTAACGAATAAGAATAAAATGCTTCGGTATTTGGCCGATCGTGGCTGTCAGTCAAAGACTCAATCGCCGAATCAAACCATTCATGAATGCGAAAGTGAACTTTGAACTCCGCAGTTAATGTGAGGTAATTTTGATGGCTTAGCGACTTAAATTTCGTAACTACACCTTATTCAAGCGATAGTTACGACGATAATGTCGCTAGGCAACAATTCATTTTTTATCATATATTTTTTCGAAGTGGAGCTTTCTGTCGTAGTCATTGGGCCTGGTCATCTAAATGTGTGGCGCGTCTAGCAATCCGTACTTTTGAAAAGATGAACTAAGTAGAATTTCAAAACCATTCTTACCAATTACCTTTATTATAATGACTATATAATATATACACAAAGTAGAAAGGGAAATTAACCCTTGTCATGCTGCATAAATAACCTTACTGAATTGCTGTAAAATCAAAGGGCTGAAAGCACTGATACAACTTGTTGCTCAAAAATCAATATTTCTTTTAAAAAGTAATTTCATGTAAACGACTCTGACAGGAAAAGTACAAGTAAGAGGCGTAGACCAAGATCAGACTGCACTTATGTGCAGGCTGATCTTGGTCTACACCTCCTGCCAAAACCGGAATATTCAGCATGACAAGGGGTTAATTCACCCTATAGATAGAGAATTTGACTTTGTGACTTATTTATAGTAGACTTAGTATAATGGTTTAATCTGCGAAATATGGACTTGACATCGAAGAGGTTTGGAGTTAGTCCGCGGGACCAGCATGCATCAATTTTGAAAGGATGAAAGAATCTGTCTGTGTATAAAAAGTTTACAGAAACTTCAAATGATTCTAGACTAGTAACTGGTCAAGTAAAGTAGCTCTGTATATCGGTAGAGGCCAATTTCTTTTATCATATGGACTAGGAACAGGAAGTTTACACACACTGTCTATAGATCGAGGATTTGACTTGGTGACTGCTTTTTGTAAATTTAGTGTAAGCGCCTTATTTAGGAGTTATTGAATTCACATCGTAGAAGTTTTAGGTTTTCCTTATGCCATGATAATTTGAATGATGTACTGGAGGTGTGTGTGTGTTAGGGTACATAAAAACGAGAGATTGAATAGGAAAGGGTAAAGTAAGTATCATTTGGACGGGTGACTCCTAAAAAGGGCGGTAACCAATAACGATTATCTCAAATTATAATTACTTCTCTTTATCTTCCTTTGACCATAACACGTATTGGGAAATTTTTGCTACATTTGAGAAGTATTGAAAGGATATAATCAAGAGTTTGACATATAGGATTTTTTGGGGGGAGTTATTGGTTCATAGAATATAAATCAAATGGAAATTAGATCCGTGGCCTATGAACTAAGGAATACCCCCCACTGCCCCATATTTTGAATTGAGGCCAAATCGTAACGAGTTATAATAGTTAGAAGTGAAATGCGAAAGGACATTTATTATTTATCAACCGAACATTTTTTTTCAAAAATTTTTAAGGAAAAAGTGGGCAATGACTGTACAAGAAAAATGTTGATTTTGTCAATTTTTGAGCATGACGTTAATGTTCTGAAATAAACATGTGAACTATTTTTAGTAGTATCACCATTTTTAATCTGTTAGTCTGTTTACTCTCAATATATTCTATATAGACCTTTCTGAAAACTGTTGTTACCTTCGCAGAATGACCCCCCTTGGTAAGATCATTCTGCTTCAGGTCACTAACCTTGTTGTAGTGTGAATCGTTTTGAAACGTTGATCATCATTCTCCAATATAGTTGAGATTTGTAAATTAACTCTTCGTTTATTTTGGTCAAATGTATATGGCAGCCGTCATAGCGCAGTCGGTCATCTTCAATCATGGGATGTCATGGGTTCGATCATCGGCGGCGGCACATATCCTTTCCGACATTTGTCTCTCACCAATGGGTAGATAATCGTAAACCTAAGTGGGATAGCAGCTGGAGGCTAGGAAAGAATGTAGTGGTAGTACTGGTGTGAGAAATACCAGGGATCTATTGTTAGGTGCTCCAGCCGCCACGATATGACTGAAATACTGTTAAAAGTGGCGTTAAACCCCATTCAATCAATCAAGCAAATGTGTATGCATTAAACATAAATTAAAAATATGTACAAATTGCTATATTTGCAGTTAGCATAATGTTCCGAATTACAACAAATCACAATATTCTAAATGTCGAAATCGCAACTGCAGTCAGATCATGTTAACCTTAACTATATGTACAAAATAATCAATCAATTTGTAAGAAAAAAATCTTAGTGTCGGTAATTCTATCACTATAACAACTCGTCGATTGTTTCGAGTGAATTTCACAAGTTTTTACAAAAAATACATTACTTTATTTATTGAGTAAAATTGATTCACAATAAGAATGTTTGTTTAAATTCTGGTATTAAAAACTTCTAAAATGCCATGAGATCGGTCAAAGTTCAAACAGAAATATTTTATGACTTAACGGGAAATTGTCCATAAGAAATCTTAGAACAAGACGTTTCCTTAACATTAGCTTAACCCATTACCAAACGGCAAAATTTTAGACTGGTCCATTTTGAAAAAAGTTGCAGACGACAATTCAAAATTTATGAAGTTTTAGATAATTTCAACTTTTTGGATAGAAAACATTGTGTAAAATGAAGAAAATGCATGTTACAAGCAATTTCTTCATTTTACACAATGTTTTTGAAATTTATTTTAGTTTACGGGCGTCAAAAAAGCGTCATTGTGTGGGTTAAATATGACAATGTCTCAGGTTACACGAAACCCTTTTCATTAAAACAGGGATTTCAAAACGCATTTTACACGTAGAATAGCGGATCCAGAATTTCTGTAAAGGGGGTTCAAACTTACCAATGGGGGTTCGTTTTTCTATTACAGTACGTCTTGTATTCAAGGGACGACAAAAACGGTCGCTTAAAAGAATGGTTTGATTGGTTGGTTGAGACTTCAGTCACGGCCGCGATTGGTTAATTGACCAATTACGGCCGTCAATACACTAACCAACTAATCAAATCATTTATTCAGCCCGTACCTGAGGTTTCAACTCCGATATTGGTAACCGTTTTTGTTGGTTTGGCGAACATAGTATTTAGTATTAGTATTTTTTTCCCCTCGAGGATAACACGATAAAGGGTCGAAAGACTCTTATTTCCATCGTGGTCCTAGCTCATACCAGATCTTATCATGCACATATAGAGAGAGGCAATGGATTCTAACCAATGCTACCCACTTTTACAGCTGGGTGGACTGGGGCTCTGTCTGTAAACTGCCCTGCCCAAATGCACTACCCGCCTCCGGTGGGGCTCGAACCCGCAACCACCAGATTACGAGCTGAGCACGCTAACCACTCGGCCAACGAGCCAGACAAACATAACTCCTGATGACGTAACGATGACGTTTGTGTGATGTAATTTAAACTAAATTCAAGGTTCCAATGGTTATTCGCACCACGTGAATGATCATATAATCTTCGCAACTATCTCGGATTAATCTAAAAATAGATTAATAGCCTACGTAGGCTATTAAGGAAATACCCTGCTTTTTTCTGATAAGCGACCTCAGATTTTAGCAAAACTTCTTTTCGGCGTATTGTATTCAAATAGTATACAAGAGTAGACAAAAATAATTAAAATCTGTGACATGAAAAAAACATCGATACCTGTTTGATTTCATTTTCGGCACTTTGGTATTTTTTTCTTATCTAGGTTTCAGAAACATCGATACCTCTCTTTAATGTCACAGTGTTCGTAGGGCCCGCACTTTCTCTATAAGCATGTGGAAAGTAGACCCGAGACGGTTTCCGAGACAACAACCTGACATAGAGCAAATAACTCTTTAGTAGAAACAGGGCTGATTTTTAATCATACCCCATCTCTGAATGAAATTGTAATCCCGATTAAAATTAAAAAAATATATCTCATAGTCATTTGATATGCATTTAACAATTTCAAACAAATATACAAAGAAACCGTTAGTCTAAATAGTCAAGAAAATATTGTTTTTTAACTAGAAAAAATGAGAAAAAATCAAAGTAAAGTTTTTGAATAAAGAAAAAACACAAGTTGTCGTGGTTCGAATTCAAGAAAAGAAAACAAGTATGTAAATATATGCAGTGTTTGTGTAATATTTTTAGTTTATAGCTAAGGTTGACCCTACTTTAAATACCCTATCTCTCTCTCTCGTTCGATCTCTTCTTTTACATTTCCAATATGTGTTATTAAATTTAAAACTTGAAATTGTCGTCTGCAGCTTCTTTTAATTTGGAACAATCTAAAATTTTGTAGTGTGGGAATGGAGTAAATAGCGACAAAGGGCGATAATGGGAGGAAGTAACAGCGGTTTTCGGTAAGATCTAAAAGAAAACAAGTCAAGGGGATATAACTTCTGAAATAGTTGATTAATCATGTTTAAAATTGCATGTGCACAAGATCCCAAGGTAGGAAGGATTCAAATTAAGTTTCGGCGACATTTGTGAAGAACTGTGGGGAAGCAGACACAATTGTTATTCCATTTTAGGAAAAAAATCAAAGAGGCATGGCTTCTGAAATAGTTGATTATCATAAATAAACTGCAGGTTCACATATTTTCCTTGTAGTTAGGGTCAGCAGCATAAGTAAAGAACTGTAGAAGAAGAATTGGACGTAATCTTTAATCTCTTCATATTCTATTTAGGTTACTAATTCAATTGGGTATAACTCCTGATTAATTGAATAATCTAAATAAAAA
Source organism: Fragum fragum (assembly GCA_946902895.1). NCBI lineage: Eukaryota > Metazoa > Mollusca > Bivalvia > Cardiida > Cardiidae > Fragum > Fragum fragum. The sequence goes on along the minus strand of OX336367.1, from coordinate 77,029,636 downwards.
CTAAAGGTGCACGAGGTCCAATTCAAAGGAAGATATTTGTATTTTCTAAGTGTGAAAGGGGGGGGGTAATTTCTCAAAAACAAACAAGTACGAAATGACAGGCTTTGAAAATAGGATTACTGTTGGGTAGTCTGAGTAGCCGAGTTATTTACCACAGCCCAAGAATAAAGGCCAGGTACTTCCTGCCCCTAACAAATGGTCAGACCCCACCGGATTTTCGGCCTTCTTTGTTCTATATAAAATTAAACATGTTTATGATGCTGTGGCAGATTACAAACAAATTATTGACATATGACCTCTTTAGTGATTCATCCTCATTCATAGGTCTGTCTTTTAAGACCAAAATTTATGGGGCATGAATGATTAATTTTTTGCTATGCTAGCCGTTGTAGATGCACCGTCTTTTTTCCACCTAGAATATAAAGTCAAGGGCGGAGACGGCTAAATGAAGCGTAAAACTGTAATATACATGTAGGACTCATGAAAAAGTAAACATTTGAGCATCGCGATCTCTAATGTGCACTGAAAATGCTGTTTTCGTATCGGACTACTTTTTGTAAAAGAACTACTTTTCCATACAACGACCTCCGGAAATAAATTCCAGTGAGGTCCCTCCAAATACGAATTACAGAATTAGATTGGTATCACATCTCATTATCTAGAGCTCAGCAGTCAGTTGTAAGCCAACCAAACTTTTGGCAAAATAAAAGTAAAGCTATCAAATTATTTTTCGATGGCCCTAGCAATGATCCGTACTTGACTATTGCCTTAATTGTACGTCTCTTTTAATGAAAATTGTGATTTGTCGCGACTCATTGTTTGTGTGCATCATATTTTGTATCATTCACTGAGATGAGGAATAGGTTGTTTGAAATTCTCGAATAATTGGGAGAAAGTCGTTTCATGTCTGCAACAGTTTATATCAATTCCACTCACGAAAATAATTGATTTCATATAGGAACATTATTTGAGTATTTATAAATTCAAAATATTTCAGTGCTTTTTGGGGGGCGCCTCACATGCCCACACGAATGTTTCTTTTAGATAAAATACCATCTTATGGTCGAATTGAATTAATGTGTACGAACTACCGTGAGAGCCATCACGTTTTGATGTTTAAAATTGGATTACGAGAAACGGGTGTATGATGATGAGAAAGAGAGGGTACAAGAATACGCCGGTGAGAGTACGGTGGTGAGAACACGAGAGTACGACGGCACTAACACGGTACTACGACGACGAAAACACAAGAGTACGAAAGTGAGAACTCGAGAGTTCGAAAACGAGAACACGAGAGTTATGATAGGACACACAATATCTTAAGAGAGGTAATCCTATGTTTCTAGAGTTCTAAGTGAGTGAAGAATTACGTCCCTTTGAGATGTCGTATTCACAAGTACACTAAACCGTTAATTTTTTATTCATATATCGTCGTTGTGCGTACAAAATGTAGTTGCTGCAGATTAATACAAGCTGCAGTTAGGACATTTTGCACGACTGACGACGATATCTATTCATATCATTTATTCATTTGATTATTTATGTATTCATATATCCGAAACGGTCGTGTTATTCATTGATTGCTAACCGTCATTGTACTGTTTCGTGAAGGATATTCCGGAAAAATTAAAGACAATCTTTGTAGTTATGCATATTTGGTAGCGGATATTGCAGGCTATAAAATGGGATTGACGGATCGATGACCCCGCCCACTGACTCCGTTGGTCCCGCCTACTGACTCCGCTGGTCCCGCCCACTGACTCCGCTGGCTCTGCCCATTGACTCCGCTCGTCCCATCCTCTGACTCCGCTGGTCCCGCCCACTGACCCGCTGGTCCCGCCCATTGACTCCGCTGGCTCCGCCCATTGACTCCGCTGATCCCGCCGACTGACTCCGCTGGCTCCGCCCATTGACCCGCTGGTCCCGCCGACTGACTCCGCTGGTCCCGCCCACTGACCCGCTGGTCCCGCCCACTGACTCCGCTTGCTCCGCCCATTGACCCGCTGGTCCCGCCCACTGACTCCGCTGGTCCCACTCACTGACTCCGCTGGTCCCGCCCACTGACTCCGCTGGTCCCACTCACTGACTCCGCTGGTCCCACTCACTGACTCCGCTGGTCCCGCCCACTGACTCCGCTGGCTCCGCCCATTGACACCGCTGATCCCGCCCACTGACACCAAGGTGAGTTTAGTAGGTTTTTTATTTCATCGATCTTTTATTTAAATCGATGTCGGTATGATATGGCCTGGTGGCTGAATTGATAGAGCTCTCGCGCTATAAGGGAGGAATCCTGGATTCGAGTCCTGGGCGGGCGTATACATTTTCTTCACTTGTTACAACAGTAAATAAAGGTGTTATACAGAATAAAAAAAAACAACCAAATGTTAGGATTTCAGTTAAATGCTGTTAATATGCTGGTTGCCCATTCTGAAATGAATTAAACTAAGCGGTACGTTTGTGTTGGTGTTAGATAATATAGTTAAAGTAAATTAATCATCACAATTTTCAATGAAATGAATGCAGAATTACATTGACACACTTTGTTGCAATTTCGAATATAGTTTTAAATTATTGATATCTTGAGCTTTTTCTTTTTTTTGTTTTCAACTTTTGGAATGGTACAAATTCAAAGGGGTAGCAGACGACATAACAAAGTTAATACAATTCAAAAAGGAACTATCCTGTATTAAAGAACTTTGGAAAAAGAAGAAATTACTTGTTACTTGTTTCTTTTAATAGGGTTTAACGCCGCTTTTAGCAATTTTTCAGTCATATCGCGAAACCTAACAATGGATTCCTGGTATATCTCGCACGAGTACCACCATTACATCCTTTTCTAGCCTCCAGCTGCTATTCCACTTAGGTTTACGATTATCCATCCATTGATGAGAGACAAATGTCGGAAGGGATAAGTGTCGCCGTTGGGGATCGAACCCATGACACCCCATGAGTGAAGATTGGGAGTCTTACAAGCAAGTTTTTTTCTAAAATGTTTTCTCAAGTATATTACCACAGGTAGGTAAAAATGAAAGATTGTTTGGGAAAGGGTTAGATATTTTACAGAGGACAAATATAGGCTTTTCCCAGGTATTAAACCATTCCAACACATTATACACAATGTTTTCTACCTGAAAAGACAAAGATTTTTGTGAAATAAAAATTGTCGTCTTCAACTTCTTTGAATTTGGACCAGTCCAAAATTTTACTGCTTAGTAATGAACATTGTGTCGCTTGGTAATGGGTTGATCTGAGAAAAATATTTTGTGCATGTTCGGTAAGATAAAATACAATGTCCAGGAGTACAATTAGAAACCCGACACTTTGACCCATTACCACTTAAGAACATTTTAGATTAGTCCAAATTGAAAGAAATTGCAGATGATAATTTAAAACTTGATTCAATTCTAACAATCTTTGTCTTTTAGTATAGAAAACATTGTTCAATTTCTTTGTTTTCCACAATGGTTTCAAGAACTTTTTTCTCACAGGGCCTTTAAAAGGTGGGACTGTGTGGGAATGAGTTGAGAAGTCAATTAATAAGAGATCCTTGTCATGCAGATATATTTATAAAAACCGTCATTGATCTACTCTGTATTCTTTTTCATCTTTTTTATTACCTAGTTCTCTTGATCTAAATATGTTGTGTTCATTATTGTACGAATTTTTTATTTTTCTATATTTGAATTCAGACTGTCGAAGAACAAACTAATCAGTAATATATTATAGCTATACTTTATTTTTCATATAACATTATACCAATTGGTAGGAGCATTTATATTAATATCTTATTAAATTCATCTCTCAAAAAAATACGTACGTGAAGGATTGGAATTTGCAGAAGGTGTCGGTTGTTCGAAAGTGTATAACACTGGTTTATAGGCTACTGGTGTGAGTTCGCGTACTTCAATTAACTATAGGTTACTGGTGTGAGTTCGGATATATCAATTCTCTATAGGTTACTGGTTTGGATTCAGGTATTTCAATGAACTATGAGTTCCTGGTGTCAATGTGTTGATATTGGCTAGATCTTGGCATTCACCGCGTGCCTTAATCGTGAGGTTAACACCAAGGCCAACACGGTGGACGCTAATTTAAAGCCGTTAGAACATCCTGCTGGTAAAGCACTCCTAGTTTCCCCGTTGTAAATGTACTCCTAGTCTCTCTGCTGGAACTCTAGTCCTTGTCTACCTACTGGTATCTTACACCTAGTCTCTTAACTACTACTGTACCCAAAGTCTCCATCCTGTTACTGTACTCCAAGTCTCCATCCTGTTACTGTACTCCAAGTCTCCATCCTGTTACTGTACCCCAAGTCTCCATCCTGTTACTGTACCCCAAGTCTCCATCCTGTTACTGTACTCAAAGTCTCCATCCTGTTACTGTACCCCAAGTCTCCATCCTGTTACTGTACTCCAAGTCTCCATCCTGTAACTGTACTCCAAGTCTCCATCCTGTTACTGTACCCCAAGTCTCCATCCTGTTACTGTACTCCAAGTCTCCATCCTGTTACTGTACCCCAAGTCTCCATCCTGTTACTGTACTCCAAGTCTCCATCCTGTTACTGTACTCCAAGTCTCCATCCTGTTACTGTACTCCAAGTCTCCATCCTGTAACTGTACTCCAAGTCTCCATCCTGTTACTGTACTCCAAGTCTCAATCCTGTTACTGTACTCCAAGTCTCCATCCTGTTACTGTACTCCAAGTCTCCATCCAATTACTGTACCCCAAGTCTCCATCCTGTTACTGTACTCCAAGTCTCAATCCTGTTACTGTACCCAAAGTCTCCATCCTGTTACTGTACCCCAAGTCTCCATCCTGTTACTGTACTCCAAGTCTCAATCCTGTTACTGTACTCCAAGTCTCAATCCTGTTACTGTACTCCAAGTCTCCATCCTGTTACTGTACCCCAAGTCTCCATCCTGTTACTGTACTCCAAGTCTCAATCCTGCTACTGTACCCCAAGTCTCCATCCTGTTACTGTACCCCAAGTCTCCATCCTGTTACTGTACCCCAAGTCTCCATCCTGTTACTGTACTCCAAGTCTCCATCCTGTTACTGTACCCCAAGTCTCAATCCTGTTACTGTACCCCAAGTCTCAATCCTGTTACTGTACCCCAAGTCTCCATCCTGTTACTGTACCCCAAGTCTCAATCCTGCTACTGTACCCTAAGTCTCCATCCTGTTACTGTACTCCAAGTCTCCATCCTGTTACTGTACTCCAAGTCTCCATCCTGTTACTGTACCCCAAGTCTCCATCCTGTTACTGTACCCCAAGTCTCCATCCTGTTACTGTACACCAAGTCTCCATCCTGTTACTGTACTCCAAGTCTCCATACTGTTACTGTACCCCAAGTCTCCATCCTGTTACTGTACTCCAAGTCTCCATCCTGTTACTGTACCCCAAGTCTCCATCCTGTTACTGTACTCCAAGTCTCCATCCTGTTACTGTACTCCAAGTCTCCATCCTGTTACTGTACTCCAAGTCTCCATCCTGTTACTGTACTCCAAGTCTCCATCCTGTTACTGTACTCCAAGTCTCCATCCTGTTACTGTACTCCAAGTCTCAATCCTGCTACTGTACCCCAAGTCTCAATCCTGTTACTGTACCCCAAGTCTCCATCCTGTTACTGTACCCCAAGTCTCCATCCTGTTACTGTATTCCAAGTCTCAATCCTGTTACTGTACTCCAAGTCTCCATCCTGTTACTGTACTCCAAGTCTCCATCCTGTTACTGTACTCCAAGTCTCAATCCTGCTACTGTACCCCAAGTCTCCATCCTGTTACTGTACTCCAAGTCTCCCTCCTTTTACTGTACTCCAAGTCTCCATCCTGTTACTGTACTCCAAGTCTCCATCCTGTTACTGTACTCCAAGTCTCCATCCTGTTACTGTACTCCAAGTCTCAATCCTGCTACTGTACTCCAAGTCTCCATCCTGTTACTGTACTCCAAGTCTCCATCCTGTTACTGTACCCCAAGTCTCCATCCTGTTACTGTACTCCAAGTCTCCATCCTGTTACTGTACTCCAAGTCTCAATCCTGTTACTGTACCCCAAGTCTCGATGCTTTAACTGTTTTCCTAGTCTCCCTGCTGGTTTCTACTAGACTCCTTCCTGGTACTATATTCCTAGTCTCCATGCTGTTACTGTATGCCTAGTCTCCTTACTGCTTTATACTAGTCTTCGCGCTGGTACTATATTCCTATTCACCATGCTGTTACTGTATGCATAGTCTCCCTAATGGTTTATACTAGTCTTCGTGCTGGTTATGTGTTCCTAGTCTCCATGCTGGTTTCTACTAGTCTTCATGCTGGTACCGCATGACTCCTAGTCTCTCTGTTTGGTTCTGCTAGGCTCATAGTTGGTACTATATTCCTAGTCTCCATCCTGTTACTGTACTCCAAGTCTCCATCCTGTTACTGTACCCCAAGTCTCGATGCTTTAACTGTTTTCCTAGTCTCCCTGCTGGTTTCTACTAGACTCCTTCCTGGTACTATATTCCTAGTCTCCATGCTGTTACTGTATGCCTAGTCTCCTTACTGGTTTATACTAGTCTTCGCGCTGGTACTATATTCCTATTCACCATGCTGTTACTGTATGCATAGTCTCCCTACTGGTTTATACTAGTCTTCGTGCTGGTTATGTGTTCCTAGTCTCCATGCTGGTTTCTACTAGTCTTCATGCTGGTACCGCATGACTCCTAGTCTCTCTGTTTGGTTCTGCTAGGCTCATAGTTGGTACTATATTCCTAGTCTCCATCCTGTTACTGTACTCCAAGTCTCCATCCTGTTACTGTACCCCAAGTCTCGATGCTTTAACTGTTTTCCTAGTCTCCCTGCTGGTTTCTACTAGACTCCTTCCTGGTACTATATTCCTAGTCTCCATGCTGTTACTGTATGCCTAGTCTCCCTACTGGTTTATACTAGTCTTCGCGCTTGTATTATATTCCTATTCACCATGCTGTTACTGTATGCATAGTCTCCCTACTGGTTTATACTAGTCTTCGTGCTGGTAATGTGTTCCTAGTCTCCATCCTGGTTTCTACTAGTCTTCATGCTGGTACCGCATGACTCCTAGTCTCTCTGTTTGGTTCTGCTAGGCTCATAGTTGGTACTGTATTCCTAGTCTACATGCTGGTTTCTACTTGTCTACATGCTGTTAATGTACTCCAAGTCTCCATGCTGTTAATGTACTCCTAGTCTCCATGCTGTTACATTACTCCTTGTCTCCATGCTGGAACTGTACTCCTAGTCTCAATGCTGTTACATTACTCCTAGTCTCCATGCTGTTACATTACTCCTTGTCTCCATGCTGTTACATTACTCCTAGTCTCCATGCTGTTACATTACTCCTAGTCTCCATGCTGTTACATTACTCCTAGTCTCCATGCTGTTACATTACTCCTAGTCTCCATGCTGTTACATTACTCCTAGTCTCCATGCTGTTACATTACTCCTTGTCTCCATGCTGTTACATTACTCCTAGTCTCCATGCTGTTACATTACTCCTAGTCTCCATGCTGTTACATTACTCCTAGTCTCCATGCTGTTACATTACTCCTAGTCTCCATGCTGTTACATTACTCCTTGTCTCCATGCTGGAACTGTACTCCTAGTCTCCATGCTGTTACATTACTCCTAGTCTCCATGCTGTTACATTACTCCTTGTCTCCATGCTGTTACATTACTCCTAGTCTCCATGCTGTTACATTACTCCTAGTCTCCATGCTGTTACATTACTCCTAGTCTCCATGCTGTTACATTACTCCTAGTCTCCATGCTGTTACATTACTCCTAGTCTCCATGCTGTTACATTACTCCTTGTCTCCATGCTGGAACTGTACTCCTAGTCTCCATGCTGTTACATTACTCCTAGTCTCCATGCTGTTACATTACTCCTAGTCTCCATGCTGTTACATTACTCCTAGTCTCCATGCTGTTACATTACTCCTTGTCTCCATGCTGGAACTGTACTCCTAGTCTCAATGCTGTTACATTACTCCTAGTCTCCATGCTGTTACATTACTCCTTGTCTCCATGCTGTTACATTACTCCTAGTCTCCATGCTGTTACATTACTCCTAGTCTCCATGCTGTTACATTACTCCTAGTCTCCATGCTGTTACATTACTCCTAGTCTCCATGCTGTTACATTACTCCTAGTCTCCATGCTGTTACATTACTCCTAGTCTCCATGCTGTTACATTACTCCTTGTCTCCATGCTGGAACTGTACTCCTAGTCTCAATGCTGTTACTGTATTTCTAGATTCCATGCCACTACTATTCTTCTAGTTTACATGCGGGTACTGTACTCTTAGTCTCCCTTTTTGTACTACGCCCCTAGTCTCACTGTTTGTATTACGCATCTAGTCTCACTGTTGGTATTACGCCTCTAGTCTCACTGTTGGTATTACGCCTCTAGTCTCGCTGTTGGAATTACGTCACTATAGTTTCACTGTTGGTATTACACAACTAGATTCCAACATCGGTAAAGAATAATATATATCGAAAACATTTTTATCCAAAAGACTTGTACTCGGCTTCGACGCCTTTCTGGTACATTGTTTATTCAGGAAACCAGTGCAGAAAAATGAAACGACTCGAAACGAGCCATATATCAGCGACGCAGGTAATTCTGACTGAACAAAGAGTACCCTCCAAAACTAGAAAATAAGGCTATCTCAAGCTTGATCATGTTTTCCATTCTCTATCAACCCTATGTTGTTGGTATATTTAGATTATTATTAAAAGAACCCTAAACATAAGGTTAAAATGACTTATCTTTTTTTCATCTATGAAGAATCAAGCGTTTAGTTTGGCTAATTTTTTCATACTTGTATGAACAGAATTGTTAACACATAACTGTGTTGTGTGCATGTGAATGAAGTAAGTCTATAAAGTTTTACCCTAAACTAATTCTTTCCTTGTTTTACATGATGGAATTAAATTTTCAGAATCGAGGGTAATATTTAAATTAGTTTTCATCGAGGTATGAACCTGGAATCTTAATCAGACTCAGCTCTCCTTAAATTGTGTACAAATGACAAAGATAGAGCTGTATTCAGAATTAAACACTTCCTTACAAAACATCAATAGTAACTGCTCGGAACACGGAAAATTCCCAAATATTCCGTGTACATGGGAGAGATTGAGATGGATAAATCGATGGAATTTCCTTATTTGGTGAAATCGAGTAGGAGGATTTTTTTCTTTGTCGTCTCAGATAATATCAAAAATTCTTTTGGGAAATTTGTTTCACGATAGCAACCGGATTACGCTAATGTTTTATTTTTATATTCTGCAGACTCTCCGATCTCACAGAATGCGAACTATTAATATAAGGTTTATTTTGGATTTAAAAAAAAAATCAGACGGAAAAGAAAATGTACACTTAATTTTTGTCTTTGAACACTAAATGTTTAATATTTGTGTAGGATGGCTGTCATTTTTTCCCTTTACAGCACACCATTTTTCGCTGCTTAAGATATCGTCGGTGCGCAAGAAAAATGTCTTTAGAGCTGTAGTTACGATATTTTGCTCGCGCACCGACGATATTATCTCAATGCAGGTAAAATCGGTAGTGCTTATGTTTCTTCTCAAAATGTTGTGTTTTTTTTTTTTGAAAATTAAAAGCTTTTTCTTTTCAATTCACACCCAATTAAAGCTCTTTCTATTGCAATTATTCTAAAAGATTAAATAGGAAGACAGATAAAAAAAAACACACGCAAGTTTTGTAACAAAAGTAACCAGATATTATACAAGATGATGGAGAATAAGAAGTCATGCTATAAATTCAATGCTCCGATCTTTTTTACGAAGAATAAAAATTCTCTTTTTACTAGAGTAAACATATTATTAGTCAATGTGCTACGCAGGTTTCAATGATAAAATAAATAATTCGTCGATTGAAGTGCACAATGTCGTAACTTTAGCTTGAATAAAGCTGTAGTTACGACATTTTGTTTGACCATAAACGAATTGCAAAATAGTTTATATACAGAGTACAAACATTCAGGTGATGATGCGTCTACTGATGTCTTCCTCAAAATGTTAGATTTAGAAATCAACGAAGTTTTTGATCTAGAGTTTTCAAAATCGATTAAATGCTTCTTCTGTCATTCTTAAAAGACTCCTCCAGATCAAGAAGGGGACACCCCCATCACCATAACTGCTAACTTGTATCTCACGTCTTATCAGTTTGTCTTTAGATTTATCCTGGATATTTCTGAAAATAGAAAACATAGAAACAACACAAAAACAATAAATACTGAAGAAGATATAGAATAAAAAAGGAATGAGATAAAAAGCTGGCCAGATATACGTAAAGGAAGTATTTACTATTCGCATAGTATCGAAGCGGGATAGACGATACAAACTGTGCGAGCTGAAATGGGTCATAATCTTTCGGGTTTTAGGTCATTCTACCGTACTATTAATTCATGTTTAAAGTCGAAATATGGTTGAGATGTCCTAGGTCCGACCTCGAAAATTTATTTTTGTAATTTACTGAAGTTCCGTTTTGTATGACATAGCACTACTCATGTTTATTCAAGCCACTTACAAGGTTACGGATGACAAATTAAAGGTGCTTAAATTCACTTAATTGTTTTAAGAAAATGAATATTTTTTATATATTACACATAAAACTATTTCGATTCATAGCGATTAATACATTTGCTTTCACTTAGGATTAATTGACCAATCACTGGCCCCGCAAACATAAACCTTTGGTCCCGCCCATTAACTCCAACAGGAAGTTCCGCATCGATTTGAAAGGCGTTATTTTTCAAAATCTATGTCCAGTAGCATGTAACAAAAAAAAAATGGAATGGTTGGTTGGTGACCTAAACGTCGAAACTACTGCTTGAATAAGCTGCAGTTACGATGTTAAAGTCGCCAAACTAACAAAAATGCTTAACAAAAATCGTGGCCATTGTTGGAGTTAAAACTTCACTCCCAGACTAATGAATGATTTGATTGGTCGACTTTTTCTTTGATTGACAGCCGCGATTGGTCAATTATTTTTCTAACCCACTTTACTGGTTTTGGACTGATGAAAAATTCTGTTGAAAGGTGACAGATTGTGAAAACTTGGCCATACTCAAAGGATGAAACATTACTAACTGATCATCATCTAAAACTGTTTTATATGATTTCATGAGTCTGTACCCGTTAAAATCCCAGTCGTTCTTTCTCTAAACCGATTTCCACACAATGAAGCTTTTTGATACCCCCCCCCCCCAACAATTGTTGCAAGCAATCTCTTCATTTTACACAATGTTTTCTACGAATAAAAATGATAAAATCTCACACATCATTAACTTTAAATTGTCGTCTTAAGCTCCTTTCAATTTGGACCAGTCTAAAATTTGTCTTTTGGAAATGAGTTAATCCAATCGGAATAATGGGTAAGGTATTACTAAATGCATTGTATATGATAGAACTTTATAACGTCTACAAAGCAACGATTCAGTCCCGATTGGATTGGGGAATATCTCGATCGTCCAATATATTGACAAAATATGTAGATCATAGCAAGAGATCCATCCTTTATTGTTCTCAACTTACTCGGTAACGAATATCTTATTGATAGTTCCGAATTAATCGTTGTAATTAGAAAGAAAAGGGTTCTTTAAGATGAATAATTTACATCGATATCTGTAAATGAAAACGGTTTTGGTGCACTCGACTCTTATATCTGCTGATAGAACAAAAGACATGATGCAGTAGCATCACTAAACTGACCGCTCGCGAAAGTTTGCAGACTGACGTGATTTGATATCGAAGTTAAAATTCCCTTCGGAGGTCAATGGGCGTGTCCAGCGATCTGTCATCTATTGGCCCGTCCCTCGGGATCTTATCAACCAGATATTTCGAAAAGTATTTCTCCTGAAACTGCCGTATAGTCTGGCCAGAGTTGACGGCTTTTGTTAGTATATTTATTGAACACAGACGGTCACTCATCATTATTCTAACTTACACACAATAAATGTAATTTGCTACATTTGAATCTATTTTCCTACTATTCGACTTAATAGCTCAAAACTCAAAGCAGGGAACACAATTTTCAAACAATTTTTCCGTGACGCAACGTTTAATTGAGAAGCTTTAAAAGACATCTGATTCGAAATGTAAGAGCAAACTTAATGTAAATCCGTCAGCAAATGTGAAATTGAACAATTAGTTTCGACTAACCCATTACAAAACGGCAGTATTTTAAATTTGTCCAAGTTTAAAGACGATTCAGACGAAAGTTTGCCTTTTAGATTAGAAACAAATGGTATCAATGAAAAATCGCTTCCTGCAATCTTTCTACAGTGCCAACAATGTTGTTTTTTTTTCTATAAATGTTTTCTTGTGGGTCATGTTAACGCAGGCTTGCGAGAGGATGGTTTAACACGCATTATAGTCTTCAATGTCACGGATGGTTATCAACGTAATTAATGAGCAGCGTTGTAATTCTTGGAGCCGTCTTCGAACAAATAAATATAACGCCGTTTGGCGAGCAAAATGTTGTGAATAGGGCTTTAATCAAGTTGTATTTGAGACATTTTGCACGCCGAACGACGGTTATTGATTACAGATTGAACGGGGCTTTACGCCACTTTGAGGTATATAAGATCGACCAGTACTAGACTAGTGACCCAATTTCCCGTTTGAAGGACATACAGCTTTATTGTTTGACGTTTAAGCAACAATCCCTTAGTATTTTATTCATAACATTCTATATAAATGTCGGCTGGAGATAGCAATCGGTCATACTTTTCTACGATGACAAAAGAGATGTTCCGATTATCATCCGGGGACTTATTAAACGGATATAAACATTGATCTGTGGTATTTTATAACGTGTCTTTATATTCTCTATCTCGATTATAACATTTTCGACGGAGCGGGGCTAAAGCAAAATCATTGAACATCGTTTAGATTGTACACGGGAAATATTATTATAGCGTTACAGCTGAAGACTGTAGTAGAGACTTTTCGTTTCTGTGAAAATGATATTAAGTTTTAAATGAGATTATATTACGTCATATTACAATCCGCGTTTTTGATAGAAAAGTTTTTAAAAGAATCATTACCTGTTGCACAGGTTTGATCCATGTTATAAAAGAATATAAATTGACTATGATAATACGATTATTAATTGCACATCTAAAGGAAACACTCGACAAAATCAAGTTTTTAACTGTTGGAAGATATAATTCTGTCAAAATCTTCTATTTTATCTCACTTCTGTCATTCTTTGATTTTTTAGTTGATTGTTTTATGGAATATTTGTTTTAGGTTAAACCATTTAAAGACAATGAATTTATCATTTGTATCTCTATATAAGTAAAATTGTAAAAAACCTAGATTATTACATTTGTTGAAATTATTTTTCTTCTCTACCTGAGTGGTTGGATGTCAGTCCAACTCTTTGCCGATGGATGTCACAGTGTTATAGATCTGATGTTATATATACACACTATGATACATATACTCATCTAGTATAGAAAATCTGAAATGATAAATATATATAGATCCACATCCACATTTATCTTTAAACTAGAGATGTTAAGTAATTTTAAAATACATTTGTGTGTTGTTTTTTTAAATATGATACAGAAAGGTCTAGTCAACCTGGAATTTAAAGAGGCAAATGTAAAAGCGAAATCTATTTCAAAATAGTATAATTTAACTTTTAGTTTCGTCTATCAAAAACGAGAGCTCGGATTGGCCGATAAAAAAACCTCCATAAACAAAATTTTGAGCACGCAGCTATTTTATACGCTTCCGCACAAGTAGTTCCATAAAAGTTGTATCAAATTTGTAAAGTAATTTGTTTCGCAAGGCGAAGCGGATTCATACATAAGTGTTATTAGTTTTTCGTTTCATACCTCCATTGAAAACAATAAATATTCCCTTCATCTCTTAAATGGTTCCAAAATGTTTTTCGTGTCACATATTTACTAGATAAGTAACAAACAGACGAGTTACACTCCTTATGACGCTATACGATTTAATGACACGTGCGTCAGAACTACAGAGAGAGGGCGTAATTCGTAGATTTAAATATTTCACCAATGCTGCCATAAACCCTATGTTCTAGGTACTCATTTGAATCCTCTAGACAAGACGATTCAAATGAGCACCCACAACATAGATTTTCATTACCCCCCCCCCCTTATCTAGACATCTGATGCGTTCTTTCATCCGAGTGTGTGGGGTTTTTTTCATGATTTTTCTTCTTTTTCCCCTGATATACATTAAAAAAACTAACTAAACCAAAGATACGTAAGACTTCTAGTATCAGCCCATTGACCTCACTTTCTATTACCCAATTGACCTTGCTCGATTTGAATTATATTCTGTAAATATCGACATTTATTTTTCTTACAATTTACAATTCACAATTCCCAAGGCAAACATCGTCTATGAGATTTACCGATATCACGATGGTAGTTTGTAAAACAATGTATCTTTTAAACAAGACCGATGGTTGTTTGATTGTAAAGCATAACCCTTCAGTGATTAATTCAAATTCTCTTCTTGAAAAAAAATAGGTGGTATAGTTCTAAAACCTCGTAACTACAGCTTAATTAAAGCTGTAGCTACGAGGTTTCAGAATTGTACCGACGAATTAATCTAACATTCAAACTCTAATAAAGTTGCATTTTGCATGAGTTTTCTTTTGGTGCAAATGTTTAACCCCTTGCCATGCTTTGATGTAATGGCACATTTAACTCTAAAAATCCGGGTGCATATGTAATTGAAAAATCGCGGCTGTCAATCAAACTAGTCGACTAATGAAATCCTTCATTTAGACCTGAAATGAGTTTTGAACTCCAACATTGGCCGCCATTATCTTTTTGTTATTTTCATCATTGTTTTGTTGGTTTGGGTGACTTAAACGTCGTAACTACAACTTATGCAAGCTGTAGTTACGACGTTAAATCGCAACAAAACAAATTTACCTTTTCTGTTTCATGCTATTAGCCATAAATTTTGCAAAATAACGCCGTTTAAAATGGAAGAGGAACTTACTGTCGGAGTCAATTGGCGGGGCAAGGGAAGTAAGTGGGCAAGGCCAGCGATTTTTCATATCTCCCAAGGGCTAGACATGTTTCCTACCAAAGTAAAGGTTTCTCGTAAATGAATCTCGTTTCCCTGAAGCTTTATAAAGTCAATGATAAGAGACGAGACAGACTCTGTTGGTTTTCTCTGACATTTGCCGGACATACAGTCCTTGAACAACAAAAAAACACCCCCTTAATGCTTTCGATACTTTTATCTAAAATGAAACAAGTTTCCCTTGTTCGAACTGAAACATTTGTTTTCCCAGACTTACGTAAATAGATAGATGCCTTTGTCTTTGATCACATAAACTAGAAGACAAACGAGGTTGTATATTTCGTTATTCCCTATGCATAATATAAGAATGTATGAAATTAACTAGATCTTCCGCTAAAAAGTAATTAACTGCCGTGTTACAAAATTGACCTCGTCATAGATAGGTGACAAAGACCCTAATACGGTAGGTATATCTATACTAAATTTACTGAAATAGTAAAACATTCACATTCATTGACTTTTCACAGAAGGGCGGATGTCCGAAGTAAAATGATGCAACAACTCACGAAACCTTAACAAAAGAGGGGAAAACATATAACAACAACAACAATTCAAGAAATAAAAAAAAACTTAACACATACACTTTAGTGCCCGAGATTTTAAAACTTATTTCGTACTCAGTTGAAAATTTACTCAGACTTCAAGTTTGAATAATCTTGTGTTTCTATGTTAACTGCTGATTTCCTGTTGGTAAATTATAATCTACAAATTTCATATTTAATTTGCACGCAGTTACCGTAGAATTTAACATAATATACATCAAGTTCGAATCAAGTTTTGAGTAAATCATCAAATGAGTACGGTAAAAGTTTTATAATCTCGGGCCCAGATCAGGCTGTACCCGTTGCTCGACACAGTTTGGTGTTCTTTGAACCTTGCTCTTCAAACATAATAACTGAGCCATTATACTTGGAAAGGAAAATAGTTAAAGTTAGTCTAAAGATCTATCTGCAGAAGATTGTCAACAAACTGCCCAGCAGCAATAGGAACCTTTTTGTCCATAATGATTGAACCTTTGTCAGGCTGAACCCGGAATAGTCCTGCTTTGGCAGGAGGTATAGACTAAGATCAGCCTGCAATCTGTGTGCAATCCGATCTTAGTTTAAACCACCTGTCTGACATTTTAATGTTAGAAATGTGAATGGAATTGATAAACAATAAATAATGACCCACAGTATATGGCCTTCCAGAACTTTTAGCACTTTGATTTTAATGCAATTCTGAATAAAGATTTACTCAGCATGACACGGGTTAATCAAACGTTCTCGATGATAGTTAGAACGATAATATTTATTTAACAATTTAAGAAACAAATCTTTCGTTTATAAAACATATTTACAATAAAATAACAATAACAACAAACTCATACTTATAATTGTAATCACTTTTACAGATGAAATAAAAAAAATGACATACTTTAAGCAATTCTGTGTTGCGATGTAATAATGTCACTCCGGTGAAGAAAATACCATTTGTTTCGTCCCTCTGTTCTATTTCTATTGTTATAACATCCGGCCAGCCCCGTGCTGTTTCAGTAATTTGTCGTCTGTAAAAAGCAAGAAGAAATCGTATTAAAGGATGGCTAAATGTGGCTGGGTAATTAGGGAATTCCTACAAAAGAACTCCAGAATGGCGTTTGATAGAGTGTAAACCGAGCCATAAAAAGTCAAACAGTACAGCTATTTCAAGCTTAAAACTGCTAGATCTTGAAATCTTGAAAGCGTTTTCTTATTTCAGCAGGCCCATCCTATACTTAGAAATCCTGAGGGATCGCGACTGTCAAAGGATCAATCGACCAATCAAATTGCTCATTTAGACCGGAAGTGAATTTTGAATGTACAACTCTTTGTTACCTTTTGTTAAATGTAACTATCTATACATTTGGAAAAAATAACGCTGTTTATTATCAGAGTCTAACTTCCTGTCGGAGCTGAGACTTAATTGCTATATGTTTGCGACTTGTTATTCTGTCACCTTTCATCCCAAAGGAGGAAACGATGAACCAGGATTGAAAGTTTTAATTCTATCTCACGAAGTGAAAACACGATAAGTGTGTGTCGTTCTATTGATTTCAGCATAAACACTGTTTTAAATACAAGTTGTATTTACATATTTTCCAGTTTTACTATATACTTTTTAGTACCTATTCATTTATTCAATTTTCTATCAGGACTACGAAACTAACCCATCCTTAAGGAGAAGCTTTCGATAATTAGCAGTATTTACATTGCTATAGCGCTGATGTGATTAGAATCAGATTAGTTGGAGAACATTCATTTTTAACGAAATATCTTTTAAACAACTCTGGCTAAAATGAGACATGCAGGTGGTGTAGACTAAGATCAGACTGCACATACGTGCAGTCTGATCTTCGTCTTTACCTCCTGCCAAAACAGAAAAATTCCTGGCTCAGCATGACAAATGTTAATTTTGTACTCTACTAGCTCAAAATCTCTTAACGCAAGCAACGACTATTCTAAATTCCCATAGTGGCTATGCAAGCTGCTCAGTGTCTGCCCTCAAGCACGTGAAAAATGATTGGAAATGTCACGCAATAGCTCACATTTCCTAATTGTTTCAACGCAAAATCTACTGCATGCATACTCTTATAGTGGATTCTATGTCTTTTGTTCTACTTATCCAATTAAAATTAGAGTAATTGAACAAATACAGGTTTCTTTCTACTCGTAACTGTGATTTTATCATTCAGATTTTTTCACTTTTCTTTCGGTGAAATGAATAATCTTCCTTTCAATCCGCGACGTTCAGTGACTGTATTTTAGTACATTTTGTGATGGTGTGTCAGCCATCATTATACTCGGTATGTATCGTTATTCCTCTACACGTACATTTCCGCCAGTCTATCGATTGTGTTTGAAACGGTAGTTATTGTCGGCTTTAATGGAATCCCGATACAGGCAGTCTTAATTACCCTCACAGCATTACGGGGCCCTGGAATCAGGATAAACAAAGTACGACGATTTCTTCTCTTTTAAGGGTCAAAATGAATGATTTGCCAACTGACACAAGACTTATAACGGAATGCTGCACTTTAACAGCGTAGGGTTTAGGCAGTCTTACTTATCGACCTCTTTAATTATGTACATTCAAAGTTTTTGCTTACAGAATTATATTTGAAAAATTTCCCCGCATCTTGCATATGTATTTTTGGTCTGTCTGTTTGTTTGTTGTTTTTATTTTGTTTCTATTTTTACATACAAAACATCATGTCACTTTTGAATTGTGTGTAGTAGATTCTCTACATTTCATAAGGACATGTATTGGTAATTACTATACTACTTTTTGTATCTAATTTCAAGGTTTATTAGTCACGGGTAAAATCATTTTCAAGGTCAAAACGCAAAATCCAAACAATGACATAGATCAATACTTTCATATTGTAACAGACAAGAGTTCTATTTCACACGAGTATTTTGAGTTTGAAACTTTGTCAAGACCAAGGTTTGTTCTAATGGCCATGTATATCTAAAAATAAATACTTTACCATTGGCAACAACTTTTCTATTGTAATAGACAATGCCTTCACACGAACATATATGTTGCTTTGAATTTCATTCCATACCAAGTATGTGGCAGCGGCCATGAGCGCAGTTGTTACCGCATCAGATTAACAATCATGAGGTCAAGAGTTCGATCTTCGGTCGCGGCATATATCCTTTCAGACAATTGTCTGGGTGGATGATTTTAAACCTAAGTGGTAGTTGGAGGTTCGGAAATGATGAAGTGGTAGGTTTGGTATGAGAAATTTTAGGACCCCATGGTTAGGTGCTCCAGCTGCCCTGATATGACTGAAATATTGTTATAAGTAGCATTGTACCCGTTCAATCATTTAATTATATACCGATTCTAATGTCATGTCTGAAAGTCAGAGGAAAGTCAGTTGAAAAATGGCAATTACATTTATTTCCATCATCAGTATTTTTGGTCCCGCGTAGATAACGCTCAGTAGTGCGGCATGAACGAAACAGGGATAAATTCACAAAAACGATGAGTTTAACACATTTATAATTTCACTGTTTTTTGTCTGTGTTTTGTGTGTGTGTGTGAAATTGTCGAGTGATAATCCACCGATATATCCTAGGAATCCATCGAAAATCGTTAAAAAGGCTTTTGTTTTCGATGTTTCGATATAGTTTCCGATTTAAAGAGCACACTCTTTCTCAGTGCTTAAAGGTTAAAGTTAAAGCTGTTCTGTCTACAACAAGAATCAGCAATAAGATTAAAATCGATCCAATCCAACATAGCGTTGTAGTTGTTTAATTGCTTTAAGGCCAATTACAAGGGGAAAATCTAGCAAATTACAATCCCAGACAATTTCCATCTAGTAGCATAATCGATATAGTTCGAACACATACATTTTAGGAACTTCCATAGTACATTTAGTAACTCAACACACTCTAATATGTGTCTGAAACAATGACCAATGATCTCTTGTTCTGTGAATGCATCTGTTTTCCCATATATGAACATGTTAGTCTCTCCAAATGAAATTATTCGATCACAGAAGAGGTTTGATCTAATCGCACACTCCACTAGTGTAATAGGTTATCACAGATTAACACCATATTGCTTTAACTAGTTGTCTCTTAGTATTAATCCATTCAAACATAATAAAGAAAAACAGTTTTGAAAAACATTGTGAAGGTGAAGACGTTGTGATTTCTTCCTTATCAACACTGTTTCCCACCCAAAAGAGCGATTTTTTTAAGTTTCATCAACTAAATTTCTTGTCTGCACAATCTTTGAGTTTCGACCAGTCTATAATTGTTTTCGTTTGGTAAAAGGTGAATGACAATCGTTTTCGGCCACTGACAGTTCTCTCCGACAGATTACAGAAAGAGGAACGAGTGATTAAAGCAAATGTCAACTATTTTCTGAGACAGGGGTCACACATGTTAACAGTTTTCAAAATACTATCTAGGCTCTATATTAAGACAAGCAGGTCGTAGTAGATACAAAGGTTTTTACATTTTTCTACAGCCGCCAAATTATATATTCCGTGGCGTGACTAATTTAGCTTTCCAGAAGAAACAATTCCACCGAATGACGTCATCGTTTTCCATATAAGGGATTAATCTCCCGAACCATGCGAACAAAGCTAGACAAAAAATCGTTTCGAATTACGCACCGCGCTCAACACACAAAAATTAAGTTACAAAACATCCCCCAAGATTTACGAAAAAATGGCAATAAGCATTTTGTCATTTAGCTGTTTTCATTTTAACGCTAGGTTCATTAAATCTAGCTGGTGCCTGACAACCCTGGGAATCAAAACTTTATTCACAGATAAAGAGCTACAAATACAGGGCGTCATTTGGGTTTTGGTTTAAAATATTTCAAAAATTATGCGATTAACCCTATGTTGTTGGTACTCATTTGGATAGTCTCGTCGAGACGATTAAAATGAGTAGCCACAACATAGGTTTTTATTGAGAAGTCAGGATTTTATAAACCCTGTTACATCTTCTTATCTAGAGCTCTGGCAGACATCTTCTTACAGCTTTAGACCAAGAGCTAAAGTTAAAATATATATCACGATTTCCTTTTTTCTTGCTGTTGTACGCAGATAGAATAGATGTTCATTTAATGTTTATTTGAACGGCTCTAAACAAAGCAGGATTGTCAAAGAAAGTAGCTACCGTTGTATTTTGACGACGAACCATATGCATTCAAGTCAAAATGTTAAATAAATATTCTGTTCTGTTCTGTTCTAAAACTCTGGAACTCATTGACCAATCAAAGCAACCAATCTATTGTTTTGTTACATGCTACGGATCAAATTTTCTTTGTAAAATGAAGCCGTTTAATATCAAAGTCGAACTTCCTATAGGAGGTCAGATGGCTTAACCCATTACCAGACGGCAATTTTAGACTGGTCCAAATCGAAAGGAGTTAAAGACGACAATTTTTAAGCGTGTGAAAATTTGGAATTTTTTAACTTTGGGGTAGAAAACATTATGGATAATGAAGAAATTGCTTGTAACAAGCAATTTCTTCATTTTCCACAATGTTTTCCAAAGCTTTTTTCTTATGGGCGTCTAAAAGCGTCACTGAGAGTGAATGGATTAACCAGTTAACGGGTAACTGAAAGAAAGAGTTCTACACATGAAATAGATGTCTCACCTAGGATATACAAACGTGACTAC
The DNA here is from genome assembly GCA_946902895.1 of Fragum fragum. Taxonomy (NCBI): domain Eukaryota; kingdom Metazoa; phylum Mollusca; class Bivalvia; order Cardiida; family Cardiidae; genus Fragum; species Fragum fragum. Next base: position 77,008,359 of record OX336367.1, on the reverse strand, counting down.
CAGCAGGGCAAGCATGAAAATCTATGGCATGCTATTTGTTTGCAGACATGAATCCGCCGTCCTAACTACAGAACCAACCAGGACCCTGAGTTTTTATTTTATGTGATTGTTTATCCCTATACAAATAGTTCCAATAAGGTATGAAGAGAAAATTATAGTTTTACCGCTGTTATAATTGACAGCTCGCTCGCCACGCCCATTTAGCTCCAGCAAGAAGCTCTATTTCTATATCAAACGGCATTATTTTGTTAACTTTGTGTCATGTAACCAAAGAGTAAGATGGTTGGTTGAAATCTTAAGTCGAAACAACAGCTTATTCAAGTTACGGCGTTTAACTCGGGCGTCTAACAAAATCAAAAATGTTTTACATAACTGTCAGCATTCAGAGTTCACTTCCGGTCGCAAAGAATGACTCGATTGGTCGATTGGTTCTTTGATGGAAGGTTTCTATCCACCAATTCTTAGAATGATAAGTTCTAATCTATAATATACGACAGGACCCAATCTTCTAGCGACGTCATTCATTATACAAACAGACATCTCTGACAATTTATTGCCCCAAAATTCGTTTGGACGTGACTGAGACACATGAAAACTAACTTCTGGTATATTTCAGGAAATATTAAACACAATTTTTTCTGCTTGTTTTTGTTTATGTTCTGATAAGATTGTCACTCTTAATAATTTGAGTCAATTCATTGAAAAGCTGTTTATTATTCTTACATACCAAGACAATTATCTTTTCTGTTAACCCATTACCAGACAACAAAAGTTTAGACTTGTCCAAACTCAAAGTAATTTGCCAATGACAATTGCAAGAAGATAGCTTTACAATTATGTCTGCCTTTCTTAGTAGAAATCAATTTGGAAAATGCAGAAATTGCATGTAACAAACAGTTTCTGCATTCTCCAAATTGTTTTCCGAAACCTTTTCCTTTCGGGGCTTCAAATAGTGCTGTTGTGTAGTAAAAGGTAAACTTTACTGTATAAGCGACTGCGGGAATTATTCTCGAGTGATCCGACCTCGTCGAGCTTCTACCTCATATTTTAAAAAGTCAACCTCGTTTTCTCGGGTAACTACCAGAGCAACCTTTAGTTAGGGCGTATTATTATACAGCCAAATACGTGATAGTTTAAGCGTTGAAGAAAGATTCCTTGAAACATTTCCGGATGACGCGTCTCATTTGAATAACGAGAATAATTCCAAACAAGATCAATGCGACATAACGGAATTTTATTCAGCATCGTTAAGCTGGCATCAACATAACAAAAAGGCCAAGATCAAAAATCAGTGCAATTGATTTTTGCAGTGTGTACTTGATTAGCGAAATTTACCAACATTAATCGATTAATAGGAAGAAACTCGAAGCCTGTTCGTTTTGTCTCGTGACTGAATGATGTAATTTAACTGTGAAGAGAGCGCGACAAAGCAAAGTTCCAAACGATATATTAACAGTGCAGGTCAAAAGTAACTTTAAAGGCTCTATGACTGACTCTCGTAGGGACGAAGGAATCCCGAATTATTCCTTCCACTGTTTACTAACCCCTCTATCAATAATATCAGAATAGTCTACAAGCCCGCTATGGAAAGCTTTGCCGGACTGAAAAAAAAAAGAAAGTTCTTAATTCCAAAATTATTTTATTTTGAGCCATATAATAATTTTGAAATTAATTTTCTTTGCTTGTTTAGCAAAACTTTTCATAGCAGGTTTCTGAAATTAATAATAATGGAGACTGCAAACAATTTTCACTCAGATTTCAGAATTCCTTTTTGTAAGATATTTAGTCCCTACCAGAACCACAAAGCCTTTAACAGAGATGTACTTTTATTATACACCAACTTTTTATATATTTAATGCGTCATGAGATTCTTGAAAAGATACACACTTTTTTATGTAAGATGAGAATATCATGCGTTTTCATCATTGACAGCGCCATTCATTCTCCCACACGACCAAAGTTTTTATTTCGGTCTTAAGTTGTTATGTACTGGGCTTTAAAGCTCATCAAACAGTTAAAATCAACATTTCACATGGGTAAGTCTGTTAGAGTGATCTTATTCAATTTAACTGGACTTGTAAATTAGACCAGGCTTCTTATTTCGAGGCTAGACTTGTAAAGTCTTTACCTCTTCCCATACAATAACGATCCCACACAAAACAGGTGTGAAAACATTTCGGAAAATGAAGAAATTGCTTGCAAGAAGCATTTTCTTCATTTATCACAGTTTTGTCTACCAAGAAAGCTGAAAAAATGTAAAACTTCATAAACTTTGAACTGTTGTATGCAATTTCTGTCAATTTGGACCAGTCCAAAATTCTGTCGTCTGGTAAAGGATTCAATAATGAGTATAGCTCGAGGTCCGTCTGTAAACGTTAATTATCTCACTTGTTCTCGACTTCAATAGAGAGTAAACACCTGTGTCTAGTCACAACTAGAGAATAATGGTGACGACAGACACTGAATATGGTCTTTATCAACACATTTATTCTAGGCTGAAGTCTACCTGTTTCTATACAGAAAAGGGTCGAGGTATTATCAGAGTGCTTTACAGTCAGCTTATGATCTTTGCCTTTTTAAGTCAAAGTTATTTTAATTAGGAGTGTGAAATCAAAGTGCGTGTTGTTTGTTTGTTGTTGTTGTTGTTTTCAGTTTTATTTCCATACTCTATCTTTATCATCAATAACTCGAATTACATAATAATGAAATCACCAAACATCATATATCAAAATGACATTAAGGCTATTTAACTTATTGAACTATGCTATATAGGTTTGGACCAATGCTCAGCGTTCAACAAGCTGATACCTTTGTGTATTTGATTTTTCAAAATTTTATAATTAATTAAGAGATGAAGAGAATGTTTTTTGTTTTCATGGAGGTATGAACCTAAAAACCTTATCACACTGTATGAATAAGCGAAGCGAAATCATGCATTGTCTGATCAGGTTTTTCGGTTCATACCTCCATGAAAACAAATAAAAATCATTTCATTTCTTATAATTTAATAGCATCGAGCGAAAAAAAGCAAAATCTTTACAAATTTTGATACCTTTTCGTATGGGACTATTTTGTGCGGATGCATACAAAATCGCTGCGTTCTCAAAATTTTGTTCATGGAGCTATGAATATTTTTTTTGACAAATCAGCACGCTCGTTTTTGATACTCGAAACTAAAAATAAATTATTGTGCTTTAAATAAGTTGTTAATAAGTCATTGTTCTCTCAACCTACTTAATAAGTAAAAAGTTATGGGTTATGGTCTGTTTCTACGCTTTTTTATATTGACCCGTGTTCACATTTGTTAGATCGACCAATCTATTGCTAGTCGGCTGTCGTACACCGCACCCGGCAGTCACAGCACAATGGCATACAACCATCATATGTGCCCCTTTATACACCTGTGTGTAGAGGAGCAACAAAAACTTAGTTTTACGCTTACCAAACAAAACAAACAAAACAAACAAAAATACAAGGGTCTAGGCAAAGTTCAAACTCTGTACTCTCCGACCACGAGGTCCGTGTCTTAAAACTAAAGAGATTCAAACGTACCTGCTAAACTTCCTGAAAGACGATTCTAAAGTTTATGTTGATTATCCTAATACAAAGTATATGTTCACAGAATTTGATAGTGTTCAGGTTCGATATAAAAAGAAGATTTCCATCGATTTTCATTGAAATATGTCGTAGATTCATCCGACATGCAATTGACCAATCGCGGCTTTCAAACGAAGAATCAATCGACCAATCGATTCATTCATTTAGACCGGAGGTTCACTATGAACTCCAAAATTGGCCGACATTTCTGTGTAGAATTCATGTTGGTTTGAGAACCTAAACGTCGTCACTTCAGCTTATTTTAGTTGAAGTTACAACGTTTAGGTCGCAAAACAACTATTTTACTTTTTTGTTACATGACATACATTGTCCATTTTTTTTTATAAAATGATACTATTTAATATCGAAGGGGGACTTCCTGTCGGAGTCTGTGGACGTGAACATCAGCGTCAGTAGGCGGAGTCAGCTATCCTTCAATTGAACTATCGCTGACCCCCGACTATTTACTTCTTTGGTCATGCTTACTGACTCCGACAGGAAGTCCCGCTTCGATTCTAAACGGCATTATTTTGTAAAATGTTTGGCGAGTAGCATGTAGCAAAAAGTAGAATGGTTGGTTGGTCGCATAGACGTCGTAACTACAGCTTGAATAAGCTGTAGTTACGACATTTAAGTCGCCAAACCAACAAAAGTATCTACCAAAATGGCGGCAGATGACGGAGTTCAAACTGAATATCCAGTCTAAGTTAATGATTTCACTGGTCGACTGATTATTTCATTGATAAAGTTATGTAGAAAATCTTACTGCAAAATTAACCCTTGTCATGTCGAATGAAATACTTGTTCAAAAATATATTTAAAACTAAAGGCGTGATGGCACCGTAGGTCTAGTTTTCAGGGTCACGCAGTAATTAGTTTGTGAAATTGATCATATGGACAAGTCTGAATTCAAAAGGACAAACAATTAGTTAAGACTAAGATCAGACTGCTGATCTTTGTCTATGCCTCCGCCATAGCAGGAATATTTCGTGTTCAGCATGACAAGGTTAAATCAGTGATTTTTTCTCTTTACATCAAGCCGTAAGTCGCTAAGAATGAAAACACGACAAAAACTTTAACGATAAATATAGACAACACATTCATCCTTACCTTATTATAGAGACAAATTCAGTTTCCGGTCACCGATCGTCCATCCTATCTTGCAGACAATCCGACAGACTGGTTTACGTTTCCAAGTTTTTTACAACCTCCAGTTTTAGTCTTCCAAATGTAGTTATGCAGCAAGAACCCGACTGCAGTGATATCGTGCACTCTTTATCGCCTGAAGTTAGAAAAAGTACATATATCAATATCACATAGCTAGAACCACGGAAGATTCACACACGGGGCATTATAAAATCGGTATCGATAAAATATCACTTACAGAAATACTGAATCATTCGATATTTAACGCAACGTATTAACACAGTCAAAAGTGCGAGGTATAACAGTTGTCTGTTATTTTTGCCCTATAAAGTCATAATTTTAACTTTTCATTTATTTTGGGTATTATCTGTTGATGTCTTCGCAGAGGCATGTAGCATAACGCTATCGTACTCAAGATTTCTCGCAACATAAATGGAAAACGCAATTGGGCGAGAAAAATATCATAAATACAGCTTTAGTCAAACTGTATTTACAACATTTTGCTTGTCTAATTATGAAATGACATTGCTTATAGTCACATCTTCCCTCTTGGGGAGAAAAAAAAACAACAACAATGTTTGAACAATCTATGTTTTATTTTGACACTAATGCATAGTATCAATATACAAAAGGGGGTATGAGTGAATATCTCTGGAATGAGTATTTTGTGTTTATTCTGATCAATAACTCGTGTTTGTTTACATTTTGAAATCTAGTCAAATGCACCCGATTCTTTACCAGAAATGTTCGATTATTTTGATTTTTTCAATCACGGAATTCGATTATCTTCGGCATTGACTGTTATATACCCATGCGCTGATGACTTTACGGACGATTTCGTAAACAACCGTGACCTAGCTTATTGCTTGAATGACTAGGGAAAGTTTAAACGTTATCATTGACGTCATAATTTTATGTAAACAAGACTTAAACTGTGGTGGGTCACAATTTGAAATATCAAAACTTCTTTCAAGAATATTTGGCTTACCGCGTAGAATTATTTGAATTTATAGTTTCACCAGTCATATTTATTTGTGCTTTTGGGCATCGAGTATAGCATCGAGTATAGTTCTCGTATTAATTTTGTTATGTATTTTGAGGGAAGATATAGCTTTAAAATGTTACGGTCCATTGATGTGCTTCGCCCTGTCAGGACGAAAAGATAAAAGCGAATTAGGAGGTTCGGTCAAAGGGCATCGTTATTTCATTTACTTGAACCGTCATAGGTGTTTAGGCCTAACTAGTCTCCTTGGATTCGTGTTTTGATAAAGGATGCGATATAAAGTAATGTGGAAGCATTTAGTTGGCTTGGATTTTGCAAGCAATTGACTGACCAATCAAATCATTCATTTAAACCGTCAGTTAACTCTGAACTCCAACATTTATGTGAAACATTTTTGTTGGTTTGGCAACTTAAACGCCGTAACTACAGCTTATTCGAGCTGTGGTTGCGAGATTTAAGACGCCAACCATCAATTGTACTTAATGTTAAAGGTAATTAGCTAAAGATTTTGCAAAATAAAGCCAATAATATGGAAGTTGAAATCCTTTTTTAGAGTCAGTGGGCGTTGCCAGCCAGTGGGTGGGGCTAGCGATGCGTCGATTGTCTTTTTTTAGGTTTAAGGAATTGATAATGAGCACTGAATATAAAAATAGAATATTGCAGCTTAAATGCAACAGTTACTATATAAATTAAAGACCTTTTCCAACGTCTTGTTTTCTGTTAAAAGTCTTTCAGTGCGCATTTTGGTTTGCAAAAAATTTATATCAAACAAGCAAAATGCAATTCACAAAAAGTAAAGTTTGTAACATCAAGATTACAATTTAAGGCCGTTTACATAAACCAGACCCCTCTACTTCAAGAAAACTTAATTCTAAATTCAAACTGCAGACCGGAGATCTAACATAATTATATTGCTAAGCTTTTCTAGAATATAGCCATTCTGTTTTAAAAGTATGATCAACGGCTAGCACAACCCTTTCCTATACAAACCCTGTGGTCTTATACTTGAGAAAATATTGTGGAGAAAGAAGAAATTGCTTGTCTCAAGCAATTTCTTCTTTTCTTACAATATTTTCAACCACATAGGACTATTTCATTTCAAATTGCTTCCAATTTTTATTGTCGTCTGCAACTTCTTTCAATTTAGACCAGTCTAAAATTTGAAAGAAAAATTTATAAAAAAAAAAAACGAAAAAAAACCCAGAAAAGGGTTAAAAAATCACGGAGTAAAATTATGGCGAACTGCAACTCCATAATTGTTCATACAGATATACTTAATGTTAGATCTAAGTTCATCGTTAAAATACTATTTAAATATTAAAACCTTTGGCCAAGTCTTTAATTCATTGCGCAAATTATTTCTCTTTCTAATTACCCCAATAATTCTTGCTCTACAGGAACACATGTTCATATCGTAGAATTCGCTGGACTATCACTCGAATCCCTATCAGGAAAGTTCCCCAAGTCAAATGTACCATAAAAAAGAGAATGCGGCCTAAAAGGATTAAGCGAGAATCAAACCAAATGATAGGTTTCCAAACCCCGCCTCCGTCCCCAAGACGTAAAAGCCTGTCATAAATGACTGTAATTATGTCAATTAGTGACGGCACTGTCAGCCACGTGCATTTACTGTCTCAAAGGAGCAGTCCAAGGGGATTCACTCTCTTCTACCAGCCATAAAATTATCATCACACGCGTCAACACAGTAAAATGTACGAATCTAAGTTTCAGGCATCTGTTTTGAAGTAATCCTACCTTGTTATGTCTTTATTCATGGACCAATACAAATTTAAGTAACAATCTTCAAACAAGGTTTACCCGAGAAACATTCCTTCAACGCTTGGCCTCAGGTATTAAAGAAGGCAATTCTTAGAAAGTTATGGTGAATAGGGCACCACCCTCCATGCTCAGTTTCTCGTGAGCATTTTTCAAAGATTCTTCAGAGAAGGGTCCTATTATGTATATTCCAAATTTACCAACTGGTTTTTCGGTGTGACGACATTTTTTAGCCAAAATTACATTTTCATATTTTCAGCGCCCCGCTTTTTTTCTGTGTCTATATTCTCGTTTGTGTGTCTACGATTTTGTGTATTTATTTTGATGTTAGTCTGAACAATTCGTTTCATATTCCCCCCCCCTCTACTCGAATGTCTAAACCTGTTTCATTAATAAGCTACATACTAGATTGGTGGATGTATGGATGGCCAACTTGTCCCTTATGACAACAACAATAGACACTACTGTCCATCCTAGAACCATGCGGATCCTAAGAGGTATGTTAATGCCATTTTGGCGCCCAAATGTTACCATTTAAGATCCATAAGGTTAACGAAGAAACAATTTGGATCAATAGAGGGCAAAGATTGAACCCATAAAGGTTGCTCTCATGGGTCCCATATATATCTCGGTTGCATGTGTTATCGGGTCCCAGATAGGCACCCTTATAGGTCTTAACATGGGTCCAATATTTTTTGCTTCCTAGGAAGTGCACCTTAGCGTTAAGATCAGCTGATAGCTCAGAAAAAAAGCCGTGATTGTATTAGAAAGAGAACTGACAGGAATGACAAAAAAACATGGTGAGGTGCACCAGTCTCGGCAGTAACTATAATACTGCTTAAAGTGGCGTAAACTCCATACACTCAATCGATAAATAAATAAACGCGACGGAGTTCAGGCATTCCTCGGATGACCCGTTGTAAAGACATTTTGTTCATTAAATAACTGTATCTAAAGGTGTGATTCAGAGTCAGTTTGAGAGAAGTATTTACTGGCAGACAGACATTATTTCTGTCCACATTGAATCGCACCAGTAAGCCACCATTACTAGCGATAAGACAATAACTTCTCGAGGTGAGACAATAATGATAGAGCATGGTGACAACAATATAAACTTTCTACACAAACACGGTAATTAGGTCTGCCTTGTAAAGGTCAGAGTGCGGTAGTCGTATGGTGCGCAAAACTCATCAGTTCCATTTCGAGTCGTTTAAAAGATTTACTTAAAGCATTATTTTCCAAAGTATTAATATTTTCAGTTTGCTAGTTCCTCTTTTAACCGTTTCTTGTTCAATTCCCGGTTTTTACGTCCCTGTAATTTTATAATTAAAAAGATGAAATTGCTTGTAACAAGGAATTTATTCTTTTACCACAATATTTTCTACCCTACTGAATGTTCATGTTTATTTTCAGAATACCTTGCATAGCAGTTATGGAACTGAATGAAATATTTGTTAATTTGTTTGTTTATCTATTACATTTTGAGCAAAATGCTTGTTTAGAGACTACCCCGCATAATAGTTATCAAACTGAATGCAATATTTATTTATTTGTTTATTTATCAATTTATTATGTCCAAAACTTTAATTAATCAAATGATTTGATTGGTCACTATAACTATCGTATTTAGAAATAAGAGACACACAATTTGTATACTTGTATATTCATCCGCGCATACAGTCTTTTTTTTTTGGGGGGGGGGGGGGTTCAAGCGAAAAAATAGCTTATGTGAGATAGTGTTAAAATACCAGTAAGTCTAAATATAGTGATTTTGATTTAAAAAGAATCTTTTGGATTCTTCTATCAAATTTTTAATCGGTCGATTTGATTTTTCTTACCCCTTTGAAAAAAGAATGTGTGAAGGTTGCTTTCTGTTTTTGCGCATAGGTTCATGTGTAACTTAAATTGAACACAATACGTTACCCTTATACGTCTATAAAGTTATTTTTATTCTGAATAAAATTACTGAAACGGAGAAAAACATGTTCCTTTAATATGGACATATGTTTTCAAAATATGTAATTCCTAATATTTTAGATAACCAATCGGCTACTAACCAGAAATGGGTAAAATTAGCAGAGAAGCCAGATATTGTCATAAATTAATGGTTTTGCAATATCAAAAATGGCAACAGTTGTCATACATATAAAATAATCATTTTGGGGGGGGGGGGAGATATTTGATAGATACCCCATCTGCACAGTTAAAAACAATGAATACATTCCGAACAGATAATACAATACTGTTTAGAGAGTCGAAGACTGAAATATCCGAACGAGTACTGAAATAGGTGACGAATACCATTACATATCTAATACTGTTCCTTTGAAGCAGAAAGAAAACGTTTAAATTCATTTAACGCAATTGTTTTAGTAATATGGCGGCGGATAGAGCATCCAACATGGTAAATCTCGCACCAGCACATCCTTTTCTTTCCTCCACTTGCTATCCCGAGTAAGTTTCCGATTAACCTCCTATTGGTGAGAGACAAATGTCGAAAGGGAAGTGTGCCGCCGCCAGGAATCGAACCCATGACATTTCATGATTGGCCTCTGATTTCATAAAAACTGTAACACTTTCAAATTTGAAACACAATTAGACTTCGAGGCTTCATACAGTAAGATTAGGTTTTTATCAAATGGCGTAAGCTGTATGATTTTACCTGAAATGGTGTATTGGGTACCTAAGTGTCGTGACTACAGCCTGAACCAGCTGTTCTTATTCGACATACCAACAAACATCCTTGATATAAGTTGTAGAAGGTCAATATTCACTTTCAGTCTTGATGGATGAATTTGTTGTTGTTGAGATTGGCTGTCCACAAATTGACAGGTGGCCACTGCCACTCAAATAATTAATCGACCAATCAAATCATTAATTTAGACCGGAAGTGAACTTTGAAATTCGACTGATATATACGTGATGCGTTTTTCTTAGTTTTGGGTTTCAAAAGTCGTAACTACAGCTTATTCAAGCTGTAATTACGACGATTAGGTCGCTTGTCAACAATTATACTTTTTTGTTACATGGTTCTGGCTATACATTTTGAAAAATTACGCCGTTTAATATGGGAGTGGATCTTCCTGTCGGATATAGTGGGTGTGGTCAACACAGTTACTGGGCGGGGACCATATCGGTATCATCACAATTCAGCTGCATCATGACTTAAGTACAGTCGTCGTTGGGCGTCAAAAGGTCGTAACTACAGCTTGAATTAAGCCATAATTACGTCATTTTGCAGGCTCAACGACGCATTGTTTGCTATTTCAGCCTTTATATGGAATATAAATTTAAGTAGGGACTGGAGATTTAGGATCTTAAAACCAGAAATCGTAAATGAAGTTGAACTTTAAAGTTCTAAAGTCTATAGATTTCACGTTATCTACATTATGGCGGTCTAGTTTTTACCAGATTATGACAGTCTAGTTTTTTTCCAGCGAATTTTTCCAGACTACAGAAAAATGGATCTTTATTTCAATGTAGCTTTTATAGATCAAGGAAATACACTAAAACTCCTCGGGTTAATTATGATAATTGTGTTTTTGCCTCTGGATTAGTATTATGTACTGTCGTCTGGTAATGAATTAAACAGTGTAGAAATTATGCACTCTATTGAGAGCGAACCATCACCAAATTATACAACACACATCAATATAGAAGGAAATTCAAAAACTCCGGTGATCATTTAAGCGCAATACCGTTTAACCATTTCAGCAAAGCCGTCTATAATGCCACATGTTAAATATTGTCGCCTGCTGGTTTTAAAACATCGGCAGATTATTGAAGTTGGTTGACATTTCAATGGAGTGGGGGAGGGGAGTTTGGGGCGGGGTCGTAAATTATAACAAGTATAAAAGTCAACATATAAGTTCGAGTAAGCGTCAGGCGGTTTCAATTTTAGGGTTTTGACGTCATCAAATATCTGCTGGATGTAGTTCTGCGGGGAGGGGGGGGAGGGGGGGGGACTGTGTTACTACTTTAACAAGTATGGGGTCATATTTATTCTACCACTCTCTAGAAACAACACCTGCATCACTATAGTTCCGTCACCGGTGGATATTTCGAGTTCGTAAGATGGTGTCGTTTTTGGTCTTGCAAAATATCATAACCACCGTTTGAAAGTCATCGCACATAATGCCTCAAGACGTCGCCTTAGCGTCAATATCGGTGGGTGAAAAAACGGCCGTTGCTATTTTCAAATACAGCTCCGAATAACGTCTTCAGCTGCCACCTAGTGGCGTTTAAAATACCGACTGAATCTGCCACTGTAGAGATGCCATTGGTGGAATATGGGTAAAAACTGGAAGGCACCAGGTTCGCAGGCGGCAGCTAGTGACTTGTGGCCGTAGTCTTTCTTCAAAATGATAGCGAATGGCGTATCAATATTAGGAAATTGTCACAGAAAATGCAAAAAGAAAAAAATCAAAAGATCAAAATAAACAAATCGAGTTAAATCAGCGAATTCAGTAAATGATATTGTGGTAAATGGAGAGTTAGAACAGCGAATTCAGTGTATAATATTGTTCTAGAAGGAGAAAATGTCGACTTTTCACTACAGAGCAATCTTTGTCTGAGTGTGCGAGCGCTTGTCTGTGTTTTGTCTTATTAATGGGAAAGTCCCGTTAAGGCTTCCTTCTGTAGTAATCTTCACTAATACAAAATAACGCCAAAGTGGTCACGTAAATTTGTAATTGACTTCGATTTTTCTTGTCATTTATGCTTCTCTAAGTAAAAGTCTTAATCGTGGGGAATTGGCCTGTCCATTGGTTTGAGGAATCGTCATTTTAGGTGCTTTTATGATAAATGGGCTTGTCAATTAATGGGGGAATTAACCCTTTTATTCTGTACAACAATAATTTATCCTTTTATCATAAAACGATAACGGCATTTTACCCTCGGTAACTAAGGTAACTATGAAGTTAAGATTTAATTTTTAATTTCTTTTTCACATCTTGCCCAAGTTAAAAATCGTTCGTTGAAAGAAAATGTAGTTACCGTGTATTATCTTCCAATTTCATCACATTACACCTTTTATACTGGATTATATTTCGATTAATATGAAGCGATAGTTATATAGTTATATGTATGAAAATGATACGCGACGATCCAACAAACCTACGAAAGGTCAAAAAATATAGATTGCAACCTTAAATGAACCTTTTACCACAAAAATTCATGACTTCATGATAATGATGAAAACCCATCGGTAACACTTTTGGACAAGTAATTACCCCGCAAAACATCACCATTTCAAATTCTGGAGAAATAAACAAACATATTTCTTTTTAAATAATTTTGTAAAAATTGTCACTATTTCATACGAATTCCTTCGGGTCACGTGGTCCGAGTTCAGTCACGTGGTCTGGGTAAAGATGTCGCGTCGTAAATGATTTGTCGTGATTACTGAGAGAGGATTTCCGCCCATATCGGTTCCAGCGTTCCGGACACAATTAGTTTACCCTCTACCCTATAGTCTATGTTGTGTTCCTTTTCAATCCCACAGATGTTAAATGAGTTAAATAACCATCACAGGAGCAATACTGGTAAAAGATGTAAAAAAATGACCTACATGTATAATGCTTTTTTTCTTTCTTCGCCGTTTTGTGCAGTATTACAAAACAAACAGATTGGAAGTTGTGAGCATGAATCCAAACAATGTTCGTTAAACTTTAGGCTAGAAGCCATCATTTATATTCCAGAGAAAACTCGTGAAAAATGTGAAATTAGTTTTGTACTCTCTACTGTCGTATTGCCCAGAGACATGTACTGACTTAATTGCACACATACGATGGAAATTGACTTGCAGAATTTACCCTTTATTAATTCATCAAAATATTCGATCCATAATTTCCCTTCGTGATTAGTCGAGACTTCTAGGCAGAACAGAAATTATTGTGTATATAACAATACCATTTCTGGCCACGTCTTCTTACCTTCGACATCTATCCATCCTACCAAACATTCGCCTAAACATCCGCCAAAACATCCACCAACCCACCATTCCATCCACCCATCCATCCATCAATCCATCCACCCACCCATCCAACCTTCCACCCACCCACCCACCAACCCATCCATCCATCCACCCATCCACCCATCCATCCATCCATCCAATTTGATTCTCTTTCTCTGTCAAAGCCTATTTTTTTCATTCTCCCTCTCTATACCCCGTCTCTCTTTCCCTTATTTCTTCCTCCTCACATTTAATATCTAGTTGATTAATTTATTTTCCGTTCTGTTTCTTTTACCCTTTCCAGTAAAATCGCTTTCTTCCCGCTGATTTCATATTTGAGAAAACATTGTGGTAAAAGAAGTAATTGCTCTTAACAAGCAAAATCTGCTATTCCCACATGTGTTTTCTACTCCGTAAGCTAGTTTACTTTCAAATTGAAATTATTTCTAAAAGTCTTTGAAACTTGTTTCAAATTGAACGAAACTAAAATTTTTGAAAAACAAGACAAAACAGGAAAAGGTTAAGTCCTCATATACAGGGTTAAAGGTTAACTTGAGAGAAAGTTGCAACGTGGTATTTAAACGAGACTGTCTAATTGTTGGTGAAAATGTCAACCTGCCAGTGGGGTATATAGGTAATTGAATTTTAGAGACAGTTTTGGAAAGTCGTTTATCGATTAAAGTCGCTCAAATTATCCTGTTTTCTGGGAGAATTTTCAGCCTGGGTTCATTTCCATTCATAATTAATGTTTGCACTAAATTTAAGGTTGGTGACAGAAAAAAATCTTTTGTTTATGTTACACTAGTGACCTAATATAAATGACGTAAGCTAGATTTCAACTTTTTTCTCTAATAATGGGTTACTATGTAAAAGAGAAGGAAAAAGAATCCAGACAGTTTAAGGGTAAGACAGCTGGAATACGACGAATTCAGATAAGAGGCTTACATCGGCTGTAGTTACCATATATTACTCATAGAGAGGTCACTTGAGCATCACTCGAACTTCACATGGTAAATTGAAAATATTTCAAAACTAAATCTAGATTAAATAAACTTACGGAAAGCGCATGGAACATGTTCGGTGGAATCTAAAGGATACGATTTCCTCATTGTTTGGTGATCGTTCAAAAACTCTTTGGCTATATTGTGATAAACCATGTGGCTGTGTTGTGATAAACCATGTGGCTATATTGTGATAAACCCTGTGACTATATTGTGATAACTGTGTGACTGCTGAGCCTACGCTATAAGGACCCCACGTGGTTTACTTCAACAAAGTTCGATTATATTAACAAGGACAGGGACAAGTTTCAATGTAAAATCCCCCAACACACTAATACAAATACATTGGGCATGTGAAACAGAAATAAAGAATAAGTTTTGAGAAGAAACGGGTTGGCATATGAATTTCTTTGAACTCTTCAATAAAAATAGTCATAATCTTAAATTTTACCGCAAAAAAGGAGAATTTTTTCATAAGATTATTTATGATAAACAAACTTTCTCGTTCATTTGTTTGTTGTCCGTTTTAGGGGATAGAGACTCCAAATGAAAAAAAAAGTTTAAAAAGATTTAAAAACAAGATGCACCAAGCTCTAGCGCTTTCGTGACAATTCTGCCTTTCTTTGACTTGAATTATTTCAGAAATTAACAAGCCCACTGAGGTGAAAGAGGAAACTAATTCCGACCACGACTGCTTATTTATACAGTTGGGTAGACTCTGGTACTGTTTGTAAAGTGTCCTGCCAAATCATACCACCCGCCTTAGCTGGGTCTCGAAACATCCAAAAACGAATCAGGCACCCTAAGCCAAAACAAGAAAAGACGAGATAGAACTATTCAGTAAGCTTGATGATTTAGTGTGCGTTTTGTTTGAATGGGTCGATCAAAGTGTAAATTGGACAGAGAAACCTAGAATTAATTTGGCTTTATCATATTATCCCTGTCAACACAAGTGACTTAATCCATGCCTCGTGATGACGTCATGCGATATTTTGATCGACAGTACTTTTCAAATCACTGTTGGTTGTTGTTGTTTTATCGTTTTGGTTTTTTCAAACAAAACATGCGTTTGAAATAACGTAAAACGATCATGACAAAATCCCGGGAAAAAATGAGATACATATACCGTATCGATGAAATATTTTGATAGATTAAGTTCCTGCCAATGCCTTTAAATAACCTTTAACCCGTTCCCACACAGAGACGCCTATTGACGCCCCAAAGAAAAGCAATTGGGAAAGCATGGTGTAAATGGAGAAATTGTTTGTAACAAGCAATTTCTTCAATTTACAGAATGCTTGTTTTCTACCAAGAAAGTTGAAAAAATCTAAAATTTTACAAGCTTAAAATTTTCGTCGGCAACTCTTTCAATTTGGACCAGTCAATATTTTTGTCAAATGGGAATGGGTTAAGTGATTAAACCATCACCAGGCGACAACATTTTTGACTGGCCAAAACTGAAAATAGGTTCAAAACGACAATATAAAGTGATTTGGTTTGAAGAAAAAGTACGAAAAAGGGAAAAATGTGTGAGTAAATAGTAGTTTCTCAACACACGCATTTTCCCACTATGTCATCATTGCTATTTTTCTTTGGCAGGTGTGTAGTATTTGGTTTACTGTTCAATTCTTAAAACATCTGTACACCATCAACATTTTTAAGTATTAGCTGTAAATTAGAATTCCCCAAAAGAAAATGAAAAAGTATCAGTTGTATCTTAGAAAACATTAACTACAAGAGAAAGATGGTTTTCTCAGCTTTCTCAAATTTTAGAGTATTTATTAATTTTCTCCGATTTTTTTCGATTTCTTAGTTTCATTGAAATGAAGTTTTTATCTATTACAGCAATAAAATTCTTTTATTTCGTATAAAATGAATTTTCTTTCAGACGAAGTATAAAAATTGACCCGTGAGTCAGTAACCCAAATCTGCAGATTCATCTCTTCAGAATTCCATATACCTGAGTTAACCCATTCCAACACAATCCCTCCTTTTTGCGCCCCTCAAGGAAAAAGGTTTGGGAAACATTGTGGAAAATGAAGAAATTGCTTGTATCATGCAATTTCTTCATTATCCACAAAGTTTTCTATCCAAAGAATGACAAAAACAATTAAAATTCCAAAAACTGGAAATTGTCGTCGGCAGCTTCTTTCAAGTTTGACCAGTCTAAAATTTTGTTGTGTTGGAATGGATTAAGGATATTTTTGATTATTATTCTACAAAAGTCTATCGATGGTTTTCTACCAAAACCTCATATCTACAGCTTAAAATAATTATTCTAAGCTGTAGTTATGAGCTTTTGGTAGAACACTGACACTATATTGTGGTTACTCAAGTAAATTTGATCAATTAGATCGTTATGAGATTCCAGGAAATATGACTTAAGGAAGGATAAATTAAAAGTTCAAGGTCAAGAGTATAACGGCCCTCACTAAATGAAGTTCTGTCATATTCTGTTGAATATCACGAGGCTAAGTGCGTCATTCCAGAACTCTGTTCTCGGAAAATCAGGATTCTTCATCGCTGGTTCAATTACCGGGCCGTCATGTTTGAAGAGGGGTCCCTGGAATTGACATAGGCTCACAGAAAACCCATTTTCAATCGTACCGAATTCTTCAATCTCGAAAATTAATTAAGATTCGGAGTCTGTGACGGGAGAAATCAAGCGGTTTACTTTATTAGCAATCTAACAATTGAAATCAATCACGGTGAAGAGGTTTCTACCAAACAAGGAATTCAATCTCGCACCGGGCCTGATAGAATCTGCAATTTCCGCCTTGCCTTATCTATCTACACTATTGGACCCAACTTCTTTTACCGAGTTTGTACTGGTGTATCACGTTCTTTCTTTTTTTTTTCAAATCCAAAATAATGGTGAATAAAGACTTCATCCGAGACCAATTTGAATGCTTATCTTTTTGTCTTTGCTGTATGTTTAACATTGTATTTTTACAATATTTTATTTATAGATAGTGTTAACCCTTTTCCGTTTTTCATAAATTTTCGACTGGTCCAATTTGAAAGAAGTTGCCGACAACAATAAGAAGTGGTGGAAATCAAAAAGTAAACAACCTGACAATTAGAAAATATTGTGGGAAAAGAAGATATGCTTGTTACAAGTATTTTTTTTCTTTTTCAACAATGTTTTCTCAATTACAAAATCAAAAGAACGTAACAACAATGGATTGTGCAGGAACGAATTCAATGGAATTAGAGCAAACCTGAATACACGTACTTGTATATATTAAACATAGAAGGCAACGTTCCGATAATCATTTGGTAATTTTTGATATTTTGATCTTTTAGGTTCGTTCTTATTTCTTTAATCAATGGGGATTTGAGATTATCATTTAGTCATATTCTATTAATTTTATAAACCAAAAATTAAGAACTTTTATTCATTTTTTTTTAATTTGACCGATCTTTCCTCCATCCATTCTTTGAATATTAAAAATGACTTACCATTATAAAGCACAGTGACGTTGTTCGATAAAAAATAAAATAAAGCTTTCGTGTACAAATGATAGCTATGTTGGGTTGAAAAGCTTAAATAGCAAGAAGTTGTTATCAATCTTTTTAGTTAAAATAAACGGTTCACAAAAGAGTAGCTCCATCACAAACAAAAAGCAATTACAGAATATTTTATTGGTAGCCTACAGTTGTAACGGAATTATGGATTGTTTTACCACTTAGTCCAGAGACTGGCCATATGTCTCAAGAAAGTGACCATATGTTCGGACTAGTTACACGTGAATTATTTAACAACGTGATATAACATGATGTATGAAATATTCATGAAATCCCCTCGATCACACGGAGTTGTATATCGATTATTGGTTTGTGTATCAATGTGACCACATGGTGGTTGGGTAATAAACATGCAATCTTCTCTATAAATCATGGCTATCACGACGGACACGTAACCTGCACTCTTTGATGTGTAACGCATTTATCTACCACACTTTAAACAGTTACAAGAAATGTTAGACTGGTCCAAGTTACAAGAGGTTGTAGACGAAAATTCATAGTTTATGTATTTTTTTTTCAGTTTTCTTGGCAGGAAAATTGTGTAAAATGAAGAAATTGTTTCCTGCAAGCAATATCTTCAATTTACACAATGTTTTCCAAATGTTTTTTGATAGGGTGTCCAAAAGTGCCACTGACATGGAATAGATTAATATTTGACAGTTCCATCACAGATTATCACACAGTCAGTGATTATTTTATTAAATTTTCGCATCGAAACAATCAGAAAAAAAGTCGAAAGGTCTGAACTTTGACGGGAAATTCTATATAAAAAAGAGTATAGGCATTTTAAGTTATCTGAATGAATCATATATCATATCTTTTTACGCTGAAATCCGATACTCGTCCTATAAAAAGACACAAGGATAATATTCGCTAAACCAACAAAATATTTCAAATTTCAAAGCTCTTTTTTTTTGTCTAAATGAATGATTTCATTGGACGACTGGTTATTGGATGGATCGCCGGTCGGGAAAAAAAAACACAAAAAAAACAACGAGCATATTCTTGGTTCCTGATCTAATCGTGTTAAAAACAGCTTGAAGGCCTAAATCCTAACCCTAGGCACGTCAATACTCTTTTTTATATATTCTTTGTTTTTTTACACGCGCTATTCCGTCAAAATTTGCGCCGTCAGAGCGCAGTTGGTAGCGAATCAGACTCCGAATCTTCAATCATGAGTGTAATGGGTGTAATGGTGGTTCTGGTGCGAGATATACCAAGAACTCACTGTTATGTACTCCAGCCGCCGCGATACGACTGAAAAATTGTCAAGAGCGGCGTCAAACCCCATTCAAACCAAAAAACAAACCAACTGTCAAAACTTGGCTTAAAGGAGCCCCCATAATATTAAAATGATTATCTAGACCTACCAGAGAACAATTCGTTTTTTATACTTCTTCTTAAGTGACCAGAAGGGTTTATTCCGGTATGATTCACAGACAGAATAACAAATCAATCGATCTAGACCATCGGAAAACAGAATTAAACATGAAGAAAGGGCCGGTCACGCGAGGTCGCGCTATAAATGACCCTGTGTTTTCTCATCTCCTAGTCATTTTAATAAACCTCATCCATCTTGTCGAGTTGATGAAAGCGCTTGTCGCTTTCAAAAATTACACTAGCGCGACATCACCACATTGTCGAGTCTTGGAAGATAGGTACTTACGACGACTTGCGACAGACTTTCGTTAAGACGAATAATGCGCTGTTGTTCTGCGTTTCCCGTTCCGGCTATCGATCTTTGTCCATTTTCCTTTGCCCACACAACTATTTGGTGGTAAACTGATGTAAACTGATGTATCCTGTAGAAAGCAGCCCCGAGAGTGATTTATCAATGATATTCCGTTGGTGACGATTCATTGCCCCTTTACGGATCAAACAAATGTTGGTACCACTTTCCACATATAAACATGACAGTGCACCAGACAGTCAGTGATGGGGATTCTTATGTTAAAACTTTTGGCGATTCAGAAACCAAACCTGTTTACATCGATCGACGAAATTGACTAAAAGAATTAATCCCAGAGCTTACTCATCTTTATCATAATAACAATAGCAACAAAATTATAAAAATTATTGAGAAATATATTTTGCAAACTATCTTATCAAAGCAATGATTATTTCTATGAAAATCGGTAATTCTGTTTTTAAGAATCAAGAGATGAATTTTGGCTGTTGAGTAGCATAAGGTAAAACAAGTTGATTTCATATAAATACGACAAAAGATTCGCACTCAAAAATATTAATCAAAAATAATTCAACCCCTTCCAGAATAATGTTGTTTTTACGCCCTGTGACTTTTTACTTGAGAAAACATTGTGGGAAAAGAAGAAATTGCTTGCAACAAACAATTTCTCCTTTTCCCACAATATTTGCTATCCTGCAGGTTGGTTACTTTTCAAATTAAACTTACTTCTAATTGTCGGCATCAAATTCTTTCAAATTGGACCAAAATTTGAAAAACAAGAAAGGGTTAACTATTTTTCTTTTCCTTTCGAAACAACGACCATTAGACTCATGAAGCGAAATAATGAGTTTATTCATGGTCGCAATTGACCAATCGCATCTGTCAATCAAATAACAAGACGACCAATGAAATCGGTCAATAAGACCAAAAACGTGTTTAGAGCTCCGACAATGGCAGCCATTTTTGTTCACCTTTAACGCTGTTTTGGATGGGTTTTTTTGTGTGTGTATGTGAATTTGAAGAGCGAAAAATAATATAAATCGATCGCAAAACCTCTAAAACAGTTAAAACATTGATATTAAAAAATCATGAGAATATTGATGCGTTTTTAAAGTGAAGTGGTTTTCAATTGCAATAAATAACCGACATACAAAATGTGCATGTACATCAAAGGAAAACGACAACAATACATTTATATAGAAACCCAAAATTTACCTGCGAGAAAAATGAAGCCTCTAAACCCATTCCCAGACGACAAGTTATAGACTCATCCAAATTGAAAGAAGTTGCAGACGATAATCTAAAGTTTATGAAATAATAGATTTAATTAACTTTCTTTGTAGAAAACATTGTGTAAACGAAGAAATTGCTTGTAACAAGCAATTTCTTCGTTTTACAAAATGTTTTTTTCCAAATTGTTTTCTTAGGGCGTGAAAAAGAGTCATTGTTTTCGGATGAGTTAATGGAAGCGTAGGAGTATTTTCAACTAGTTGTAAAGAATTTGAAGATCAATAGAAAGCTTACCAAACTTGTACAATTAAGTGATAATAGATCTTACGAACATAAATCTAAAATGGTATCTAGAAAAAACGATCGCTGAAGAACCCACTGAGCTCCAACAGGAAGTTCCGCTTTGATTTTTAACGGAGTTATCTTACAAAATCTATGGTCAGTAAGATGCAGAAAAAATGTCATGAATACAACTTAAATAAGCTGTAGTTACGGCGTTTAAGTCGCCTAACTAAACAAAAATGCTTATCATAAATCTCGACCAATGTTGGAGTTCAAAGTTTACTTAAGGTCTAAATGAGTAATTGTATTAGTCGATCGTGTTATTTTGTTTGTTTGTTTGCTTGTTTAATTGACTCTGACGACTTTTCAATTTATTAGACATTCTTAGTAATGCACTCCTGGTCCATGGTGCTCATCCAATTCTAAGTACTTTTATGATATTGTTTTTTTCTTCTTTTATGGAAAAAATTCCCCGGAAAAGTGAAAGCAGAAAAAGAAAGTCGTGGATTTCTAAAAAGAAAAACTGACATCACGAATTTTGGCAAGGGTTACTTTAACAGTAAATCAGACAAAGGCGTGTTAGTGGGGGAGGGTCATTCACCCCAATGATGGGCCCTTATGACCCTATTACCATAATGGACGAGGGATGGACGAAATGTAATTTGTATTTTAGCGAGGACTGATTAACAATCAGCTCACAAACTGATCTAATTTGAATAACCTCGGAGATATTAAACAAGCAATATGAACATGCGTTTGCTCCCTTCCATAAATTTGAAATATTATTTGGCAAAAAACATCGGACAAACAATCATATTAATTTTGTTGTTGTTGTTTTTTGTTTTGTTTTTAAATGATTTCTGGTGAAATCCAGTTCGAGGTTTTCTATCTTCTCTTTTTAAATAAACATAGCCGTGTATTGATATTCACATACTGAAAAGTGCCTACACATCCTTGAATATTACATAATAATTTCGTTTCTAGTTTCAACCATCGAAAATAAGGTTTCTGATTCGCCGGGACAAATATTCATGCCCCCTTGAACAAAATTTTGAGCACTCAGAAATTTTGTTTGCTTTCGCACGAAATAGATCCATATTTAATGTACCAAAATTTGAACATTAAAGTATAAGAAATGAAGACAATATTTTATGTTTTTCACCGAGATAACGAAAAAACTAATCACATTTATGTATGAATCCGCTTCGCTGATTAGAGTTTTTCGTTTCATACCTCCATGAAAACAAAGGAAATCGTTATCTCTTATTCATATCACGTAGTAAAGGACTTTTCGATTCTAAAATATTCATACACGCTAAACAATGAAGTACTAACACATAGTTCCGACAAAGTAATCGATTTTTCAATTATCTATAGCGTCCCGAATCTCACCCAGCTTAATAACATTTTCAACGAATAATTTCATTTTTTATTGATTTTTGAATTATAATAGACTGATTAGTTAATAAAACATATCCTTTTATATTGTTGATTTTATTCATCACCCCGCCCTATATCCTTTGACTGTTTAGTACCAACTAAGTACTCTTTATTGAAGATACCTTCTTTTCTTTACATTTCAACTTATTGCTGAGTTTAATGTAAGTTTAGTTCTTGTTATTGTTTTCAATGCAATGTAGTTACAACCTTTGTGTAAGTTTTAAAATCTACAGTAGAACGCAGAATATCCCTGAGGTGCAGACTCGATGCAAATATAGAAATTCATTTTCACCTTACTACTCCTGTCCTCACCCGTTTTAGAAGCACATTGTCTTCATTTATGGCAGTGCTACAGACAGAGGGCGTTATTCGTATTTTAGATTTAAATATTTCACCAAAACTGACATAAAGCCTATTCAAATGAGTACCCACAACATAAGGTTTTACTGAGCAATACGGATTTCAGAATGTTGTTATCCCCTCTTATCTATAACTCTGTTTATTGGAAATCGTTAAAAAATCGAGCAAACAGACACACACCAGCACACAACAACAACGCAGAAACAATAATAAACAAACCCCAAAACACATTACGACAAAGAAAATAAAATTATGGAAGAATATAATTCGAATTGATTATGAAAGTGAAAAGGATATTAAATCAAACACAGGCGATTATTAAGTATAGTTTTCGATTCTACAAGCTTTTGGATTCACAACAAATATTCACGAGCCAAGGGTGAAAGACCGAGAACAATAGTGTTAACTAAGGTCACGTGATTGCCACGCGCCTTTAGATGGCTTTGTCGTCTGTTATTGAAGCATCTGGCACAAACATGTCACCACAAAGCCTTATTCCCGACAACCTAATTTGAGATCGTCTGGACCAAATGAATTATAAATGGAATCGTTAATCAGAATTGGAATGTGGTCGATTTTCACATTATTGGCCCGAAACAAAAGAACTTTGATGCCGTTAAATTTAAAGAAGACTTTCTCTCAAGATGTTGTATTGAGTTCAATTTATTAAGAGTGGGTAAATTTGACCTACTCATGAATGCGTTTATGGTGTTTTTAACGTTTAAATTTGGTATATCGTCGCTGTCTTTCCAAAACGTCGTAACTACAGCTTGATTCAAGCTGTAGTTACGACGTTTTCGAACGACAACGACGATATATTTAGTCACTAAAAGGGTGTGTGTGTGTTTATTTTGAAAATATAAAAACGTTTTATCTACACTACTGCATTAACCGTTTCAAGCACAATCCCTGACTTAAGGTCCAAATGATAGTATATTTGAGAATGCATGATGAAAAAGGGAGAACTTGCTTGTCACAAGTAATTTCCTCTTTATCCAAAGAACGGTTCTTTCTTTATAATATTGGCTGCTATCCCTTGGAATTTACGCAAAGTTTCTTTTTTTAATTTTTTGAAAAACAGGAAAGGAATAATACACTCAATTTGAAAGAAAGTATACCTTTTTTTTTTATTTCTGTTTGAAAATGCTGATTGACAGCTAAAACGCTTTCTCATAAACTCCAGAAGTACATCCTTTTGGTAAAGTATCCAAGAGATCATTTAAGGGAACGCGGTAAACGTTTATAACGTAGAGTTAAGATTATTTTGAGCCCAACAGGGAATGTTTATATATTCGTGTCCAGCTAAGAGTGGATTATCATTATAGCATCAATACTGAAACTGTTTATAGTCATAATAACAACAACGAATTGGTGAATACCGAGTGAGGAAGACAAATAAAAAAGAAAAGAGATTAAACCCTTTCCCATACAATCACTTTTTCACGGGTACGCGATTTTATACTAGACAAAACATTGCAGAAAAAGAAGAAATGGCTTGTAACAAGCAATACGTTCTTTTCCTATAATGTTTTCTACCCCTTCTATAATGGTTATTTTCAATTTAGATGAGTTAAGATTTGTTGTCTGTAACATCTTTCAAATATGACCAGTATTACATGTTGACGTCTTGGAAAGGGTTAAGTTTGAAATAGTATTGGAACGTTATAGGTTATTTCGAAAAGGGTGTAGAGCAGAGCGCACCCAAGAACATTTTACCGTATCCGTTAACTCCGGAAGTAGTCCCGTTAAATCAAATATGATAGATCGGTGTCATGCAAGCACATCGTTCCGTAATTATAACAATACGCATGGTACCTGGGTACTTCGATTGACTAAAGTTTATCTTCGAAAAAAGATTTCTTCATAACGCTCTAATATTCAAAGTACTGAAAGTACTGTAAGCTAGCAAATCATTGCTTTGTTACGTAATCTCCTTGGCCTTTTGTAGGGTAGAAAACATTGTGGACATTGAAGAAATTGCTTGTAACAAGCATTTTCTTCATTGTCCACAATGTTTTCAAAAGCCACTTTTTATTCTTAAAAACCAGGATTAAACGAGAATAGGTTTTATAGGATGCTTTTGAAGGAGTTCTCTACAATCTAAATAAAGTTTACTCTTGTGGCTAGTCTTTTGAACACAATATGCTGGAGTGAGCTAAAACTACATAGGAGATGAACTTTCATTCAGAGTTTGCAATATTCCTAAAATACAAAAGAACTACTTTTTTGGCGTAGACATTCGATGAATTTAGTGGTTAAGCCTCCAGTTGCAGTTTACACTCAATAAACTCTCTGAGAAGACTTCATAACTTTGTCTGTTAACTTAAGCTATCAAAACTGTCGCTTTGCTAGCTAAAAACCAGGCTTAAGTTAAACTGCTGTTTTTGTAGGGGTTCCATATTACCCGAAAAACCTACACTCTCTATGTAAATAAAGGTAGTCTCTGGGACATTTCTGTGATGCAACGTACCAAGTATTAAACATGTAAGCCTTTTTTCGGCAATGATAATTTGCTTTAAGATTGCGATGAATGAATATAAATAAGTGTATGCCGCTAAAATAGCATTGCACGTAAGGTAAATTTTAAAAAGAGAGTATGCTTAAAAACATGGTAATCATAAATTGGAACACTTGTCAAGGTATTCAACCTGAAACATTAGAGGCTTATTCATAATTAATAAAAATAAAATATATTTTCTTTCTTAGTATTTCTCTGACAAAATATATAATAAATGTTAATGTGTATTTGAATAGAATCTATAATTCATATGATTCATATCAATTTGCATCAAAAGAAGACACCATTGAAGATGCGCTAATGACGGAGTTACCGATTTAATTTGTCGATTCCGTTGGATGGGACTTTAGCGTATTTAACAATAGGCTTACTGTCATTCGTGATCCACTCAATCAAACAAAAGTATAGGGCAACTACCAAAATTTATCAAAAGATGCAATTCCCAATGTTACATGAAATTATCATTTTCCCAGTGAATTCGTACTTATATTTAATATCAAGTATCACATAAAAGCAATTACACGTTTATCTTTTTGCTACAGGGGGCTATATCACGAAACATGTTATAAAAAATTCAATGGAATTACGACTATTCGATATATAGAACAGAACATACATTTTATTCTGACAAGTACAAAGTACATAGTCAATGAATACATAACACATTACATTGTACAGGTCAAGGCCGCTCTTCTCTCTCATACACACATACACACACCTACAGAACCACACTCACCTTGCAAGAAAATGGCTTTTTCTACACTTAAACAGAAACGTTCAAACACATCATATGCTGCAAAACGGAATTTACCCCTTTTCCTAACGACGAAAAGCGGCTTAATCGTAGCTCAAAATGCTTGTGCCAGAGTCAGTTTGGGAAAGAGATAGTTTCCGAAATGAGATTTTACGAATATAATGCGTTGAAACGTTCATTTAGTGCTAGTTTGATATACATAGATAAGTTAACTAAGGAGTCTTTATCCGTACATTTAAGGAGTGATATTAATTTGAACATATTTGGCTTTCTGTAAAACTTTATATCAATATATCTTCGTCTTACGTTAGCATAACGAGGACATATTAAGATAAAGTGAAATTCATCTTCGATATCAGTTTTATTACAAAGCATGCAAACTCTTTCATTTCGAGGAAGTCTATTTGTTGAAAAACGACCTGCTTGAATACTAAGTGAATGTGAAGAAAGTCTAATTTTACTAATAAAAGAGCGTACTGTAGGGTGTAAAAGATCTAGATACTCTTCTAGTTCAAAATTATGTTTGATATGTCTATACAATTCCAATACATTACTACTGTTTATCTTTTCGTACCATTCCTGTTTAAAACAATCCGTCATTCTTTCTTTTAAAATTGTCAAAAAAGTAGTTTCGTCGTGCAATTGAGGATTTTCAAATACTTGTGAGAATCCAAAATTGTCTAAAATCTTTTTTACTTCGGAGACCCAATTTGAAGATTTTCATTATATCCCCTTTCCTCTTTAGCGAAAACTTTGTTTCCCTTTTCCTGTAGAATCCCAAGTTTCACGACCCTGGGCTATTTTGGTGTGAGCATCATTATTAATGTCATTTATTCGATTTCCACATTTTTTACTACTATCAATATCAAATCAATTTGAATCACAATTTGCATCTTCTTCAAATTAGAACAGTCTTAATCAAGTACCAGACAAAAAAGAAATTTAGACTGGTCTAAATTCAAAATGTTGCAAACGGCAATTTCCAGTAGATGGAATATTATTAATATTATTTTTTGGTCTTGCGAGAAAGGAAAAAATGTGGACAATGAAGAAATTGCTTGTACAAAGCAATTTCTTCATTTCCCACAATAATTTCCCCAGCTTTTCATTGGTTAGGGCATCAAAAAGCGTCATCATGAGGGAATGGGTTGAATATGGTCGTCCGGTAAATAGAATCCGGAAAGAGTGGGGATCACGGAAAGACATTGTATAGTGTTCGTGTCTCCCAGCACGGTGAATGTAGGGCCAGATGGAAAGACAAGCTATCCATTATACATGAGGAAATCGGAATTCGTGCAATGCCATTAATGGAGACGTCTAAAGAAGGCGGACAAAAAAATCGATGACAAAACTCCCCAAACCTCTCCCTTGAGAAACCCCAATCGTGCAATCCATCGAAATCTAATAAACCTGGTCTCTAAAACCATTTCTTTAACCCTTCATCACGAGATTTCTAGAAAATAGATAGAATCTTATGAAACTCTGTGTTATGTTCCAAATCTTTTTTTCATTCTTTTTCATTTTTTATATATAAATTTACATATAAAATCTATGATACACATTCTGGCAGTTCCACTGTCATTACTTAACATTTGGTATATAAATTGAAGGAACCGGAGAGGAAATTGTAGTCATGGTTTTGGCAGAGGATATTCCATGTTAATACGTGATAAAGAACAAAATCAAAATTAACATAAGGACAAAACATAAAGAGATAGAAAGAAAGAAAGAAAACAGACGAACAAGAAATAACAGCCCATAATCAAACAATGGACGATCCTTTCATATTTTTCCAAGCATTATTCTTGAAGGGTGGTAATTGCGGGACTGCGCGGGAATGGGCTAAACGCCACGAATCAAGTGCATTGATTTTTAAGTAAAGCTGAAAATGTAACTAAATAATAATTATTTTTTTCAAAATATGCCACGAACTACTTACTATCAATTTTTTTCGCTCTGGAAAAAATTCCATATTATTTTTATTCAACTTAAACCCAATTATTTCTATTATTATTGTTGTATTTTGTTTTCGCTGTTTTCAACAGATAGGCCAGGAACAGTATTTGAACTAAATTCCACAGTATTTAACCATTTCCGAAACTTAATCTTTTATACTCATTAATTAACTTTTTACGGTTTTGCAAAAGTTGAGTTCTGTCCAAACTCAAAGGATTTGCAATCGAAAATTCGATTTGGATTTAATTTGAAAAATAACCATTCATTAGGGTAGAAGATATTGTTGAAAAGAAGAAATTGCTTGTTACAAGCAATTTATTCTTTTTCTACAATATTTTCTCAATTATGAATTACATTTTTATATGTCATGATATAATGTACTGGTATTGTACCATCGCTTCATGTGAATTCGTGTCTATTGATTTGCTAACGAAAATTAGTAAAATGACGTAGTGCACACGTCATTATCGTCATTTTTGTAACGACGTTACCCGAGGAATCCCGAAGTCGTTTCGATTTTAAAACAGTACATCATGGGTAGACTATCTTCAGCAAGGCTTAGAATGGGCGTACCTTTTTATGTACTTTTAAAAAGTATATTGCGGCCGTAAAATAATACCTGGTGTGATATTGTAGATTTCCGAATACAACAATGAAAAAAAAAAGTTTCTTGTCAGAACCTTCAGCCATGTAACTTTGTATTCAGTATGCTTATTTATAAGGTTTCAAAGGCAAAGTAAACCAGATGCTGTGTTTGCTGATAACATTGCTTCGTTTTAACTAGATCACAAAATTTGGTCAAGAATTAGAAGAAAATGTAGACGACAATATCAAGCTGGTGAAATCTAAAAAAAAATAAAAAATGTTTTTGTCGGTGGAAAACATTGTGGGAAATGAAGACATTTGTTATTATAAGCAATTTCTTCTTTTTCAAAATGATTTCCGAAGCTGGTTTCTAGAAGGAGCGTCAAAAAACGTTATTGAGTAGGAATGGGTTATGATCGTACTAAACACAAGATAAATGACGTATCGCCGCTATGAATAAGAAAATGATAGACTAATCAAATCATAGATCTGGACCAGATATGAACTTTGAACTACAACAACTGTAGACATTTATGCGAAGTCTTTTATTTAGTTAGTTTTGCGACTTTGCCACTTTAAGCTGTAGTTACGACGTTTAGGTCGCAAACCAACCATTCTATTTTTTGAAACATATAACTGGCCTTAAACTTTGCAAAATAACGCTATTTAATATATCGATGGAGTTTTCTGTTGGAGCTCGGTGGGCGGAGCAAACGATCCATTATTTACCATAGGCGATGTAACGTCATAACAAAGGCACCATCACGATTCCCTTCTTCAACATTGACTTCTCTGAAATGTTGACCAACATTCATACGAACATATAATCAACCATATTTAATGAAACTATCTTGATAATTAACAATGTTCATTCTATAATGCAAATCCGTGACTCTAAAATATGTTAGCCAGACATGGCATAGTAGTCTCTGATTTGTTAGAGCGGTGTAATTTCGTGCAGTGATGACGTCACACGATGTCTGACGGCGGAAGTGATAAAATAGACAAGGAGCGAGGATGGCAATAAATATTTCGTCTTAAAACAGCAATCTAGCATTATTTTTGAACTGGTATAGGTTTTTTTTTTATAGATAACCCGCAATGTGGAGGGATCATTTTGTATTGGCTCAGGTCAAAGTGCATTTTTTGTGTGTGCTGGACGACCGAAAGTAACTAAGATTGATAGCCTCTCCCGGGAATCGAACTCGGGACTTCTTGATCGGGCGACGCTCTACATCTCAACCACCGAAACCACATAGTGTAATTTCGTGCAGTGATTCTAGGTAATAAGTTAGTGTCTGCACATAGTTTAGAGTAAAAGGAGTTGTTGTTTTTTCTTATCTTTGAAAAAAATAATCATTTTCGAGAGATTCGCAGAGGGGTGCATATACACCCGAAGGAACTTGTCGGGTTATTTACACAATATCTGCGGAAAGTTGTTATTCGTGTTTTGAAAATTCTTTGGATTCAGATTTATAATAAAATGTAAAGTACCATAGGCTACTCATGCGTATTGTAGGGAACCCATTTAGTGAAGCGATCAAACGTGCACTTATTGCGCTGATATATTAAAATGGACGATTTTTCTCCCATCATCTCTAAGTTCAGTGGTCCCATATCTTTATGTATTTTCGTTTATTCATTCAATAAAATATTCAAATGTACTTTTTTTAATCAAAATACTAAAGTTCTTCCAATATAATGGAATCGTTATAAACTTTTCTTCGTTATCACTGCCATCTCGTGCTGTATGTATATATGACTCTTCACGATGAACGGCCGTAATCGTCGATATGGTTCGTTATGTGAAAAGTCCTAGATCGGGCCGCAATGAAACATATCTAATAGCTGTTAGTGAATCACTTTCAAATGGCGGCCGTGCGCTTTAATTCGTCTTATTTTTGGATACCTTTCGGTCTTAAGTATCATTGATCTTAAAATAATGATTCGAATGAACTTGGATTGAATTCAGTCACAAACGGATCCCTTTGACGGAGATATTTGACTCATCTATAATCATCAATATAATCATTATCTTTATTCTATCATATGAGATGTTGCCGATGGTCAGAAAGACAACAAGGGTAATGCAATCGTTTTGATTGTGGAATTATTCATACTTCTATAAACAGAATCTTGAGCACACAAAGATTGTGTATTCTTTCAGACAGAGTAGATCCCTTTGATAATACACAAAACCAATAAAACATTTGTTTTGTTTAGCTTGACGCATTAAAATTAAAGGAAACGAAGAGATTTTTTGGGTTTTGTTGAGGTATGAGCCGATAATCTTATCCACACTGTATGATTACGCGAAGCGTAGAGTGATTATGTTTTTAGCTTCATACTTCAATAAAAAAGAAAAAATAATAATAATAATAATAAAAATATATAATAAAATAATAAATAAATGAAAAAAAAAAATATCATTTTCTTTTTCTCAATGAATTTAAAGCTCTAAAAGTGACAAACTTCTTACAATAATGCACCTCGTGAAATATTATGGTAAACGTTGTGTAATTTACAGCGGATTACTATTGAAATATTGCTTAAAACAATAATCTAGTAAAATTTAAGGGGATAAATTCAGCAGGAATCAAAACGGAGATACAGATACAGCAAGCACTTTAACATATGTGCAGAACCATTAGATATAATTCTGCAGTTTTTACACTAATGTTAGGGAATTTCTACAAGGGGATTTCTGTGGACAACAATAACGCTACAAAATCTACAAATTCAAGTGAAGAAATGCTTGTATTGTCAAGATAATCGCAGTTTTACATTTACACGCACATTAATAGTTTCAGTACCAACAAGAACGTAAGGGAAAAACTCTAGGGAATCTTGTATTCACAGACAGACGATTCCATTACACACATCCACTTAGCTACGAGTTATTTGAAAGCTCTGTGCAATTCGGTTAGAATTCGATACTTTATTCCTTGCTTATCAGTCCCTGACCAATCGCATTTTTTTTTTATTATATTACGTACTTAACTTTTTTCAAAAGAAGGAGCCATTTTCAATGCTCCTTAGTATTTGGATCGCTCTATTGCAGAACTGTCTTTAATCTATTTGCTAAAATTTGCAAATGTTTCAGAGATATTCTTACATGAGAACTTACAGCAGTATTTATTCCAAGTTACATGTTGAATCAATTTGTTCTTTACTTGTGTAAATGGCGTCGGTGATCCAGTTGAAACAAATAATACTGAAATTCATTAATACCCCCTCTCCCCAACTAATATATAGGATATATACTAGGATATATTTTGGGATTGAAATATGAATGGAACGAAGTAGAACAGAGAAAGTTACATGAGAAGTGCGTGACCTATCCTCGACCTTTTCTTTTTCGTGTTTTAAAAAGATTTTACTCTTTAAATAGTTATAAATATCTATAAAAACGAGAACAAATCTTGTATACGGTCGTCAGGAAAGTGAGGTTTTAAAAGAAACATCAACTTGATAAAAAAATTGAATATTTCTAACTGTATGTTTATCCTCTCGACGCACAGGAGAAGTAGTTATAACACACGATTACTTTCTTAATAAGAATAAAAAAATTAGATAAATAATATATAAAGAAAATAATGGATGGGTTAGTCGACAATTTATTCAACCAAATTAACAATCTTCATACTAGAATATTTTAGACTGGTCCAAATTCAAAGAAACTGCAGACGACATTTTAAGTTGAAATCTTTGTCTTTTGGGGTAGAAAACATTGTGGAAATGAAGACATTGCTTGTAACAATCAATGTCTTTAATTTCCACAATGTTTTCCAAAGGTTTCATATTAAGAAGCGTTTGAAAGCGCCATAGTTTGGGAATGAGTTTTAGTTGCAAATAAGGAAAACTGCTCGATAATTAAGTAAACATGAGGACTTTCGTCACAGTTAAAGTATCATTTTAATTTTTTAATAGATGTCTTCTCCACTTTTCTCTGCTCTAGAAAGTGCTCTAGACCGTGCTCTAGACCGTGAGCGTTGCTTCTAGTAGGCGTTTGACATTTGCGTTAGATTGAGAGTTTCCTCAGTTGGTCAAGATTTTAATGACTCTATGCTTTTTGTGCTTAGTTTGGATATCAAGGCAAAATTTTCGAGGTATGTAACCTCGGCTTATTTCGATTTCAGCTCCCTTATAAACAGCTTGGTACTTCGGGACCTTGGGGTCTTGTTTAAACGAGCATCGACATGCGTCATTTAGGGAATCAAGAAGAAAAGGGCATCTTATTACTTTCGTAATAAAGGTCGAATATCTCTAATAAAAGAGAGTCATTTTTCTGTATGCATAAATAAGGGTCACTGTTATAAATACTTCGAGAGTTTGGCACTAAGATTTACTATTAAATCATACACACAAGAATGATCTTGAATCCAGATAAGGCGATAATATATTTAAAAAGAAATAGGAGAAATATTTAGTTTAAACTATTCCTCCTATATTTTCAGATTGGTAACTTTCTACTAATAGCATCATTTAATTTATATATGTTTTGGGAACTTATGCTTAAAACAGGTCGAAACATTTCTTCGACATGAAAAGTCACCTGAGTGAAAAAACATCAATGTAACGGGAAATTACTTAAGACGAATTTACATTTTATTGGGCTTACCATTCCATAAATTTAATATCCAGATGGGATCAGCAAACTAGAAAACAGAAAAACTTACCGAAAGACGACTTCTTCCCAATATCCCGGATGTTTGATGTTTCTAACCCTCCTGTCTTCACTGTCTGAAACAATAGTCTTTATTACAGCCTGATCAGTTGGAAAACATTCTGACTAAATTTATAGCCGATGAAAGAAGAAATGGCCTCGGAAATAATTGTTATTCAATTTTTTTTTAAAACTATGTCTGTCCGTTTCTTACCAATTTTCCTTATGCAGTATTCGTATAACTTACAATATTTTTTTTAAAACAAACGTCTTTAATAAATATATTTTTTGCAAACAAAGACTTATATTTTTAGTTATAAAGGCATTAAATTATAAATGTAATAAAAAATCAAAAATAGAAATAAGTTGAAAAGGATAAAGTCATTTTCTTTAAAAACTGCGGTCTGTTTATTTCTTTGGCATATTCTGTGCAATTTTAAATACATCTTGTTGTGCCAGATTTATTTCTGTGAACACATACAATTAAAGGTAATATTCAAGTATCATTACAAGAAAATTCCTATTTGTTATTTAACCATTTTTGAAAAAATAAAATACTTTTTCTTAAAATTTTTAGCGTTTTCATTATTTGTGATACGACAGAATTAAACGATTGCATTTTTTTTATTACAAATATGTTGTTTTTCCCATTAAAAGTTATCACAAAAAATGTTAGCAATTTCTTTGTGAGTTCTTAAAAAAACTAAAATATACATTGCTTTCTTCTTTTTTTTTTCATGTCATATTCAAAATGATTCGGAATTTTCTGTATACCTACCTTTTTCGAAAAAGTCATTTAAGTATAAAAATGAAATAGCACAATTATAATTTGAAACCAGAGAATTCCTTGTGTTATTCCATCCTGACGTTAAATCATTCCTTAAATACTACAATACATTCGTTATTCTTCATATTGTCACTAAAACAGTCTCAAATAACAAAAATATAATAAAACAGTTTTACATGGAGAGAGCACATTTCCGCACACTTCCTGTATACTAGAAGGCCCCGTCTCCAACTCTGTATCGACTTCTTCAACCTTCCCAGAATCCCGTGCATAATGCCAAAGAATTTGACCTCGCTTTGGAGCAATTCGACCAATCAGAACAAGCCTTTCTCGAATCCAATATTGGGGATTTACGGGCCGTCTTCTTATGCCAAAAATATTCATAAGAAGTCTTCCGAGAGCTCCTTGGCAGGGTGAAAAAGTGTTTGGAATACGATATTAACATGTCATCTTCGCAAGCCTCATTTGCATGTGTGACATTTGCATAATTTTACTTCTAGCCTGATAGAATTTGTGTTAATAAATAACGAGAAAAAGAGAAATACAATTGCCCAAGGAAAACGTTCTTATTCAGCAATTTTTTCCGAGTTCCGTAACGCTAAGAAAACGCAATTTTCTATGTAAATGTGAATGCAAATGACATCAAATAACAGGCTATAGAACAATCAGGCAGTTCCACCTCCTGCTTAAAGCGGTTTATTGCGCAATCATATCGTAAAGTACGTCAATACATAAACCACGTGGTGATTGTCTTCACGTAACTCGACAGTCATCTCTAAATTTGATTGTTGGTGGAAATATTCGGGACAAATATGACTGCTAGCTAATGAATAGATTCCAATCCCGGTTCGTAAAGGGTAACGGTTCGTATCTCATTAGGCAGCCAGCGAGAGAATTTGATTAACGCGGGAATTAATTGGCGAGAGCGGAACAACCTAATCTTTGTCGAGGACGACAACCCGGTTAGGTTCGGCATTACAAACAAGACGGTAAACGTGATACCTCCGAGGTATAATGACTTGCATAAAAAACTTATAAGATACTAAAATCCAAAATCCAGTCATTTTTTTACTTCGAAACAGTTACGTTTAATATAATCATTACCCAAGCTGCCCAACTTCCAACCTTATATTTTCTGATGGCTTATTAACATTATTTCATCATAAATGAACTCGATCCATTTTAACGATATCTACGTCATTTCACAGTGACTTCAATAATAAGATCGCGATTATGTCATGATAATGATGGTTATTGTTAAAGGGAGGTATCGATGTTTCTGAAACCTAGTTAATAAAAAAATACAAAGTGCCGAAATATACACTCAAACGGACATTTAATACTTTAAGTTGAGTCAGGTATTGTCTTAGCGGTAATCTAATAGGCCAAAAGTGGCTTTTTGTGGTTATATCGGAAAGGTTCAGCGGAATTCCAGGTTATTTTTAGATATCGCGGAATTCGGCTGTCGACATCGAACGACCTCATTTGCAGCAAACGTTCAAATTCATGTCACATGAAAGGGTTGGCGCAAAACTACGGTAAGTGTTTATATTCGTAATAACGCTTACGGCAGTTTTGACTTATCTTTACAGAATTAAAGACAGGCTAGCGACCATAACTCTAGATGTCGTAACGACGACGTTGGTTTGATGTAATTTAAACTAAATGCATGGTTCAAACGGTTATTCGGACCACGTGAATGGTCCTATATTCTCTGCAACTGTCTCGGGTTAATCTAAAAAAAGATTAATAGCCTACGTAGGCTATTTTCTGATAAGCGACCCCAGATTTTTGCAAAACTACTTTTAGCAATATTGCATTCAAATAGTATATGAGAGAAAATAAAAATAATTAAAATCTGTTACATGAAAAAAAAACAAAAAAACATCGATACCTACATTTACGAAAATTTAAGCCATGACGAGGGGGCGACATAAATACATAATTTGTAATTTTGACGATACTTTACGTGATCGTAGACTTATCTAACTTGGACCAGCAGAAATGTGTCCAACTCCACTCCGCATTTTAGCTAAGACCCGTTATTTATTAAAGTAGTTCCATCAAAATTCCATATATCTCCTTTTGGTATGGTATTTCGAGCCATAGCGACAACTATTAGTTTAATCTACTGTTCTTCGCAATGCTCTGCTGTACTATATTATTAATGTGTAATAATGGATTTCTGTTGGGACTATTTGTTGTTAAGTAGTAAGGTTTGAAATGTTGCCCCCCCCCGTCCAAAATTAAGGAAATTTCGTCGGCTGTTATGTTCAACGTAAAATTTTCTTTCGTTGCATCATTATACTAGCATGGATTTCAAGGCAAATGAACGCTATAAAGATGAATCTAGGTTCAACGTGTGAAATTAGCTATACACTGCCTTAAACTGACCTGATGATAAGCGCGATCCGTCTCTTTCCCATATCAGTAGAGAAGGGAAACAAAAAATTGAAAAAAATCTGTCCAAAAATTCGAGACGCATAGCTCGTGGATAAATCCGTACAAGTCGCCTCGTATCTCGGTCTTCTCCAGTATACGGTAAAAATTCCTGATCTAATTTTCCGGTAAATGGATGCCCAAATTAAGATAGGAATACACAGTGGGTTTAGCACAATGTATTCAAATTGCTTCTGGTGTAGAGAGAAAACTCGGCTGATGAACAAAAACCGGGTCGGGGAAAATATGGCCTCCTGATTTTATTCAAAGTATAATTTTGGGTCTCTAACTCAACTGTATTTTATTAGGATTAAAAAGTACATTAAAGAAATATTATTACGAGACCATTTTTATGCATTCCATACAAAAAACTACAGAAGCGAACCAGTGTCTTACAACTGTTTGTTGTACACTTTTAATGAAAAAGCTACACACACACGCACACACATACACACATGAAAAACAAGCATCCTCATACCCTAAAAAACTTAATCAAGTCAACGCGAGAAAAAATGAAGATATAAAGAGATTGGATATCGAAAATACGATCCAAATCCAGCCTTTTACGCCCCCAAGAAACAAAAGCTTTGGAAAACATTAAGGAAAATGAAGTTATTTCTTCATTATCCTAAATGTTTTTTATCCAAAAAGACGAGAAAAAAAGCCCTAATTTTCATCAACTTGAAACAATCGTCTGCAGCTTCTTTCAATTTGGACAAGTCTAACATTTTGATAAGTAGGAAAGGGTTAAGGTTTTAACCTGGAAATACAGCGCATGTTTGAAAACATCATTGTAGAAAATTATAAATTGGAACCAAGAGTTAAAACAGAAAACAGAACAAGAGACAAAATTGCTACTAATATTATTTGCGTAATTCCCTTCGTTATCTTGATGTCTTTCCTAACGTGTCTTATTGCACAGAATTAACACACAGCTGCAGAATTTTAGATGTTTAACCCGAAGTTCTAATTACGCGTTTATAAATTAAAGTCGAAATAAGTCAAAATAACCCTTCTTTCTGAAGCTCGGTAAACATATTCTTGTTTATCCCATTCCCATTCAATGATGCTTTTAGACGTCCAAACAGAAAAATCTTTACAAAACATTTTGGAAACTGAATAAATGCTGTAAAACAAATAACCAGTCGAACAATCACGTTATTCATTTAGATTGGAAGTTAACTTTGAACTTCTTTATTGGCCACCATTTATGTGAAGCATTTTTTGTTGTTTTGGTGACTAAAACGTCGTAATTACAACTTATTCAAGCTGTAGTTACGACGCTTAGGTTGCCAACCAACATTCTATTTCTTATATATGTGACTGGTCATAAGTTTTTCAAAATAACGCATTTTTAAATCGAAGCGTGACTACCTATTGGGGTCAGTGGGCGTGACCAACGGATTATAAATGTAGGATCAACGATTGGTCAATTTGATAACTGACGTAAGTGATTAAGATTGGACATGTAAGCGATGGCTGTCCATAGATTCGTGAACTTTTGAAACATTAAATTGTCAGATCATAATGAACTTATAAGGCATCTACATTCGTTTATTTCCAAAATCAGGAAAATAATGGTTTCAAATTTTCCCCATAAAGCACGCGGCTATAGTAAGAATGCACTGTAGAGCCAGCCAGTGTTACCCGAATTAGCCTAATATGAATTGTGGAAGCCTAATTTATCACGTGGACGTTTGAACACAATTTATTCTTGTTAACGAAGAGCGAACGGTGTAAAACATAGACTGTCGTATGCAGACGTTATTGCATGCATGTATGAATACAACTGGCTTCACTCAGAGTCTCAGACCAGCGTTATCATGCTGTTTTGAAATCGCTACTGGCTTTATCATATGACTCGAGAATGAAATAAAACCGTTGAATAATTTTGATAATACTTGGGTGATATGGTACTAGTGAGATAACTTTACAAATAAACCGAAGTAACGTTGAAAATTACGTCACATTATACATGTAATGACGTAATTTTACAAACGGTTGTTAATATTTCGCGAATTATCTGGAATCGACAACGTGCGGGAATATTATCGATTTATTCAAAAGATGTCGGTCATATTTTAAATTTAATATCAAATTCGTGCTTTTGAAATAACGAATTCATTTCATTAGTCATCTAAAACAGATAAAAACTCAACAAAGTCTCGTTTATTACTTTATAACTTTATAACTTTATAACCACTCTATTCATATCTTTTATATGGCTTATATGGCTTAAAAATTAAGAACGAACTTAACTACCATGACAAACCTCCTCTGACATTACAGCTCTGACCGAACCTGTAAGTTTGTATTTCCCTTTATTTATCGTCGCTACCGTAGCACATGCCAATATGAGCGACGCTCCCAGAAGACGGTTACAGGGGAAAGTGCAAGGATACAGACCGCCTGGTTCTTTAACGTGCTCGGTGGACAGCACCGTTCCACGGTTTAACGTCTCACCCGAAAGGCAATTAGTTCGTTAGTTGATATGATCAGCCCCCCCCCCCGCTCGAACCCGTGATCTTGAGGTTTGAAGTCAAGTGCTCTACCAACTGAACTAATCGGGCTGACAACGGGCGAACTTGTGACGACCCTTGCCAAGGAATTTTAAGGCTGTCAAACTAACCGTGCTCAAAGGAATTGAGCAATCGAGGCTGTCAATCAAGAAAACAATCTAACAATCAAATCATTCATTCAGCCCGAAATTGGGCTTTGAACCCAGACATCTGCCGCCGCCTTATTCAAGCTGTCGTTTAGATCGCCAACCAACAATTCTAATTATTTTTAACAGGATCTTTGCTATAAATTGTGCAAAATTACGCCGTAAGAAATCGAAGTTTGACTTCCTGTCGGAGTCAATGGGGGTGGTAAATGGAGTAAGTTTGCTGGTCCAGCGATATGTCAATTGGCAGAATGTTCTGAACGATGTTTGAGAGATATCTTTGTAAAAAAAAGAAAAGGTAACGTTACATGTACAAGTGTGCCTCGAAAGAAACAAGACGAAATATGTTTATAGATTTCTAACGGCTTACTTTGGAAAGAAGTTAACAACACAACTTGGAAATAGCAAAGCAAACTTCCCTTCTTGTGGTATAAACCTCCAATTTGGATTATATTCTGCACAGTTTAGAAAGGTCAATATTCAATGTAACACCTCTAGACTAGCCTACTGATCCAACATAATCTTGTTCCGGCTGCGAGTAACACATTCTATTGTGTTATAGTGTATTAGCAGACTAAAAACACGGTAT
Source organism: Fragum fragum (assembly GCA_946902895.1). Classification (NCBI taxonomy): domain Eukaryota; kingdom Metazoa; phylum Mollusca; class Bivalvia; order Cardiida; family Cardiidae; genus Fragum; species Fragum fragum. Next base: position 76,968,397 of record OX336367.1, on the reverse strand, counting down.
ATTTTCTCATATTATGGCATCTTTAGAAATTCTGAGACAGTTAACATCTCACAACAATATAAATCTTTTATATACCGTCCTATACAAATGCGTTTATTCTACCGGGACAAACATATGATATAGTTGCATAAACTGAAGAATATTTATATTGAAACATCCTATATATTAAAAAAAACCCTTCTACCCCCCCCCACCAGGATTGTGCAAGCCTAGCAGCATCACCGATCAATATTGTTACCAAGTTTCTTCTAAACATTAAAGGAATCATCGATTTAGATAAAGTGCAGTAATAAACCAGTCAAGTTTTAATGCCACGAATTATTGCAACCTTACGAATAAATATATGTATATGTTTCTTCGTCTGGGGTGTTAAATAAGTAATTCTTATTGGACCCCTTACGAATAAACATTTGGTTTCGAAAGCGCTAGGATTATACATTAACGCATTAACGATCCCCCCCCCCCTTGAAAATTAGTTTTTAATATTCAAAATTTCTCAAACCGTTTGAATACAATTCCTCTCGAATTCATTTCAAACATTTAGTATTCATGCATCCCTTGGGATCCAAGGTTTCAGACAGAAAGTTGGTCCTCTATCTCCTATCCTTTATATATCAAGTCGAGGAATCTGTATTAATAGTACGGAATATTTTAAAACCATAGTTTCGCTTCGGAATTACTTTCATCAGGTGATAACTATCTCAACATATTTTGGGGGGGGGGGGAATACATGTATTTTTACTTCTTACATGTCAGCACAGAAAAACTGATAAGCTGCTCATTCAAACCATCAACCTTCCATTTTAAAGCCATATCTTCCCCCCAAGGACGGAAACTAGTTTAAAGAAGTCATCGTTTATTTGGTCATTTATTTTATAAAAAAGCCTTCTAGATACCAATCTGCAATACGAGGATGTGAGTTAGGTAAAGAGAATTTGTGTCTTTACTTACCGATTTGAACTTGTGTTTGAATACATTTGAAATCAAGTCGAATGCATCTGATTTTTTACCGCAAATGTTCGCTAACCTTCGGCATTGACTGTTATATGTCCATGTACTGATGACTAAACTTTACAGACGATCTCGTTAATCTCCGTGACCGACCTAGTTCTTTGAATGACTAGCGAAAATTAAAACGTCATCAATGACGTCATAGTTTTATGAAAACATGCGGTGGGTCATAATTTAAGATATAAAAACTTCTATGACGAATTGCAAGCTTACCGCGTAAAGTTTCAATCGACATAATGTTTAATAAAAAATGGCGGCCGATGTCAGAGTTAAAAACTCGTTACTGGTTTACATGAATGATTTCATTGGTCGAATGATTATATAATTGACAGCAGTGATAGGTCAATCAATTTACTGAAAAAAAAACGTTGGCAGGGTATGTAGAGACTGGGTAACTTACTACGATACCCATTTCTGGACAATTTATTTCCGGGCTTGAAAGAAGCGGGAATGAGACTTTAGCAGTAGCGACGCAGTAAAGCCTAGTTTAAAAGAAGCAATGGTTTGGTATATGGTAAAATATATAGCATTCAACAAATTGTTTACGTCCCTTTTATTCTATTATCAACAAAGTCAAAAAGGTTGCAGACAATTTTCATAATTGTGTGTAAAATAGCACATATTTTGCAAGCGGCAATTTGCAGCTTAATGAAATCTTACACGAAAATGGTGAAACATTTCATGATAAAAAAAAAGTGTCAATTCCCTTATTCCATTTGAATTGTGTTTGGAAAATAATCACAGTTAAATATAACAGATTTAAATGCAAGAAACAATTGCAATGCTGAACCCGAGATATTTGTGTTTTGGCAGTGGCCATAGACAAAGATCAGCCTACACATATGTGCAGTCTGATCTTAGTCTACACGACCGGTTTGTCCATTTTAAGCCAGACTTAAAAACGAACATATAGAGTCTAGATTGTGTGTTCTACTGCCAAATAATCCCCAATATCAACCTGATGACAGAAATATTACGAAATTGTACATGTACAACTTTCTCGTATCAATAACGTGTTACTTTAAGTTTAGTACATACAATAAAATTCAGTCGCATTTATAATTAAAGGTGGAGATAACAAAAGATTCGACAATTATAGTATTCTCGTAAAAATTGTAAACACAACTCTATAAACACGCAAACGTTATGTATAAATTTCAGAGCACTTGCCAAACTGTTGGAGGAAGATCAGTATAACAATGGTTTAATAAAATTTATAAGTTCAAGGGTAAATAATTTACAATCAGGTTAGTATCAACTTTCTGGTTCTACCAATAGCATTGTGTGTACTGTAGAGTTTAGCACATGGAATACTATAGCTTTATTTCTCTGGCCAGCTATAATTCAGTTAAACTCACGAGTTCAAGGATAGGCAACTCCTAACCAATGATAGTACAGTCAAGAAAATGATATATAAACGTTTTTATAATATACCTACAAACTATCTGAGTGAAAATAAAGTTTTATTTCGGCATCCGATACAACTCGACAGGAAAAAAACGTATTAGCCATGTACCTCAAATCCGTACTTGTCTAGTACCCTGTGTAACGCAATTGTCAACATATATGATATTTTTGTGTAATAACGTTCAGTTTCATTCATGAAAATAAAACATGCCAATACACATACTCGTTTTCATCATTTTGAATAGCATCTTATCTGTAGCTCCGGACAAAGTTTGATAAATTTTATCTGGGGTTTTCTACTCGTCTATTGTTAGAGTTGTGTAACTTTTTTGTGAAAGTTCTGTCCAGAGAAGTTTTAACGCAGTTTTCATTTAACCTGAGTGAATTATAGCTGACACAGAATGGAGGTACTGGTTTTCACAGAGAAGCAAATAGAGGATATGTCATTATTCTGAAAAATTACAAATGCTATACAGGTTTTTGTGTTTTCAGTACATGTATTTATAAGACATTCATAGAATTCTCATATAATTGTACAGTTTGAAATATTATGTAAAAGGCAGATATTTGAATTTGTGCTTATTACCAGGTATTTAAAAAAAAAAGGAATACTAGTATCTCGTATCTCGTCTCGTAGTTCGGTTAGAATACCATAAATTTTTACTTGACCTTAGTCCTATTAACCCATTCCCACACAACAAAATTTTAGACTGGTCTGAATTGAAATGAGCTGCAGACGACAATTACAAGTTGATGGAATTTTAATGTTTTTCATCTTTTTGGGTAGAAAACATTGTGGATAATGAAGAAATTGCTTGATACAAGCAATTTCTTCATTTTCCACAATGTTTTCCAAAGCCTTTTTCATGAGGGGCGTAAAAAGGAGGGATTAAGTGGGAATGGGTTAATGGTATACCACATAAGCTACTCGCCATATACGGCTTGTAAAAAAGACAGACTGTACTAGTATTCCATGCGGCACTTTCACAATAATCGTAGCAAGTCCTTTACAGTGTTCGGTCGATAAGATCGACCCCCGTCTCTGATAAAGACCAAACGCTAATAATATCCAATTCTCAGTATTTTATTCAGTCCATTTTTGGACCCAAAGTGTAAGGAAAATTAATAATAAATGACCTTAATCAAGCCCCCCTCATCCGTTTTCTACAATCAGAAACATTACGCTTGCGTTTATCAAAGATAATCGGCATCCATTTCGAATATTCTTTTCGATTTTTCAATAACCTGTTATGATTGTTTTCTATTTTGGGCTTTATAACTTTTATAATGCCAATGATTGTTTAATATTTAGAATTTAAAAAAAAACAAAAAAACTTTTCTACCGTTCTAAAAATTTGCACAGTAATGTGTTTGTATTAACCTCAAAAAGTTTTGGCAGAAAATAACGATGCAATACACTTCCTTGAAAATAGGGTTTCGTCGTTAAGCGAACAAACTGTCGTGAATATAGCTTTATATGAAGTTGTATTTACGGCATTTTGTTCGCCCAGTGATAATTTGAAGATTGCACGCCAAAGTTTCCATAGGAAATGATTGGAATGTCAAGACTATAGTAAAACAAAGGCTCTGTAGTTAAAGGTGTCAAAGAGATAGAAAGCTACTCGATCCATTATAGTGTATCGTTACAGTTCACCCCGAGATCAAATGTACAGAATGTCAGTGTAAATACGGCAATAATGATAGCCACCAAATCAATCACAAATCATGTGAATTCAAAAAGTTATTGAATTTCATGAGAACTTTTATTCTATTTAACAATATTTTACTCGATCCCCACCGTCCAACATTTTCTCTAACCAAAGGGTGGATAACCATAATTCTAAGTGGGATAGCAGCTGGGGCTATTGGAAAGGATGTAATGGTGGTACTGGTGCGAGATATACTAGAAACTCGTTGTAAGTTGCTCCATCCGCCGCGATATGACTAAATATTGTTAAAAGCGGCGTTAAACCCAATCTAACTAACAAACAAACAATAGTTTTAATTCTATGTGCGTCTTGTTTGAATATTGTCCGAATATTTAAGGTCAGTTCAAGAAAATTTGAAAAACAGGCATCGTAACTAACTATGGCAATACAATAGCACGCACATCGACCCACTTAGTTCACGAAATCTTGATAACATTTTCTAACAAAAATTAGACGGTACTTAAATGTTTGAGCTGTCTAAATTGTCATACTTGTCTGTTCAAAAAATGAAAAACGTTTGAAATAAAGTGCCACTCACTTAGGTATTTGACCAATCGCGGTTGTCAATCAATTAATCGGACGACCATAGAAATCATTCATTCAGACTGAAAGTTCAGTTTGAACTCCAACATCGGCCGCCATTTTGGTGAAACATTTTTGTTGGTTTGGCGACCGAAACGTCGTTACTACAGCTAACCAATCTTTTGATACGACGTTTAGGTCGCCAACCAACCATTCCACTTATTTATAACTGCTACTTGCCATGCATTGTACAGAATAACGTCATAAAAAATCGAAGCGGAACTTCCTGTTGGAGTCAATGAGCGGGGCCAAAGGAGTAAGTGGGTGGGGCCAGCGATTTGTTGGTTCATATCCTGTCCGGGTTGTTGAATTGTAAAAAAGGTGTGACAACATTTATTCATTGGGTTCTAGTCGTTGTATATGTACAAGATTATAAATAGATTGTTGCATCGTTATATAGGGAAATGTTTATATACTGAGCAAATATGAAAATTTGACACTATTGAAGTTTCCCATTTGTGTTGTTGTCCTGTGTAAAATAACATTTAAGCTATGACATAGCAAGTAGGAATCATGTGGCTGCATAAAATCTTTAAATGGATAAAAGCACGTGATCTCCGTTACCGTGTAAAATGTGATATACTATACACCTTGCTGTCGTTTGTTACATATGTAAGTGCACATATTTAAGCTAAAGAGAAATATCAAATTGAATTTTCGGCCTTGGCACTATTGTGAAATGACACGACTTTCAAATGAGCAACACCAATAAGCAATATGTGGCTTTTGTGCGAGCAGCTGAACTTTGAGCACGTAGACAAAATAATGGACCCATTCTTACATTTTATCATAGGCGCAACAGTTGGCATTGGTCACAAGGCTCCTGCAGTTATTTCAAAGGCAGTGGATATCAATTACCTTTAGTTACGGGATTCACATTGAGCTTTGCCGATGGCAGGCTACGTGTGTACCACTGTCTTGGTGAACACCATACTCAAGCGTCTATCAGAGACATGAAACGATTTGGCGGTGGGTGTCCTATAGTTTGCGTTCTAAATTTTTTGTTGTTCAAGGCAACATAATCGTCGACGGGATTAGAGTAGGAGAAAGTTGTTGTCATTGTGTCGTAATATGGCCGTATTGTATACTATCTTCTCGACGAAAAGGTTTTTGGACCTTTCTATTTCAATAGAGTTTCATACGAAAAAGAGCAAATGATTTAACAATTTCCTGTTCAGTCCCAGTGATTTTATAATTTCGAAAGCATTCTAGAAAAAGAAGACAAGCAATTTCTTCTTTTTTTCACAATATTTTCTACCCTATTAAATGGTTATATCTCAAATGAAATCGACTTTGAATTGCCGTCTGCAAAAACATTTGAATTTAGACAGGTCTAAATCTTTTACAAAAAGTAGGAAAGGGTAGAGACTAACTAAATATTTCTAGCCAAGAAATAAAATGTCGCTGTAGATAAGACGTTGAACTTTTTCGCATTAATTACGAGCTAGGTGTAGTGTTGATTATATGTACAGAATTAAACACAAATAGAAGACAAATTAAGACAATAGAGCTCTCATTTCTAACGTTGTAAAATTGATGATAGTTTCACGAGAATATTTAACTACCTCGGGGGACATTTATAGGCTCTCCTGATCTTTAATTATGAACTGATCGAAATGACGTGAAAATAGAACTAACTAATCGATTGTAATTATTTCTATGATTGTACTGAAAACAACGGATGTAAAAAAAACCTCTTGTCTTTTCTTAAACAGGCATTCAGTTAATAACATTTCAATTATCACATTGCCACACAATTCCGCTTGTTAATGCCTCCCAGCAAACATCTTTGGAAAACATTGTGGCAAAGGAAGAAATTACTCGTTTCAAGATATTTCATCATTATCTATAAAGATTTCTAACTTAAAGAGAAAGATATTCTAAAATTCCACCAACTTTTAATTCTTCTCTGCGACAGCTGTGATTCAGGACCAGTCTAATATTTTGTCTTCTGGTAAAAGGATAAATGAACATTTGGAATAGAAATGTGAATTTTACTGCATTGCATCTTATCACATGTTTCGACAGAATGTGTCTTGTCTCTGTAACAAGAACAATTGTTAGCTTGGTATAAACATACTTTATTTTCATATAACAGATATGTATATAATAATTTTCAATGAAAATCATACAATAAGGATTAGAACGGAAGCATATAGAGTTCTTTTTCCGATCGTTTATCCAAGACGTGTACAAATGTATTACATTTTACTAACTAGATAATAGGAGATAAATAGATCTCTAAATCAAAAGAGGGAGTGGCTAATACTATACGTTATTAGATTCATCATATGTTATTAACTTTATCATATTTTATAAATTATTATGCAATGATAGCATTAGATTTTGGATGAAGGTGATCTTTCAATATCCATTTGTTAAAGAAAAATTAATGTTTCTAAATTTATATGTATATAAAAATCAAACTCAGGATAATCCATTAAGCCAACCAAGTCAGGGTTAAAAGTAATTAGGTACGAAAATGTTTACGTTTGCTTTTCCTAATTTAACAATGAACTTCCTGAAAAATGATTACGTTTTCTTGATGTGTCAGATCATTTCTTCCACTTAGTAATGTATCGGTATCAATATTGTTAAACCTCAAAGAGCATTTAGACGCCTATTTCTAGTCATAAATAGCACATTCAAACAAATTTAAGAAGTAATGCTCTGTTCTCTTAATTAAATCACAAATGCAACGAGTGAGTCAACAATATTTTTTATGAAGATTTGTAGGTCTAGAGAGCTATATTCGCAAAAGTTCTAAATATATGGGACATTTATTTATCCAAGTCGCAGATTCTGTGTTAGGGCTCTTGGAGACCAAGATGAATTAGGCTTATACCTGATATTTTTTCTTATACCATTAAATCGTGCAGAAATATTCCATCCTGGTTCAACTGAAATATGCCATTTGGGGTGACAATGTGAATATTCTAGGTTTTTCCATTTGTCCGGACAAAACTGCATTAAAGCGCGAACTTCTGCCTTTCTCATTACTCGTGGATTGCAGCCATGCTGTTGGTACTTATTTTCACTATTATATATATTATCTCGGTAAAGATGTATTTTTGAAATGAAAACAATGACTTATGAGACATCTCGTTGTTTAATTGGGATATACTCTGTAAATGCCTACCATCGCTATATCCATCATCTCATTCCATAGGTGTTTGTTGTTCCATCGAAAGAAATGACGGATGTAACGATGATAACCCTATACAGGGTATATCCCGGTTAAACAAAGCGAGGTCTCATAAGTCATTGTATTCATTTCAAAAACACATCTTTTTCGAGATAATAGATATAATAGTTATGTTAATGTGTCTTTGCGTGTTTTCACTCTAAACATTTTGTGTTTTATTTGCAACTCTCTATGTTTTATAGTAAGCTGTTTCTTAGTTCATAAAGTCTTAATTAGCCACTGCTGTCGGTGAGCCATAAAATACTCAACACTCATTCATTCGCCTACATAACATTGGCTGACAACGGAGTAAGTACATGATGCCGAGATGTTAAATTGTATCATGTTTGAGATACAGATACATACAGGCTAACATTTCTTCGTCGAGTCAATAACAATACGAGGGTAGTTTGGTCAACAATTAATAATAAATGAAAGCTGTCATAGAACAGGAGATTACAGATAGACTCCTGTGGCACAACATCAATCTAAACGATAGAAGGCTGGGTTTGGGGTGAATTTTAGAACATCGTATCTTTTTGGTGTGAAAAGATAAGCACGTTTTAGAGAGTGGAGATAGACCCGTTGGTAACATTTTTGGAACAAACTTGAACAACAGCAACAAAATAAACAACGTTTAAGAAAAGTTTTTAGAACCTGCTTCAAGAAAAAAAAAAAAAAAAAAAAGACACACGATAAGTGACCTTTGATATTCATACTATTTGGAAAATTGCTTCGGGTATCCATTGCTTGAACTATGAAATTAAACTTTTTATAAAACAAATCTTTTGTGTTTCGTACTTATATAAAATCCTCTTTTCAAATTACTTTGATGAACATATTCATAAAAATCAAACTCTAATGAACAAACCCAGATGATATACAGCGGCTGCCAATCAAAAGCGATAACCAATCAAACATTTATTTAGATCGGAGTAAATGTATAAACCCACTTATATTTCAAACCAATCAACAATCTGTCTTTTGTTTTATATCCTAGACAATATGTTTTGGAACATTTTGACCGCCGATATATATAGTTACAGTCAGAGGTTAGTGGGCGGGGCCAACCAACCGTTATTTGAGAGTGTTATCTACAGGGAAGGAATACATACATGTTTACAAAAGAAACTGAGCTTCGAAAGGAAGTTCCGCTTAGATATTAAAAGGCAAAACATCGGACCAATAACAGGTAACGAAAAAGTTAAATGTTTGGTTGATGAACTCAAAATAGTAACAACCACTTGCAAAAGCTTAAGTTACTAATGTCGATGTTCAAAGTTCATTGCCAGTCAAAACGAATGATTTGATTAGTCGACAAATTCTTTGGTTGATAGTCGCGATTTGTTAATTGAAAGCTTATATTGTTTAAAATTGACTAGATCAACACCACTTCAGATTAAATGGAATTACTGCATTTAACTCGTTCTCCCCGCAGTCATAGAGCAGTCGGTAGCGCATAAGACTCTCTATCTTCAATCATTGGATGTCATGAGTTCGATTCCCGGCGGCAGCACATATCCTTTTCGATATTTGTCTCTCACCAATGGGTGGAAAATCGTAAACCTCAGTAGGCGGCACATATCCTTTCCGACATTTGTCTCTCACCAATGGGTAGATAATCGTAAACCTAAGTAGGATAGCAGCTGGAGGCTAGGAAAGGATGTAGTGGTAGTACTGGTGTAAGAAATACCAGAAATGATTGTTAGGTGCTCCAGCCGCCGCGATATGACTAAAATACTGTTAAAAGTGGCAATAAACCCCATTTAATCCACCAATCATTACCCGTTCCTACACAATCTCGCCTGTTTACATCTCTCTATAAAACAAATAGGAAAATGCAGAAATTGCTTGTTATTGTTAAGTTATTTGGAATTATTTCAACTTTGAAATTGTTGTATGCAACTTATTTGGAGTTATAGCTGTTAAAAAATTTGTCATCTTGGAATTGGTAAAAGAGTCCTGTCGTCATACACGAACGGTAATTTTAGTTACAAAAACTTAAAGAAGGACTACTCACCATCTGTAACCTTGTCACTGATCAAACACGTGACACCGCAGCAAGCTTAACAATCCTCTATCCCCTGTAACCGGAAAATGTTCGTATTTTCTGCTCAAGTGTCTATGGAAACGTGCACCCACTTCCGGTTTATGTTAAATTAAACACAAAGGCTGGAAATCCAGCGAATTCGACTCGTATAGTGCATGACAGCTAGTGAGAATCCAGTGGTTTTAATTCCTACAGATATTCATCATTGATGGACGGTCATAAAAACTGTATGGATTAAGCCGAGAGTTCAAACGCATATCGACCGACTGGATACTGGAATATCACTTCATCATCAATGATAGCATCGTATTACAGAACCTCCACCATACCCTTATTACCGTTATATTTTTCACTGCTTTTAAACTTTATTATATAGGAAAGACTCTTTTTAGGAAGACTCGATTGAGTTCATGAAGATTGTTAAAACGAGTAACAACAAATAATACAACCGTCGTTGGGCGTGAAACGATGCATTCTTGTAATTGCTTTAAAACTTCATCACCTAGGAAAGACTCGTTTGAGTACAAGATGATAACGAGTAGCAACAAATAATACAACCGTCGTTGGTCTTGCAAAATGTCATAGCTACAGCTTGAATACAGTTGGAGTTACTATATTTTTCACGCCCAACGGTGAAATCTTGTTGTATACAGAGCTCTATCCGTCCTTACATTCTTTTCACAGTGTTGAAAAATAACAAAGATCGTATTGACTAAAACCTTTATTTAGTTCAACCTGGCTCTTTTTCTTTAATACTGATTACTAGGAATCGAAACTTTCTTTTTCTAAAAATTGTATTATATCCACCTCCTGCAGATATATCTTATGTGTTTTAAAGTTAGCAATAACTTTTCTAACCGCATCCACTCAAGTCTGTTATGACTAGAAGTTTTTACGATAGAATACCTTATTCAGTATATGATACGAGGCCTATGGTCCTATGGTCCATAATAAGAAACATTTTGTTCATACAAAGTTCATGGTAGAGAGTAACACTTGTATACAATACCATTTCGACTATCATATAACTGGACCCTTCGGAATAGCTTTGTAAGGAAAAAATAGTCTATTGTTACAGATAAATTGAAAAATAAGTGTATTTAATGTTATATGTTTGATTAGGTTTTTGTGTATTTGGTTTATAAGTTGTACAAGGTGTTGTTAGTAAAATATCAAAATGGAAATGGAATACTTTTAAATACATGTATATATATACTACGTTAAAATCAATCTATCTTTTTTTTTTCTTTTCAATATTATGGGTGCTCCATCCCTATTTGCTTTGTAAACTTTGCAACCAAACTTTGTGTGAAGCTGTCATTATAGTGATTTAAAAACAAAGTGGGGGCTTTTTAATTATTCTTTTCAATATGTTTTTATCGTATTGACCAATCTGAGAAGCTTTTAACGAAAGGAAAAGGTTGGTGTGGACAGTAATGTATCAAAATAAAAGTTAACGCAATACTAGCCAGAACCGTATGATGAATATTAATAAATCTGATAGTTTTTAAAATTACGATAATTATTAATTCAATGTTTGGTGACAAATTCATTGAAAACCGAAAGTATTTTTAATCGTGTATGTTGTTAAGATCAGTATAAAAAAGGATTAATTAAAATGACATTTTACACACTAAACGAATCGTACCTTAGTATCTTAACCCGTTACTAAATAGTAATCAATTAATTAATACGGAGCTGTCGACGCATAACTACATTTATAATAGGATCTAAACATTTGAAAAACAGCAAAAGGTGGCGTATTGCTATTTGACTATAGCTTTGTGTAATATAGTATACATATAGATTTTACAAAATATGCAAAATCTGAATTGTCTATCTTTGTTTTCGTGCCTTCCGTTTTAAATAGCAAGGGAAAGGTTTGAATACCTAAAATTTGATAAAGTTTTGTTTTAGACATGGGATATATTTACTGATAAATATTTTTCGACATTTAAAGGGGTCTTGCAATGTTTTTAATAGAGAGTTTTTGGGGACTCTTGGACTATTTCTTGGGCAATCTAGACAAAACTAAAACTGTTTTCAAACGACAATGTTTTAATGTGAGACGCCCAGATAATTCTACCAGTTTCATCGAGTCTTTTAAGTATTACATAACAATGTTTCAGATATCTGTGGCAAGGCATGGCAAGAAGTTTTAGCCAGTATTTAATACATTGGGACATGTTACTTACAGCTAGTTGGTATCTACCACATTCTTCTAATGCTAGAAAGTCAGGGGTATTTCGACTAGTGATACATAAGCGTTTAAAGAATTTAATTAATATTTGATTTACTACACGATAATACTTATAGCCCAAAATGTCTGCTCAAAAAGATAGAACAGATTTTGCTACTGATTCAAAAAAATTGAAAGCATCAAAAGGATCGAAATAATCAAATCTTCGTCGAAATGTTTGGATACACATGCATGATTTTTTGGCCTAAGAAGCTTTCTTTTCTAAACACTTCGACCAGAGAAGTATTTACGATGCTAGTTATATTTGTAGTTTAAAGTTTGAAAGAACCTGCCTCGGACAAATTAATTAATGGATCGCTGGTCAACCCCACTCAGCTCCTACTCAGATCATAAACGGCATTATTTTGTAAAATCTATGGTCATTAAAATGAAAAAAGGAAAATGGTTAGTTGGAAATCTTAACGCTGAACTAACAGAATGCTTCTCAAAAATGTCGGCCACTGGGGGTGTTCAAAGCTCACATTATTTTGTCTAAACCTAAATAAATCAGTGTTACCGGACTTCAAGGTAAGAATACTAATTTATAATTGTTTTGCGATTGACAACTTAGTCTTTGTTTTCATAAACTTTGGCTAGATTGAAATGGAGGGAACATACTAAAGTAAGAAAATCAAAAGTTCCGGCATGAAAAAGAACTAAGCTGTCGTAACCTTTTATAATTCCGTCTAGAAAAAAATTATACAACGGAACCAAATATTGCAATTAAATAATTATATTTATTCATTCGTTCGTTTTATTTCCTCCAATTCTACATTAACAAATGGATACATTACACGTCATAAATACGAACAATGAACAGATTGATTAAAATATTTAATTGCGGATAATCAAAAATTACACACGCTATTTCAATAGAGATAATACACCGACATAGACGACAAATTGATTTTTAGCTAGCAAAGCGACAGCTTTGATAGCTTAAGTTAACAGACAAAATTTTTAGGTCGTCTCAAAGTTCAACGAGTGCAAACTGCCGCTAGAGGCTTAACCACTAAATTCAATGAATGCCTACGCCATTCAAAGTAGTTCTGGTGTTCCCACTCAATTCCGCTTTCTAAGCATCTCAAGAAAAACGTTAGGAAAACATTGTGGACATTGAAAAAATTGCTTGTTACAAGCAATTTCTTCAATGTCCACAATGTTTTCTACCGACTTCCAACAACTTGAAATTGTCGTCTGCAACTTCTTTCAATTATTAACTAGAGTCTAGGACACTGTCATATTTTAATGGGTTAACTTTAAGCTCGTTTTTTATCATGATAACCTTTGACAAAGAGGATTACTTAACAAAACCACGCTTTGCTAGCTTACAGTACTTTCAGTACTTTGATTTTTCAAAAGGTAGGATACCCAAATTTAAACAAGGGTCGGATCATTTTGGGATTCTTAGGTTATAGAGCGGACTCATATAAACTGACGTTTGTAGCAGCCTGAACATCGAAAAGTCTTCAGTAATTTATATTCTACATGCCCGAGCCTTCGTCTCAGATCTATTGATCACAGATTGTACCGTCTGCTATGGAATCAATCTCTGATCTATTATAAAAGTATTTACTGACTCCAATGGGACCATATTTATACAGAATATTCAATATGTCCGAAATGAATCCAAGCTTTACTGTGAAAGAAAAAAAATATATGTGTAAAGTAGCGTTTCAAAAATATGTTTTTACTTAAAGAATTTGGTTCTAGATTATAAAGTTTTTATAAAAACGTTAAGTTTTAGTTTCTCGATCATTGAACAGAGGGGTGTAGACCGACCATAGACTCGATCATATCAGGTCTAGTTCTATAATATCAACCTTGAATATTTTTAACAAACTGGTGTATAACATGTACAACTCGTGTTATTAAGTTAAAAATCATCATTTGTTGACAATGAGTATCATTGTAAACATTTGTACGAATAAAGGGATGAGAATCGTAACAAGAGTTTCTCAATTAGTTCATGATTATTGATTGGTGGATAATCAGCAGGAATCTGACATCTGTCGTCCTAGTCGGTCTGTGTCGCTTTGTGTATCGGCTTTTACCCACTAAACTTGTACTCTAGATCTCCTTCTTTCTGCTGTTTTATGATAATATCTGAAACATATTTACAACTATCTAAAGTCTTCATTTTACCGTGCATGTTTGTGGTGTTGTTGGCTACGGATGATGTAAATTTTCTATCCAGAATTAAGATCAATAAATTTCTGCCAGCTGAACGAGAACTGAAGTCTTTCGGAGTCTATAGAGTGTCCATGAACCAGATTAGAAATTTATCTTCTAATAACTGGTATTGGAACCGTACAATTATTTAGAGTGAAATAAGGTTTTTTCACATATTTAACAAATTCGTTTAAATTTACACATGAATCGTTGTTCAAAGACTCCTCCGTCAATCTACCAACATTGTAACACTGTTTATTGAAAAGCGTTGATTTTCCTATTACAGCGTTTCTCTGACAACTCCTTCTTATACCATACAACAGCAAATCGTCGGTGTAATTCTAAAACCTCGTAACTACAGCTTGAATAAAGCTTTAGTTACGTTTTTTCAGAATTACACCAACGAAATACTAAATTAAAAGTCAGCTATCACCTAGAGAATCGTTTATTTAGGCTTTACGCTTTTTTCTATCTTTCGTAAAAACTGTATTATTTTCTATATGGTAATTCATATGGAAGGCGTTGATTGCTGTCTAGAATGGCTATCAAATCCAGCCATTCACAATTGGCAGAATTATGGGTCTGAGTAGTTTTCTTTCTTCCACAATCGTATTCGGGAGACAAATAATTTTTTCTCCTAATTATTAACGCCAAAAAATCTCGTAAGTCATAATTAAGTAACCATGGTAACGGGTGTGGAGCACGTGACAAGGAGCTCTCCCCGGGACAGAGGAATGAGTTTAATGAGATCGGCGACCGGATCTGCAGTTTGGGAGAGAGAAACGATAATTACGGCGATTTTGGACACAAAATCGAAAACACAAACCAATTACTGCCGAAATATTTCCCTGTACTATAGAGACAAATAGAGCCATTTATCGATACAGCTTTACCCATCCCCATAAAGTGATGCCTTTTTCGGCCACCAAGAAAACAGATGTGGAATTATCATTATTATTATTTATTTATTTTTTTTTTTTTTGAGGGATAATGAAGCAATCATTTGTTACCAGCAGTCTCTTTATTGTCTATTTTGCTTGCTACCAAAACAATGCAGATTTATTTATCTTCTAAATTCTAGAATCTCGTATGCAACATCTTTGAATTTAGACTAGTCCAAAATTTTGTCGTCTTGGATTAGGTTATATTCAACAATCTATGATGAAAACCATTTCACAATTTTTGACATAAAGTTGGCGAGACGACTAAAACCTAGTACCACACAACCGATTTTCGATTGGTCCAATTCAAAGAATTTACAGATTACAATTTAAGTAGGTGAAATTTAAAAAAAATTCAGTGACTTTCAGAGTAGAAAGCCTTGTAACAAGCAATTGCTTCTTTTTCCACAATCCCTTCTGAAGCTTCAAAAAGCGTCACTGTGGGAATTTCGGTATGATTGTCCCATATCATGTTTTTGATGCGATGGCAATTATTTAACCGTAATGGTTTCGGAGCGAAAAATATTTAGAATTTTTCTCCTTGGAATTCAACCGAGTTTCATAGAAATATTACTCTTTTTCCTTTTGTCATCGGGAGTTCCATAAAAAACTGGTTTCCGCTGCTTACCCCGTAGAATTATTTAGGTTTTATAGTTCACCTGTCCTATTTATTTATGTTTATTTATTTAGGCCTCGAGTGTGGTTTTCTTTTTTATTTTGTTGTGTTCTTTGGGTGAAGCTATGGCTTTAAAAGAAGAGTTGTTGACTGTTTAGGATGAGATATAACTAGCGTGCGCTTGTCTCTTGTAGTTCGCTTTTGAAAGCACGTAAAACGTGTAGTGACATTTTTAACCCTTTCCCGTTTCTTCGAAATTTAGACTGATCCAAATTGAGAGAGGTTTCAGACTACAATGAAAATTGGATGCTATTTGAAATGAAACCAACCTAATAGGTAGATAATACTGTGGGAAAAGAAGAAATATGATTGTTACAAGCAATTTCTTCTTCCCCCCCCCCAATGTTTTCTCAAGTATAAATCCATAGGGACGTAAAATTCCGGGTTTGTACTGGAAAGGGTTAAACGTTAGGGAGAGCTTTTACATCTCTCATCTTTATCCATTACCACTCGGCAAAACTTTAGACTGGCCTTATTTCAACAATTTCAAGCTGAGAGAATTTTGACTTCCTTTGTCTTTTAGGGTAGAAAATAAGGTTCAAAATAAAAAATGCTTGTTCGAGGGAGATATAGGGTTTTAAAAATTGATCGAGTTGAGGAATAAGATTTTTTTAAAGAATAATTTTAGGAATATAAATTTGAATATGAGAAGTTTTATAGCAGGGAAGAAGTCAATTACGAAAAAAATAAAAATTATTATTACGTCAAATATTCTTAAACACTTTTTTGACGCGTAGTTGTAAAAGAGGGTTTGGAAAACACCGAGGAAACTGATTTCAAACAACTGGCGCAAAAATATGAGAGTTTTTTTTGCGCTAGCAATTCAAACGGTTTCATTACAAAAGTGGTTCGGTAACTTATGTAGTTTCAATGCATTTATAGTGTATCTTGAATTTGTTATGCATTAAAAGTTTTATTACACACACACACACACAAAAAAAATCAACAACAACACAAAAAATTAAAGAATAATAATATCACTTCCATTCCTTGGTTTTGACAAGAATCTTGCCATTAAGCCCATTGCAGAAATGTATGATGATGGTAAGGAACGATAACTCTGCTATGTGTTGGTCGCCGAGCATGCTGCATACATTACAAATGTCTTTTTCTCTCTTTTTTTTGAAGTTGTCCAAGTATAACTTCTGAAAATGTATCAATGTAATGTATCTTTGTACTATCCTTTTATTTTCTTCTTTGATAAGAGGATTAAAATCACTATTTTTAGAGGTGACTGTCTGGACAAACCAAGTAAAGCAATTCACGTACATTAACTAAAAATCTTTTCTTAAGTCTTATAACTCAGGGCATAAAATCACTGACTAACTTCGATCTGAATACCAATAAATAGTAACAGAACACAGTAAATTTCCCGCGGGGTTGTATAGGTAGGGATTCAAATTCTACGTTTCCACAAATTCAATCCGAGAAGCAGACAATTAGTGTTTATTTTCGAATTACTGTTCTTATTTGAGATGACGTGTGCCCTTTTCATACCGGCAACGGAAGACGGCCTTCTGCAAGGAGGCCAAAATCTTGATAAAACACAGATTTTGATAAAAAAAACCTTTTGCATCTGAGTTTTCGAATATAAAACTGTAATGCTTTCAGAAATCTGAAAGCACGTGATCAAGCTGGTTAGCATGTTTGTTGGTTTGGAGACTTAAATGACATGAAAAAGTCGTAACTATAGCTTGAACAAGGAGAAGTTACGACTTTTTGGTAGTCAAATAACAATTTAACTTTTCTGTTACATTTCATGGGGCCATTAAATTTGCAAAGTAACTCCTTTAGATATAAAGGTTGAACTTTCTGTCGGAGTCAGCCGGAGTAGCAGGCGGAGTCAGAGGTCAGGACTAGCGATCAGTCAATTGACCAATCGTTGGCTCCGCCCACTCACTTCCTAGGCCCATCCCATTAATTGAAACACGAAGTTCCGCTTCGATTTTTAACGGCGTTATTTTGCAAAATACATGGTCAGTAGCATGTAACAAAAAAGTGAAATGGTTGGTTGGTGACCTAAACGTCGTAACTACAGCATGGATAAGCTGTAGTTACGACGTTTAAGTCTCCAAACCAACAATGAAGGTTTACAAAAATGGCGACCAATACTTGAGTTGAAAGCTCTGGTCGGGGCTGAATAAATTATTTGATTCGTCGGTTTATTCCTTAATTAACACCGCGATTGGTCAATTGCAACATGCACATGAGGTTAGCATCGAAGCCCACATCGTGACCCAATTGGCATTAGATCATGACGAAGGGCCAATGCGTCGTATTTGTGTGGTCTTATGAATAAAAAGGTTACATTATGAAAATCGAAAAATGCAACAATGTTTTATCTACGATTCGTTCAAACATGAGCGTGATATATTGTCTTTGATAAGTCGTTAGTTACAATGGTTTGAGAGCTTAATGTGAGCATTTGTGATTGATTGATGTACGATGTGAAGCGTCATCGAGCCTTACATTATAGACACTAGATACCAAGGTGTTTTGTTAATGCTCCTGAAGAATACTCATATTTTTTTGTATTGTTTAAAGCTAGGGCATGCACGGAAATGGTTTACTGAAATTCTAAGGCAATTCTTAGAAAACGGCAACATTTTCGTCTTGGTGAATCTTCGACAAGTAAATAATTTGGTCACATGTTATATGGTCAACTCTTAGTCAAATATTTTAGACATAGATCATTTCATGCAAGATTTAAAACTGATTGGAATATTTTCCTGATTAAAAACTAAAAAAAAAAAAAAAAAAAATGGAATTGGGTCTCTTAGGATCTGAAAGTAGATTAGTAGGTCAATTTTGAGGAAATCCTAGGAGACAAAAGCAATATCTTAAAATACGGATGGTATCCTGGGGTGTTAAATGGGTCGCCAGGTGAAAACTTGAAAGAAACACTGTAAACGTGAAGAAGCCATGTTTTTCTGCTCAGCTGACAGGAACATGGGACAGAATGTTTATCTTGAAAGATAACCCAGGACCCAGACTGTAGTAATATAGTCAAGATCCCTGTTGGCAACACACCAATCACTTTTCACCAAAATTAAGTCCCCCAGACGATAACCTGCAATGAAAAAAAAACAATTTCCTAGCATGAATGAAGAGTAAAGCTTGAAAGAAAATGCTATGGTTTAAATGCAAATATGCAATCAGTGTGAAACTTACAAATCACAGATATTTGACATGGCCGCCAAATTCAATGAAAAAATGGGCCGTTTTACGCAAATTCAAATCCCAGTAGTAGCAACAAGGGAAATGATAGCCCATATTAGATTACTTTCTGTAAAGTAGAAACACTTCAAAGTCTGCAGATTAACTAAAAGGTATACGGTAACAATCTACTTTTTTCACAATTTTTCATGAAACTAATACTGGTCAGTCAATTTAACGGCTTGAAGCCAACCTAAATCCACAGCTCCACCACTTCTGTTTCTGGCGTCGTCGGATGCAGGCAAACAGTGTAAAGTCCAAGACTTTTTAGTTTCGCATCCGGAAATGATCCCAAAATCATGTTAATATTAATTTGTTGCAACATTTTCTCTCTATACCATAAAATATCTGCTTGAAACTTGCCTTTTCCTAATATTTCAGATTTTGACCATGGCCATTTCAAATATTTCACTCTCTTCTGTAGACTGGGATCGCAGGTGAGCGTTACAGGAAATGAACGATAAGTAGTCTCCCACGTCCCTCTTTGAAAAATGTCTGGATATTGTTCTATAAATAGAATCATATATGACCTCGGGATAGCCAATGAAATAGAGGAAGGGTTTGAGCGATGTAAAAAGCGAAATACAATGGTTTGAAAGAAATTTGTGAGTTGTTTGAATGAAATGGCGAACGGCATATTTTGACTGAAATTGAGATTTGTTGGTCGTTTATGGTTGAACACCAATTTCAACAGTATTTCAGTTATATCGCTTCGGTTAAAGCATCTTACATTGAGAGGCATGAGCGTCCACTGGCTGATCAATAGCCCCGCCGACTAAATTCGTACAGGAGATTCCACTTCGATATTCAACGGTGTCATTTTGCAAAAGTTATGCTCAGTAACAAGTAAGAAAAGATAAAATGTTAAGTTGGCGACCAAAATAGGCTGTATTTACGTTATTACGAAATATCAATTCGTTTTAATGAAATATTAATTCATTAAAACGAAAATTCGTTAAAACGAAATACTTATTCGTTTAAACGAAATACTAATTCGTTAGGACCAAAAAGTATTTCGTTAAACTTTAATACAGATTCGTTTTTACGTAATACTTATTCGTTAAAACAAAATTCTCATTCGTTAAAACGAAATAGTATTTCGATAAAACGAAATACTTATTCGTTAAATCGAAATACTAATTCGTTAAATCGAAAAACCAATTCGTCATGATGAAATACTAATTCGCTTTAACGAAATACTAATTCGTTAAAAAGAAATAGTAATTCGTTAAAACGAAATTGTATGTTTCGGAAGACTCGGTTGTTACCCTCCGCCACATGAAGACATTTGATTTGATAATTCGTTAAAACTATTTAGTATTTCGATTTAACGATTATATATTTCGTTAAAACGATTTAGAATTTTCGATTAAACTATTTAGTATTTCGATTTAACGATGTGATATTTCGTTAAAACGATTTAGTATTTCGATATAACGATATAATACTTCGTTTGAACGATTTAATATATCGTTAAAACGAGTTATTGTATCGTTATTACGAATTAATATTTCGTTAATCGAAATACTATTTCGTTTTAACGAATTAATATTTCGTTTAAACAAATTAATATATGTACAGAATGTCACGTACGGGGCTCCGTAATATACTGACAATACATGCGCTATAATCTTCGTTATGCTGACCAATCATAACTGTCAAACAAAAATCAATCGACCAATGAAATCTTTCACTCACCCCGAAATTAAGCTTTGAAGTCCAACGTTGCCCGCCGTTTTGTTTGTTTGGCGACTTAAACGTCGCTACTACTGCTTATTCACGTTAAGGTCGCCAACCAACCATTCTAATTATAGTAGCATGCTACTGGCAATACAATTTGCAAAATAACATGGTTAAAATGAGAGCGGGAATTCCTGTCAATGGGCGTGGCCAAAGGAGCTATTGGATAAGGCCAGCGATTGGACAATTGTCAGATTTATAGCCCAATCCACTAAGTTCCTACAGGAAGTTTCATTTATACATTAAAACGGCGTCATTTTGCACAATTCATGTCACATGAAACAAACAAACAAAAAAAAAAAAAAAAAAACTGAAATGGTGAGTTAGCGACATTAACGTCGTATTTACAGCGCGACAAACTGTAGGTGCGACGCTAAAGTCACTTAACTAATAAAAATGTTTCACCTTAATTTTGGCTAATGTCTGACTTCGAAGTTCACTTTCAGCGTAAATCAATAATTTGATTAGTCGATTGATTCTTGTATAGACAGATGCGATCCCTTTATTTGTAATGAGTAACATTCAAGGATTATAATTCATACAGTTTGTAAATAGATACATTATTTTGTAAGATACAGCCAGTTCTATTGTCATCAATCAATGTATCCTATATACATCACGTAAGAATATAACTAGACGTGAATCGCAAGTTAAACATTATTTCGTATCGAAACGTTACGGTTACCATGGTAACACTGAGAGTGATATTTAGAAGATACAAGATATGTCCGAATGCTAGTGTCAGAAGATGGGAATCCATTAATTTATCAACCAGGGCTAAATTTGCACATTCTTCGTTTGTCAATGTCCGCAATCCAGACGAATTCGCCATGAATTCTATACTTCAGTTTCTCTGGGATCATCAGATAAATTTGTCTACTGCTGCAAAAAGATATCTGGCAGGAACTCCGACTCTTTACACTTTTTTATGAAACAAACAAAATAAAAATATCCGCGTTAAGTTGTACAAAGATATGCTGTCTCAAAAAATTCTAATAATGCTGTTTGCAATAAAAACTTCAATAAAACAGGTGTATGCACGATTTTAACTGAAATATGTCACAGCGCATCTATATATTAACCAAATGCAATACGATAAAAATTTACACTGGTACAAGTTCAAAGAAGTTACAGACGACAGTTTTCAATAAATTAAATTTTAAGTTTCTTTGTTTTTGTGAAGATAAACATTGTGGATAATAAATTTCTTTGTATTTTTGTGTAAAAAAACATTGTGGATAATGAAGAAAATGATTGAGACAAGCTGTGTCTTAATTTTCTTGGTTTTCATAAGCGCTTTTCTTAGGGGATGTAAAAGATGAGTTATTTCGGAACGGGTTAAAGAAGATCTGTTTGAACCATTTCCCACTCGCTGACGCTTTTAGACGCCCCAAGGAAAAAATCTTTGGAAAACAATGTGGAAAATGAAGACATTGCTTTTTACAAGCAATTTCTTCATTTTCCACAATGTTTTCTATCCAGAAAAGTGAAAAAATCCAAAATTTCATAAACTTCAAATCATCGCCTGCAACTTCTTTCAATTTTTGACCAGTCTAAAAATTTGCCGTCTGGTAACGGGTTAAATAAAACGGCTCAAACATGAAACCCTTTTTCAAAATTTCGGCCGCGACGAATAATTTGTTTGATGACATCAGTTAACTTGGTTTTTGTCAGGAGAATATTGATTAGATATATCTTAAACCTTGATACATTTTAGAATAACAGACAAAAGTTGACTTAACGGGATGAAGTTTTAGATAGACAGAAGGATTGACGTACACGCGAGAACAATATGCCAGTTCTTATCGATGAGAAGGGTATGAAAGTCTACAAGTTGAGAGAGAGAGAGAGAGAGAGAGAAAGAGAGAGAAAGAAAGAAAGAAAGAGAGAGAGAGAGAGAAGGAAAGAGAGAGGAAAAGAGAGAGAAAGAGAGACAGACACAGAGGACAAAGAGACATACAGAGAGAGTGACAGGGAGATAGAGTCAAGCTTTAGTTACGACGTTCAGGTCGCAAACAAACTATTCTTCTTTTTGTTGCATGCTACTGTCCATACATTTTGCATATCAACGCCGTTTAAAATCGAAATGGAAATTCGTGTTGGAGTCCATTGGCGTGGCCAACGGACTAAGTGGGCGGGGCCAGCAATTGGTCAATTGTCCTAACCGATGTATCTACAAGCGCCTTCTGTTTTGCATGTCATTTGATGAAAAATGGAGTGTCGAAAGAGCAATATCTTATAAGTGATCGTCTATCTCTATAAGAAATAATTAAACCTCCTCGTATTATCCCTGTAAATAATTAAAACGAATGCACCAACTCTATCCTTAAATAATGTAAGGATAGTCCTCGATTACTCTATGAAGATTCTGAGGAATCGATAATAAGGATCGATTTGCGGTACCTCAAAGCTGCAATAAAATAGTGAACTGGAATAAAATTGGACATAACCAAATTTACAGCTACATCTTTCAGGTCATGGAATTTGTGTGGCTGGTTTAACGTACACACGAAACTATTCATGACAACAGATAAATTTACACGTCAAGTCTTTTTCCATCCTTGTCAAAATCTAGTAATTTAATTTTAGCTCTGTCTATCAAAATGCAATCGTTTTGGTAGGTTGATTTTTTCGTACTTTCACGAACATGATCTTGAACACTCAACGATTTGGTATCCTTGTGCACGAAGTAATTCCATTTTATAAGCTCGGCTGTTTTCGGAGAAAACCCGAGATAATGTCATAATTTTGGCGTCGTGTGCGTCGGCGTTGGCGTGACAAACTTTAACCTTGGCCATATCTCTGTTGTTATTGAAGATATCCTCATGAAACTTGGCATGTGTATTGACCATCACAAGAGCTCTCTAGATTATCAAGGAGGATAACTGTAAAAGCGTTTTTTGTAGGAGTTATGCGCTTTTTCGAAATAGAATTTTTGCATTATCCAGCACGTGCAGCCGAGCGTTGCACCGCGGGCGGAGCTCTTGTTTTTATTTTTATCAAAATTGATGAAATATTTGCTTTGCTTAGCTTGGTGACATTAAATTATTAATGAAATAAGAAGTGTAGAGACGATTTTTTTTCATTGAGGTATGGACCTAAAGATTTAAGAGGTATAGACCTAAAGACTATATTAGACTGAAAATACTCAAAGCTTATTATACATATGTCTGATTAAGTTTTTAGGTTAAGACGTGAAAACAAAGATATTCTCTTCATTTCTTAACCATTGTCATGCTGAACCCGGAATATTCCTGTGTTGGCAGGAGGTATAGACCAAGATCAGCCTGCACATATGTGAAGTCTGATCTTAGTCCACACCACCTGCTTGCCCCTTTCAAGCAAGAATTGTTTATAAAATCAGCCTCAAAGAATTATCGACCTGTAACTAGTGCTTCCGGATATTTCATTGCTTTGATTTAAGTGCATTTCTAGACAAAATTATATTCAACATAGCAAGGGTTAACCATTTCCTTTGCGAACCCCGGATTCTACGTTACTGTGATTTTAAACTTTAGAAAACATTGTGGAAAAAGGAGAATTGCTTGTAACAAGCAATTTCTCCTTTTCCAACAATATTTCTATCAAAAAGGATTGTTGAATTTCAAGTTGCATGCAATTTTTATTGTCGTCTGCAACCACTTTCAAATTGGACGAGTCTAAAGTTTAATAAAACGGGAAAGCGTTAAATCCGAGTCCGTAGTGTAGGAACCAGTATACTCCACAGAGATGTTTCTCGTCAAAAATTGGTATCTGTCTTATTATTTCTGGTGGTATCATTTTTTATAATTTTTGTCTTTTGTGTGCCATCATGCGGGCTGGAATTATTTTACTTGTATAACCTTGATAGATGTATTGATAATTGTGCGGAGAAACCTAGAATTCTCATTACACACACGCGGGCGCGCGCACATACACAAACACAAAAATCTGATTAAATTTGACCAAAGTATTTAGCGATTATCTTTCATTCATTCTTTTTTAATTTTATTTGGTAATGAAAACGCTTACAAGAAAGCCTTTTCTTCCTATTTTCAAAATCATTTCCTAAGTTTTATTTCATGTTGTCATGAAATTTTAGATAATCCCGGGGAACTATTTTTAGAGAAACAAATTGCTACAAATAATGAAAATGTAATTGTTTGAAACAGGAGTTATACTGTTTTTGACGTTTCAATTTAGATATATTTTCTTTCACATTTTTTTTTTCAAGATTCTCGTAATTCATCGGATTGTTACCTTGGGAACTATAAAGAAACACGTGACCCGTGTCTCTCTCTCGGGACAGAATATCACTTCAATGATATCTGGTTCATTATTGTCTCTTTCTGAATTATCTGTTTATTAACCTTTTGTAAGAACTGGGGATGTTATTTTATACTTGAGCAAATATTGTGGAAAAAGGAAGAAATTGCTTGTAACAAGCAATTTTTCCTTTTTCCCACAATATTTTCTACCACATAGGATGGCTTCGCTTCGAATTGCTTAACTATTTTCAATGTCGTCTGCAACCTCTATCAATTTGGTCCAGTCTAAAAATCTAAAAACAGGAAAGGGTTTAGGTTTGTGAGCCTTTGACACTTGAATACAAAAAACAAAATTGTATCCTAGGAACTTAACCCTGATAATGCCTTTATGATGTGGGAAAACCATTACCGGTTCTTGATAACGTGTTTTTGTAGCATTTTTATTAATCTACAATTGACCAATCGCTGGCCCCGCCCACTTACTTCTTTAGCCCCGCCCGTTGACTCCGACAGGAATTCCTTGTCTAAACGGCGTTCTTTGGAAAACAATATAGCCAGTAGTATGTAACAAAAAAGTAGTATAGTTTGTTGGCGACCTAACCGTCGTAACTATCGCTTGAATAAGCTGTTGTTACGACGTTTAAGTCGCCAAAACCAATAGAAAATATTAACAAAAATGGCGGCGAATGTTGGAGATCAAAACTCTTTTCTGGTCTCAATGAATGTTTTCATTGGTCGACTGGTTATTTGATTGACCTCCGCGATTGGTCAATTTCTCTATATGTGTTCATGTAAAGAATATGTGCCGCCGCCGTTGATCGAACCCATGACATCCCATGATTGAGGATTAGGAGTGAAACATATATCAAATCGAGATATAAGTCTTTTGCAAACAAGGCCCGTTCGAATGCTTTAACAAATCAATTTAACGTCAACTTGGGAATAAGTTCTACGAATTCCGAATAATCCCTCACGATTCTGCTTCCTGGCGAATACACCAGTACTTAAAGACCTAGTTTAAGGAATGTTGTGTATGTTGGACCCCTACTGATAAGCTAATTGCCTTATCTGTAAATCACACCAGGGGGTTAATCATCTTGTATATTCCATTGATCACCATGGTCAAAATTTGTCAATATTATGCAATAGGTGTACCTTAGCTTTATGCTGATGAGAATTTGATAGAAAACAAAGTTAAATCATTTTTCTTAATCCCTCTGATCATTTTTTTATACTTTTAAAATTTCAAATCAATTTCAAATTACTGATTGAAAAGTGACTAAGTTGCAGATTGCTGGATTGAATGTAATTGAAAGAAATTTACATGCATTTCTTTTTCTGTAGTTTAAGCGGTTAAACAATTTCTTCAAACATTGTGGTAAAGTTAGAATTCTGGTAAAATTACTTTTTTTCAATTTTGATTTATCTTCTGGCCTAGAATATTGAAGTATTTCCTGAATATTATAGCAGTTTTACAAACTAAAAAAGGTCGATTTAATAAAAGAGAAAAGGTGTTGAAATATCGAGACGAAAGGGGAAATTAGAAAAATCAATGTTTTCTGCTCATTTCTCAATGTTGTCTATCCAAGTTATTCCAGTTGCTATTCATGATCTGTTATGATAACAATAGCTTAATATTTTGTATTTTTACTCTTCCCGCACTTTTAAAAAGTCTTAAAAATGAGAACTTATTATTCATTAACAACTATAAACAAATAAAATTCAAAATTTATTTCAAAAGATGAATAAGCTACAAAGCAAGTGCAAATATATGCCACACTTATCCATGGTAATACAGCAGATTTAATCCCTTGTATACTGTATATAGCTTCCTTATCAGATAAGGTCGTTAAATTCTCAGCGGGTGGTTAATTGTATATCTCATTTTGGGGGGGGTCAAATAAAGAAGGATTAAACTAGGCCTGATTGAGTGGGAAAATGAAAGGACCTAGATTGATAATCGCTCTCGGGAATCGAACTCGGGACCTCTCGTAAATTCGATGCTCTACTTTTCGCCCGCGGACAAGATATGGTTAGATAAAGTATGCAACGCTTATTATGTTAACCTATATGAACATCTACATTTCGATTAATTCTGATAGACCGTATGTTTAATCTTATATCACAATCCCCAGCTCTTCTTAACCCTTTTCCGTTTTTGGAAGTTTTAGCCTTGTCAAAATTAGAAGAGGTTACATACAACAATAAAAAATTGATCCAATTTTAAATGAAATTATTTCATGTGGTAGAAAGTATTGTGGGGAAAAGAGATATTGCTTGTTACAAGCATTATCTTCTTTTCCACAATGTTTTCTCAAGTATAAAGTCACAGCAGCAACGTAAACTCTCGGGTTTGTACAGGAAAGAGATACTTTATTTAAGACAGGAAGTGTGCGTATTGTTTCAGGTGATACAAGCAATTTCTTCATTTTCGACCATGTTTTTCAAAGCTTTTTTAAGAGGTGGCTAAAAAAGCGGTATTTTGTGGGCAAAGATTTAGGTCCATTATTTCGGGCATAATACCTTATATTGAATCACTTGGGACCAGAGTTACTAACATCTTTGTTAAATCAATGAATTGTCTATTGTATGGTAAAGTATCGACTTGACAATTCGGATAATGCAATCTTATTCCATCAAATGTATCGCATTGTTTGTAGGGCGGACCCGAGTTGTGCTAGCCTAAAAGAAATGCATCTATTCTTTTTTCAAAGAAATAAACAACTCTAAAAGTCACGACAACAACAACATTTCTCAACTGTGACAGCACTATGATTTTGATTTTCATAATTCCTTATCGAGTGTTGAAAAGGTTTATTAGAGAAACGTAAAAAAAATGCTTCGTATGAAAGTAATCAATTTGTGTGTCCCAGGTTTCCCCCTCTTCTTCTTTTCATGGTTCGCGTATTATAAACAAGACTAAAAGTGGAAATATTTTCGGTTTTACGAAGCCAGTCTTCAAAGTTCAAAACTTGATCCCTAGCGGGGTTTTCTATCACTAGACAATGAATGACCAGTTTAAGTTGCGTGCACGAAGTTGTGGTAAATCAATGATTGAAATCAATAGAGCCGTTTTGAATCGGTCAGATATAGTACCTTCAGACTACTATAAGAAAATAGATTTCTCTTGAACAATTGACCCGATCGCCGGCCCTGCCCACTTACTCCGTTGGCCCCACCAAGAGTTAAAAGTTCACTTCCGTTTTAACCGAATGCTTTGAAAGGCCAATCGTATTATTACTGTCATTATAAGCAATGCTAGCGACTCTCCGTAATTAATATAACTTTATATTGCATTACGTATTGTTTAGTTGCATTTACGGTGGATATGTACGATATATTTCGAATTCATACTGAAATATACGAGCAGATGACGACCTTTTGAGAAACAATAGTTTTACAACTTGTTAGGATTTATCTGGCCGTGTACGTGTAAATAAAGATATATCACGTATTACTACAAATATTTGCAAGTAAATTACAAACATTTAGAAGCAAAGATAAGGAATTGCTTTAATGTATCATCATTAATCCATTCCCACTCAATTATCGCTTTTAGTCGCCCCCCCCTTGAAAAGGCTTCAGGTTAACATTGTGGTTAAAGAAGAAATTGCTTGTTACTAACAATTTCTTCATTATCCACAATGTTTTCTACTCCAAAGGTAAACAAATTCCAAAATTTCATAAGTTTTTAATTGTCGTTGCAAGTCCTTTCAATTTCGACCAGTCTAAAATTTGCTGTGTGATAACGAGTTAAACGGCCGATACTAAGCGAGGGATAACATGCGGACATGTAGCTATACCTAAACAGTCTAACTTTTCTGCTTCAGATAGAAGAATGAGTGGGTACCGAAAAGCTTAAAGATATTTCTTAAGAAAGATAAAAAATACAGCACAAACAACCAAGGAAACAAAATGTGCAGCTGAAGGTTTCTTTGAGAGGGGGATATGTGACACAGGTCTCTCTTTGAACAATGTGCCTGTTGTGCCTATTTCATGTATAAACTGAAATCTAGAACACTTCGATATCCAAAAAAGAAAACCCAGCGTTGGTGATGGCCCCATTTCTACAGATTTTTGACAGGTTTTTCGCTGTTGTTTTATTTCTTGTAATGGTAAAGCACTCTTACATGTACTCGAATTGACTCATTCTAACCCTTATCAAAAGAATCATAAACTTAGCGCTATAAATCGCACAACAAATCTTAATCCCTTCCTGTTTTTTAAAGTCCAAATTCGTAGGTTTTACAGACGAAAATTTAGAACGAATTTGGTATGAAAATAACCATTCAGTAAGGAAGAAAATATCTACAATGTTTTGTCAAATATAAAGTCACAGGGACGTAAAACCAGTGATTGAACATAAAATGGTTAAATAAAATATAGACGGACTCTTGCTTTTAGCTGACCATATATTTAAAACTGCAGAGGTTTCAAAGGATTTGCAGACGAAAATTTGAAGCGAATTTGAAGAATAGCCATTTAATAGGGTAGAAAATACTGTGGAAAAAAGAATAAATTGCTTGTTACAAACGTTTTCTTCTTTAACTACAATGTTTTCTCAAATATATAATCGAAGGGACGTAAACCAGGGATCGAACAGGAAATAGTTAAACGAGTTCTAGACGGATTCCTACTTTTAGCTGACCATGTCTTTATGGATAGGATATTCATAAATACATGTAGTTACAAGCTGTTAGCGAGTAGATTTCTGAAAAAATATCCGTAGAAAACCTGCAAGATATTTTCTTTTCTTTTTAATATGTCAAATGTTTTTTTCGATTTTTAGAGATGTTGCGGGTGTAGACGAATTATAATGAATAATATACAGACTTTTCAGAGATTTTTGCGGATCCTTGCGACTCACTAGAAATTGACACATTACGAGTGTCAATAAAAAAAAAAAAAAAAAAAAAAAACAGTCGACCAATGAAATCATTCATTGCAACCAGACATGAGTTTGATCTCAAACATTGGTCGCCATTTTCGTTAACATTTTTTGTTTGTTTGGCGACTTAAACATCGTAACTAAAGCTTTATCTGCTTTAGGTCACCAACCAACTATTCTACTTTTTTACATGCTACTGGCCGTTTATTTTCCAAAATACCGCCGTTTAAAATCAAAGTGGGACTTTCTGTCGGAGCCAATGGGCGGGACTAACAAAGTAAGTGGGCGGGGCAATCAATTGACAACAAATTGGCAATCTGCACGGACTCGTAAAAATAAGTGCATGTGAACCCAGTATGAATATTTTGCAATTAGTCCAAATTAGACATTTATACATATATAACGATAAGAATAAATGTTAGATTTTTCATGCAGATAAAAAGATACCATTAGTTTTGCTTGTATTTTATGACTTCCAGGTGTGTTTGTATTTGTTTTGCTGCAGAAAGATATGTATTTCTTTTGTGTGAAGGTTCATTGGATTAATTATGTTCAATCTTTTGAAATTGAGCAAAAATGAATATATGAGATTATAACAACATGGTATAAATGTTTCATTGAAAATGGTGTACACACATTTGTCTTGCTTTCTGGTCTTTAGCCAGCAGCTGACTTTGTTTGCCTCGGGTTTAACGCCATTTTAAAAGCATATACCCACCCATAGATTCCTGGTATTTCTCACACCATTACTATCATTGTATCCTTTTCAAGCCTGCAGCTGCTTATCCTACATAGGTATTCGATTATCTACCCATTGGTGGGAGACAGAATATTTGCCGCAACAGGGAATCGAACCCTGGACCACATGATTGAGGGTCCGACGCACTACCAACTGCGCCATTATCCCGGCCTCAAAAGCTGAATATCAAAGGTATAATAACTATTTGCTTTAAGCTATTTACTATAAATCACCCGAAAATCTAATTTACAAGATCAGATAGCTTGAATAAACCTTTTCCCGTTATCCAGAATTATTGACCTTCCAAATTCAAAAGTTTTGAAGAAAATTAAAAGTGCGTTCGATTTAAAAAATACCAATTAGTAGGATAGAAAACATTGTAGAAAAAGGAGAAATTGCTTATTACAAGCAATTTCTTCTTTTTCTACGATGTTTTCTCAACTATAAATCACAGGGACATTAAAACCAGGGATTTAACAGGACAGGATTAAGGTTTGAAAGAGCAGAGCCATTTATCAGATCAGAATGAACATATCCGACAAGGCAGGTTCGATGAAATATCGTCATCTCGGTAAAATATTCAAAGTCACATTCACACATCAGACAGCACTTCCGAACGCATTGCGTGAACGTTCACTGTTTCCTTTTGAATGACAAATAAATTTGAATAAGATTCATTTGAAAATACAATTCATGCTTTAAGCTGCTGATAAATTTCCCTGACATATACACAATCCTTCATCAAAGCTGTTAGGGTGACATTTCCTTGTCGTTACGATCTATTCGCGTTAATACAATGACAAATATATAGTTAAACTTGTATAAAGCGACCACTCAAAGAACGGCCAAATTGTGGTCGTTCAAGAGAATGGTCACTTAATACACCATCTGTGAATTATATGAAGGAATGCTTGACTGCTTACATAAAATTAATGCAGGATTCTGACTTAATCCCATGTTAATGGATCTCATTTAAACGTCTCTTTGAGACGATTCTAATGCGATTCACCAAAATACGATTTATTTTTGTTAAATTTACTAGCAAAATGTGCCACTTTGAAGCTTCTTTGTCTTTGGAATATGAATTTTATGCTGGTCGTTAAATGAAAGTGGTCGCTTAACAGAGGTGGGCGCTTCAACAAGATTGACTGTATATACTTCCTCAGCCTTTAGGGTTTCATAGTAAAACGTATAAGTTTAAAGCGGCTCTTTCACAGATTATGAAAGAAGAAAGAAAACTGGCTCTAAATTTTCAAATTTAAAACTGTAATGATTTCAGAAATTTGAAAGGAGATTAAGGTAATTTTGTAATGAAAATGACTGTTCATAACTTGAACAAAAGAGAAAGAAAATAAGCAGAAATATTTCGCGATACGAGAAGCCAAATAAGTAAACGAAGTATAATCCGAAAGGAACCGAAATTCATCGGGTACGCTATCTGTGGATTGCTTTATTTGTGGTTTCAATTACGTAATTGACCTTCGCTCGCGACACAACCAATATCGACATCTCTAAATACTAACAACCTCAGCCGAAACATTCCGATGTTTCAAAGTAGGGCAATGGGAATATATTACATTAATTAAGTTGACAATTAATTTAGTAGATTTAACATGAAGACATTTAACGCGAAATAATATCTAATAACTATTAGAAAAGCAGATCTAAGTGAGATGAGCAACTGGGGGTACGGAAAGGATGAAGTGATAGTACTGGGGAAAATACCAGGAATCCGTGGTTAGGTGCTCCAGCCGCCGCGATAAGACTGAACTACTGTTTAAACACCACAGAAAGTAGAAAATCTTCAAATTTTCATTTAAATATGTTCAGGAGCCGCTTACGAAACCATGGATTGATACGAAATAGTTCGATTCCATTAAACCTTTCCTGTTAAATCCCTCGTTTTTATGTCCCTGTAATTTTTTAAGGGAGAAAATATTGAAGAGAAAGAAGAAATTGCTTGTATCAAGCAGTTCTTTCTTTTCCACAAAATTTTCTTACCTACTGAATGATTATTCTGAATGGTTATTTTTCAAAATAAATCCGCTTTAAATTTTCATCTGCAAAACCTTTGAATTCAGACAGGTCTAAAATTTTGTAAAACAGGAAAGGGTCAAAGTGAAAGAAAATTTGCTCCCTCCCCTGAGCATTGTATTTATCATTTCTTTAAAGGCTTTATGGATTTCGTATGGACACAATTTCTAACCGAAAGGAACCCTGATTACAAAACGAAAATAAATTTCAAAATTATTTCATGTTACCTACATAAAATATACTTTTCATAGCTAACTTGCATCCTATTCTTAAAGTATTGGTAAAGGGGTCTGTAATCAATATTAACAAAAAATCAGGATTCATTTTGGTGAGAAATCTTGGCCCTACAAGAGCGATAAAGCCTTTAAAAGATGAAATTGTCTCGATTCATGCCCCAAAGCGATCAAGAGAAACTGTTATAGTCTTGAGGCAATACCTTATTGATTTAACTTGAGATATTTTTCGTTAAACCAAAACAAAGCAGACACTTAATGAAGTTTATCTTATCTGTTTAGAAAATATCTAGCAAAACTTCGTGTGAAACGGGGGAGGTTGCTTATCTCAATTTCAAATTCGATTTACCCCTATTCTATTTTTCTTTAAAGATTAGAGATAGCGTGGGAGTTGGAAACTGCATTTTTGGCACTTTTATACTCACAAAAACCAAGCAGAAGGCCGGCCTTTCGTCCGTCCGTCATCCTAAATTTCTCCACAACCCTTCGACCAATTTGGATTAAAGTCGATATTGCTCCGAAGCATTTTTCCTAGATTCTGATAGCTCATAGGTCAAGGTCACAGCTCAATGTCAAAAATTAAAGTCGAGCTTTTTCTAGAGCATAGCTTCTTCAATTGTGGATGGATTTTAAACAAATAGGCACAAATATTCTCTGCCATGATTATGAGTAGATGAATCATTTGAAAGAAAATTCAGATAGCTCTAAGGTCAAGGTCAAGATTCTAGGTCAAACGTTTAAAGTAGGCATGTCCGGAGCATAGCTCCTAAAATTATGGATGGATTTCGAAATAACATTGCAAAATTGTTCTCTATCATGAGTAGATGTGTAATTTGAGACAAATTTTCCGACAGATCCAAGGTCAAGGTCACAGCTCAAGGTCAAAAGTTAAAATCAAGCATTTCTTGAGAAGGGCGATCATATACATGTAGCTGCCGCTTCGTCTGTCCGTCCGAACCCTTCTCTCCGTTTATTTTATATTTTTTGTGGCAGGGCTATATTCGGGGAGCATTATTAATCTCTGACGGCTCTTGTCCTATTTTGCTTTTGAAAACTTATTTTTTGTAGACGTTATTCCTGTCATTTTGATGAACCAAGTATATGGTAGTTTGTTTGTTTGTTTGAATGGGGTTTTACGCCGCTTTCAACAATCTTTCAGTTATATCGCGGCGGCTAGAGCACCTAACAATGGAATCCTGGTATTTCTCACACCAGTACTACCATAACATCCCTTCCTAGCCTCCAGCTGCTATCTCACATAGGTCTACGATTATCGACCCATTGGTGAGAGACAAATAGTCGGAAAGGATGAGTGCCGCCGTCGGGGATCGAACCCGTGACCTCTAGATTGACAGTCCGACGCGCTACCAACTGCGCTATGACGACGGCTAAGTATATGGTAGACCTGTTAATATATGGTAGACCTGTTTATCTGTTTCTTCAAGAATGTTGCCGAATTGACGGATAGCGAATGTTAATAAATGAATTACGCCAGTCAATGTAATTTACTTGAACAATCGCGAATGTCAATCAAGGAATAAACCGACCAATGAAATATTCTATTCAGCCCGGGCCTGAGCTTATCAACTCCAACATTGGGGCCATTTTTGTTTACCTTTATTGTTGGTTTGGCGACGTAAATGGCGTAACTTATTCAAGCTGTAGTTACGATGTTTAGGTCACCGACCAACCATTTTACTATTTTGTTACATCATACTGGCCATAAATTTTGCAACATAATGCCGTTAAAATCGAAGCGGGACTTCCTTCCGGAGTCAGTTCACGTGGCCAACGACGTAAGTTGGCGGGGCCAGCGATTGTTCTTCAGATATACGGAGTAATGTGTGAAATATTTTGCCTATTCATCAAACCAATCTGACCAAGGTCCAAGCCCCCCTTTTTTTCCTTACTCGTTCACTTTCCCCGTCACTGTGTCAATCTATTGTGTAAGCAGTTGTTTTGTTCGTATATCAAATGTGTATGTATCATTTGGATATTAAATGATTTGTATTTGTACCGAAGAAACAATCTACCAATCAAATCATACATTAGATCAGAAGTGAACCTTAAACTCGGACATTGGCCGACAGTCATATAAGTTATTTTCATGTGGTTACATGTTATTGGACATTAATTATGAAAAAATAACAACGCCGTTTAATTTTGTCGTGTGGTAATGGGTTAAATGACGTTCCGACAGGACGATTGAAGCGTCTTTTGAAGTAATCACACAGAAAAAGATTTAAATATAAAGAAACCATGAAACGAAGTTAAATTAAAAGAAGTGATTTTGGACAAAACTATCATAGAGTTAGACTTCACTGCTTTTAGCAATATAATCCAAAATAAATTGTATCTAAGCAAACATATTTCGTATTTGCCTTATCAGTATATATATTTCTTTTTTTTTTATCAAAATACCCAAGTAGAAAACTCCTGTGGTTGACTGAAAAAGACCTTCTCGGGAAGATAAAAGGCGTGCAAAACTTACGGGAAGGTATCGATGTTTCTGAAACCAAGACAAGAAAAAATTGCCAATTGCCAAAAAACACACTCAAACGAACATTTAATACTTAAACATGAGTCAGATGTTATATTCGCGGTAATTTGATAGGCTTAAAATGGCTTTTTGAGATTATATAGGAAAGATTCAGCGGAATTCGAGGCTAATTTAGATATCATGATATCGGTTGTCGAAACCACATGACCTCATTTGCATATGACCCAAAGTCAATGGAAGTTTACAAATTGATAAGCGAAAATAAAACAACGTCCTAAATTATGTCACATCATATGGTTAGCGCAAAGCTACGATAAGTTTCTTTATTTGTAATAACGCATATGACAGTTTTGGACTGATCTTTACAGAATTGAAGACTGACTAGCGAAATAACTCCTGATGACGTAACGATGCGATTGGTTTGAGCAAATTCAACATGAATGCGAGATTCCAACAGTAAGTAGCAACACACGAATGACCCAATATTCTTGCCACTGTCTCAATAGATAAATATCCTTCGTAGGCAATAAGTGAACATACCCAGGGTTATTTTGATAAACGGCCACTGATTTGTCACAAAACTAATTTTCAGAATATTTTATTGATATAGTGAATGAAAGTGAATAAGAATAATTAAAATCTGTGACTCTTAAAGAACATCGATACCTAACTTTAAGCGTGATCTGACACTGTAATAGAGGCTTCCTGAAGAAATTGTGTTAGTAGATGTTTAACCTCTCACGTTTAATTAATGTATATCTTAGTACAAGACAGAGTTGGTTTAAGTATAATGCTTATTAGTGTATATTATGTGAAGCCTTATTACAACGACCATGCTAAGTTAACTGGTTGAATGATTATCTCGTGGAAACGACTTATTATCTAGTGGGCACGATATAAAGATTGACTTTGATTGGCTGTGTTTTCGTTCCCGAGAGATAGCACTTTGTTTTCCCTCAAAAAAGGGAAAATGTGTTCCTACCGTTCTTTAAAGTTTCCAAAGTTTTTGGATACTGTAGCTGTATTGATATTCTTTTCTCTCTCTCTTTTTTTTGTTTCGTCTTCTTCATATTTCTCTTTAAAAAAGATTTGAAAGGAGAAAGAGATGCAATCATCTTAAATAAATTACGACCTGATCTCTAAAATTGCCCTAAACTGATGATTTATTGCCTTTTTATGGAAATTTAGATAAATCGTCAAAATATTGAACGGATTTACACTTTGGTCGTTTAAAACAGGCCTTAACCGTCATATCTTTGCTACAAAACCGATCCATCTTGAATAAATTTAATTCAAAGAAGATTAAATATTTATTTACACAAGTAATTCTTATTATAGGAGATGTAAATGTTCAATAGATTAAGTTGATATATCCTTTCATAGATGGGACCCCCTTTGTTACATTTTGAACAAACTGGTTTGAACCCACATATTTATTATTCTTGGCGGTTCTATGGACATGATTAGTTTGCCGAACGTTTGCATTAACCCAGGTACACACAGCTGCGCTTTGATGCCCCAGGAAATCGATCAAATGTGATAAAACGCCGCCTTTAAAAGTATTTCAGCCAAGTTGCAGCGGCTGGGGCACCATACCATGGATTCCTGGTATTTCTCATACATGTAATTAGACATCTTTTTGAGCTTCAGGCCGCTCATCTCCGCCGCCATAGCGCAGTCGGTAGCGCGTCAGACTCCTAATCTTCAATATTTTGTTGTCATGGGTTCAATCCCCTGCGGCGGCACATATCCTTTCCGAATTTTGTCTCTAACCAATGGGTGGATAATCGTAAACCTAAGTAGGATAGCAGCTGGAGGCTAGAAAAAAAATGTAGTGGAGGTACTGGTGTGAGAAATACCTGGAATCCATTGTTAGGTGCTCCAGCCGCCGCGATATGACTGAAATACTATTAAAAGCGACGTTAAACACCATTCAATCAATCAATCAAGCCGCTCATCCCACTGAGGTTTACGATTATCCACCGATAACTTGGAGACACATGTCGAAACGGACATACGCCGCGAAGGGATCGAAGCAGGGTCCCCATGACTAGGAATCCTACATCCTACCAATTGCACTATGGTCGCAGCTCCCGTGAAGAAAAAAACTTCTGAAAAAATTGTAGACAAAGAAGAAATGTAATTTGTAACAAACATTTTTTTCTTTGTCAATGTTTTCTACCCTAAAAGACAAATATGTATCAACTTGAACTTATCGTCTGAAACTTCTTTGTATTCTTCCATGTCTAAAATTTGTCATTACGAAATGGGTTAAAGCCATATTCCCGCTTCGATTGTCATATCGAATGGGTGACATTTTACGTCATAGTATAGGTCATCGACCACATCTTCTCGCTAGCCTACTTGAATCGTTGTTCTTACATTGTTATTGCTGAAGAACTATCCGGAAAATCTAGTCATTCTAGTAACTAAAACCTTTCTTCGTCAAGATAGAGTACGCTTTATTTTATTGCTTTGTCTTTGCAATATCCCATATACACTTTTCGAAGCTGTTGACGCAACCAATTCTATGATAAACTAAAAATATTCTGGAATGCCGTTGAACCTTTCGTATATAACCAAATAAAACGTTTATAAGCCTTATCTCCCCTCCGAGGAAGGAAAATAGTTAAAACAATATGTCGCTTATTCGGTCACTAAAGCAAACAAGAGCCTTTTTTATATCAATATGGAAAAGAGGTGTGTGAGTTAAGTTATCCGAAAAGAGAATTTGGTGTTTTTACTTATCGATTTCAACACAGGTTTGTTTACATTTGAAATCAGTCGAATATAGCCGATTCTGTACCGAAAATTTTCGCTAATCTTCGGGATTGACTGTTATATGCCCATGTGCTGATGACTAAACTTTACGGACGATTTCGTCAATCTCCGTTACCGAACTAGTTGTTTGAACGACTAGCGAAAGTTGATAAGTCATAATTGACGTAATAGTTTTATGTAAACAAACCTTAAATTGTGGTGGGTCACAATTTGAAATATCAAAACTTCTTTGACGATATTGTAGTGTTACCGCGTAAAATGATTTATCTATGTCATATTTATTTATGCTTTAAGGCCTCGAGTATATTTTCTTATCAGTTTTGATATGTGTTTTGGGGAAGATATGGCTTAAGCCTATCAGATTAATGCAAAGACAACATCTGACTCAAATTTAAGTGTTAAGCGTCCGTTTTAGAGTATTTTTATGCAATTGACAAATTTTTCTTATCAAGGTTTCAGAATCATCGATACATCCATGTAAAGATGGTTTCGTTTCTTCTTTTCATCAGAAAATGTGCAATACTGATTTAAATACGAATGGCGACTGATTTCCTCTTTCGAATGATACATTTTAATTTTCCCAAACTTCCTTAATCCATTAGATTTTACAGTAACTTTACTTTGAACAATTGCTTTAAATGAAATGGTTTTCCTAAGATTTCTTTTTGAGAGTCGTTAAAATCTTGATTTTTTTAGGGAACAAAATAGGGAACAAAATTTGATGACAGAATCAATTTTCTTGATATAATGAAAAAGTTAAAGTATTAAATTGAAATCTCTCTTCCTTTTGACATTTACATTTGGAAACATTTTCTGTCTCTTGACTTCATCTTAATTCGCATACAACCCTTTATTAGGTTGCTATGGAAACCGTAAAAAACACGCGACCAAGGCCTTTTCTCTAGATTGAACATGATTGCTTCAATTAACAATTTTTATTCTTTAAAAAAACCCAAACAAACAGCAAAACACACACAAACGAACAAACAAAACAAAACCACAAACATTATATGGTATACTTTGAACTCAAAGAATTTTGATGAACTCCAAAATGTTTATCTAGTATATTCTAATAAGATTAAACGTATTCAACAATATTGCGCTCTAGCGAATAAAGGTTAGAAGTTGTTGAATTTGACTGAAATGTTATTTCAAAGAAATACTAGTGTTATATTCAGTCAAAATTGATCATTCAAACCTTGCATATCTTTTTCCATATTTGTAAATAACTTATAGCTTTTCCAGATCTTTGATGTTGTTAAACTCATTCTTACACGATTCCGCTCCAAACACAAACGCCTTAAAAACATTATAAATTTGAAGAAATCGCTCGAAACAAACACTTTTTTCTGTATCGACAATTTTTTCTACCACAAAAGAAAATAATTTTAAAGTTTTGTTATCTAAAAGATATCGTCCACAACTCCTTTGAATCCTTTGAATATGGACCAGTCTAAAATTTTGTCGTTTGCCAATGGGTTAACCATTAAAAGCCCGTCAAATGTTTCAGTTTAGTTTAAACATATTTTATTTCACAAAGACATGAAACGGGGTCTGACCACAAGTTCTAACAACTTAGTATCGGTCCTTCCCCTACAATATAAAGAACCTTGACAATTGAAATATGCAGAATATACATGCATGTAGTTACTAATAAGAATAGCAGCAAGTTCGAATTGAGGGATTGATTAAGAAGGTAATTGGGAAAAAATGAAAAGTTGAATGATTTATTAAAAAGGAAGGAAATAAAACTATAATCAGGGAAGAAAGAAATTAAAAGGTGGATAGATAAATTAGATATGATGCTCCGAGACCGTACCAATTTTCTTTCATTATTATTATAATTACTCTTGGATTACTGAAGGCGCTTTGATTATTTAATAAATGCGTGAATTGCTTCGAATAAAAGGCAGTTATCATTTCAATTAAGTCTTTCGTCTCCAAACATCAACATTTAATATATTAAGGTAGGAATGCTCTTGTAGATCTGAACAGTACATGTCTACTTTCAATAAACAAATTACAATTTGGAAAATAATGTACAGCATTTTCCACACCATCTCCACAGGCACATGTAGGATCTGATTTTAAGAGATTCGATTAAAGATCATTATTTAGATTACTACAATTGTTCCTTATTCGTGCATGTATGACTGACAGATATCTGTATCCAAAATAAAGAAAATTGGAATGCTATCCGGCCTATATATTCTCTTTATTGTCGATTTGAAAATATTAAAAGATGGACTTTCTCTTATATATCTTAGATTTCATAACATCGTTCCATAGTGATATTGAAGAAGGAATACACGACCGTTGCAATAAACGTCTTCTCGATTGAACGTTTTAGTAATCTTGGCTGTTGCGTAAGTCGTAATAAGACCTTTGACCTAAAAGCGGGGGGATCAAATCGTCTATGTATTGTGGAACGACACCAGTTGAAACTTTATACATAAAACACAATTTAGCA
The DNA here is from genome assembly GCA_946902895.1 of Fragum fragum. Classification (NCBI taxonomy): domain Eukaryota; kingdom Metazoa; phylum Mollusca; class Bivalvia; order Cardiida; family Cardiidae; genus Fragum; species Fragum fragum. The sequence continues at coordinate 76,927,578 of OX336367.1, read as the reverse complement.
TTTGTTTAACAATACACCTTTTTCTACCTCATGAAACAGACAAAATAAAAACGTACGTCTTTGTTAGTATCATGTGGTGAAAAAAATATTAACTAGAAATTGCTAATCTCATACATAATATGATTGGTTTGAAATTGAATTTTATAAAATTAAGGAAAATAGTCAGGTAAGTCTTGTAAGAAATATCAATCAAAACTGAATGTCACAAATCCTCTTCTTAAGATCTTTTGATATTATCAAAGCTTCATCTAAACTAGAGTTTGCGATCTTGTAAAGAAGTGAAATTATGCCACTTTTTGTGAAGGTAACCGAATTGAGTAGATTTTACAAATCAAATAAAATGCGATTGTCTACCATTTAGAGCGAAATAATATAATACGAGCCGCATTAACATATGTTGAATGATGTAGTCTTTAGTTTAATGATGCTGACAAGTCTCTTACTGTTTTCCTACCTCCTTGTAAGTCGCACTATATCTCTGATCACATTGTCTCTCTGTCAGTCTGTCAAGGTTGAGTCGGTATAATGTTTCCAGCGCATGTTGTTATAAGTAAGGTCACTCGATATCTGTACTGATATAGTTATAAGTAAAGAAATCCTTCCCTTTTATCTCACTTATCTCTTACTCTGTCACTCCCAATCTGTTTGTCTCCATCTGTCTCTCTGTCTGACGGGAAATGAGCAAATATTTGTATGTAACAACCAATAGTATTTGTGACTTCATAGAAGGTCCCGGATAATGTATGCATTAATGCACAGGTGATATAGAGGAAGCTTCTACCTAACATTCTTTTCATACCTCCGCAAGATCCGGAACAGCTATTTGTCTGTCGGTTATCAAAAAACTTTACCAATAAATTCACTGTTACTCAAGACTATCGTTGATACCTGTGCAATTTCATTATTCATTATGTTGGTGCCTGTAATATTGGTTCTGTTTATTACGAGGTAAGTGTACACTGTAATTGGACTCAATACAAATGGCAATAACAATTTGCAAATAATGTTTATGTTGAAAACGTAAAAAACATGGAGTTGCCTTCTACTAACAAGTGTTATGGTGCTGTCGACTAAATCCGCTTTAGTTCACAGAATTTATTTTAAAATATTGAATCTACACACGCAACCTAAACACGTGACTGTTAATATTAACCATTTCAGTTATTTGAACAGGACCAAACACAATCAGGTCATAATAAATGGTAGTGTCGTGATAATCAGTCATTTATATTGGCTCAACCTCCTTAGTGTTGGTTCAACCACCTAATTCAACTATTTATTTTATTTCCGAGTGATATACTTTTATGTTTTGCCTTGAATATTTGCTTCATAATCAGCATCGATAAACTGTCTTAGATTGGGGCAAACCTTTTATTTTGTTGAAAACGAAACAATGATATATTCTTTAGGACTAACAACCATTTTTCTTACGCTGTTTAACGTTACTTAAGATGCACACGTATAGACGACGCGCAGGATTACCACAGCTGTAGCAAACTAACAAGGTACTTAATAACTAAAAACTTCATGTTCTATGTGTAAATCAGATGCAATACTCCGATAAAATTTTGAAATGGCTGAGTTACAGTCATTCAGTAAATATATAGTTTGACAAAAATAATACATTGTTAATTGCAGAATCCTTTTCTCTATATCTTTTTTTATATCTTTATTTTTAAGATAGAATAGATAACAGTGAACACAAAACTAAATAAATAAAGAGTTTTGTGGGAAAGACAAAGCTGTAGTTACGACGTTTAGGTCGCCAACCAACCATTTTATTTTTCGTAACATGCTATTGGTCATACATTTTGCTAAATAATGCCGATCAAATCGAAGCGGAACTTCCTGTTGGAGTTTATGGGCGGAGCCTAGGAAGTCAGTGGGCGGGGTCAGCGATTGGTCAATTTGCAATAAAATAAGAAAACGGTTAGTTGGCGACATAAACATCGTAACAACATCCTGATTAGAAAGTAGCGTCGACATTTAAGTCGCCAGACAAACTTAAATGCATCACATGAATGTTAATCTCTCACGCGGTCTAAATGGATGATTTGATTGATAGACTCTATTTTGATTGACGGGCGCGGTCCATAAGTAGTTAAAAATAAGGACAGAAAACTGAGAATTAACGCTTTTTCACTAACAATCTTTGAAAAAGTTTGTTTATTCATGTGCTGCCATAGAAATAGAAATAGGTTTCGGCTTTGAATTTAATTCTGAAAGAAAATACCGGAAGTGCCAGTCGCAGACGTTAAAAATCTGGAAGAACGTGGAAAAATTAAGTGAGAGATATGTATTATGTCTGTGATTTAAATCATTGGTTATCTTTTATAAAATGGAAAAATGAATATAAAAAAAGATCAATAGATGGAGGTTGATCCAGAAATGATGTTATGATTGTCAAGTAAGTTTCCATGAGGCTCGACTATTTCCTTTCGCTCATAAATATTCGAGCCGGGATTTTGAAAAGTGCTTAATGGCTATACAAATATTAACGTTAGTTTCAAGTCCTCACCTAACGACGGTTTTTCAGCAAAAAACTTCCAAAAGTAACTCATCTACCCTAGCCTTATGTTACGAAAGAACGAATTTCAAAAGCACCTGCATTTTTGAAAATTTGCAATGAATTAGTTAAACGGTAGAAATAAGGAACATCTTTTTGTATTCATCATTCGGCGTATGGTTCAAAATATATCGTTGATATAGTATTGCGCACAACAAATGATGATGTTATTTCTGACGTCACTTTTGACGTTAAAAGGTATCGTTTATAGAATCCACCCTCATAAACATACACTCACATATATACATATATGATCTACGACACGAAAGCGAAATAAACCTGTTAAATGTTTTTGATATTGCATAAATAAAATGAGTGTCATAGTGTCATAACGAAACAAACCCGCAACACTATTCGTTACCGTAAAGTGACACCATATTCCATTTTACCTTCGAAGTTATTCAATTCGCGGAATATATCCAAAGGCAGAAATTTAGGTAACATTATTGATACATCGCTATCGTTTTTATTCATACCGAATTTATGTAACTTGTCATTTAGTACATATAAAAAGTCGGTTTTTGTATTTCATGAATATTCTTTAATATCTTCTATTTGGTACACGATTGGTACACGATTCTTCGATTGAAAAGAAGGTTTGGCTAGCGATCTATGCTTGCCAGCTAGTACTTCATTTCACCTCCTTCTCAAAATAGAAAGTACTGTCAACACAATCACCTAGTATATCAAACCTACAGTGTAAACTAAGTAGACCTCACTGAATGTGATAATTCATTTTAAGCTTTAGGAAATACTTATTTCGCTTTAACTATTAACTTTTAAAAAATTCTGTAATTATTTTCATACATACTTTTGAAGATAAAAATCAATTATAAATGATTCCCTTTGCTTTAGTCTGTATATCTTGTGATGAAAAATATCATTAGCATTTATTTGAGTGTTTTTTTTTCAGTTTTGCAGAGAATATCTGGAAATAGGAAGCTTGAACATCCCCTTAATTACTTCTCGCCCTGATAAGATAGTTTATACAAACCCCGTATAGCTGAAAATGTCATGGAAAATACTTTATTACAAACTTACTGTAATGAGACTTAAATTAAGATTAATGTGTACACTGTCAAATGCCAATAGAACTATTAAAAGGTTCAATTATTACAGTGTCACGTATCCCAAATATAAGAATATAAGTAGACGTGAAATCTCGAATTAAACGTTATTTACGTATGTTAATGTTTACACGGTAAAACAAAACTTAAATTACGAAAATGTGACCGAATGTTTGTGTCACAAGATAAAGATCAATTTCTGTGTGAAGAAGAGCTTAATTACAATTTCTGTGCCTTGTATTAGATCACCTGAGCACTGTGAGCCGAAGGGGGGTTATTGTGATCACCCAACGTCCGGTTTGTATCGATACTTTTTTGTGGACGCAAGAGACATCAACCAGTATCACCGCCGTTTGAATTATGAAAGACAAATTGTGGCTCTCAATTTTCAAATTTCTAATTGTAAAGTTTTAAGACAATTGAAAGAAGGGAATTAATCTGATTTTGTGATGAAATTGACTGTTATAACTTTAAATCAAATACTGAAAGCTATCAAAGCATGGTTATGTTACATAATCTTCTCTGTCAAAGCCAGTGACAAAGGAGGTAACCCATTACAACATGACAAAATCTAAGACTGGTTAAAAAAAGTTGCAGACGACAATTTCAATTTGCAATTTCAAAATTGTAGAATCTAGAATTGCCTTGTAGGGTAGAAAACACTGGACATTCCAGAAATTGCTTGTTACAAGTAGTTCCTTCATTTTTCCATAGTGTCTTCCAAAACAGTTTTCTTGAGATGCTTAAAAATGGGTGATTGAGAGGGAATGGGTTAAATAGAATGCTTTTGAAGGAGTTCTCTACAATTTGATTAAAGTCAGTTCATGTGGCCATACAAAGCAGTGCGCATGGTGAAGACTCCGATCAAACTCGTTATCGACATTACCCAAAGACTAACCACCTTATTAAGAATGAGTTCCGATGGTTCAAATAAGGAATATATCACGTTGAAATTATAATGAATTTAGTACATGTAACCCGAAGAAAAGATATTAGTCGTGAAAATAACATTAACAGCTATTGGAAAAGCAATGTGTATAGAATGAATTGTTAATCAATTATTGTCGAAGTTTCTTTAATGGTATCTTAATCTTTTTTTATGTAAAAAGTCTCAATAAATAAAGAAATAAAAAAGAATATTTCCTTTCTCACTGGCACGATTCTGATGAATACGTACAACATAGGAATATGGTGGAGGTAATGTCAACGGTGTTTGTTTATGTATATATCGCCACCATTGTATATGTTCCTTTAGATAGTCAACCACATTTTTGGTCCTTTTGGTGCTAGACGGATTCTTACTGCGACTTAAGAAAGTATTGAAAGTGTATGACAACAAAACATTTCTAAGTTTTAAGTATCTAAGCTAAAGCGTTCATTTCGTGTTTCGTCTGACTGAACTGTTATAAGATTAATACTAGGAAACTTACTTCGCGTCAAATTGTATTTATATTTTACCAAGTGTGCATATGGTACATGCAAATGTTGCTTTTGGTGAGTATGTTACATCTAAATATGAAACCGAACAGAAAACATTTTTATCTGTTACTCCTATGGACACTGCCAAAATGTTGGTATGATCAACTTGTTGATATCACATCTTTCGATCACACGATAAGCTTTATCATGTCACTTTACCCCGAATTCGAACGGATACATTTTTACAGAAGGATACCTTCTAAAATCCGGCTTTTGACCAATAATTCTTAAAATATCCAATGATGAATTATCCCGAATTGGAAACATTTAACTCGAATTTAAACTCTTATCGATCGAATATTAAATGGGCGATGTAGATATGACGTAATACATTACACAATCGTTTGTTTCATGAATACGGAATTACAGGACTTTTAGTCATTATCTGATGGATTTAACATGGATGCTATTAGACCACGAAGTGCTTTGGAATCGCGACTAGGGGTCTTAGCTGGAACTCTTCAATCCTGTGATGATATGTAAGGATTGCATTCGTGTTCGTTTTTGGATGCAGGACATCGAATTCGGGTGAAAAACCTCGACTGTTTTGATGAATGATCGACAGGACAATGAATCTGGGCATACCAAGATAAGTTCTCGTTGTTAAGGTTACAGTTTTAGAGTTTCTTTTTATTTGAACCATGTCTTAGTCATACCTTGTGAGTTCTTTAAAAGTTTGACATCACCCACATATTTTGTCCCTGTTACGGATCCACAATGGAGAGAGAAGGGATTCAAGCCACTAGCCATCTTTCCAATCTATATATAAACACACTTCTTTCCCCTCCAATTTCGGTATAAAACCCTTTTCAAGAATAGGAAATAAATCTGAAGAACACAATTTTGTAACGAATCAATGAAGCCTTTATGTTTTAACTAATATAGGGTAGATGTCAACACCAATGAGCATTTGCGTGACATTGATGTTCTCGCTCTTAGTCAGGCGCCGAGTAACGTTTTATTGAATTGCGCAGCTTTGCGTTGCAAGTAATGGTTGTACCGTCGTCTTTAACCTTTTAATCTATGCTCTTTTATGAATCTGGCACTGTATTCTGTCTTGTATTTCTGTATGTTTTTAATGAACCGTAGTTCAGAACTCGTGTGGCCTATTATTTGGAAATGGAAGCTGATAAGCTTCAACTTTCCAAACGGACATCTCGACTTTGTCAGCGTTTAACTAATTCTTTGATGTGTAAGATAGAGTGTTTCAACATGGTATATATAACCACAAACAACTCGTCACAAAATGAAGCGACGTTGTGAATAACGTCGTATATAATTATGACGTACTAAGAGAAACAACTCCCTATAAGAGATATAAAAAATAAAACCTTAATGTACCAACGAACTCAATTAAATTGGTTCCATTCAAAATAACGTTTCACTTCTTTTCCTCCTGAATTTTTTGACGACACCAACATAAGTGTGAATGAGGATTCCTCTGGACAGGATTAAAACATGTCTTGAAAAAGAAAAATGAAATACGACTATGATTGTATAAACTTACGTCAATGGGACCAGAACGACACTAACAAACGGGGAATCTCTTTACGTTTACTGCCCTCTTTGAGCCTATATATCTGTTCAAGTCGTTTGTTGATTGTTCCATAGAATCTGCTCGAGTTTTATTTTTTTGGGGTTTTTTTTTTGGGGGGGGGTCTTAAAAAAGTACATGTACCTCGATACCGATGCGTTCAATTCACTTTTCCCTAACTGCCATATTTGGTACATATTTGGGCACGTTTGATGAATAGTTTTGTTCAACGGTAGACTAGCCGCCGATATAGCGCAGTCAGTAGCGCGTCTGACTCCTAATCTTCAATCATGAGACGTCATGGGTTCGATCCCCGGCGGTGGCACATATCCTTTCCGACATTTGTTTCTCACCAATGGGTGAATAATCGTAAGCCTGAATGGGGTAGCAGCTGGAGGCTAGGAAAGGATGTATTGGTAGTACAGGTGTGAGAAATACCAGGAATCCATTGTTAGGTGCTCCATTCGCCGCTATATGATTGAAATACTGTTAAAGCGGCGTTAAACCCCATTTAATAACAATAATTCAATGGTAGACGAATGGTGTTTTAAACGGCAAACAAAGGAAGATAATTCGCTAAGATGATAAGCGTTACTTACGAGTATTTGAAAATTAAATGAAAATGAAGGCTTTTTTCATTCTCATTTTTGATGTATATTCGGCAAGATCACTTTGAAAGAAGTGTTTTATTGTATTATGTATGCATAAAGAGAATCTCAATTAAGTATCACTGATAGAAATACATAAATGAAACTTGCTACTTTCCTACGTACTATAACATTTGTCATGTTTTAGTATATCATTTGTTACAACAAGATAAGCAAATCCCAAAGTACAATAAACGTTAAAATTTTATCTACAAGAATCGAATAACTTACCATCCTCGTGTGATCACTAAAACTAATTAAAATGAATGCAATAGTGTTCGTCTAAAACAATGCAAGGGTCGTACTCCGTAACTCTATGAATTTTGTTAAGATACGACAATAAAGATCGATTAGGGAGACATCAAAGCTGTAATAAAATAGTGAACTGGAATAAAACCGGACATAATCAAATTTACAGCTACATCTGTTCGGGAAACGAAACATATCTCTTGTGTTCTACACACACTTTCACGCTGAGTTATACGTATAGCCATAAAAGTAACGTCAAAAGGTATGATCATTATGAAAAATATTTCTAGGATTAGGGTTGATTCCTTAAGCCCATTCCAACACTATTACGCTTTTGGACGCCCCTCAAGAAAAACTATTGGGAAAAAAACTGTGTAAAATGTAGAAATTGCTTGAAGCAAGTAATGCATTCACATTATATTAATGTTTTCTACGCAGAAAGTCGAAAACAACTAAAATTTCATAAATTTTTAATTGTTGTCTGCAACAAATTTCAATTTAGTCTAGTCTACAATTCTGCAGTCTGTTTCTGCTTTTTAACTTTTTTCTGGTTTTCAACTGGCATTAACTTAAACAAGATTTATGTTTTATAAACTGCAACCGATCTATAAATATTTTCTTATCTCAAACTAAACAATTCAGAAGTTTAAAAAAAAATGAAATGTATATAGAACGTAGGTTGATACTTATATAAATCCAACTGGAGGTTTAAGCGTTTCTTTATCGACTCCTGTCAGCCAAGATTTCGACCCAATGTCATACGTGTACACGTTTATCAACCTCATAAACGGTATAAACAATTGACCTATCGCTGGTCCCGCCCACTTTCTCCGTTGGCCCCGCACACTGACTCCGACAGGAAATGCCGCTTCAATATTTCATGGCATTATTTTGCATTTCAACGCCTGAAAAATAATAATAAAAATACAAAATAAACAAAAACTGGGTATGTAGTATAATGATATGTGAACATTGGATAAGAAGGCTTAAGCGAAAGAGTAAAAATGAAGTATGTAACTAGGTTCGAACTAGGAGGCTCTCGTGTACATTGAAAGTTTTCTTGTACTGCACCACACGGATATATTTATAAAAATATACGCTTTTATAGTAACCAGGTAGAAAAACGGGGGCAGGGCATTTGTCAGATTTATACAGCAATTTACACCTATCAAAAGCGATATCTGGTAATATTTTCTACACATTTATCAGTTGAATACGTTATCTGTCGGTTGGACAAAAAAAAAGAACAACCCATGATGAATTTGTGATTTCCAAGACGTATCAATTACGTCATTGAGTTTATTCGTTATCGATATTTCCGCGGCCATGGCACAGTTGGTAGCGCGTCGGACTCCTAATCTCGGGGTCAAGGATTCTATTCCCGGTCGCAGCGCATATCCTTTCCGACATTTGTCTCCTTTCAATGGTTGGGTAATCGTAAACCTAAGTGGGATAAGCAGCTTGAGGCTCGGAAAGAATGTTGTGGAAGCACTGGTATGAGAAATATAAAGAGTCCATGATTAGGTGTTCCAACCGCCGTGATTTGACCGAAATACTGTAAAGATGGTGTTAACCCCCAATCATTTAATCGTTATCGAGATAACCCGAAGACTAACAACTTTAAAGTACGTCATGTGAATTATATCATATTGTATTAAATTTATAATTCATTTAATATCATAAACACGAAGAAAGAATATTTGTTGTGAAAGAGACATAATGATAATTTCAAAAGCAGATAATTTTCCAATATCAATTTTTCCTGAAAATCTATTCAAGAGCCGACCTAAGGTTTTTACATAGATTTAGGACGTTAGTTATGACGTTTACACTTTCTCCAGTCATTCAAACAACCCGCTAAGTTTCACGAAATCGTACGCAAAGCTTAGTCATCAGCACAAATGCTTATAAAAGTCAATGCCGAAGATAAGTGAAAATTTCCTGCGATGAACCGGGTGCATTCGTATCGATCTCAAAATGTATACAAACACGAGTTTAAATTTATAAGAAAAACACAAAATACTCTTTCTAGTGAACACAAATCATACCCTCCTTTTGTATATTGATATTTAGAAGACCTTTGTTTGCTTTAGGGACCAAATAAACGAAAGACTGTTTAAAATGTTTTTCCTTCTGGCACTAGATATGGCACTAAGGATCCTAACGATACAAACACATGAGTCCGTGGGATCACAATTCGTTGGTACAAGATTTAAACCCTGCTGAGGTGGTAAAATAGCTGCTTATCGTACCTTCTGTCATTTTTGTAACTTAATCTTTTGACAAACGAATATCTACTTAGGGCCTGTTTGTAAGAGAGCTCTCCACTCTGAGATAATTGCTTAGCTTGATATGTCTACATCTGCCTGAGGGACATTTGTTCTAAATAGGTGAAATTGATTTTGCTATTGAGACTATTTCCTAAATATTTAATCATTCAGGTCGATTCAAAGCGGCTCTTACACAGATTATAAACTAAAAAAGTTTTGAAATAAAGGTTACTGTTCATATCTTTAAAAAGAAAAGTAAAGAAACAAAAGTATTTCGCGTTACAAGACACCAAATAAGTCCACTACGTACAATCCGAATGGAACTGAAATAAACCGGATAAATACTTTATCTGTGGATTGCACCGAAATTACGCTACTTGTGGTTTCAATGACTCATCAATTACGACATTGGCTTTCGCTAACAATTTAGTCATTATCGATATTACCCGAGGACTAACGACCTCATCCGATAAATTCCGATGTTTCAAAGTAATGCATAGGAAACATTTAAGAGATGAAGAGAATATTTTTTGTTTTCATGGAGGTATGAACCGAAAAACCTAATCACACTGTATGAATACGCGAAGCGGATTCATACATTGTGTGATTAGGTTTTTCGGTTCATACCTCCATGAAAACAAAAAATATTATCTTCATTTCTTATAATTTAATAGCATCGAGCGAAAAATGCAACAACTTAACAAATATTGATACCTTTATGTAGTGAACTATTTTGTTCGGAAGCATTCAAAATAGCTGCGTACTCAAAATTTTGTTCATGGAGGTATGAATTAAAATTTTCGACCAATCAGATCGCTCGTTTTTAATAGACAAAACTAAAAATTAAATTTTATCATTTTAAACAAAGTTTATAGTAGGATATCGTTAAGTAAATTTGACACAAAGAAAGAATATTTATCTTGCAAATGACATTTGAAAATCTGATAATTTGCCTATAACAAATTTTTATGAAAATCTGTTCAAGAGCCGATTTAAAATTGAGGCTTCTAATACAAATCATTTGTAGATGATCACTCAAAGAACTCATAAGGGGTGAGTCGTCTGGCAATCATGAACGAGTTTGATTGATTGATTGTATGAATGGGTTTAACGTAGCTCTTAATATCATTTCAGTCATATTATTGCGACTCGAGCACAAAACCATGCCTAATATTTCTCATACAAAAGCTTCTACAACATCCTTTTCGAGCCTCAAGCTACTCATCCAACTTATCAAACCATTAATGGGAGACAAATTTATGAACAAATAAGATACCCCATTGAAAGAAGTAAACCATTTGCAAGTAAAACAAATATACGTGCCTGATTTGGCACGAGTATTGTATATTCGCGAGTTTTATGAACAAACCTCACATCATACAAACAATTATTTTTCTTTCCTTTCCTTTCCTTCCTCTCTTTAATTGATTAGTTTACCAATAACATTACCAATTATGAGGAATATTCTTGGGGTTTGTAAGGATCTCCACCAGTTAGAATACACAGCCAATTTTTACGTTTATTAAAGATTTTCTGAAAGCAAATCCCTCTTTTAATACATTTTGTTTATTTCATTTTTATCGCAGATATATCAATTTCTTTTCTTATCAGACTGAAAATGATTATCAAGTCATCAGTTCACAAGGAACAAACACAACAAAAGGTCCCAGGAGTGTGCGTTGTGACTGCTCCTCCTGTAAGCATGAATGCAAGTAATGTTAATCCGAAATTGAGGAACACAACTTACGTTGATTCATTAGTCTGTATTGGTGACCACCTTGAAATGACACTGGCATCTCAAGTTACCTTGGAAAAATATCACTTATCGATACTTCGAGTGGTAGGGATTATGGCATGACAGAAGGCGAATAACGCACATGCATTGTATGATGCGATTGGTCGTGTTTTCTCATCAATATTGAGCTGTTCATTTGTTTGCAATGGAACAAGGTGTCTAATGTTACACAGCATCAAAGCTAGTGAAGTATTTAGATTTACGTATTAGATTCTTAAGGTAAAGGACACAAAGGCTTATCATCTACTGGTTGAATATTGTCTAATTAGTTACAATACACAAAATCTCAATCCTGGTTTATCAAAGGTTTGATTGGCCACTTGTTATGTATTTTTTATGACATCGGTGATCCATCATTTCAAACAGCTGAATATCTAAAGTAACGCCTACCAAGCCAATTTTGATGACATATTCTTTCTGACAATGAATCATTAGAGTCAGAAATCTTATTTTGTCTGAGGAAGTTTGCGCTAGTACAATAGTTAAAGATGGTGAATTAATGACTGTTACAATAAATAGATCGCATTATCACTGAGAGGCTTTATCTAATTTTGACCTACAAGTTTTAAGACAGTTCAGTTATTAAAATCGAAGTTAGAAAAGTGAATTAGCTTTATTCTTTTCCAATCTGTTTGGTCATTTAAATAATGGTTATTGCAATAAATAAAGAACTGGTTCAAAAACTCACGAAGGGTATATTAGTGAGAGTGATAGTACTACTGTTTCAGATATTCACCCTAGTCAATATTCCGATTTTGATTAAGAGAGTGATAATATTTGACTGGAAAAAAACAACTCTCTCTTGCATATTTTTCAAATCAAAGTGAGAACGATGAAAATCAAGTAATAGTTAATTAAGCTAATGAGCCCTTAAGAGATAGACTGATATTTTTACAAATAGAAAAGATCAGTATCTAGAAAGATGCAATTTATGTGTTGAATAAATTAAGTGCTAATTCCTCGTAATATATTTGAATGCTACTCAGACAACGATTTTTCGTTTGGAAAAATTCAATTCTATGATAGTGTTTACCAAGATTTACAATTTTGGAATTGCACAAATATATGGAAAATTGCTAAACCTCGAATGAGTGAGACGCCATTCATGCTAGAATAGAACATGTTTAAAATAAGCTCAAGATTTAAACAAGAGGACCAATATGGTCCTAAATCGCTTCTATGAGTATGATGGTTCGTGGCTTTATGATATATACAAATAAACAATGCCTTCTGTCTAATTGTTTTGGAGATGATGTTTTAGGATTATCTCTTTTAATCCTAGGTATACTGATGATTCCACCGTATAGCGCTAATTTCCTGATTACGCTAATTCTTTGAAGTATTTTGTTAGAGGGTGAATAGACATCAATGCATACCAACTATCAAAAGTCCGGGCTTAATGGTTAAAGAGAAGAAGGTTTTCAAAAAAATCATTCTTTATTCCTATCTAAAATTAGTGATCCCACAGAAAACGGCTAATTGTCAGAGTACAGTAATTCTTTGAAGTATTTTGCTAGAGGGTCGATAGGTGATGATACATACCAAATATCTAAGGTCTAGGCCTTATAGTTTGGGAGAAGATGACTTTAAAAGATTTCCTTCTTTATTCCTTTGTGAAATCAGGGATCACACAAAAAAGGGATAATATTCAGGGTAATTCTTTGAAGTATTTTGGTTGAGGGTCAATAGGTGATGATATGTACCAAACATCAAAGCTCTAGGCGTTTTGGTTTGGGAGAAGAAGTTTTTCAAAGATTTCCTTCTTTATTCCTTTGAAAAATCAGGGGTCGCACAGAACAGGGCTAATTTTAAGAATACCGTAATTCTTTGAAGTATTTTGTTAGAGGGTCAAAAGCCGATAATACTTACAATATATCTAAGCTCTAGGCCTTAAGGTTTGTGAGAAGATGATTTTCAGAGTTTCCTTCTTTAATACTTTGTAAAATCAGGGTTCGCAAAGAAAAGGGCTAATTTTCAGAGTACGGTAATTCTTTGAAGTATGTTTGGTAGAAGGTCAATAGGTGATGATACATACCAAATATCTAAGCTCTATGCCTTATAATTTGGGAGAAGAAGATTTTCAAAGATTTCCTTCTTTATTCCTTTGTAAAATGAGGGATCACACAGAAAAGGGCTAGTTTTCGGAATACAGTAATTCTATGAAGTAATTTCGTAGAGGGTCAATAGGTTATGATACATACCAGATATCAAAGCTCTAGTCCTAATGGTTTTGGAGAAGGAGATTTTCAAGGATTTCCTTCTTTATTCCTTTGTTAAATCAGGGATCGCACAGAAAAGGACTAATTTTAAGAATACCGTACTTCTTTGAAGTATTTTGGTAGAGGGTCAATGGCTGATGATATGTACCAAATATCAAAACTCTAGGCCTTATGGTTTGGAGGAGAAGATTTATAAAGATTTGTTTTCTAAAATCAAGAATCGCACAGAAAGGGGTTAATTTTGAGAGTACTATAATTCATTGAAGTTTTTTTTGGTAGAGGGCCAATAGGTGATGATATGTACCAAATATAAAAGCTCTATGCCTTATAGTTTGGGAGGAGAAGATTTTTTAAATAATTGTTTACGGACGGACAGACGGACAGACGGACGCCGGGCAATAACTGATCACAATAGCTCACCTTGAGCACGTTGTGCTCAGATGAGCTAAAAAGAAGAAAAAAAGCAAAGTAGTTCTCGTAACGAGACGAATGAAACTGGAATTCATCGGATAAATACTTTATCTGTAGATTGCACCAAAATTACCTTTATTTTTGGTTTTCATAAGGAATCAATTACGTCAATGGGTCCGCTAGGAATTCATTCGTGATCGACACTACCCGAAGACTGAAGAATTTATCCAATAAACCCCGCTGTTTCAAAGTAGGACACAGGGAATATATCACACTGTCTTAAATTTATAGTGAATTAAGCAGATTTATCACGAAAAAGTGAATTTATCGTGAAAATGACATTAATTATTAATGGAAAAGCAGATAAAGTTCCTATATCAAATTTCTTGATAGTCTGTACAAGAGCCGCTTTAAATTTAAACAAAATCAATAGCCTTGGTGGTATCCTTCAAAGACAAATTGAAAATCTAATAATGCAAAGGTTAATATAGAGAAGATAAAGATTTCTTTTGGTATATGCGGGCTACAGATGATCAAATCTATTTTGAAACAACGGCTAGATAAGCGCTCGGTTAAGCAAATAAAAGATTAGCGGTTTTATTAAGAAAGTTAACTTTTATTTCCGTTTACGCTATAATACCGTTGTTAATGTCAATTATTCAATGTCATTGGAAATATTTAATTACCCAGGCTTCAAGAACTAAAATGTTGTCGACCCAAATAATTTTAATAGATTCTTGCAAGATCTGCAATTATAAACTTGGCTGGTTTTCATTTTCTGATGGGTATCATTTCAGAAAGTTCTGTGTGCAATATCTTTAGAATACACAGGGAATATTACAAAAGTGTCTTCTTCTATTTGTTGTTATCGTGTTCGAGAATCGTGTGTAGGTATTTTTTGTTGGATGAGACCGTAGGTTGAATCCAATAAAAAAATACCTACACACGATTCGAGAACTAGATAACATCAAATAGAAAACACAATGTTGTAATATTCCTTTTTTTATTTACCTTTTAGGCCATGACATTGAAAAAATTCTCTTAGATTATTAAGAAATAACCAACTTTCCGAAACCCGAACGTCAATACACAAAAAAGTAGTCCGTGTTTAGCGGTACTCGACGAATACTGTTTTTTGGTACACGCCGAATACGGATTTTTTTCTGACTTGTTGTATTAGATAGCAAGATTTGAACCCATATCTTTGATAGGTATATAATAAATGTGTGTACTGCCCCATCTTACATGCATGATACTTTCATACTATCCACTAAACACACAAATATCGAATCACTATCTCAGAATTTTATAGGTGTTATTTGTTTTCTTTATATTTTAATAGTAATTTAAAAGTGATTTTATTGTGATAACTTGATTACCCTGTCATAACATAGGATTACTAGTTACCTATCTTTATTAGGTTTACATTTCTTTGTGGTTTTATTTTTCAAATATTTCTTTACTGAACTGAAAAATTCCTCTTTAGCTCCACGTATCGTATAAATTGAAGAATATTCGGTAATGTGTATCTCAAAATATTTTAATATGAGTCGACATTATTATCACTTAATTTCCATTTTTAATATTTATGATTTTGTGATATATACATGTATTTCAAACAAAATAACCATCTTAATAATTTAAGATTAATAACAACGATCTATATTTCACTGCTTTTAATTGAACAAATTTTGGCACCCGCAAAAGGAAAAGATGGCTGGCACATAGTACTTTCAACAAAATATGTAGAGTGATCAATTATATAACTTTGTATTGTAATAATTACTTTAAAATGATATCCCGGAAACTTTTCTTTGTGTAGAATTTTCTGGTGTCAATTTTCATCGAAAAAGGCAGTTACGACTGCATGTGTTTTGGTTGTCCAATTTAGTGATTCATTATCTTTATTCAAAACCTCCTGTTTCCAGCAAAATTTAGATAGCAAGCTCGAGCAATGCGACATCATTGGAAGGCAACCTGCAAAGTAACTCTATGATGAAATTTACTATCATTCATAGTTCTTAAAAGTAATTAGTAATTCTTCACCCCTTTTCCGTAGTCATATGCAACCGACATTCTATAATATAAACTTGAATGATTGTTTGAATTGGGTTTTACGCCGCTTTCAACAATCTTTCAGTTATATCGCGGCGGCTGGAGCACCTAACAATGGATTCCTGGTATTTCTCACACCAGTAACGCCATCACATCCTCTCCTAGCCTCCAGCTGCTATCCCACATAGGTCTACGATTATCGTAGACAAATAGTCGGAAAGGATGAGTGCCGCCATCGGGGATCGAACCCAGGACCTCTAGATTGACAGTCCGACGCGCTACCAACTGCACTATGACGGCGGCTATAAACTTGAATGAAGGATATTGATTGTTTTGTTCATATAATAGGTTAGAATTGATAAATAAATCAGACAGTTTGTCATATATGATATGTATATTTGAGAAGGACAAGGGAAAAATCCATTGCTCCTCCTTTCAGCTCCTCCTTTCAGCTCCTCCTGCCAGCTCCTCATGTTAGCTTCTCCTGCCAGCTCCTCCTGCCAGCCCCTCCAGCCGACATGAAAGGGAAATTAAAATACTCCAACAGGACAGTTTACAAATCATTTGCTTGTAATATTTTGCTGGGGGAAAACTCAAAGGGCAAACTGGTAGTGGGCGTCCAAAAATTGCGTAATCATGGTCTAAGTATATACCTATTAGATTTGTACTAATAAGAAAAGTATTTAAAAAAATTTAGCACTGCATCGATGGTATGGATTAATAATTTGATTGGTCAGTGGAATTTGTGCTTATCAACTGTTATATATCATGTAACACATTCTATCTTACGTCCGGGTATTTTCATAAAGTGTTCCATTTTACATAACCTGTGTTATGCTTGAATTATTATTCTTCTTCTTTAACCAAGTAATCTTCATTTTCAAAAACAAACAAACAAACAAACAAAAATAAAAAAGACAAACAAACAAACAAAAAATAAAAAAAATAAAAAAACGGTAAATTTATTGGTTACCACTCAGTAGCGGGACATAGCAAAATTATGGTATCAGAGAAAAATATGCTTCTTCAGATCACTGTATGTTTTAGAGATAATCCAGAAAACCTAAGGGCTATCATAAGAGAAAGCAAAATTATTCGACAAAAACTGATGGTGTTGCAAATGTTGTTTAACATTTGCTGGGCAACCATTACATGTCGTTTGTAAACAACATAGGGCCAGATGGTTAAAGAAATCATGGCACAACTAAGTCAACCCGCACTCAAACCAAGACAGTTTTATCTAGGACACAAATGCTAGATTGAAGCATGGCAATATGTTATATTTATGATTGATCCCTTTTTAATCATTATTGTAGTCATTTTTATTTTAAAGCAGTTTTGGTCATTGTTTCAAACCCGATGTTTGCGCTATCTCTCGAAGATTGTTGAAATCTTCACAAAACTCTGTCGACTAATGTTCGACACGTGTGAAATTTATTTCTAAAAGAATTACGATATCGTTAACGCTAATTTCTCTACACTTGTATTTAAAACTTGTTTCAAAGACTTGCATCTCATATACTTAAGGTGAAAATAAATCAAAACCGTATCGTTTATTGTTCAAAGCAAAACAAACTAGTTATTTCACAAGGGTCTAAATTCTGTATATTAAAAAAGATAAATTTCGGTTATCGTTAAGAGCAACAAAAAACTAGTTCTTTTACGTGGTTCTTAATATAGTGAATAATAAATAACCAGTTTTAGTTTCCTGAACTGAAGCCGTAACAAATCAATGATTGAAATCGATTAAGGCGTCCCGAAATGGCAATAAATAGTTCCTTAAGATGGACATCATTAAATATGTATTGAAAAAAAGAAAGCGGAAAAATTAACCATAAGTCAGTTCGAGCCTTTATCGATAGGGAATATTTAAAATAAAATGATCTTACGCAATATGATATTTGAAATTGATAGTGGTGTACAGTAAATAGCAGTGTATTGTTCTACTTAGATGATACAGACTCTAAAATGAGAAATATTTATAAAAAATGTTTTGTAAATACAAACAGACACATCTTTTATTTTAATTATTATTAATTTATATTTTACTGTTGACATTTTTACCTACTTATGGAGTTACTAGAAATAAATTGGATAAAATATTCGTCCATAACGCAAATCGATTACTTTTTATGTGGTGGCTCGTAAAACAAGAACAGTGTCGACTTTCTTCTTTAACCTACCAATTATATAGAAAAACATCTAGGAACATTTCATAAGTTACCTCCTAACTTGATGTAATTCAAAAACAGATACAGTCACTGAGAGCTTTCCAATAAGTATGCCGTATCCTTTGAAATTCACTACATGTAAACAAGAGAATTTGTTGAATATTTAGTTACATGGTGTATTAACAAACATCTAATCTTTAATAATAGAGAGTCTCGTGACTTTCAAAGTGTTTTTTTAACTGATTATAAAAGGACGAGAAAATACTTTAGGAAACTGATATAAACTTAAGATTTCGGAACAATATCTTTTATTATACCGCAGTTAGATAATTTATATACTGCTTTTTTATCACCAACATGTTTTTAATCGTCATAAACACTAATCAGATTTGCATCAGTCGGGTTCCAACAGAAAGAAAAATAATAAAGATGACCAGACCATTAAATTAATCAGTGCCTTGTGTAGTTGGATATTTTGCATTACAGAGTCAGAAATTAAAATAAGAACCTGTAAATCTACCTTATTTTTTGATATATCTGTATGATTTATTGATTGATTGAATGGCGTTTAACGCCACCTTTAACAGTTTTTCAGTTATATCGTGGCGGCTGGAGCACCTAACAATGGATTCCTAGTATTTCTCACACCAGTACTACCACTACATCCTCTCCTAGCCTCCAGCAGCTATCCCACTTAGGTTTACGGTTATCCACCCGTTGGTGAGAGACAAACGTCAGAAAGAATATGTGCCGGGGATCGAACCCATGACATCCTGTGATTGAAGAAGGAGTCAGACGCGCTACCGCCTGCGCTATGACGGCGGCTCCTATCTGATTTATATGTCCTGTACTTTTTCTATCAAATGTTTTTTTTAACTTATTCCCAAAGAAGTACCTTTTTGCTCATCGGCATGCATTTCAAACAATAAAGTATAAAGTGCATCTCAATTTGTGCTTTGATTAACTCTGTTAATAAGACGATTTAGTAAAACCATTTATCTCTTTATCTCCCATCTACGACATAAACTATGTTATGTAAATATATTGATGCTAAGATTATCTGAGTAAAATATTCATGGTATTAATAACCAAAATAGAAAATAATAAAAACAATAATTCACTGCGTGAACTTTTACAGTGTAGTTTTGAAAACTGTTCATTCATGCTTAAGACTAGTGATTTATCCAACGTTGTTTTGCTAAGATTTCGTTAAGTCTTTTAATGTTATACACGTGTTTCCCGTTAATATAAATATAAGTTCGTTTGCTTCTTAAGATTTTTCTTTGCTAGTTTTTCAAACTAAGAAACCAATCTAATCAGAACATCGTTATGTTTCTTAATATTTAATCCGACCACCCTTTGCTCCTACCGAGTATATACCCTTATTACTGTTTGAGACTATCGATTGCAACGTCGCGTTTACCGCATTAGAAAAACAATGAAATTCGCAATCAGAACTCATGTGTTACTAAGACCGAACATACCGTTACTAGGGTGATTCTAACAATATCGTCGGAAATCAAATGCTTAAGCCATGTCCACCTTAAGAGAGACTATCAATGACATCTTTTGGAACATCGAGAATTTTCCAAATCTCACATGCCATGAACGTTACGTAACTCGGTAATGTCGGCTCCATAATTATATTTGAAATAATATAAGAATAATAAGAAGATGGCCTATACCCTATTCAGGTTGAACTATCAAATAACAATGGTTTCCAAACCGTAATTAAAAAAGCGAACTTAGTATCAAATGCATGCAAAATAAGAATTAAAATTCAAAAAAATAAATGTGCAATGAAATCTACACCAGCAAGTTTTGAAGATAGTAGTATAATCAGCGATGGTCAGCCTCGGTGTCATCAGCGTCGACTTTACACCTTTACGAGACGTGTTTGGTTAAATGTCTCTGGGGCCCATTGGCCAGGGTGTAATGGATATTATGTTATGAGAACTGCTATCAGCAGGGAAGGACGATGACACTCTAGTGTAAGAATAATTACGAGGAAATGATACTGTAAGTAGGACCTAATCCCCCGACAGAGTTTGAGATGTGACACGAGAATGGTGACATGAGGAATTTCTATCTATCGATACTGACCAATCGATGCACCGCCTACTAACTCAATTTTCCACGCCAATCTATTCCGACAGGAAGTCTCGCCTCGATTTTAAACGACGTCATTTTGCAAAATGTATGGCAAGTGGCATGTAACAAAAAGGTAGATTGGTTGGTTGGCGACCTAAACGTCGTAATTACAACTTGAGTAACATGTTGTTACGACGTTTTAAGTCGCCAAACCAGCAATTAAGGTTAACAAAAATGGCAGCAAATTTCGGAGTTCAATTCTCATTTCTGGTCTAAATGAATGATTTCATTGGTCGACTGTTTATTTGATTGACAGCCGCGATTGGTTATTTGTGTAATCACTTAACAGATATTAACTAGATCAGGCACTTGCGTAGAATCATATTATTCCATTCCAACTCAGTGACAAGGAAAAATGCTTAGGAAAACATTGTGGAAAATGAAGAAATTGCTTGTAACAAGCTATTTCCTTATTTTCCACAATGTTTTCTACCCAGAAAGTTGCAAAAATCCAAAATTTCATAAACTTATAATTGTCGTCTGTAACTTCTTACAATTTTTGGCCAGTCTAAAATTTATCCGTCTGGTAATGGGTTGATACCGGTTTGAACAGAAATGAGTATCAGAATAATCCGAGGCATGTGCTACCATTGGTCAGATCTTTAATGGAGTTATGATACGTTGATATATCTGTGGTACACCAATTCATGAAGTGTTTTAAGTGTAAAGATTACCTAAATAATTCTCATTCCATGTATGTAACATCATTTCATTTAAGAGATGAAGAGAATATTTTTGTTTTCATGGAGGTATGAACCGAAAAACCTAATCACATTGTATGAATCAGCGAAGCGGATTCATACATTGTGTGATTAGGTTTTTCGGTTCATACCTCCATGAAAACAAATAACATTCTCTTCAATTCTTATAATTCAATAGCATCGAGCGAAAAAAACAAAAGCTGTAGAAATTCTGATACCTTTTTGTATGGAACTATTTTATGCGGAAGCATACAAAAAGGCTGCGTGCTCAAAATTTTGTTCATAGAGGTATGAGTTTAATTTTTCGACCAATCAGAATGCTCGTTTTTGATAGACGAAACTAACAATTAAATTATTGTCATTTAAAAACTACTAAATGGATATTGCATTGAAATTAGGTGAGCCCAGCTTGTTGGTAGCGCAACAGACTCACAATCTTCAATCATTCGGTGTCATGGGTTCGATCCACGGCGAGGCACTTATCCTTTCCGATATTTGTCTTTCTGCATTGGGTGGATAATCGAAAACCTTAGTAGGATAGCAGCTGGCGGCTATGGCTGAAATTTGTTAAAAGCGGCGTTAATCCCCATTCAATCAAATAAATTAAATTAGGTGAAACAGCAAAGAAGAGGAACCTCAGAGGGAAGGGTTTGAATGACAATTAACAGTGTGTCCTTAGAGATAACTGGGTTTGGCATTACATGATCGGACTAATAGCCAGGGAGCTTTATGGTATTGCAGAACGTGTCGGCAATAAAGATTATTTTGCCAGCAATACACAAATCCTAAAACCTCCTCATTCGCCAGGGACAGGATGTGATTGATTATTTCTGACGTTTGTCTGATGAAATTGTATCAAAGCAAGTCTGTCCTGTAAAAAGGACCTCTCACTGCCAAGGTTTGTTGGCTTCGCCTTCTTGACGAGTGGTTACAGCTATTTCTGGAGAATAAGGCGCTAGAAACGTATAGACAACACCACTGAATTAAGTAATTTATGGAAATAAATCGCACTATAAAGGCATCTCTGGTAACGAAAGCAAAAACTAGTGTTTATGGGCTTTAAAAGGGCTGTTATAATTGACCAATCGCAATTGTCAATCAAGGAATCAATCAACCAATCATTCATTCAACCCGGAATTCAGATTTGAACTTCCACCATTGGCCTGCTATTTCGAGAAATAATCCTGTTTTTTTTAGGTCTCCAACCAACCATTCACAATTTTTAATGCATGCAAGTTGCCATAAATTTTGCAAAATAACACCTTTAAAAATCGAAGCGGGACTTCCTATTGGAGTAAGTGGCCGTGGCCAACGGGGTAAGTGGACGGAGAAAGCTATTTATTTGTTACATATGCATTTAATATTTTTAAAAAAATCCTCTGGTCTTTTATTAAACCTACAGAAACGTATTTCTTTTTTCAATTGTTGTATATACGAAATATAAAGGCTCTAAAAAGCAATAGTTTCCCCTCGAAACACACTACAAAATAAATAAATAAATCATATTTGAGACCAAAAAGCTTAAATTAGATTATAGGATCAAAATAATATTAACCTACGATTCATGAGGGAAGATTCGATATTACAAATTGTGACCCACTATAATTTAAGGTTTGCTTACATGAAATTATGACTTCAGAGATGACGTTTTAACTTTCGCCAGTCATTAAACAACTGGATTAACGAAATCGTCCGTAAATATTAGCCATTAGCACCTGTGCATTTAGCAGTCAATGCCGAAAAATAGCGAGCATTGCCAGTGAGGACTCATGTGCATTGGACTCGATCTCAAAAAGGGAATAAATGCCCGAATTGAAATCGATAAGAAAACATAAATTACTCTTTCTAGCGAACTTCACTCACACTCTCCTTATATTGATATCTAGAAAGGTCTTGTATGCCATAGAGACCAAATAAACCATAGATTTAAACTGTTTTTCTTTCCTCGGAGGGAAGATATTGCTGTAACTCAATGACCAGTGTGTTTTTTCTTTATTTTGCATAGAATTAACATCGAAACATAATCTTGATGCTTTATATTGACCCCCATTTTATATTATCTTAAAGGTCCCGATAGCAAAGATTGTGTGTGTGTGAAAAAAGAACGCCATATCACTTACAAGTTATTTCAACAAACGTTTCGGTCTGACATCTAAATCATTCCGAACAATCAGTCCAAGATCACCTAATATGGCTTGAAATTTCATTGTTGTTTAATGTCCTACGAAAATATTAACTTAATTAATTCTTCTTTTTATAGAAAATGCAATATCGTGTAGAATAATTCTCCTTCAGTCAAATTTTGCAAAAAACCCTTTTTAGAATGTCACTATTCCGACACGAGAACGTGTAATGTGGGCCGAATTAATTCCCCGACTGAGGATATTAGGAATTCAGACACAAGGGTGATTTATGAATACAATTAAACGTTTTATTTTTTCAGAACAACTATTGACTATCAATAGAGAACTAGACAATATTTAAAAGTGCTTTTAACCCCTGTCATACTGAACCCGGAATATTCTTGTTTTGGCAGGAGGTATAGACAAAGATCAGCCTGCACAAAAGTGAAGTTTGATCTTGGTCTACATATCCTGCTTGTCCCCTTTAAGCAAGAGTTGTTTAAGTAATCATTTTTCAAATAGAAATATTGACCAATATTAAGACCTTCCAGTGCTGTCAGTCCTTTGGTTTTAAAGCAATTCTATATAGGATTTAATTCAGCATGACAAGGGTTAAGACGTAGTAGACGCACATAAGCACACACAGACACAATTTTTTATGCTTCGAAAAAAAAATTCTCGGGTTGGGTAAGCTGTTTCTAGCAAGGACTTGTATGAAACTTTATTATGGGTCAGAATATATAGTTTATATGTGGACAAACTCGAAAAAACATAACGTCTTTCTATATTACTGTGATCAATGGGTGTCAAAAGATACAGCCTAAAACTGAGAATATTGAATAGAAATACATGTTCTGTTCGATTATTTTTGCCTTTTGAATCGATTAATTCCTAAATATCATGTATTATTGGCAAAAAAAAAAGATTAATATAAAATTCAGATTAATTACCTGTATCAAATGCGTCTAAAGCAAGAGAGCAAAGATTATTTAATTTATCAGAATTTTCATTACGATATATTTAAATTTACATTCTGTTTAATATTATACCCCATTTCAATGACCATCAATACTGCTTAAATTAGCCCGAGTTGAGAAACCAAATAATCGTTTTTGCAACCAAAATAATTCTAATACTTCGATAGAGGACGGGGTCGACATTTCAGATTCCTGGAATTGAATTCGATGAATCATTCCAATACAAATAGCGTCTTGTCAAGTTTTGGAGTTCAGCCAAAAATCTCGGTGTAGAAGACATGTTGTGTAATGGAATTTTTGGCCCAAGAATCGTTTTGTTATCCCTGTATTAATATCTTTAACCGCTCCACCATTCCTCAATCTATAGTGGAGGTTTGATTGTCGTCAAGACAAATTGATGATTTTGGAGTTCCTACGGTTATTCAAGTTAAAGGTTATTATTATTTAGCTCTACTGGCAAACGGCCAGTTGGACTATTTCCAAGATATGATGACCATCGTTTGTCCGTCCTTACAATCTTCTCTTTAGAAACTACTTGGTGGATTTAAGTCTGAACAGACTAATCACAAAACATTCGGATGTCTTCTCTCGACTGCCTTAAAGTAATTCTATCTGATGATAAATAAGGTTTTCAGCTTATCAGCACTAATTGGTAAATGTTCCCTCAAACTATTCATTTGATATGTCTTGCTTTCTGAAGGAATGTTCAAAAAGTGTAAAACTTTCTGATTACTGAAGCCGCCGTCATAGCCCAATCGGTAGCGCATCAGACTGCAAATCTTCATTAATGGGATGTCATGGGTTCGATCCTCGGCGGCGGCACATATCCTTTCCAACATTTGTCTCTCACAAATGGGTGGTTAATCGTCAACTTAAGAGGGTAAGCAGCTGGAGGCTAGGAGAGGATGTAGTGGCAGTACTGGTGTGAGACATACCAGGAGTACATTGTTAGGTGTTCCAGCCTCTGCGATATGTCTTGAATACTGTTGAAAGTAGCGTTAAACCCCATTTAATCAATCAATCTGATAATTGAAGAAAAATTGAATTCGCTTATTCGTGGCTTAAAAATCGGTAAGTTTCAACACTAAATGAAACAAGAGGGCCACTGGCCACAAAAAAAGCCTCACCTGAATCAGTGGCAACAAAAGTCAAACAGCACAAGTGACCAATTCCTAAAGCTATCAAAACTCTGTGTTGCATACATCATGGAGTAAAAGCATCAAATCTAAGTTTAAAGATATTAAAGGCATGCATAAAGCCTCTACTTTTGACCCCAAGTGACGCAATTTCAAACTTGACTGAGGTATTATATAAACAAACTTTTAGACCAAATATCAAGTTATTTGGGCAAAATTGTGCCCTACAGAGAGCACTCAAGGTATTTCAAAGATTTTATCAAATTGTCCACATTTTTACCTCCTGTGACTAAACAGACCAAGATATTATGAAGACAAACATTCAGACCAAATGTCAAGACATTTCAGACAAAACGTGACCTCTGGAGAGTACACTGAGTTTTTCTTGGCTTTGGCCACCCACGTGACCCAATATTGACCTTGACAGAGATATTATAAAGACAGCCGTTCTGACATATATCAAGGCATTTGACGTAAAAATATGCACTCTAGCATAAAGACAGATATTCTAATCAAATATCGAGGCATTTGAAGCTATCGTGTTACTTCTAGTCTACAGTCAATGTTTTTCTAATATTTAACAAAGTTATCTAGTTTTCGACCCCACGTAACCCAATAATAAAGTTGACCGAGATATTCAATATTAAAGAGAAAAAACGAATATCGAGGTATTCGAGGCAAACACGTGACTCCTGGATTGCACATCATGTTTTACTAAGATTTGACCTAGTGGCCTAGCCTTTAACCCCATGTGACCCAATATTAAACCCTTTCGAGGTTTGACGGAGACAAATATTCTGACAAAGTTTCAGGATATTTGAGCAAAAAATTGTGGCTTCTATAGTTTATACAAGAAGTAGACACGCGATTGAAGAATGACGCCGGACACAGCTATATTACAAAAGCTCGCCTCCATTATCTGATGAACTAAAACGGAGGAAAGATGAAAGATCTCGGACAGCACTCATTGTATTTTTACTATTTTTCAATGAATACTTCTTTAATAGTCCTGTCCAGATTTCCTTCGATTGGATTGAAAATGCAGTATCTATGAGGGGCTTACCATGATTTAATGAAGAATAAGGTCTTGGGAACTTCTAAAAGTCATTCATTGGGATTGTTTGATTTATCATGAATATTCCTTGGTGGCTCTTTTTCTCTCCCCTCTTCTTGAAGATGTCGTTCATGAAATGTTTTAATTTTCAAATACCAAGGTAAGTTTTCTTCTATTCAAATTATTCATATATAGAATATTATTATATACCTATAAAAAGTAAAATATACACATTCTAATCAGGCAAAATCAGATACGTCAGAAAAAGTCCGTATCTGATTATATCAAATATGGTTCCATAGTCTAAGACAACATCATTTTCGTTCTGTAGATTACGTCATAATGGATGTTAACGTAATCAGAGACCGAAGGTCGAATCCAATTAAAAAAAAACAAAAACAAAACAAAAAAAAAAAAAAAAAAAAAAAAAACAAACGCGTTTTGAGAACACGATAATAACACATAAAGAAAACACAATGTTGTAATGTCACTTTCATTATATACCTTTTAGGACATGAAATTAAGAAAATTCTCTGAAATGATTAAGAAATAACCAACTTTCCGAAAAAACCCGAACGTCAATACACAAAAAAGTAGTCCGTGTTTAACGGTAATCGACGAATACGTTTTTTGGGTTCACGCCGAATACGGATCTTTTTCTGTGGAGTTGTATTAGATAACAAGATTTTAATTTATAGGTATATAATAAAGTTTTTATTACTTTCTCGAATTTATCAATCAAAACTTTTGGTACATACTGAGTAACGATAACGATGCAACATCTTGAATTTGCATCTCGATGCCAAGGAAAATTTTGATATTTCACGAGACCGAAGGGAGAGTATAATATCAAATTTTCTTCCGTAGCTCAATTCAAATACAAGATGTTTTAATAATATTAACTTTAAATAAGGGGTTCGTTTTAGGCTAGAGGGTGTTGTCAAATTGTTAACCGTAAATCAGTATGAGCTAATGCGAAATCACTTGATAACAAATGTATATTTTCAAGCAGTTAACTTGAAAAAAAATGTCTTTAGTGTGAACGAATATGTTTATAAACAGGAACGAATATGTATATAATCAGTATACCTATTGACCCTTTACATGAACTACCACGATCGTTTTCATAACGTAATGAGTTTTGATATGAGGTTACATTTTGGAGATATCTTTGACCTTTGTAACTTTAAAACCGAATAACAGGCTATAGCATAGGGCAGAAACAAACCTGTAGTTGTAGTTACAGTATTTTGATCACTTTGTAGTGACACTAGGATTGTTGTTTTGGCAGAATTTGATTCTCAAACCTACCCACTATGACTAGTTTTGACCAAATGGACAATGTAGTTTTTCCAGCTGTAGTTACGACGTTTAGGTCGCCAACAAATCATTTTTGTAACATTTAACCGACCTCCTTTTTTAAATTAACGCCGTCTACTATCTAGGTCAATCTTTCTGTTGGAGATCAGTGGGCGTGGCAAGAAATCTCTCAACTGTTAAGTTAAATGACACTGATTTCCGTCGTCTTATGACACACACAAGTCTGAATAGCTCAGACCTCGAAAATAGAAGAATATAAAGACTAGCTTTCAATATGAAAAGAACGATTTCATTTATGATTTTTCGCTATACTTGAGTTGCATTATTTATCCCTCCTGATGACGACATACGATATGATAAGGGTTATTGATAGAGTTTGATGGCTTTTCCCCCATTGATAACGAATGAAAATATTGGATCAAATTAATTTCGGTTTTCTTTAATAAGCCATTTTGACAATTTAGGCGGTTGAGTCTCACTTAATTATTTTAACCAGTGATAAAATTCTATATTTGTTCCTTTAACCCGTTCCCTCACAATCCCTCCTTTTTACGCCCTTCGAGAAAAAAGCTTTGGAAACCATTGTAGAAAATGAAGAAATTGCTAGTAACAAGCATTTTCTTCTTTATCTACAATGTTTTCTATGCCAAAAGACGAAAACCTTCCAAATTCCACCAATTAAAATTGTTATTTACATTTTCTTTCAATTTGGACCAGTCTAACACTGTGTTGTGTGGGAATGAGTTAAAGCATCACTGATTTACTCGGCAATATTAGACAATGTCTGCTTAAACGCATACTGTCAAAAGTGTTGTTAAACCCCATTCGATCAGTCATTAAACACATACACACACGCTAACATGATGTTCCTGGTAAACTAAAAGTAAAGTTAGAACGATACTTTTGAAAACAATTCACTTTTAGTTTTTTTAGAAATTAGAATTGCAAAGAGTGAAATAATATGCTTTAAATTGAGTGAAATGTTATGTTTGAGTTGCTGGTATATCGGTAATTTGTACAAGCAGTTGATTAATGCTTACATAATATTCTTGTACCAATTGTGTAGTGGTATGATTGCATAATTCGCTATCTTTTTAACTCTGACCTCTCAACAATAACAAAAGGAATGGGTATTGCATTTGCTGTATTGATTATCGGCAAGAATTTGCCAAGACATTTAATAGGTAAATTTACAACTGTATTCTGTATATCAAAGTCAATAATGTATTAATTTCTGGAATCTCAAAGCGATACATGCATATTAACCTTCAAATTAGTAATCGAAAGTTGAACAAATAGCAAAAAAGAAATTGAATTTTGGCCATCTAGATGGAGACAGAAGTACAGTGTCAAATGGGACCAAAATTCTATTTCAAGACAGACACACTAAACAGTGAACTATGCCATTGTCCAGAAAGTAGTTTTTCACAATGGTCTTCAATAAAATTTGATGATGAATTCCGGGTTTGTAATCAATGTGCGTAAAACCCGTTACTTGAAGATCTGCTATGCGTCATAGCTTAGGCTACACTCAGCGAAATGGACTGGTCTGGAATTACCTACTCAGTGTATATTACTATCTTGTAACGCCGTTTGACATAACTCTCTCTGTACCGTAAATGAAAAATTA
The DNA here is from genome assembly GCA_946902895.1 of Fragum fragum. NCBI lineage: Eukaryota > Metazoa > Mollusca > Bivalvia > Cardiida > Cardiidae > Fragum > Fragum fragum. The sequence continues at coordinate 76,898,023 of OX336367.1, read as the reverse complement.
GTAACGTAATTTGCCAATTTTTATATGAGAGACATGCATACCGTCGTAGGGCGTGCAAAATATCGTAACTACAGCCTTATTCATACTGTAGTTACGACCTTTTGCACGCATAACGACAATATGCTCCTTTTGTAAACATTATCTAGTTATTTTGTTTTTATCTTATACCCTGCATATGTCGTCAAAACGAAAGAAAACTAATATTGATATTGATAAAAACCTATTGGCAGTACCAATATATTTTGGCATGATTCTCTGACTGATCATATTTTTTACTACCATCAGAAAATTTGCAAGGACCAAAATTCTAATTATCTTTTACCCAAACCATTTGGATGATTAGTTGGTGGCGCGTAGACTGTGTGTTTGTAATCCTTCTGTTAATATCACTTCAGTTTCATCTAGCAAGCGCAGAAAGCAGAAGAACACACACGAAATTCAATTACTAGCTCCAGTCGGCCCATGTTTCCCGCTCTCTCTATTGTGAACGATTTGCCAAGAAACATTTCATTTGGCGTTACCATGGATACGTGTGCGTGTTTTCTCTAAGATATAACCAAAAATTGACGGTTGGTCGAAGCGGGAAATAAATCGCTCAATATGTCCTTTAGAGAGAATGGAGGAGACTGGCGCGGCATATTATAGGTTACCGTCCCAACACTTGTTTTGTATAACTCTTTCGTAATCTATGAGGCACTGTGCAAAGTAGAATAAATTATAACTGTAAACAAAATATAATACAAGAGATAATTGATATGATGATAGTCTATGACAACTGACAATTGGCTGGCCGCGCCCACTAACTCTACTGACAGGAAATTCCGCTTCGATTTCACGGCGTTATTTTACAAAGACGTCGGAGTTGAAAGGTCAGGTCCGGGCTGAATAAACGATTTGATTTGTCGGTTGATTCCTTGATTGACAGCCGCTTTTATTTTATTGTAGGTACTGAAGCTCAAAAGACGATCAGTTCAGACCACTCTTTGTTATTTTCATTTTTAATATTTTATTTTATAGTTTCGCCCGTTTTTTTAATGTATTAATTCGAACTATAGCGAAGGACTGCGAAATCGTTTCAAATTCTTAACTTATTTCACAAACAAAATTCTTCCATAATGTGTATGTATTGTTCAAGTTTGATATTCTAATCGAATATTTATCTCGATACAATATCCATGCTATTATTGGTATGCTGTAGAACATCATATCGTTGAAGGCGAGCAAAAACTCGTAAATACAGCTTAAATAAAGCTGTATCTACGCCGTTTTGTTCGTCCATAGACGATTTAGTATCTAGATTTTTAATATTTAAAATCAAAGATAATGAAATTAAATAAAAAGGGAAATAAGCTACGAATACTGACACGAACTATAGCGAAGGACTGCGAAATCGTTTCGAATTCTTAACTTATTTCAGAAACAAAATTCTTCCATAATGTGTATGTATTGTTCAAGTTTGATATTCTAATCGAATATTTATCTCGATACAATATCCATGCTATTATTGGTATGCTGTAGAACATCATATCGTTGAAGGCGAGCAAAAACTCGTAAATACAGCTTAAACAAAGAATGAGTTTAACTATTTCCTGTTCAATCCCGTGTTTTTAAGCCCCTGTGATTTTACGTGAGAAAACATTGTGGAAAAAGAAGATATTACTTGTAACAAGCAATTTCTTCTTTTCCAACAAGATTTTATACCTTGTAGGCTGGTTACTTTTCAAATTGCACTCACTTTTAGTTATCGTCTGCATCTCTTCTTAAACTGATCAAGTCCAAAATTCTGAAAACAGGAAAAGATTGACACTTGTCTAAAACTTTATAATTCCTATGAGGGATTTTGGGGAAATGAAACACGAAAATTACACTTTTTAACCCTTTCTTGTTTTATTTTAAGATTTAGACTGATCTAAATTGAAAGAGGTTTCAGATGACAATGAAAATTGGATGCCATTGAAATGAAACCACCCTATGTGGTAAAAAAAATTGTGGGAAAAGAAGAAATTGGTTGTTACAAGCAATTTCTTCTTTTTCCACAATGTTTTCTTGAGTATAGAATCACAGCAATGTGAAACCCCGATTTGTAAAGGAAAGGATCAAATATGGGAAAGGTCATTTACTTCAAAAATAGTTAATCAAGAATTGTTGTTTATGTGCTCTGACATACTCTAGAAGACATAAACATTGAACTGATTTCTTTAAATTATTTCAGTGGTTAGGAACATCCTTTCGGATTATCAAAGGGTAATAACTCCAAAAGTTATGAAACTTGAAATTCAAAGGAAATGGGATACGAAACGAACAAGAAATACGTGACTGCAGATTCAGAGAAAGACTGAGGCTGTCCCTCGAATACATACCCCCGCCCCTTTTCGTTGGGGATAGGATTGGGCAATGTTTGATAGAATCCGTCTTGCTAGGATAAGTTTTCTTTCGTTGTATGTTTTTTTTATTTGATCTTGTGTGTTTTCCGTTTATTTATTGTCGCTACTGTAGCACATAGACGTCCCCAGAAGACAGTTAGTTGGTACGAGGGATAGTGCAAGGATACAGGACGAAACTGCTGAGAGCCCCGCCTGGTTCTTTAACGTGCTCGGTGGATAGCACCGTCACACGAGGCCTCGGTTTAACGTCTCATCCATAAGCCACTTAGTTTGTTAGTTAATGTGGTCAGCCCAGGGCTCGAACCTGTGATCTTGAGGTTTGAAGTCAAGTGCTCTACCAGCTGAGCTAATCGGGCTGACTATTTGACCTAACATTAAAATATTTCCAGTTGCACTAGAATAAGATATTTTTAGAAGTGAGGTAATTGCCCACGGTATACCAACTCTAATCACATCTGTAATGATATCATCGGATAGACTTGGTCATCACAGGAACTTACGGTATATTTCTGTGAAATCTGAATGAAATCGTTTTAACATATTTGTAGTTAAACGTCAAAGGGAGGCAATACAATGCTGTAAATATGGAACTTTAAAATTCGAGTGATGTTCAGCATATGCAGCGTGTGACTTAAACATCTTTACTGCTGTAGCTACGACGTTAAATATTGCAAAGCTGTAGTTACGACATTTAAGCCGCCATCCAACATATTATCTTTTCTTTGTTTTTTTTTTCTTTTATGCTTGGAAATGGAAATTTGTAGGGTAATACATTGAATAATTACCGTATCTTTTTTCTACTTGCTATATTTCTCAAGATCACTTATAAATGCTCCCTGAATTTGTAATGCACAACACAGGTAGTTTTTATTTTGTTTGTCGATCTGATTTACTTCTTTACTTAGCAAAATTCCCTATCAGTGTTTTTGTTTGTTTTGTTTTTCTCTGTTTCGTATTTCTATAATCAGAGATAGAGTATCATGTCAACTTAACTAACTCCCTCACAATCACTCCTTTTCATGATCCAAGAAAATAATTTAGAATAAAATGTGGAAAATGATGAAGTTGCATCTTGCAAGCTATTTCTTCATTTTCCTCATTATTTTCTTGAAAGAATGACAGAGATACTTGAAATTCTGTAGCTGACTATATACTATACTAGATACCTCAGTCGAACTGCCTTGACGGAGGGCAGTTAGGGGGGGGGGGTAGCAATCCGTTAATTTAAAGACAATCATCAGTGTCTATACAACATCAACCAAAGTACCCAAAAGTTCTGCAAGCTAGCAACGTATTGTTTTGTTCAGTTATCTTATTTGTCAAACGTTATTATGATAAAGAAACGAGATAAAGTAAACAAGGAGTTATCCCATTCCCATACAACCCTTCTTTGTTACCTCCCTCAAGAAAATAGTTGTAGAAAACAATGTGAAAGAAATTGCTTGTTACATTTTCAACATTTTCTAAAGAGATAAATATTTTCAGAATTTTCAACAATTTTAAATTGTCGTCTGTAACTTCTATGAAGATCGATTTGCTCAAGTGAGCTAAAATACCTAGGAGATAAACTTGCAGAGTTTGCAATGTTTCTGAAATACATAAGAAGTACTTTTTATGGCGTAGGCATCTAACGGATTTAGTGGTTAATCCACCAGTGGCAGTTTGCACTCGTTGAACTTTGAGACGACCTCAAAATTGTGTCTGTTAATCTAAACTATCAAAGCTGACGCTTTGCTAGCTAAAAAGGTTCAAATGATTCCTCGAAGTAATTTTGATGAACTTAACTACTTTTACAATACTGTTTAGTTAGATCATTACCAATTATGTAGTTAATTAGATTGATGTGTTTCGACAGGACTCTGCTGCTTGTTACCCACCAAATATAGGACCAGCACGGATAAAGGCTATCGCAATAGAACATCTCAAACGACAAGAATTTTCTTTTGTTAAATCACCGTATGGAAGTCCGAAAATAAAAAAAAATACACCTCCCCCTTTTTTAAACACTTAGTATATAAGTCAGGTGAACTTCTATTTTCAATGCAAGGTTTTGAGATTGTTTCAAAACAAGGATACCGGCATAAAATTCAAACTAATTCGCGTTTAATGTTTTAAAACATTTTTTTAGATAAAACATCATGCGTTTAGTTCGGTATAAGCCGACTCCCGGATCCAATTTTTGTGGATGTCAGCATTCTTAATCCAGATTACAAAAATATTGTGAAATTTTCATTCGCCACAACCGCCATCTAGACGCGACTTCTAGACGCTAGAAGCAACAAATATCATATATTGCTATTTTTCTAATGTTCTAAGACACTCTATAAACCCCTGGATGAAATCGAAATATTCAAAGAACAATCGATATACGAGAAGTTGCGTTTTTGTTTAATACTAAAGGATCAAATTCTGTCTACCATCCAAACACGGCATTGATTCCTCTTTGATAATGTTTTCACAGTTTCGTGCTTGCATGTGAAAGTCAAGCATATTTCAGATATAAAATATCTTCGTTAGGACGAGTAGAAATTATATTCAAGATGTAGATAGGATATTTTGCTGGCCAAAACGACAATATTATATTTTTATTTGATGATTTATAATTACAATATTTGTACTTTATTACTGAAACAAACTTTAGTTGATTGTTAAAAGTAAGCCCTTTCTTTATTTTAGTCGCTGACATCTGACATTTATAAAATCAAGCTAAGAGTTCTATAATTACTGGAATTTGCAATGGTTTCAAAGATGGTAGTAACGACATTTGGCTCGCCCAACGACGATATGATATCATCATGTTAGGATACTATGTACAGTCTATGTATTACTTGAAAAAAACTTTGGTTAACCTGTTATATTTTAGTCAGAATGTATAACAGTCATAACCGCATTTGATTTAATTTAATCTAACAACGAGTCCTTTTGCAAGAAAGGACATTCTAGGTTTAAGCTCATAAAACAAAATGTAAATAAATGGTTTTTAAAAAGTCGAGTTTTAGATATTTTGCTCGCCCAACGATATAACATTTTACTTTTAGGATTACATTTACAGTGTATGTGTTTTTTTTATGACTTTCAAATCCCTGGTTATAATGTGGAAGTAAGGATTTTGACGTCTTGTCAAAATTGGTAACAACACTTACTTTAGTCTAACAACGAATTCTCTTATTACTGTGAGTTTATTAAACAAATTGCAATTATAAGTTTCACAGTAATGAACGAGGTTGCTTTACTTCAGGTTGCAACAATTTTGAAGGTGCATGACGTCGGAATATTTCGTCATATCCTCCCCCAAAAATGTGTATTAAGATAAATAAGAAAACCATATATGAGGCCCAAGAGCATAAATAAACATGACGATTAAAATTATAAGATAAAAAATTTCTACGCGGTAGGCCTACAATTCATGAAAGAAGTTTCGATATTTTAAGTTTTGACCCACCACGATTTAAGATTTGTTTACATCAAATTATGACGTCAGTGATGGCGTATTAACTTTAATGCGTATAACAGTAAATACCGAAGATTAACGGACATTTCCGATAAAGAATCAATCGGGTGCATTCGTCTCTATTTCAAAAAATAAAAATAAATAGGGTGTGAAATTGATCAGAAAAACGAAAAAAACACTTTTCAGAAAACCTCACTCAGACCCTCCTTTTGCATATCAATATCTTAAAGGCTCTTGTTTGATTTGATAAGAAAAGTAAACGATAGATTGTTTGAAGCCATACCTTCCCCCAAAACTCAACATAATTGATAGGAAAGATATACCAGAGACCCCATAAATAAATATGACGATTGAAACTATGAATTCAAAATAATTGTACGCGGTAAGCCTACAATTCATGAAAGAAGTTTCGATATTTTAAAAAGTGACCCACCAAAATTTAAGGTTTGTTTACACAAAATTATGACGTCAGTGATGGCGTCTTAACTTTCGCTAGTCATTCAAACAACTTCTCGGTCACGGTGATTGTCGAAATCGTCCGTAAAGTTTAGTCGTCAGAACATGTGCAATGCCGAAGATTAGCGAACATTTGCGTAGGGAAATCCGTCGCACTGGACTCGATTTCAAAATGTAAATAAGCACGAGTTCAAATCGATAGGAAAAACACAAAATACTCTTTCCAGGGAACTTCGCACATATCCTTCTTTTGCATATCGATATTAAGAAGGTCCTTGAATGCTTAAGTGAAAAATTAACGAAAGAGTGTTTAAACGGTTTTCCGTCCTTGGAGGGAAAATATGGCTTTCAACATATATAATTGAAATATGCTTGGATTCGTGTAACTATATAGGGGGCAGGTTAATTTAATCGTTGATGCCTTACGCCAGTCTCGGACAACAGATATTGATTGCGTTTCCTGCCAATATAGATTAACAATTTCGTGGGCAAAGTTGGTTGTTTGAAATTGGTTATTGAACCATTTATATAAAACAGTTATTTTAAACGCAGACTTACGCGATAATTCTGCAACGTAGCCATATATTACCGTAGCGACACTCGACAATTTCGCCCGAACAGTACCATTAGAAAAACATGCGTGCCTTAAATAATTTCTGGAATTTATCGATTTTAATAAGAGTTGTGGTTAATTCTAGACATTAATTTAGACCAAAATGAAAAGTGAATGATCTCAAGATTTTCATATACATGTTTGTAACTCATTGAAAACACTGACTGTATCATAATCGGGCTAACACAGATTTATAATAATCAATGAATATATATTCAGCCTAGGAACTTTGTCTGGGGATGCTGTTTAATCCTTATTTTCTCAGTGAAATGGTTAGATACACAACGATTTGGTATTTTTTTTTATCCTATTTCGTAAAACAAATATTCGCTTTAAAATGGATTGAATATTATGCTATACTATACTCAATTTGATTTGCTCTCATTTCACAAAACTGCGTTTTTTAAGTAATAGAGACAAATTACAACTTCATTATCTTTCGCTAGGAAATCAAATTACGGTGGCTCTAGCAAATGTGGTAAAGACGAGCCAATTCAGCTCTTTTAACTGTCAAAACTTTAGTAATATACAGCTCGGGTCAACCCATCTGTGGCTAGAGTTATTTTTAACTAGTTCAGTTCAGACTAAGTTGATATTCGCTCCAATGTCCGTCTGATTTGCATAAGCCAGTTGTCTTGAAATATGTTTTGATAGGGTTTAGCGCTATTTTCTTACTATAACAACATTTTTCAGAATATACATGGTCTGGTTAAATAATCTTCCGCTGTAGACAACCCATTTAAGGATATAATTCCACTTCTGCCGAGGCAGAAATATTGGGAATGAGGCTTCGTCTGTTGGTTTACCAAATACAAGGGTTGCAAGACATACTGTTTGTCCCTCGTTTTCACTATTATAAATTACCAGATCTTCCTTTGTAACCCTAATTATAAAGCAATTGCTAGACCATGTTCTGGGAGGCTGTGGAAGAGTGATTACAGCACGACGTTGTTTGTAATAAAGGTAAGGGGGAGGGGGTATCGATGTTGTTGTTTTTTAGTTTTGTTTTGCTTTGTTTTCATGTCACATATTTTAGTTATTTTATTTACATAAGTCATTTGAATACAATACTCTGCGAAAATCGGAGGTCGTTTATCGACATAAACCTGAGTATTTCCCTAATAGCCTACTTTGGCTTTTATGTATTTTAGAAATCGTCGAGACAGTTGCAATGAATATTGCGCCTTTTAGTTGGTACTTATAACCGTTAGCCTGACGCATTATGTTTAGGTTCGCTCATTCAAATCAACGTTACCTTGAGATATGTTCGCTATCCTGTTTTCAGCTCTATAAAGATCAGTCCGAAACTGTCGCAAGAGTTAATATACATATAGAAACCTACCGTAGTTTTGTGCAACTACTTGATGAGACAAAATTCAGGACGTTGGTTGTTGCTCTTGTCATTTTGTTCTGATTAATTTGGTCATATGCAATTGAGGGCTTGCGGTGGCGATAACAGAATGTCGTGATTTCAATGAATAACGTGGTTTTTCGCTGAACTTTTCCTAGATAACCACTTTAAGCCTATCAGATAACCATGAAGACAATATCTAGATATTTAAATATGAAATGGCAAATACGGATTATTTGCTGATCTAGGTTTCAGAAACATCGATGCATACCTTAAAGGTAATTTGTTCCCGCGCATTTGACGAGAGTAAATGATGTAACGCCTTATTTGATTCTCCTATAATATGGCTTATTGTGGTGATTTTTCTTAACATGGACACAATTGAATCGTTTTCCCCTCCGATGAAATCAATTTCATTCCCATCTAATTTTTTATTTACATTTCTCATTTTTTTTCGAAATAAAAGCAGCAAAGATGTCTTTTTAAATGAAATACTCTTTCTAGATCCTTTGCCTAAAAAAGACTTATTGTATTAATAAAACAAGAATAATTGAGACAACATGTATAATTATATAAAGAGTAATTTCTTTTTATACATTGTATCTTTTCTAATTACGAGATTAATCATTCTCGGTAAACATGGCTATTAAAATATTCCAGCCGTATCTTTTTTAATTCTGTAGGTTAACTTTGTTACTCCTTTCTTTAAGCCAGATCTTCCCACTGAGGAAGGAAAAATAGTCGGATCTTTCCTCCGAGGAAGTAAAACACAGTTGAAATAATATACCATTGATATGGTCACTAAAGCAGACAAGAGCTTTCTTATCAATAACCAAAAAAGGAGCTTGAGTGAAGGTCTTTGAAAAGCATATTTTTTTATCCTTTTATATCGATTTGAACTCGTGTTTGTTTATATTTTGATATCGAGTCGAATGCACCCAATACTTCCGGGGAGTTGTTCACATATCTTAGGCATTGACCTTTATATGCACAAACGCGAACGACTAAACATTACGGTTGATTTCGAATATTTCTGTGACAAAGCTTAATTGTTCGCTAATTGTTTGAATCACTAGCCTAAGTGAAAACGTCATCACTAACGTCAATCCTTTATTTGTTGCGGGTCACAATTGAAAACATTGCAGCTCTTCTCATTAATTGTAGGTTAGCCACGTAGATTCTTGTTATCTTATAACTTCAATCGTCATATATATTAATGCTTTTGAGCCTCGAGTATGGTTTCCGAAGAAATTTGTTGTGTGTAGAGGATATGTTTTTAAGTAAAGGTGACTTACACGCTTCTAAATGGTATCTTTGATTACGTAATAGTCCATGTATGGTGTTTGAAATATCCACCGGGTATATATCATGACGATCGGCTATTTGCTTTGATTTTCACCCGACTGCTCAGATCTTCTATTTTATCAAATAACCGAGGAAACTGTCTGACTAGCTTTATTTTGAAATCATTTAATGATGTAAGAATAAAGTTTGAATATTTGATAAAGTATTATGAACGCAAAAGGTTAGGGTAACAAAAAATCATTTTTTCTCTATAGAAAATCAGACAAAACCTTGTTTAGAGACTTGAAAACAATCTCCTTTGTACATATTGTTTGAATATAAATATTAGCATTTAAAAATGCTATATTAACTTTTTGAATAAATCCATTCAAAATGATTTCTACAGTTTTAATTGTATACCTTGACCTTGTAATACCCGTTACGGTTATTATTTGTGCGAATAAATGATTTATATTTTCGTATTTTTATCATTCCTTACGTTTTCTCAAGTACAACCTACAATATTGATAAATGTTACTATAAATTATAACTCTAAATCTTGAAGAAGCATTTCGTTGCTTCTCGATAAAAGCTCATAGCTGTAGTTGATAATAAGCTGTTGTTACTGGTTTTGGTCGCCGATCGACTATTTTATAAGAGATCATACGATAGTGCAATAAGTCATAATCTGTAGCGCAGCACCTATTCGGATATGTAGATCCTAAGCAAGGGAACTTTGATGATGATTTATGTAAAAACATAAATATAAGATAAAGACCATATCACCATTACAAAATAGATCGACATATCTATTACTATAGAATCTTAAACCCTTTCCTGTTTGCCAAATTTTAGACCTGTCCAAGTTCAACGGTTTTGCAGACGAAAATAAAAGTTGATTAGTTTGAGAAGTAACCATTCAGAAGGAATATATTGTGGAAAAGCAGAAATTGCTTGTTAGAAGCACCTTTTTTTTCTTTTCTACAATGTTTTCTCAAAAATAAAATCACATTGAACAGGAAAGTTTTAAGCGTATACGGTATAAGAAAATACAGACACAAAAACAACATAATTTACTCTAGAGACTTTTGACATTTATCAATCCTTTGAAATAAAATAGACTTATCTACAAATTTAACACTTAGGTCTTCTCGTTTCATGAACAAAGAAAGTGTTACTCAGCGCGACTAAACGACAATGTGAAGGAAGAGGAAAGCATATCTGACATTCCATTAAACAGAGTTGGTAGAAATTGAAAAGACATATATGTGAAGGATCTCTTTAAATGAAAACGGAATTTGAAAAATGAAATCTGTCTACGAAAAGTATTTGAATGTAATGCAATTATTTCCAGTCTGCTATTTCTATATCTTGTCAATCTTCAGGAAACATTGAAAGACAGCAGATGAATCAAATCTTTCTTACGCTCGATGTAAGTAAATCGAGAAACTATAATACTTTTTGTAAATACATCTTAAGTGACTTTGCTTGTGTGTGGAACTAAAGGAAATATTTTCTATCTTTTTTTTTCGCGTAGACATTTAGAAATTTCTAAAAGTCTTTTTACTTTAGAAAAAGTATTTGAAATGTTAAATATAACAATTAAGCTTTCAAGCTTTTTTACGGAAAGTTAAAATTCGTGATCCGTTATACATACTAATCCATACCATATTAGAAAATACAATAAATATTTTCTATAATATATTTCACGAGACGGTATGCGTAGTAAATATAACCATTGTTGAAGGAGCTTGCATACAGATTTTTCTTGTGAGAGATTGAAAGATAGAAAAAAAATTCATTACATTTGGGCCCGAGGTTATTAAACTTTTTTCGTATTCAATTGAGAATTTACTCAAACTTGTAGTTGGAATTACAGATGTTTTTCTGCTTAGATACTATGGTAATTGCATGAAAATAAATGGGAGTAGGCTGTTACATTTTTACTCTTTATATACAATTGAAGTCAAAACAAGATAGTTATTCAAATCTGAAGTTTGAGTAAATTCTGATTTGAGTACGAAAAAAATTTTATAATCTCGGGCCCAGTTCTACCAATATATCAGAAAAATTACATTTATTAAACTCTAGATAAGAGGGGTGTCACACTATCATATACTTCTTTGTGGAACCGTAAACTTAATAAGACCCCAAGAATATTTTTTATATTAAAATGGCCAAGAGTTAAGCAGATGAATTAACTTGTCGGCACATTAGCGGTTCTCGCCTCCTTGGAAAGGGTATAATTTTTGTAATGTCAGAATACTTGACATTTCATTTTCAAATGAAAATTTTAAAACAAGTTTTAATCACCTTCCAACAAATCTCTGTAAGCTTTAGAATTAAAAATTTGGAATTAAGAATTTGCAAGATCCCCTGTGAACGTTGTTCCTACAAACGAAAGTCTATGAATCAGGGTTGAAGGTGATACAATGTATTCAGACGTTCACATCACTTCTCTTATTTCAACATGTTTATGGTATTATGGTATTCATTCAAATCCTCACTGAAAAACGATGCTTGTAGGCAAAAAGAGGATTTAAGTCAGCCTACAAAAGAATTCTCCATTGATATAATTCTAGAATTTCTAGAATTATGTTGTTAGTTTATTGTGTATGTGAAATATTTCAATACTCCGACGATAGTCAAAAGTATGAACTGTTCGATTAACGTTTCTGTTCATTTTCTCAGTGGTAAAAGGATAATGTATCTAGCCTGTCAAATCTTAAAAGCCTTTACGATGAAAAATTCGGCAATATCATTCATTGAATCCAACTTATTTATCACGGCCATACAAACATAATAAATGTTGTCCATCAAAAAGACTCAATATAGAATTACAGAGGTTTTCTGGCTTTGAATATTTGGCCATATATTTCAGTACTATGTTTTTTATGAACTGAAAGGAATGTCTACTAAACCTAAAATGTATGGATTGATTCAGCATTAAATTGCTCTGGGTTTTTGTTTTTGTTGTTGTTGTTTGGGGAGGGGAGGGGGGGGGGGGCAAAAATGGGTAACATTCAGAAAACATACTTTATCTCTATGGCAGCTATTGACGTTTAACCCTTTCCTATACAAGCCCTGGATTTTAGGTTGATGTGATTTTATACTTGAGAAAACATTGTGGAAAAAGAAAAAAATAGATTGTGACAAGCGATTTTCTCCTTTTCCCACAATATTTTCTACCATATTTAATGAATTTATTTCAAATTGCATCCCATTTTGATTGTGATCTGCAACCTCTTTCAATTTGGCCCAGTCTGAAATTTCAAAAAGGGAAAGGGTTAAGGTGAAAGATTCAGATAAATGTCGAATAGATTACTGAGTCAATGAGAATGGCAGAAATCGGTCGAACTTTGAAATCTAATGATCAAATATTGACATTTTCAAATACATAGCTTACTCATATATTACGTTAGTAGTCCCGAAAATATCTGTTCCATTTTACTGCAAATTAAGAAAGTAGAATTGTTTTTCCGTAAAAAGTCGACGTGTTTCTTTATAATTTGTTTCGTATAAATCTTTTTGTTTGGCATTTCTACGTATTTCTTTATAGATTTCTTGGAACAGATTTGTTTGTAGTGGCAACAATTTAGACTCTAATTACAGCAGTCAATGGCTCGATCTCAAAGTTCGCGAGTTTTTACGATGGGACTTCAAACCGAGGCCTAGTCTCCCCCTGACATTAGATAGTTGGACGTAAATACCACACAATTAATCTTAAGAATTTACTTTGTTCGGACGTGTCTAGTGTAGAATATTTTTATTTTGATTTCGTACGGAGATAACAACAGCATCGCCTTTTCTCATCTTTTTCGATTTACATTTTTAAACCATCCAATATCTTTTCTCTTGTTCATTCAATCCTGTCCACCAGTGTTGATCCCGCGCTATAGTGGGTAATTTTGATAATTAATCGTTCAAATATTTGATTTCTTACTTTAGACTGTATAAAAGAAATGTACCTCTCAGTTCGCCCATCTCTGTTTTCGTTTCCTCTGATAAACTTGATTAGTCGCAATTTCTAAAAGCCGCTAGCTCTGGACAGAAAACCGTAACATATTTATTCCGCTAAATTTCAAAAGTTTAGTAGAGGATATATTCATCTAGGTTTACGTATAGTCGTTATATCTGGACAATCCGTATCCTAATATTCTGAATATGCTGAAAATGCATCGGTGATCGAACAGAACAGGAGCCGGACCCTAGCAACTAGGCTTCAAGCGGCTTCGACTAGTTTAAATGATACTATTTGAGCATAAAATTTGTCAATGTATAATCACAAAAGCAAACTGAAATAATTATGAACGTTGAATTGGATGGAGGTACTGAATAAAGGCTATTGAATAAACATCACAATAGACCTTATTAAAAAGACTTAATTTACTTAACATCCCAACATAACACTCCGGACAAAATCTATTGGAACACCATTTATGAAGTAGTATAATTTTAGCTTTACCTTTAATATTAGTTTGTTCTTTCCCATACACCTAAATACCGAAATTTACTGAAAAGATAGAAGAAAAAAAAAAAAAAAATAGAAATCCTACTACCTTCTAATATAATTACTTTTTGAAGTTGGTCGTCTTACATGGATCGGGCCGTGTTGCCTTTTGGTGTCCCTACCTGTCTACAAGAAACAATCGAAAACAACGACGACAGAACAAAACATTGCAAGAAACTCATAAATCTTCAAAATATTGTGGAACTCTCGTTGCTTCTTTACCAATGCACGGTTCGCGAGAATATGGGTTGAAGTGTGATTAAGCCTGCTCCTAAAGGACAGAGTATCCAAGTTGTTATCGTGCAAGCAAACCAAAATCATTATTTTGTCAATTTCATCATATCTTAGTTTGTTTTTCTTTTTTCATTTATACTCAAATGTTCGCCTTTCGTCCATAGTCAACAATTTCTTTAAAAGTATTCTATCCCTAAACTAAAGGGTCAATCCTGATTACTCTTTAGAGGGATGTTCCTTGCGTAAAGCTCTAAAAAAATCAAATAGTTGAAATACAACAATATTTAGGTCATTGAAGAAGGTCATTGAATTATACAAGACTAGCCCTTTAAACCCGCTTTATTCTACAAAGGTCAAGTTATTTTGTCTATTAGCTTTCTGCGATATTCGTAAAATTCTTCCAAGAAAACTGCAAATGATAGATGTTACACTGATGGGACGGTAATTTTTATCAAGAAATTTTAAGTCATTTTATCTCCGTTATACTCTGCGAAACCCTTGGGTTACCATCTCGTAAGAAATCGAAATGTTTCAATTAGCCGATTTTCGCAGATTTTTTTTATACTAAAAAAACAATGTAAAAAATCAGATCATTGACAATGTTTTAATTGGCTATGCCACCATTTGGTACAATATTCCACATACATCATATGCATCCCATAATATTCACTGATTCATAGGGAATATTACCACAGTGTCTTTTTCTATGCGTTGTTATCGTGTTCTCGAATCGTGTGTTGGTATTTTTATTGGATGAGACCGCAGGTCGAATCCAATAAAGATACCTACACACGTTTCGAGAACACGAAAACAAAATAGAAAAACTCAATGTTGTAATATTCCTTTTATTATATACCTTTAAGGACATGACATTAAGAAAATTCTCTAAAATGATTAAGAAATAACCAACTTTC
This sequence comes from Fragum fragum, assembly GCA_946902895.1. Taxonomy (NCBI): domain Eukaryota; kingdom Metazoa; phylum Mollusca; class Bivalvia; order Cardiida; family Cardiidae; genus Fragum; species Fragum fragum. The sequence goes on along the minus strand of OX336367.1, from coordinate 76,882,826 downwards.
CGAAAAGCATTGCTTGAACAACCCGTGCGTTGTAACCTATAATGTGATAAATGTTTAACAAATATGCACCGGGCTGAACAAGTTGTTTGTAAAGTTTAGAACGTATCACTACAGTATAAAATGACCAAGAAGGATATGCTAAGGTAGACTTGCATGTAGCAAGTTTTATTCTAAAAGCTACGTATAAAAGCACTACGATGAATACCCATAACTATGATTTTAGCCGCTGACTAGTCCGAGAAGTAACGAAAGATGCAGTGCCGAATCTAAAGTGCTTCTGTCGCAATTTTCGAAGAATGTGTGACCAAAGCATTATAAAGAAATAATTTCAGACTGGAATATTTCGATGAAATATAACAAATGTTAAACATGAGACACAGTTTAGGTTTAAAGATCTATTTAGCATGTTATTTTTTCCAGACAAGACGGATATTTGCGTCACGTTGCGTAGTAACCAATACAACCGAGGCCATTACAAGATGCAGCGAAATGAGTTCACGTAGAAATTTGTCAAAGTCTTGTTGAAAGATTGGTACCTAGAGACAACCTAGGATAATTTGTCTAATGGCTTTCAAATGTGTACAGACTTAAAGAGAGAATAGCACTGAAACGGAGATTTGTAGGACACAAAACTGTCTTGACAATACGTCACTATCGATTAACCCATTCCCAGACGACAACATTTTAGACTTGTCTGAATTGAAAGGGATTGCTGACGACAATTTAAAGTTAATTAATATTGTGTAAAATGAAGAAATTGCTTGTTACAAGAAATTTCTTAATCTTACGCAAGAAAAGCGTCACTAACTGGGAATGGGTTAAATAACAAATGTAACAAAAAGATATTAATATCAATGAATGTACATTTTATATTGAAAAAAAAAAAAAAAAAAAGGAAGCATTAAGAAACGTTGATACAAAATGTTTTCTTGTATACTTTGCAAAACGGATTCTTTAAAGCAGCTTTTGAACTTATTTTCATTAAAGGTGAGTATCAACGGAAAATTACAAATTGACAAGCGAAACAGCCAGCGTCCAAAACCATGTCACACCAAATGGATAGCGCAAAACTATGGTAAGTGTCTACACTCGTATTTACGCTTACCGTATTTCTGGATTGATCAGTACAGAATTGAATACCGGCGAGCGAACATAACTTCTGATGACGTAACGATGACGTTGGGCAAATTCAAATTGCGGGTTTCCAACGATTATACGCACCACGCGAATTACCAAATATTCTTTGCAACTGTCTCAGCTTAATCTAAAATAGGTTAACAGCCAAAGTAGGCTATTAGGGAAATACCCTGGTTAATTCTGAAAAACGACTTCTGATTTTCGCAAAACTACTTTTCAGAACATTGTGATAAAACAGTTTATGAGAGGGAATAAGAATAATCAAAATCTGAGACATGAAAAAACATCGATACCTTCTATTAAGGGTTTATATTCAATTCAACCTGTAGGTTATCATTGAGTTCTCTAGCGGTCAAGATGTTGTTGTTTTTTTTTAGTCTGCGAGAATCTAAAAGAAAGCTTGTTAATACTTGACCGCATTTTTCTTAGTATAACCGCAGATTTTCCTAGTATATTTTTCCCCATCCCCCCCCCCCCAAAAAGGCTATTTTTATAAATTACAATCCTATCATGATTAAGTCGCTTGCAAGTTCCAATTTCTGTTGAAGGCGACATTCTTAATCGAGATAAGCAAACATTGTGAATTAACATTTGTTACAACCTTCACCTTGGTATGACTCCAAGACACTAGAAGCAGCAACCATCACAGACCTTTTTATTATTAGTTTTATTATCACAAATTAAAGATTACATAAAACCATTTGAAGAACAATTGATTTTTAAGAAGTAAAATTGACTTCTCAAAATATATTAAAACTTTACTGAAATAGCTAACGTTGTGAAAGTTGTCTTCCTGAAGAATCTACGTTTGCAGCCTACGTTGCTTTGAAATATTCCCAAACAACCAAAATATTAAGCTTTGTAATGCTCCCCGAAGGGCGACACCGCTTCGTCTGTCCGTCCTTTCGTTTTTCGCCCTATACCTTTGGGCCAAATTGGATGAAACTTCTCATGTTAATGCCTTGTGATACTGCGACGATGTATTTTCTCGGGGGGGTTGTATAGATCCTATGTCAAGGTCACAGTTAAATGTCAAAGCTTAAGTTTGACCTTGTCCAGAGCAAAGCCTCTTCATTTATAAACAGATTCAAATTAACTTGGCACAAGTGTTCTTAATCATGAACTGGTGTACCATTTGAAAAGAAAATCAGATAGCTTCAAGAGCAAGGTCAAACATCAAGGTCAAACGTTAAGATTAAATTTTTCAGAGGAAAGCTTCTTTAATTATGGATGGATTTCGAAATAACTTTACATTATTATTCTCTAGCACAAGTATATATGCGATTTGAAAGACAATTTCAGATGGCTCCAAGTTCAAGGTCATATGCCGAGGTCGAAAGTTGAAATTAAGCATGTCTATAAATTGGCAAAGTTGTTCTGTCATGAGAAGATATGCAATTTGGAAATTAATCGGAAAGCTCTATGGTCAAGGTCAATTATTCAAAAATGGCCAATCTGGAGCATAGCTTAAAAAATATGGATCGAATTCAAAATGACTAGACACAATTGTTTTCTATCTTTAGTAGATGTACAATTTGAACCAAATCTTCAGATAACTCCAAGATTGTCACAGCTCAAGGTTGAGAGTGAAAATGTATTATTTTTGAGCATATATCCTCCAATTATGAACGGATTTCGAAACAACTTTACACAATTATTCTCTAGCTTGAGAAGATCTGCCATTTGAAGAATTTATTCATATAGTATAAAGGTCAAAGTCTAATCTCAAGGCCGACACTAAAATTAAGCCTGTCCTGAGCATAGCTCCTTCAATCATAATTTGTCACAATTATTCTCTTGCTCACAGATGCTCACCCACTGATGTTTACGATTACCAAGCAATCAGTAGACAAAGGTCAGAGAGGGCATTAACCACGTTTTGAGATTGAGATTCTTAAAAGCTACTAGCTGCGCTCCGGTCGAGGTCTGCTTTTGTTGTAAAAAGAAGAATAAGATGGCAAATACCGATCATATTATTAAAGAGAAATTTAATAAGTAAATTAATCACGAGACGAATTGAATGCTATAGATATTAAAGTAGAATTTGAAATATCAATGTTAGAAACAAATCTTAAAATTTATGATTATATAAACATTTGATGATTTTTAAATCATTGCCCGCTTAAAACGTAAACAATATGAAGAAAAGAAACAGAAAACAAGAAGGCCGTTGGTCTTGGGCGCTCCCCTGGGTTAAGGCACTTTTTCTTTCAACAGTCAAATTTCATGTTAAGGTTAGGATTATGATAAAAGTGGATCATACTTACAGATATCGACTATGTACCTGGGGATCCAAAAGTCTAAATTACAAATTCTAAGGCTTTTGGGCAAATTTGAAAGAATGAATTAACTTATTTCTCCCTCTGGATCCATGGGTTATAATTTCTGAAAAAAAGAAAGAATTCTGTGATGTGACGCTTCATAACCCCACCACCAGGAATCCGCCCCTGGGGACTAACAGATCATGATTTCAGTTATGTTGCAATGGCAACCAGAGTTTATAGCGGATTTCAATTTTTCTAGCATCTTTTAAAGAGGACCACCTAAGGTACATTTCTGCTAAATTTGGTTGAAATTGGCCCAGTGCTTTGGGAGGAGATGTCATTTAAAATCGTTCTTTATTTCTATATAAACCCCATCCCCTTGGGCTCCGCCCCTGGGGCTCCGCCCCTGGTAAACTAAAGATCATGATTTAAGCTTTTTCGAAAGAGGTCAATATACTGATGCTAAATACAAAATATCAAGGCTCTACGCCTTCTGGGTCAGGGGGGGAGATTTTTTTAAAGATAATTCTAAAATTTCTCTTTTGTTGCAATTGCAACCAGAGTTTATAACGGATTTCAATTTTTTCTAGCATCTTTTAATGGGGCCACCTAAGGGACATTTCTGCCAAATTTGGTTGAAAATGGCTCAGTGGTTTGGGAGCAGATGTCCGTCAAAAATCGTTTTTTATTTCTTTATAAACCCCATCCGCCCCTTTTGACCCTAGGATCAATATGCTGGTGCTTCATGCAAAATATCAAGGGTTTACGTCTTCTGGGTCAGGAGGATAAGATTTTTAAAGATTATTTTAAAATTTCACTTTGTTGCCATGACAACCACAGTTTTCAAAAGATTTCAATTCTTTTAGCAATTTTTAAAGGGGACCACCTAAGGAACATTTCTGCCAAATTTGGTTGAAATTGGCCCAGTGGTTTAGGAGGAGATGGCGTTTAAGAAATTGTTGACGGACGACTGACGACGGACGACGCACGGACGCCGGACCAAAGGTGATCACAATAACTCACATGAGCTCAGGTGAGCTAAAAATGTTAGGTATATATAAAAACGTGAAGTTCCGTCACTAAAATGACAATAATATTTTGCAATAATAGGAAGAGCTTGTTAGATCGTTCATGACAGCGTCTTACCCAAAACAAGCAAACAAACTTACTATCGCCTACTTCATACCTTTTTTTTATTTATTTGAACTCCTTTCCAATTCTTATCGTTTTACATAGCATTAAGCCCCCTTTTATCCTGGTTATGTTCATCGAGTCAAAAATTGAAATAAACGTTACCTAGGGCACTAAATAAACAACATATATGCAAAATAACAATATATTTTGGCATTGGTAAAAGATGGTATATTGAAAATGAATGACCTTGAGAATTTGATTTTGACCTTGACCAATGACCTTGAATTTTGTTTCTTCTGAAAAGTCTTGTCACAAGAAATAAACATTTGAAATATGAAGACTGTATCACTTATCATTTTAAAATTATTGACAATGTTTAAGTTATTTTTTTCGAAACTTTGACCTTGAAAAATGACATTGACCTTGGCAGATGACCTTGAACTTAATACCAACAGAAAGGTCATATCATAAGCAATGCACATATAAAATATGAAGGAAATATCACGTAACATTATAAACTTATGGACAATAATAAAGTCAAGATTTTCAAAATTTTGACCTGGAGAAAAGACCTTGAACTTAGTACCAAAAGAAAGGTCATGTCATAAGCAATGCGCTTGTGAAATATGAAGGTTATATCACTTACCATTGTAAACGTACGGATAATATGAAAGGCGTTTTTTTTAAATTTTGACCTTGAGAAACGAACTCGACCTTCATGGATGACCTTGACCTTAGTACCAACGGAAATGTTCTTATTAAACAAAAATTACGGTCAATGTAAGTTTAGTTCGGAGAAATCGAGACCTAACGTAAAGTAAACAAACATTAAGCCCCATTTTTTCATGAGGCATCTTATTTCCGAAAATTTCAAATAGTTCAAATGGTCAAGGGCATCTGATTTGCTACTCAAATATGAAATTTCACTAAATTCTGACCATTAGACTGGGAGAAATTCGAGAAAAAAACTAAAGTTTACCCAAAGTCCCCTTTTTTCCGTGACGAAGCCTCAAATCCAAAGCGCGGGAAATATACAGCGGCATTATATCATATTGAGTTTAAATGGTAAGTTTCATTTGATTTGGTCCAAGGGCTATGGAGAAATCGCTCCGGACGGATGGAGAGACGAATTGAGGGCTATATCCTCTCCCTTCGAGGAGCATAAACAGACCTTAATATCAATATGCTAAAGGAGGGGATGAGTGAAGTTCTCTGGAAAGAACATTTTGTGTGTCTTATCGATTTCAACTCCTGTTTGTTTATATTTTGAGATAAATGCACCTGATTCTTCACCTGCAATATTCACTTACCTTCGGCATTGACTGTTATCCTCACAGATGCTGATGACTTATCTTTACGGACGATTTCATTAATCTGCTTGACTAGCGTAATTAAAAAATGCACCACTGACGTCATCATATTTTTATGTAAATAAACGTTTAACTATGGTGGGTCATAATTTGAAACATCGAAACTTCTCTCGTGCATTGTAGGCTTACCGCTTACAATTGTTGTGATCTTATTGTCAATCGTCATTATAATTTTCGCTTTTGGGTATGGTTTTCTTAATAATTTTGTTGGAGATTTTGGGACAGATATGCCAGTAATATTAAAGCCATTACTGACATACCCATCTCCTTAAAAAAAACACAAAAAGCACCGCGAACATTATAAACAAGAGAGCCATACACGAGCCATCAATGCCTAAAAGCATCAATTAGAATTAAGTTAAAATAATTCTACCTTGTAAGCCTATAATTCATGACAAACGTTCGACATTTTAAATTGTGACTCACCACAAGATACGGTTTGTTTATATTGAAGTATGATGTCGGTGGTGACGTTTTCACTTTCGCTTGTCATTCAAACGATCTGCTTGGTCACGGAGATTAGTGAAATCGTCCGTAAAATTTAGTCATCAGCACCTGTACATATAACAGTCAATGCCGCAGATAAGAGAAAGGTCGGATCCATTTGTCACATCAAAAAAAACTAATCACTCTTTCATCACACGACTTCCTTTTAAAATTTTGTTTAGTGAAATATATTCGAATATGTCGGATTTTTTTTCAGATTCCTTTTAAGAATCCTTTCATTCCATTTTTTGTGTGTACAGAGTTTTACTGACGACTAAAGTAAGGGGTCGTCTCAAAATGATTTGATTGGTAAAGCCCAAGCAAAATAATAGCTTTGGTTTCGGGTTAGATACCCGGTGGCGGCACATATTCTTTCCGACATTTGTCTATCACCAATGGGTGGATAATCGTAATCCTAAGTAGGATAGCAGCTAGAGGCTAGGGAGGGATTTAGTCGTAGTACTGGTGTGAAAAATACAAGGAATCCATTGTTAGGTGCTCCAGCCGCCGCGATAGGACTCAAATACTGTTAAAAGTGGTGCTAAACCAAATTCAATTAATCAATTAAGGTGTTCTCTATTAAATCCATTTACAGGAAATTAACTTTGCAAAAAGGAGGTATGTAAAAAACAAATCATTATTATTTTTCCAAATAGCTTAGTCTTATTTATTAAGGTTTCAATCAATACTCGTTTTTAGTCCGAGTCGGATTCAGAAGAGCTCAATCAAAATATAGAGTTTTTTTTTTAATTTATTGTAAAGCAACTGTTCCTCTGTTATTTCAACTTTAAGTCATTTTCTAGGATATCTATATCCTCGTTCCTGTACAGATATTAGAACCGGACATTGATCCGGTGCTTTGTCTGTTGTAATTCCGGAAACGGTGCCTGGCCGGGTGTCTGGTGTAATTCCGGGTCCGGTGCTTGGTCTGGTGCCGGGTGTTTACCGGGTCCAGTGCTTGGTATGATGTAGGTCGCAGTGCTGGACTAGTTGGCAGTTTCCTCTTTATCGTTGAGCTGTTTTCCGCTATCAATATTGGTTCATACTCATCTTTCGCAAGTTGTATTGTGTTTAATATTCAACTTTTCATGACAGTTCTCTTAAATGCTATGCCAACATTTATATCCGTTGACGAAGCGGTTCCGAATATACCCTTACACATAGGCTGCAACTTCATCTGATACTCGAAAATCATCCGGAAAATCTAGAATTTGATTTTTTTTCTACATCAATAGCGTTCGGTTGCCTGGTATTTGGTTTCAGGTACTTTTTCAAAACATCGCCATGGAAGGTGACGACACCAGCAACGAGGGCTTACATAATTTCGGTCATTTGCGGTTTAGCTCAATCGATGTACGTTACTTACTGAGATGCGTACCTATTTATTGTATAATCGTTTTAAATAACCATGTAATGTGAGTAATCTACAGTGAAATGTTTTAACCTCGTATCAATTTTCTGAAGATAACCTTCTCGGTTTTAGTGATGTATTTAGTAACCGTTCTAAGTGTGTGCGTATCTGAACACCTTTGCCACGATGCAGGATGCTCATTGATTTTGTGAGACGGCGAATGACGTGATTCTGTATATTCTTCCATTCCAAAAAGAGGACATGACTAAGGTCATTCATATTATTGTTTCGATAATGATTACGATTCCGGATCCCAAGCTTCTCCGACATATGTTGGATTGAGTTAAAGTCGGGGAAAACCAAAGGCCACTCTTAAAGTTGACGGCTTGACGTGCCAAAAACTGTTGTTACACGGGCTTACATATGGGTCTTTCGTCATCATGTTAAAATCGAAGAGCTGAAAGCCTGAGATGTGTATACACGAGATACATATCCTGGGCAGAAAAAATACGACGGTCTGATTGTTGGAGGTGTCTCTTTCTATCAAAATCTACTGTTGATTGTGTCACTTTCTACCAAAATCTACTGTCGATTATGCGCAGATCTGCCAATTTGTACGTTTGGGGACACTCTTCCCGCTTTTGAGGTATTGTATAACGATATATATGTTCATACATACATATACATGTATAATTCATTACACATGTTCCACCCGATTAAAATGCTTTGAAGGAATCTGATAAAGGCCACCCTAGGACCCTTCTTATGAATTCTGGTTGAATTATGTTTTAATAAGTACTTTCCTAGATGAAAAATCTTAAAGCAAACGTTGACGGACGACGGACACCACATAATGACAAAAGCCCGCTGGCATTCAACCAGTGGAGCTGGAGAGCGAGCTAGAGCGAGAGAGAGGGGGAAGTGAGGAAAAGTGCGAATATGATCCTATGAATGACCAATTAATTTGTTAAACAAACATTCCAATCGTGCGTAAAACCGACAGCTTCGCTTTCAGCTATATACTACAACTTGGTCCAACCGGACCGTTTTAATACTGTAACTCTAAAATAGGTTATAATATTTTCGAACAAAACAAACACCTTTTTTTTCTTAACAATGTGATATGGGTATACATGATTAATAAGTGTCCGATATATTATATAGTTCACTTCTTTCTGTCCATTCACTCATCAATTTTTGATATTTATTTCGAAATTTAGAACAATGAGATGAGTCATATCTCGCCTTCGTCGTTCAATCGAACGTATTAATTAATACTCGCACTCTGATCTACTTTCAATGTGGTAGAAGATTGAACTGATTGCGTCAGATGTTTTTAACATTTTTAACGTTAAACTCTGCGTGGGTTGGGATTTCACCATGGTAACTTTAGCCTAAGATTGCTACGCAATCTCAGGATAAAAAATTCGCGGAACCTAACCTTGCGCAAAAGGGTGGAGATTATTCCATATAATGCTTATATACCCTCTCTTTAAGGTTGCTGAACGATGACTAAAACTGTGAGTGAATTGTTCATAGTATCCGCCCAAACTTTGACGCTACCACAACAAAACCTGTGTCGCTCTTAACGTAAAGGTGGAAAACTTCTATTGCCGATGCCCGTAAAGTTACCGTCATAAGAGCTCACTGTGGAGAGTGACTCGTCAGTCAAAATCAAGATTTCCTCAAAGGGCTCTTGTCTAGTGCCTGTGACAACGAGCCGGAGCTATGCGGGCGGCTCTGTAACGCGTATTGGTTTTTCGCCCCTATCAAGGTTGGTGGGTAAAATTGGTGCTTTGTTGAGTCTTAATAATAATAAAGTGATCAGTCAACGGAGAACAGACTATCGCGCTCCAAGGATAACACAAACATATGAAATGAATTCGTCTTATTTACATGATTGTTCTTGATGCTGCAGGTGTGACCCTGACAATTATGCTATACAAAATTTGTATTTTCACAAGTAATTCAAACTGAATAAAAACTATCGTATCTCATGTGTATTATAGGTAATATCATCACATTCTATTGCCTCAATTAAAGGCATTAAAAAGTATAATAATCAATTATCTAAAGGGAAGTAGAAATAACAATTAACAATTCTAAACATAACTTAAAGGTAGGTATCGATGTTTTTTTCATGTCACAGATTTTAATCATTTTTATTTCCTCTCATAAACTGTTTGAATACAATATGCCGCAAAGTAGTTTTGAAAAAATTATGAGGTCGCTTATCAGAAAAAAGCTGGGTATTTCCCTAATAGCTTACGTAGGCTATTAATCTATTTTTAGATTAATCCGAGACAGTTACGAAGATTTTAGGGCATTCACGTGGCGCGAATAACAGTTGGGACCTTGCATTTAGTTCAAATTACATCACACCAACGTCATCGTTACGTCATCAGTAGTTATGTTCGCTAGCCGGTCTGTAAAGATCAATCCTTTCCTGTGACATGATATAGGACGTTGGCTGTTTCGCTAGTAAATTTGTTACCTTCATTTGACTGGGTCATATGCAAATGAGGTCATTCGATGTCGACAGCCGAATTCCGTGATATCTAAAAATAACCTGGAATTCCGCTGAAACTTTCCTATATAACCACAAAAAGCCACTTTAGGTCTATTAGATTACCATCAAGACAATACCTGACCTAACTTAAAGTATTAAATGTTCGTTTAAGTCTAGTTTTCGGCACTTGGTATTTTTTTCTTATTTAGGCTTCAGAAACATCGATACCTCCCTTTAACATATCTTTTATTACACCAAATTATACAATATATACAAGATGGGCAAATGACAAAAATAGATTTCTTTTAAACAAATAATGTTCTTCCGGAAGAGGGAAGGAGAGAGAGAGAGAGAGAGAGAGAGAGAGAGAGAGTGATTGGAGATAGAAAGAGGGAAGAGGGATAGATTCCCTCGCTTTCAGTAGTCACGTGGCAGCTAAATTTAGAAAAGCGTGCATGGACGGAAGATTGTAAAGCGTGGGTAAGTTTTATGTTTTTATTTCAATCTAACGGTACAAGTGTGGGAAAGAACAAATCAATATAAATTCATTGGTGATTGTAATCGATCAGGAATGATGTTATTTGTTATTTTTTGGTTATATGTCAAAATTTTAAAAAAAATTAAAGTGATAAGGGTGCAGAGATTTGGATCCAATACTAGGGTGCAAGAGCGGAGAGCAGAAAAAGCATAAAATACAATTTTTGTACGAAATCAGAAGAGTAAAGAATTTTCTTATTTGACAATTACATTGTCTTTATGCAAGAATGTAGTGACTAGCAACAAAACCCGAAATCCTTACAACTATTTGCTCACGAAAACCCATGTTTACATGTATTTTATTTTAGCCCCGTGGTGTGCCCCTAATTTTTAGACTGGGTTTTGTTGCTAAAAATAGTCCGGTTACAAATATGTATTAAAAAAAAAACACTCGGTAGTTCCGGATGTCAGTGGGGTTTTTTTATACGCCCGTTGAAGACGGGACGTATTATTGGATCACCCGTGGCGTCCGGGCGTCCGGGCGGTGTCCACTTCTTTGTCCGGAGCATAACTCTGTCACCGTAAATCCAATTGACTTTAAACTTGGCAGTTATGTTCTTCTCATCAATACGGAGTGCAGTGCTCAATAACCATAACGCTACCTGGCCTATTTTGTGAGTTATTGCCCTTTGTTGTTTTTCATACTTGAATCTTGTCCGGAGTATATCTCTAAAAGTATTATAGCTAGGATCATGAAACTTCATTGGTGTATAGATCTCACCAAGGGGGGGGGTGCAGTGCACAAGAACCATAACGCTACCTGGCCTATTTGTTGAGTTATTGCCCTTTGTTGTTTTCATACTTTAATCTTGTCCGGAGTATATCTCTAAAAGTATAATAGCTAGAACCATGAAATTTCATAGATGGATAGAGCTCACCAAGTTGGAGTGCAGTGAACAAGAACCATAACTCTACCTAGCCTATTTTTTGAGTTATTGTCCTTTGTTGTTTTTCATACTTGAATCTTGTCCGGAGTATATCTTTAAAAGTATAATAGTTAGAATCATGAAACTTCATGGATGGAGCTCACCAAGTGGGAGTACACTGTACAAGAACCATAATTCTACCTAGCGTATATTTTGAGTTATTGTCCTTTGTTGTTTTTCATACTTTGTTCATACTTGGATCTTGTTTAATGCATAACTCTAAAAGTATATAAGTTATGATAATGAAACTTCATGGGAAGATAGATCTCATTGAGGGAAACGAGTGCACAAGAACCATAACTCTACCTAGCCTATTTTTTTTAGTTATTGCCCTTTGTTGTTTTTCATACTTGAATCTTGTCCGGAGTATATCTCTAAAAGTATTATAGCTAGGATCATGAAACTTCATGGGTGTATAGATCTCACCAAGGGGGAGTGCAGTGCACAAGAACCATAACTATACCTGGTCTTTTTTGTTGAGTTATTCCCCTTTGTTGTTTTTCATACTTGGATCTTGTCTGGAGCATATCTCTAAAAGTATTCAAGCAATGATTATGAATCTTCATGGGTAGATAGATCTCATAAAGGGGGGGTGCAATGCACAAGAACCATAACTCTTCCTTTGGCTAATTTTTTGAGTTATTTCCCTTTGTTGATTTTCATACTTGGATCTTGTTCAGAGCATATCTCTTAAAGTATATAAGTTATGATATTGAAGCTTCAGGGGTAGATAGATCTCATCAAGGATTAGTGCAGTGCTTAAGAACCACAACTCTACCTTTGGCTAATTTGTTGAGTTATTGCCCTTTGTTGTTTTTTCATACTTTGATCTTGTCCGGAGCAGATCTCTAAAAGTATTCAAGCTATGATCATGAAACTTCATGGTTAGATAGATCTCATCAAGGGGAAGTGCAGCTCATTAAACCTTTAACTCTACATAGCTTATTTTTTGAGTTATTTCCCTTTGTTGTTTTTCATACTTGGAACTTGTTCAGAGCATATTTCAGAAAGTATATAATCTATGATCTTGAATCTTCATGGATAGATAGATCTCATAAAGGAGAAGTGCAGTGTATAAGAACTTTAACCCTTCCTAGCATATTTTGAGATGTATTGCCTTTTGTTGTTTTTCAGACTTGGATTTTGTCTGGATTATATATCTGAAAGTGTCATAGCTATGATCATGAAACTCCATGAGTAAGTAGATATCACCAAGAGGAAGTGCAGGTCACAAGAACCATAACTCTTCCTCGCATACTTTTTGAATTATTCCCCTTTGTTGTTTTTCACATTTGATTTTGTTTTAAATTTCTCATGGTACAGCCTATGGTTTTCAAAACCTCATGATAACAAGAAAAACACCAGAACCATAAGTTATCATTGTGAATTGTTACTCTTTCTTGAAATTAGACTTAAATTTTAATCCCCTTCCCCAGTCAACAACCAGTAGTGTTACGGGCGTATTTTGTGACAATTTGCCACCTTGTTTCTTTTCTTCTCCTTCCGTTTCATTTTTCACTCGTCTTCCTTTATGAACATTTGTGGTACAGGCGAAATTGTCAACGGCTTGTTTTAAGCAATCTCTTTTGGACCCTTAGTTTTAAGTTGCCAATTTTGAGCTTGGCACAGGTAAAATTAATATACAAGGAGAATATGTATGCAAGCGTGACCAGAATATTGCAACTACAGCGAAAGTAAGACTTTAGTTACAGCATTCTGGCTACCATACAGAATATTACATTGGTAATAGTGAAATGTTCTTGTTTAACTCTTTTCCTGCTTTATAAAAGCATTAGTAAAATTTCTTTCAAGTCAAAACGCTGGCAGCACCGGATGCTATAAATGTGAATAGACATGTACAAGGATGGTGCATCTATATTTGCCAGATGGTTCATTCTGGCCCCCGCACTAAAAGATTACTTTATTAATATAAGAAAAGCGCTCATCTTACATGCCGTTACTAAATTTTCTATATGGTTTATAGAGAATACAATGTAAGAAAAGGGAGATTCGTCGATAATGTCATAATTCCCTTTTCATGATGAGAACATTTAAGTAAACAATTTTATAAATTTACAATTCAGTGTGTAACAGATGTAACTGCCTATTAATTCATTGGTAGTTACACCAATTTCGGATTCCTGGCTTCCACACCAAATAGCTATAATGCTTTCTCATTTCTTGCATCTGTTATTAAATCAATTTTGGAAGTGGAGAAATTGACATGATAAAATTTTATAAAACACAAATTGAGCCTTATCTACTAATTTTAGAATTAGGGCTATAGATCAGGAGGTAGTCGGGGTGTGATTTAGGGTGACTGATTATTATTTTTTTTCATTACTATTTGCAAATAATTGCTATGTTCTTTGAGGTCTCTTGGTTGGCTGTTGTGGAAAAGGGTTTAATGTTATTTTCATATTGTTGGAGGTTTAGGATAAAATGCCTTCGTTCATTGTGAAAAAGGGATAGTGAAATAAATAATTGATTTCTGAGCCAATCTCATTGGAAGTGCAGAGGGAGCATAATCTATTTTCTGGAAGTGTTCCATCGTAACGCCCAGTTTCTGTAGGAAAACGGTGATTGGCAGTCCTTAATTTTATTAAAGGCAAGTATTCGTTTCTATTTAATTTTATTAGGTACTCTTCAAAAAAGTGGTTTTCTTTTGAGGTCAGGTAAATTCTTCCTTTATTTGAGGAAGTTAATTCTTCATGCCAGTTTTGTTTGAATAGGTCGATAAGGGTCTGTTTTATTGATTTATGTAAATTTTCTTGGAATATTGTAGATTGATTTTCCAAAAGATCTGGTCTACCTGTTTTTGCACGTATTTCTTTAATTTTATTTGGCCACTTGTAAATATATTTGCTGTTTGATAACATATATCTGTATAGATTGTAAGCTATTTTATCTGTTTTGCCTACTAGTAGTCTGTTCCAAAACGAAATCATTCGAGACATGATATTTATTCTAACTGGGCAGCGTCCTAGCTCACCATATAAAAAGGAGGACGGAGTAGATTTCCTGCATCCAGTTATTCTTTTCAAAAATCTTAGGTGTAAATTATTTAGGCTATTTTGAAAGTCTGTTGCATCATCAGATAATATAACAGTGTCGTCTGCACAGAGCTAAATTAGTAGTTTAAGCCATAGAGTTATATCTGTACTTTCAATTAGCTCCACACCGAGCTTTATTTTTCTTTTTTTTTTTTGAGTGTTTCAAAGAGTGAGTGAAAGGTACATATATGGTCACAACAGGAATAGCTTTTCCTAAATCCAGCTTGATTTTCCTCCAATAATTTATTTTCTTCTAAATATATATTTAACCTATTGTTTGATATTGCAGTGAATTATTTTCCTAAACAACTTGGTATTGTGATTGGCCTGTTATCGTTTGTGCTTTTGGGTCACCCTTGTTTTTGAAAATAGGTATAATTGAACCTTCTAGCCAAGACTCTGGTATTATACCGGTGTTAAGAATATTGTTAAAAAGTGGTAAAAAGATATTTTTTGTTGACTTAATATATTCATTCAAACTTTTGTCAAATGGACCAGGGGCTTTTGATTTCTTAAGTTTGTTTATGCATTTACGGATTTCTCATTCATTAATTTGTGAATTTAGGGATTCATTGGGGAAATTGTCATAGTCATGTTCAAATATGTTATCATCAATGCTATTCTTATCTATATCTCCAAAATGACTACAGAACTGGTCAATAGTTGGGTGATCAGAGCTTTTTCTTTGGTTTAAGATTTTTTAGAAATTTACAATAATTTTAAGGGTTTTTATCATTCATGTCTCTTAACCGTGTACTCTGTTAATATTTTTCTACATTTTTATAGTAGTGTATTGTGCGCTTATAAGCCTTGCTTGCTTGTCTCAGTTTTATTATATTTTGGAGGTTTTTATCTCTAGAATATCTATCTTTACCTGTATGATATTTCTTTCAAGCTTATGACAGTGTGGACCACACAAAGACTTGTTATTTGGAAATTAAATGGATGGACCATGACCTGTATCATTGTTGGGAAACGAGACGTTAGCTAACTGTTCAAAAGTGGACTGGATTTGAGAAGTTATGTGTTCAATTGTTTGCTGTGATTGTGGGTAAGTATTTAGTTGACACATAAGACTTTGAATTTCTTTTTGGTCAATGTTTTTTACAAATTCTGTTTCAAGAGTAGGACTCCACTTTTCCTAAGGTTTGGGTATCCTTATTGTTTGATCGTGAACACATTATTTTGATGTCCCAAACGAGGGCATTGTGACAATCAGATAGGAGTGGATCGGTTTCCAAAATTTCAAAGTAACTGAGAAAATTAAAACAATTTACCGAAGCAATGACATAGTCTATAATTGATTATCTAAAAGTAAATTCTCTTACTTCTTTATCATGGAACATTCTGTCATTTAAAGATAGAAGGCTTTTGTTTTTGCAAATATCTAGAAGTTTGAACCCATTTGTATTTCTATGTTTGTCTCTTGCTACTCTTTCCTGGTTAATGGATAGGCTTTCTAGGCTTCTGTAATATGGAGCTCCAGCTGGACTTCGAGGTCAATTTCAAGGGCCTCATTTAAATTACTGTCTGAGATGACAAAATCTCTCATAGAACCAACCAGATAATTGCTGTCTCCTGCCAGGTAAACATAACTATATTCAGATTTTTTTTGAAGAATTTCATCTTCAAAATTGAAAAATGCTCATCATTAAAAAAACTAGAATTTTCTGGGGGAATATATAAGGAACCAAGTAATAAATCTTGGTCTATCTTTGACCAATTCTTTGTCAAGTCATAGCCAAAGAACATATTCTGAAGAGTTAGATATGGGATTTATGTATTTGGCTAGATGTTATTTGACGTACATCTCAATTTCTCCTGATTTTCTTTTATAAGCTTGAGCTCTGCATTTTGAAAACAGTGTGTAGTTATCAATATCAACAATATCTGAATTGTCCAAATGGGTTTCACTTACACATAGGATATCGAAATCGTTTACAATTCAATGAAGTCTGGATATAATAGCCGCTTCTTTAGTCCGTTCACGTTTAGAAAAACCAAACTTCAATGTTTTTAATGTTTTACTTTCAACAGAATCTATCCCTGCGTGTTCCTAGCTGACTGGGCCAGCATTGGCATTGGAATGTTGCGAGTTCCCTGGGGCGGTAGTAGAGTCCATTGGTTGTTGGCTACTCGGAGTTGCATCAGACAAGGGCCGTTGGAATGGACTATTTCCTGTGGGGAATGAGGGCCTGTAGGGAATGAGGGCCTTGGTGGTCGTCGAGCACGTGGCGCATCACTACGGCACCGATTTGGATGGGGCGATTGAGACTCTGTGCGTCTTGACCTATGTTGTTGGGCTGGTACAGCATTCTGGCTAAGCGTGGTAAAGCGAGGGTTGTTTACATTTTGAGTGTTTATTTAACTGCTAGACGGAATGTTTACCTTCGATATACTATGTTTTGATAATCCGTGTGTACTAGGATTGGAATGTGAGCCACTATTTGACGGTAACCTGTCTGACTGCATGACGTAACTACAGTCGGGGAATTCGTCAAATACTGTTTTACCGTTGCACACGAGTCGAGCTGGGTAAGCGAGACCTGTTTTACTACTGGTGTACATGTCTCTCAAACGTTTATATTCGGGCCACAATCTCTGTCTAGCACTAGTGATTTCTTTAGAGTAGTCCCTATTTATGCTATGTTTAGATCCTTTTAGTAAATTGGCTCTAGACAACACGTATTCCGTATCTCTGTAGTCAGGAAAATACACAATAACGGGCTTTATGGACACACTTTTAAATTTTTCAAGCCGATGTGCACGTGGGATTGGAAGACTGGTTGATATTTCAAGATGACCATTGAGAAAGTTATCAATGAGTGCAGTGCAATACTTGTCTTTAGACTCGGGGATACCATTAAAACTCAAATTAAGTCTCCCAGATCTGGCCTTTAAATCAATAGACTTGTACTCGAGTAGTTTTAATCGTCGATCATACTCGAATAGGGTTTTTTCAATATTGACAACTTTATCATGTAATATGAGACTGTCATCTACCTTTTTTCCGATTGATTTCATTTCCCTGAACATCACCAGCATTTTATCGTCTGTGTTCATTTCACTGTATTCCTTTTCCGTGATGTTTTGTGGAGTATCCTCATCAGTGTTTGTACGTTTTCTTTTATTTAAAATTCCATGTTCATACACCACACTATTTTGGTTTCTATTCGATGAAGTAAGCAATTCACATCCCTGATTTTCTTTGGTTGTTTGATTCCCGCCAAGTACGGGCTCCGGGTTATTTTCTAAATTAACTGTTTCTGACACATAATCACCCATAGTAGCATGTTGTTTTGTGAAATCCATCGTTTTAATATATTCCTTATGTTTTGTGTTTATATATTTGTCATTAAACGGGGTTAATTGAATGATTTTCTTAAATTTCTCTCTCTTTGCTAAAAAATGCGGCCATGTTTCTCGACCGGAAGTAATGTTAATTCTAAATAAACGAGAAAATTTCAATATTTGAAGCAATTATGATATCTTGGGTGCAAGTTTTGAAAGATTGGATATCCGATGTCTAATTAATTGAGACAAGCTATACTTTGATACAAAAAATACTTTTGTTGAAACTATATAGTTTTGGCAAAGACCACCGTCCGGATTCATTTAAGACTACATTACTATCGAAATGAGAAAATACAGCACCTACCCGAAACCTTATTTAATTGCCATGAACTTGACTGCGGGGCACAAATGTCGACTGAGGTATTCGGAAGCAACACCTCTATGTATTTATAGTTTTAGTTGTTCAACTCGCCTGCGGAATGGTAGCCGGTTAAGGGATTTAATTTGTTCCATCAATTTGCGACTGACTACTCAAGTCCAAGACGAAACGAATTAATTTACTTGAGAAATATTGGTCCAATACCGGCATAAACTTGGATATCAGAAAGGACGTCAAAATGACACTGGATTAAAGACATGACCAAAAGCTTACGGGTTTGGAGGTTTAAAAAATTGCGTCTTTATTTCAAACGTGCATTTAACATGGGAATAAAAGATTTGACGATATCATCACATGGTAATGTTGTTTTAACATTACACAAAGATATTTAACTAAAGTGAATTCGGATGTCGAAATATCATTGCATGACATATTTAACTCACCTATATTTTCAATGCGTCTCTTATAGACTGACTAGGTGACAAATAGGGGACTTTAAACAAAAAAGTTCCATAAACAATCGGGCACATAACAATCCTCATAGCACTCATTAGTATTCGAGAAGAACTGTCAAATACATGCTGGACAAAGTCTAACTATTAGCGAAAAATTAAAACAGCAAGCATACTGAAGTATTGCATGGCAATACCAATTCCCCTACCCCGGCTTTATAGAGCGGTACCTTTTCTGGGATGGTAAAGGGATTACTTCCCCTCCAAATATTACAGTTGCATCAGAGTTTATGAACAATTCTTAAACATATACACACACAAAAACATAAAAACACGGTGTCTCTCTTTGTTGTTTGACATATTATACTTCATAAAGTCATCTGTTTCAAGGGGATTAAGACCCTTAAACCCAAGTAAATTTTTAAACAAAAGCTGTCAAGAATCTGTCTAGGATTATTAATGCTTTTCGGACATAGCGTTATCAGAATATTCTGACTTTAGCACCTCTTTTAACAATTTGTTCAGTCATATAACAATGGCTGGAGAACCTTACAATGTATTCCTTGAAATTCTCTCACCAGTACCACCCTAAAATCCTTTACAAAACAACGGACTGCAATTATACTATATATAATAAATATGTTACTTATTTTGCATCAATATCTCGCTCAAAAATCATTGGACTAGAACAGAACTTGAACTCGTTCTGTAACTCATCAATGCTGTCTAACTTACCAAAAATAAGGTCAATACCTGCAAGTGTTAGGAAAAAAGTTCTTGAAAACTGTAATTTCCCAAGTCTAGCAACCATATCGTCCTTAAAAATCAATGGACCGGAACAAAACTTAAAGCCATATCTTCCCCCAAAACACACTATAAAATGAACAAGAAAATCATACTCCAAACTCAAAAGCATAAATAAACATGACGATTGAAATTATTAGATCAACATACTCTTACACAGTAAGCCTACAATCCATGAAAGAAGATTTCTTGTGAACAATTGGGTGTATTCCTCTCGATTTCAAAATGTAAAAAACACAATTTTAAATCAACAAAAAAAAAACCCACAAAATACTCTTGCTAGAGAACATCAATCATAACCTGCTTTTGCATATCGATATTGAGTAGACAATTGTTTGCTTTAGTGGCCAAATAAGCGAATGATTATTTCAAAGTATTTTTTTTTTCTTTCTCGGAGGGCAGATATGACTTAAAACTCGTTCTGTAACTCATCAATATTGACTCACTTACCAAAAATTAGCTCAATACAGCAGTCCGGAAAACTGAAACTTCTTGGTAATTATCAGAGTCCAGCATCCGTATCTTCCTCAAAAATCAATGGACAAGAACCAACCTTAAACTCATTCTGTAACTCATCAATATTGACTCACTTCGTCATATCGCAAAGGGTTTAGAAAAAAAGTCCGGAAAAATGAATTTTCTTGTTAATTTTCTAAGCCCAGCTTCCGTATATTCTTCAAAAACCAATGGACCGGAACCAAACTTATCCTATAACTCATCGACGCGGACTCACATACCAAAAATCATCTTAATATCTCCGAGGGTAAGGAAAAAAATTTCTAAGTCCAGCATCCGTATCTTCCACCAAAATCATTTGACCGGAATGAAACTCGAACTTGTTCTGTAACTCTTTGACGCGGACACACATACCGAAAATCAACTATTGGTCTAAGGCCGCGGATTAGTAATCCAGAGGTGAATGGTTCGAACCTGTTAATGATCTCTATCTTTTTATTCTATTCTAAAACCGGTATATATTTTTCTCTTTATTCGATATTCAAAAAATATTTTTGTTTCTCTCTTTTAAAATGACCGCACCAAAGATTCAGAATACGACGTCGAAATGTAAGATTGTGTAAATTATTCATTAGTATATTTTTTTGAAATGTTTCTGAAAGAAAATTCGAGAAGGAACATCTTTGGTCTTGAAGGCTCGGCAGTTCTCGTAGGGCAAAAACACTTACCAGAGGAATCCTGAAATCTTCGATAAAGCTTTACATACCCGTTCCTCATTAACTTCTGTATAGCTTACTAGTCGTTGTAAAAAAGGCTTTGCCAAAAGGAAAACGAAAACGAAAATAAATAACAAAAGTGATGACATGACTATGTCTCCCACCAATTGGTGTACAAATGTTAACCTATGTGGAACGAGCAACCGGAGGATCAGAAAGGATATAATGGTAGCACTGGTGTTAGAAATATCCTTTATCAAGTATTCACCGCGATATGATTGAAATAATGTTGAAGTGGTCTTAAACCCATTAAATCAATTAAACCCATGGAAATAATCTACAATTTTTGAAAAAATAACGATATAGTCTGTCTAATATGTGTCACAGTACACATTTTAAATAAAAATAATATTTCATGCTGCTAAAAACATGTTCTTCACATACTAAAGAAATGTAGTTCGCAGCAGTCAATCAAAAGATCGATGAAAATCAAATCATACACCGAAACAGAAATTTAATTTAAAATTCGACATTTATGTTAGGCGTCTTTGTTGGTTTAGGGAAAAAAATGTCTTTCCTGTAGCTAAGTACGATATTTATTCTCTCGACCGACATTTTTTTTCGGATGTGTCTGGTCATAACATTTTTCAAAAGAACGCCGTATAAAATTTCCTGTTTGGGCTCAGTGGGCGGTGCCAACAGGTATCGATGAAATCGTTGGAGCTTTTTCATTGACGTGTTTCTTCGTTTATATATTGTTACATATGGACTCGATAGATTAAAAAGCCACGGTTTCTCAATCATTGTCATGATGATATCAGGGATATCAAGTGTTCAAATCGAGGACATATGTACATGTGTTTATCGCATGCACACTATACACATGGTCCTTACGATTTTGCTATAACTCTTGTAACAAATATCGATGGAATTTACATCAATATTAAATTTATGAAGTCAGTTGATTACATAATCGATTTGAATTTCAAATAAAATATGTTTATAATGAAGTAAGCATGCAATTAAAACGCTACTTATACATTAATTCATGTTGAAATTTGGTTTCTCATTACTTACAATATTTGCTTTAGATACGTCACAGTTATTCTTATTTTTAGTTTTCGATTCATTATTACACGCGAGCTTGGTGTGAATAGTGGCATAAGGAAATTGTATTACCCATAGCTAAAAGGCGAGACACTTTATCTGGTGCGAAGTGCCCTTCGAATCCGTTCTCTTTATTGCAGGGCCATTTGCGGAGATAAGTCGACGGCGGTAACTATATTTTTAACCTCCTGATGGCTCATAACGTCGACAAGCCAATATACCTGCTACAGTATAATTCCATTTGTTGCTAAGCTGTTCTGACACAACAAGCTCAATTTCGTAGGTGAATCGAGGAAATGATATATTTTGCGCAATTCCTACGAGCACATTTCTTGAAATAATTGATTTAAACGTTGTTAGGATCGATATGTCATACTAGTGATAAATAAGAAATCCATATCTCGGAAAGAGCTGAAAAACGGAAATGCTAGAACCCTACTAGAGTTTTGTTGGCTAACCTGATTTGACGGTGCGGCTAATTTGAACTGGGTATATCAGACATGTTTTATGAAAGTTTGAACCACGGTGACACCAACATAATTAAACGAAGAAAAGTGACCAATAGGTTTACCGTTGCAAGCTACGTTTAGAGTTGGCTATGACTTCATTTTCTGTCTGGAGCCAAAGAGTACTGACTCTGTTGTCCATAAATGTAAAAAAAGTTTTTTTGTCATCAAACCATTGGCTTACTTCTTGAGGATCATCAGACAAGGCTCTTTCCACATCATTTTCATGCTAGGTTGTTTTTCACGACACATGGCATGTCATTGAAAAAAAAAAAAAAAAAAAAACAGTAACGAGCCAAGTATAGAGCCTTGCGGAACCCCATATGATATTGGGGATCACGTAGACTATGTTCCACAGACATCATCAAGCTGCTGCCTATAGACCAGGTATGACTTAAACCAATTACAGATATTGCTACCTAAGCCGCAAGCGTTAAGTTTCGTTATAAGAAATGAATGGTTAACTGTATCAAATGCTTTTTGTAGATCTAAGAGAACCATACTCTTGTCTATTTCAAATTTTATGAAAACAGTAATGCTTGCGCACACTATAATTCCATACAAAAAAGTGTCAAAAATTGTAAAGATTTTACTTTTTTCGCTCCATGCTATCAAATTATAAGAAATGAAGAGAATATTTTTTTTTTTTTTTTTTTGTTTTTTTTTTTTTGTTTTCATGGAGGTATGAACCGAAAAGTTTTTTCGGTTCATACCTCCATGAAAACAATAAACATTCTCTTCATCTCTTAAATGTTTTTTATATATGAGACTTTTTTATGCTTGTTTTGGATGAGTGTGGTTAAATATATTTTAAACCTTTACAAAGTTTGCTTTCATTAGACTTTTCGAATTCAATAATTAGTGACTTTTATAGGGACTTGGTTATATCTGTGCTGGCTTCAATTATCCCGAGTTAAAAACGCAATATTAACATGAGTGGAGTGATTCGATTACAAAGTAACACCAGCCTGAAAGTGACAAATTATTAATAGGTTGTCTAGACTTTTTCCTATTCAATAGGTATATCCAGACTGTAAAAGTAACCAAATGTGAGCCACTCAGCTAAATGGTACAAATCAGGCATCGATGACAGGGATATCTGAAAATGATCATGCACTGTGTGATATCTGGTGACTACTGTTATATCCTATTTTATCAGTACATGTAATATTTAGAATAATTAAATTTTGTTTCAAGTCAATATCGAGAATGATTATGTTTCTGTAGATCTTTGAACGTATGAAAATCATGTGGGATCAACATCGTGTGTTTTACCATCACTAGACGTGATTTTTGGGCTTTTTGACACCCCCAAGAAAGAATCTTTAGAAAACATGGTAGAAAATAAAGAAATTGCTTTTTTATAAGTAGTTTCTTCATTAGCCAAATTGCTTTCTACCCCCGAAGTAAAAAAAATTCAAAATTTCTTAAACTAAATTTGTTTATTGCATTATCTTTGAAATTTGAACCAGTGTAATTTTCCCATCGCATGCACGTAACAGTCGCGGTATTTGAAAACAAATCACGGTTTACAAAGTGTCTAAAACTTCCAGGACTCCAAAACTTGTTTTGAAATATCGTCAATTTTGGAACTTGTAAATGTCACCAAGTAACGCTCATGGAAAAGCGTTTTCCATATGAAACAAACTAGAGAATGTCACACGGATCCCATAAAAAACAGGAACAGATCAAAGGGACTCAAGTTTATGGAGTGTGGGAAAGCTGTTGCAATTTCCTTTCTTCTGTTTTTTTTTTTTTTTTTTTTCAGCTGCATTTTTATGTATTATTCATATTATTTATATAACACCGAACTAAATAGAGGAAGCGCATTTTTATTCCGGTTCTGCTTCTTATTTATTTACTTTTTTTCTTCCGCAAGTACCTCGACCTGGGATTATAAATGAGCTGATATATGTCATCTTATCAATAATGTTTAGGAGTATAAAGGCTATTTTGGGTGTGCAAGAAAGGTTTTGGATTTTTCAAAAAGGACGCGATTTTCAAAATGGCTGTCATGAAAGAAAATACGGCTTACACTAGAGTTTGTTTCACCTGCAAACTGATTTTAGGGTCATTGTATACAATACAGTCATAATATATCTGAGAAACTGGTTAATTCAGCATAAAACGACGTTTAGTACTGTAATGATATTTACCAATAGATTTTGTTTCGAACAATTATATGTCAGTGGTTTGCTGTATACTGGCCAGAGGCCAGATATCTATACAACTGACCGAGAAACGAAGTGGACGCCAAATCACTTATTTAGTTAGGTATTCATCAATTAATTGACCAATCGCAACTGTCAATCAATTGACCAGTCAACCAATGAAATAACTCGTTCAGATCAAAAATGAGTTTTGAACCCCCGACATTGGCCACCATTTTTATTCAGCTTTTTTGTTGATTTGGCGACTTAAACGTCGTATCTACAGCTTATTCAAACTGTAGTAACGACGTTTAATTCGCTAACCAATTATTCTACTTTTTGTAACATGCTACTAGCCATGAATTTTGAAAAATATCGCCGTTTGAATAAGAAGCGGAAATTCCTGTCGGAGTCAATGGGCGTGCCCAACGCAGTAAGTGGGCGGGGCCTGCGATTCGTCAATTAGGTATTTATTTATCAATTCTCCTTCTGATGACGGAAACTGTCTTAATGATATAAAAATACCTTTTGGTAATTATCTTTTGCCCAAAATATTTTGGTTATATTCGCATCTATTGACAAAGCTCCGTTAATTAGCTGTCAACGCTAAGTCGAAAACAATTCATTTAAAGCGGCTCTTGATGAGATTTTTATGAAATGTGACATGGGAAAATTATCCACTTTTCAAATAATCATTAATGTCAATTTTACAATAAATATCTTTTAGTGTGTAATACACTCCACGTTTATTCCGGCTGAGGTCTTTAGTCTTCGAGTAATGTCGATAACGACTTAATTTGCTAGCGGAGGCCATTGACGTAAATGATGCGTCATTGGGACCACAAATAAGGCCATTTTCGCTGTAATCGACGAATAGCGTATTTACCCGATGGATTATGTTTCCGTTCGGGGTGTGCATCGTTGACTTATATAGCGTTACGTAACGCGAAATATTTTTGCCTCTTTTTTTTGTTGTTGTTGTTTTGTTTCTCTTTTTTTAAAGAGATTAACAGTCTTTTTTCATCTAAATCAGCTTAATCACATTCTTTCAAATGTCTGAAATCATTACAGTTAGAAATTTAAAAATTGAGAGCCATTTTTCTCTCATAATCCGTGAAGAGCCTCTTTAAGACCCTTGATCTCACTACTCAATTTTCACCAACCAAATTAATGAATTCCTCTTTTGATTGAAGTCAATGATATTTATACCTGGTCAATCGAATAAGTTACAAGCCAGATAGTATTGGGGACAATATACATTCTTATATATAGTAAGAAATAGACAAAAGTTTCTAAATAAGATCTATATGTGTAGTAATTAATTCACAAGGGCTCCAATCGACCAATCAAGGCTGTCAATCAAGGAAAAACCGACCAATGAAATAACTTATTCAGCCCGGACGTGACTTTTTTCCCACCATTTTTGTTAACCTTTATTGTTAATTTGGCGACTTAAACGTCGTACCAACCAACTATTTTACTCTTTTGTTACATGCTACATGCCAGGAATTTTACAAAATAACGCCGTTGATAATCGAAGCAGAACGTCTTGTCGGAGTTAATGGGCGGGGCCTAGGGAGTCAGTGGGCGGGGCCAGCGATTAGTCAATTGGGCTAGGGAAACTGATCCTTTATTCTATAAACAAATATATGTTCATGCACATACAAAACTCAATAGTAATTTTTCGAATTATCGGACAAACAACAAAGAAATTGTAAACAAAAAATCGTGTTAAGAAATAATGTATTCGATTGTTGAAAAAAATGAATATAACAGAATTAAAATATGCTCGAAAATCGACAAGCGTGTAGAAGAAAATCCGGAAAACTTGAATTACGGCATTCGCATCTTCGTCAAAAATCTCAGGAACTAAACTCGAACTGCGTCTGTAACTCATCTTTGCGTACTCACAAAAAAAGGATTGAACAGGAAAGGGTTGATCGGCTACACTCAGAAATAAGGGTTAACCCATTCCAAATCAAGCCCTCCTTTTTACGCCCCACAGGAAAAAAGCTTTGGAAAACATTGTGGACAATGAAGAAACTGCTTGTAACAAGCAATTTCTTCATTATCCAAAATGTTTTCTATCCCAAAAGACGAAAAAAAATTAAAATTCCATCAACTTGAAATTGTCGTCTGCAGCTTCTTTCAATTTGGACCAGTCTAAAATTTTCTTGTGTTGGAATGGGTTAAGTACGTGGTTATCTAATTTCGTAGCACAGTGAAAGGGATATAACTACGGCGGTGATGTAATAGTTTTAAGGTTTGGTTCAACTTTGCCCATTTAATTTAGCTTCTCATTTGTATTCATGAGATGAAAGTTCGGGTTTGTCGTATTTATTGTAACGAAATACAACATCAATTGAATTGTTCTTATAGTAACGAGGTACTTGAAATTGCTTAAGCTTTTAACCCATTCCCACACAATGACGCTTTTTGACGCCCCAAAAGAAAAAAAAACAGTTGAGAAAACATTGTCTAAAAAGAAGAAATTGCTTTAATAAAGTAATTTTTTATTTTACACAATATTTTCTGCCCAAATAGTTGAAATAGTCCAACATTTTCACAAATTATGAATAGTCGTCCGCAACTCCTTTTGATTAGACTAGTCTAAACTTTTGTCGTCTGATAATGGGTGAAGAGATGGTGATCATTTTATCAAAGGGCAAACTAGCAGACCTTGACTGTACTCTCTAAAGGCCCATACCTGACAAACTTAACTTTTGGTGTACCTTGAGATAATTTGGAAACTCTCGTAAATCTTTCACTAGCTGCAAAATATATATGAGAAATTGTTTCAAACATTGTAAGAAAATTTGGAAAATGAATCCATTTTTTATTATTAAAGAATAAGCCTGGCTCTTTTAAAGCCCCGCGTATCTTCGCCATGGGTTCAAACAGCTCTCATTGAACACCTGAAGAGGGGGACATTGACTTTCGAAAGAAATCGGTTATACCTCAATAATGCAAAATTTATCTGATTAATAATCCAGAATTTTTGACACTGTTTGAATATAATTTTCTCACATTTATTATCATTTCAAACCTATTAGTATTCATGTATCCTTGGGGAATCAGTATTTCAGAAAGATATTACGATGGAATATTATCCTATATGTTATATTATATTTGAATATTGGAAGTTTGGTAATTTTTTACAACAGCTGTTGACGTGGTTCCGCTAAATGGTTTAAGCCATTCTCAAACGATATAATTTTAGACTTGAGATTGCAGACAACAGAACAAAGTATGTTTAAATTGAAAAATAAGGGCCTATTGAGGTATGAAAAAAAGACATCGTGAATGAATAAGAAATTGCTTGGTACAAGCAATTTATTCTTTCTTCACAATGTTGTCAATGGTTATTTTATGATTGAGGGGTGGATATGCGGAATTGTGTGGTAGTGGGTTGAAACATTTTTTTCCGTTCACTTGACCTTGTAACTAAATACACAAAGTTTTTCTGTAATCTTTAGTAGCGCTTGTTTGAATCCTAGGGGATCATAAAAAGTCAATATACGCATTTTCTTACATTCTGGAGAATTCTCTAAAATATCACGATTCTACATTAAAACGACTTTGCTTTAAAGTTATTCACAAGAAATTTAGCAAGAATTTAAAAGTTGAAAGGTGTGTGTGTGGGGGGGGGGATAAAGCATCAACGATCTCATTATAGTCGTAATTATAAATGGATCGCTGGTAAACTAATCCCCGACAGGACGTCGTAATTACAATTTGAAGAAGTCGCGGAGGCATCAGAGCATACTTTATTTTATGTCTCTGCAGTGGGCGGGACGCGAACTGTTATATTTTTCAGTTGTTAGGTACTAACAACCGATGCAAAATATATAAGCAACCAATAGAACTGGCAATACCGTAAGGTTCGCTCAATCCACAACACATAGCTAAAATCTCTCAAGTACCTCTTCATATCCTAAAGAAAATCTTTCAAGTACCTCTCCATATCCTAAAGAAAAATACAGTTGATCTTGCTCGAATGACCACCTCTATTAAGCGACCATTTCGATTAAATGAAAATAATTGAAAATCCTTTTTCAAAATCCAAAACTCTTATAAAAAAGTTCGTATTATATAAAACATACAATGCGAAATCCAATATTGTTGGATCTCATTATAATCGGCTCACTTGGACGATTCTAATGAGTCACAACAACCTAATTATTAGGGAAAAATCTACACTAATTTCTGTATGCAATCGAATCAATATATTTAACAAATATACGTTTTAAGCGACCATTCTCTTTACCCAGTACTTTTTGGTCATCCTATGAGCGGTCGCTTATTACAAGATTTACTGTATTAATTTGAAAGCAACTGTTGAAAGCGGCTCTTGCATAGATTATGACTCAATTTCCAAGTTTCTAACTGTAATGCTTTCTGACATTTGTAAGAAAGTGATTAAGCGACTTGTTAATGAACGTGACTGTTCATATCTTAAAAGAATGTAAGAAGCCAAAAAGTTTGGCGCTAAGACACTCCAAACAAGTAAGCGAAGTACAACCCGGATGGAACCGGAATTCATCGGCTAAATACGCTTTCTGTCGATTGCACCGAAAACTGCCTTATATGTACTTTCCATGACGTATAAATTACGTCATGCGCTCCCGCTAGCAATACAGTAGTTATCGATAACGCCCGAAGACCTCACCCAATAAAATCCGATGTTTTAAAGTATGGCAATGAAAAATAAATCACATTAAATTGAATTTTAAGTGAATTTAGCCGATAAACCGCGGAGACAGAATATCTATCGTGAAAATTACATTAATAATTAGACAAAAATTTGAGTATTGATCTGTTCAAAATGTTACACGGTCAATTGGTTTATTGATTGGTAGGGGCTGACGCATATCTCAACAGTATTTTAGCTATATTACGGCGGCTTGAGCATTGATTCCTATTGTTTCTTATACCATTACAACCCGAGCCTCCAACTGCTCATCCCACCGTCTCGTTTGTGACAGACGAATGACGATTGTCGTATTACTTATGTTAAATATCAGAATTAATGCTGGTCGAGCCGTTTTCCGTTCGGGGGGGGGGTGCAGATTCTGCAACCAATTACCATATATTTATAGAATCTGTTAGGCATATTTTCCTAAGATAAAAAGATGAACCATTACAGACTAGTTTGTTAACGTATAACATATTTCTAAAGTAGCCCATTGTTAAAATTTAAGACGATTTTAAAAGATTAAAGGACTGAATTCAGTTTTAAAGCGCTGAGGTAACCAAAATCTCATTTGATGTACTCGACGTTGGGGGTGTTTCCGTGTTTACAGTATACTCCCTTTCTTGTGAAGTGATATTATAGGATAATTCATATGGATTAGGTCTGCAAGTGTTTGAGACTTCCGAAATGAGTGTTAAAGATTTTCACAGAGTTCGGGACGAAAATCACAGTGTTTGTAAATTAAAAGCTTCTTTTTTTAAGTTTTCATTTTTCTAAAAACATGATATCTTGCAATATCTAAAGTGTTATCAAGTGTCATTTATTATATCTTGAAATCACATTATAAATGAGACTGTCTAGTGAAGGTATGTGTGTGATTGACGTAACGTCCCTATCAGCAGTGGTCACTGCGATAATGTTCAGGTACTTTATAGACACATCTTTCTGTGAAAAATATTTTTTATATAAATCAGTACCAATACCAACGTTCAATATCCAACTATCGTCAGCTCCAGCCGTGTTTTATCCAACGACACCAGCCTGCTGAACTATTACTATTGTATAACTATACCCAGTCCGAACTGGTTAATTATCTGTCTATCTTGTTGACTAAAAGAATTTTGACAAACTTTATTTCAAATGTTTTCTCATGCCGTACACCGTAAGTAAGGTTAAAACATCTTTCTACAACCGTAAAATATTGAATCATCCCATCAAATTTCATTTTAAATCGATCAATTTATTTCGTTCAAATCATCCATTTTCATCGCTCAGAACTTCCCGTGATATCACTGGCCGATCTGGATTTGGGAGTATCTGGTCTAGAGGAGGTAATTTCATTCAAAACCGCCATTCGAACCTCGCTCATTTCATTCTATTTCAAAAATTCAATAGACCAATTTCACGATTTTCTTATATGTTAACTGGAACCTTGGAATCATTCCGTTTATTGATTACATGTTTTATTGTTTCATGCAAGGTCATTGATGGTAAAATGATAGAATCGTCCAGAGATGTATTCGATCACCGGATTCCATTTTTTAGAGAAGCCGTCCAAACAACAAACTGAATAATAGGATAACTAAACAAACTCATTCCATAGTTTAATCAAGGGAGCGGATGCAGCTTAATTTCTATCGCCTTGAGAAGTTTAAATCTTTATTCCACAGAATTTTTGTCTTTTTGCGATAGGCTCCGTTAGGTAGATTTATATTTCCAAATTCGTGTATTCGTTAAATGAAAAGATACAGCCGATAATTTTTCGTTACGTTAAAGATCGTGGGATGGTTTGTGTATGTGTTTGTGTGTGTGTGCTTGTTTTATTTCAAAATAGGGATGTATAAATTGATCCTAAAACACAAAATTATTACATTTGTCTAATGTAAACGCGAGATCTCGCACAAACGAATACTTTATAGCATGAATGATATCCAGCCTTTTACGACTTCTCAGTTACTTTCGTCCTGTATGGTTATGATTAGAAAATGAATGAATGAAATCGTGGCAAGATCGAACTGAATCTGTATGCTTTTCATTAAAAACTTAAGTTCGTTTAAGAAAATGAAGAGAAGAGTCTTTTTTTCTTTTTGATTTTGTTTCATTGATTTAGGAACCTGAAAACATGTAAGGACTTTTCACAATGTACGAGTACGGAATGAGGACTCATACATTAGGGTTATCAAGCTTTGAGTTTGGTACCTAATTGAAAACAAACGCATCATCTTCATTTCTTTTAATTGCATGCCAACAAGCTAAACAAAGCAAACTCTTTGCTAGTTTAAAGTAAATATTGTATGAATCTCTTCTGTAGGCAAGCATACAAAAAAGTTGCGAGCTCAAAATATTTGTTCATGGACGTTTGGTATACGAAAGTAATAATAGATTATTCCATAAATAAAAGTAGTTTAACTTCAATTCGAATAATATGTAATACTTTCTCGTCAATACAGTAAAGCAACCATAGAGATATAAAGTGAAATTCTAAAACAGAAATCCGCTTTAAAGGATGACTTTTTTTGTAATGAAAGTTTTAAAAATGTGTTTTGGAATCTACATCCATGTCTTTTGCTTTGCGCAGGGAATTTCCATACTTTGATTTCACTTTTGGACTTTATATAGTGTCTAAATTTAACATTTACTTACTTTTATTATGTTTTTGATCCTTTGATCTCAGTCTACAACGGTCATAAAAATAAGTTTTTTTTCAAAGATTTGATCCTTATTCGATGGAAAAATAGTTGCTTCGAAAAGAAATGACCACAAGCATCCAACGGCAAAGGGATTTGGTAAAAAAAACATCCTTTAGGAAAGGATACAAAAACAATTTAATTGCAAAATGTGACAGATTTGGCTAGAGGGAATTCAACATTTCTTTCCACCAAATTCTCAATTACATGTCCCCACGTTAATGTCTAGAACCGTTATTATTTTTCACACTTAATCTGTTTGGTCTATGAATTATAATGAGATACACAGCACATGTTTCTCGGATTTTATTTTACTGAATCTGATTTTTTTCTTTGTTGAATAATAGAAAGTATACATAGTTTTGGGTTGTGATACTTTGTAAATCCTTCGCTTGAATTGTGACAAAATTTAGAAAATCTTGTTTTCGATGTAAGATCATGATGAAGTAGCACGGGAAAGTGAAATTCTAATCTAAAAGCCATATAGTTTACGAGCTGACTTCATCTTAAAGGTAAGATTTACATTTACTCGGCCACTTGGTGCTTCTAACCTTTCCCATGCAAGTACAAGCACACATATCGACTCGAGCCACCAGCTTGTAATCCCACTTAGGTGTACTAATATCATTTATTATCGTTTATTGGTGTGAGACAAATCACACACATCACGATGATTTTTTGTCAAATCTCGGTCAGAAGATTGGCCGAGCCAGGATTCGAGCTCACGACCCCAAAAACCCTGCGCGTTACCAACTGAGCTAACCAGGAATTGCGATTTACAAAGAAATAGAAATTTAAGAGTTCAAATTTCGAGTCATGGTAATTTAGTGCTCATTTCCTCATACTCTTAGGATTCGGCCCATTATCATACTTACGACAACAACCACAGCACAGTTGGTAACGCGTAAGACTCCTAGTTATGGGGTCCCGGGTACGATCTCCGACCGCATCGAATATCCTTTCCGGAATTTGTCTCCCACCAATCGACCGATGGTCGTTAAGCGTAAGCAGGATACGCCGCCTATAGCTCTAGAAGGATATGGTGGAACTTCTGGTGGGGAATATACCATGGATCCATTGTTTGGGGCATCATCTGTCGCGTAATAACAGAAGTAATGTTCAAGGTGGCATTAAACTCCACTCAATCAATCAGTGAATCATACTTCCATGAGAGGCTTAGTGGTTAAAGCAGCGAACTCGAAATCCGAGACTTCTGGTCGAGCAGCCTGTCACGCAGGTACGTCCTTGATCGCTTCTGGACATGCCTGGTATTGGAATGGTTAGTAATCGCAAGAGCAGAGGTCTAGATAAGAAGGACAACAGCATTCTAAAATCCTTATTTCTCATAGAAACTCATTTGAATTGTCTCAATATTTTAATCGGAAATCAGATAAACGCCTTCTAACTGCAGCCCTTAATAACGGTCCAATCAATAGAAACACCCGGTATGATCAACGTTAAAGGCAATGTCTTCCTTATTCACCTTATTAAGTATCTTCTGACTATAACTTATTTCCCCAGATGAAAAAGAAAAAAAAATATGTGAGCGGTCGACATTTTTGCACTGATTATTGTCAAACCATCGGTCGAAGATAGTCACACTAACTGAAGAGAAAATGTTACAATATTGTGAAACGTATGAAATAGATTTTTCTTAAACTATAGATAAGATATGAATGATTTTTGGCAGCTTTGTTCCTGGGGTGGAGCTTTCTCATATTTCCCCCAAGCAACTGTCGTCAGTTGAGCTACACGAATGTTAGGGGGCGGGCCTGCACATCAAGTTTCAACGCATAATGATCTCAAAAAGCATTCCCGGAATTATCAGATAGCCCAGGATCAGTAACCGTTAAATTTGATAGAATTTGTTCAAAGTTCGTCTTTTTCGTGGACGCGTGTAAACTGTAAAGTGTTCCGATCTTTGGGAATATCAAGATGGAAATTTTTATCTCCCGTCATTACTTTGTTATTAGAAAATGTTGCATATTTACTATGAATATTGGCCATTCCTTTTCAAGAAAATATCTGGTACTAAGTTCATTTTCACGAGTGGAAGAATGTCTTTATATCACAGATAATCAAAAAGATTAATCTTTATTAGGAGAAATATTTCAGATTCGTTTACAATATCTTTACGCAATGGCTTTATGGCCTATGTGCTACATTAGATCAAAAGCACATGTCTTAGACTCAATTTATGTACTTGAAAGTTCTGTTGGCACTCAAAGTATAAACAGGAAAATAAGAGGTTTTCTTTAATGCCTTCAGGAGGATTATCGAGAAATAACGGTAGATTATCATTTGATAAACTCACCGCCTATCCAGTGAAATTATCAAAAACTTATACCCCGCTTTCGTTCATTTCACCCTATCTGACGTTATCTAAGCAGAGCCAAATAAGTGACGTCGTCATAAGCGTTTCATAGCAGTCACGTGCAAAATGACGCGCTTTTAGAAAACTTGTCATATAATTTTCGCTTTTTTATTAATTATTGCATTAAAGAAATAGAACAATCCTTTGTTTTTCGAGTAAGATCGATTGATATTTCATTTCGTGAATAACAAAAGCTACATTTTCAGTCGTGGCTTCGCAACTCGTGAAAATAAAGTTTTTGTTATTCACTCAATGAAATATAAATCGATCTTACACTGAAACAAACGATTTTCCTCTGTTACTTACAACTTTAATCATCAACCTTGACCTACTACATGAAGCTTTGACATGTAAAGTCAAAGAATGCTTGTATTGTCGAAAATAAATGTCAAATTGCCCTTTATCTTTGATCTTTACCAACTTCTGAAATTTTAGATTTTTAGGTCTAGGACATCTGTTATATATATATAAAATCATAGAAAAACATTTATCCATCCATCTCAATATTCCGTCCTAAACATTGCCCTTTTTCCGGTTTCTTGCTGGGCAATATTTCAGGACTAACGTCTTGACACTGTATTGACTTTAAGCTGGCCAGAGGAAAAAACTTACCTTTATCCATTGTAATTACAATATAAGGTCTCTACAGAAAGAATATTGCCAATTATCTACAATCAATTCTCGACCTTGATTTTTAAGTTTGAATGCGGGGCAACTTAGATTTAACAAAACCGCAAAATGAACACAAGACACTTTCATTTCGGGTTTCTTGATAACACATATCACGTGATCTCTTAAATATGAATACATCTCGGGTTACTGTTCATCTCAACTTTGTGCTTTTAACTTAAGATTTTTTACGGTTCTAAAGCCGAATAACGAATAAGGAAATCGCGCGACTGCAGGGCGCCGAAGATAATTTGAGACTATCGTCATCACATTATAGGAATCTTTAGGAAAAGGGCAAAGCTACCATGAGCAAACAATAACGTTACAATAATGTTAACGTCTTTTTTTTCTTTTACTCACTATGCTTTAAATATTCTTAGTCTGAACCGGTATTTCAAATCGATCACCCTGAAACAAGTTTCCGCGCCTTTCCGCAAATTTCCACGTATACTCATAAACTTAATGTGAAAATCTACGTGAGTCTAGTATGATCGTTACAGAATTGGCCGAGTTGAGGGTCAAATAATCATCGAAATCATTGATTTCTTACTGTAGAAGCTGTTATTCTATGTTAAAAGATTCTAAAAGGATTTCACGTATTACAGTTGATCAAAAGGAGAATGTTATGCTTAAAAATTCTAATTTTACTGTGGCGTGACACGAGCTTATAACCCATTCCAACACGATAAAATTTTAGACCAGTCTGAATTCAAAGAAGTAGCAGACGATAATTGTAAGTTGGTGAAATCTTTAAAATCCTGGTCTTTTGGACAGAAAACATTGTTGATAATGAAGAAATTGCTTGTAACAGGCAATATCTTCTTTTCCACAATGTTTTCCAAAGCTTTCATAATGAGGGTCATTAAAAAGCGTCACTGTCTGTACATTGCTAGGTTTTTTTTTTTATTTCTGTATGTGGATTTATGTTTTGGTGCGTTATTCACGCACATATATACATGGGAGTGCTGGTTTAAGTTTAAAGGGGGGAGGCTTACTCGGAAAGTAATAAATGAATTTGAACCGAAATCCACAGTTATGACCCTTTCAGCGCATTCCTCTTCTCAGTTCTTTCAGTCCTTTGATTATTTACTGCCTACATTCTAGAAAGCACATCTCGTAACACATAAGGCTTTTGACATTGACCTGGTTTCTATTATTTAAATTTGTAAGTCTAGGACTGTTAAATTGCAAATAACTGTTTAAAAAAGATCGCCTTTCATCTATAGTCTCCTTAGTATTCAACCTTGGTCCATCTTTCAATACAGTTGAGTTATTAACTTTACGGCTGTATTATGACAAAATTAATTTCTAAGTGGAAATTGTCTTTTAATTAGTCTCGTTTTGATTTTGACTTTGACCTTTGGTCACATTTAAGAGCGTTTGAATTATTAACTCTGGGCTTGTTTTTAATCTCAAATATAGTGTTGAGAGAAAACAATCTCGGCCATGTGGCATCAAATTGACTATTGGTTGACCTGTATCTTTGACAGTCATTTCGATATACTTTTTGTTGAAACCTAAATCTGTAGTATTTGATATTATTGTTGAAAGGAGAATGTCTTTCATCTCTAGTCAGGATAATCCTTTGAAATCGCATCGTAGTGAACTTTACAATGACATTTGACCAACTTTTTTTTAATCTTTTAATTACCAATTGTAGTTTACAAACGAAACCTTACTCGTTATATCAAGAATTAATTAATAATTATGGTCAATGATTATCAATTCTAGTTCACAAACTTATCCTTGCTCAATATATTGCGTTTAACTTTTGGTATCGATGTTTATTTATTTATTTTGTCAAAGATTTAGATATTTCTATTCCATCTCATATACTATTTGAATACAATATTCTGAAAAGACATTTTACGAAAATCAGCGGTCGTTTATCAAAACTTTTAGATTACAAGTACAGTTTCAATGAATCCTTGGTCATTCAAGTGGTGCGTACAACCGTTGATATCCCGCATTCAGTTTGCATTCGCTCGATTTAACGTCATCTTTACGTTATTAGAAGTTATGTTCGCTAGCCGGTCTTCAATTGTGTAAGGATCAGCCAAAAACTGTCGTAAGGGTTAATATGAGTATAAATTCTTATCGTAGTTTCGCGCTAACCATTTCATGTGACATGATTTAAGATGTACGCTGTTTCCTTTTCACTTTGTAACCTATCGTTGAATTTGGTACATATGCAAATAAGATCATGTTGTGTCGACAACCGAATTCTTTGATATCCAGAAATAACTTGAAATTCTGCCGAACCCTTTCTATCTCACCACAAAAAGCCACTTTCCGCCAATCAGATTACCGTGAAAACAATATGACTCATATTTAAGTATAAAATATTCTTTTGAGCGAACATCGATACCTCCCTTTAATTTATGGTGGTCATTTTATTGGCTGGATTGAAAAGGCCAGTGGATCAGGCCCTATTGTTACTCTTACTGGTAAAAGCAGCATTCCCTATCTTGAAAACTTTTTGAAAATATTCTTTATGTTTGAAACCGTAAATAAGATATAATCTTTCTCAGATTTTTAATTGGTCGTAGACCAATTTATATAACCATAAATTCGAGAGTGTGTCGCTGCAATTTATCAAAACTGCCTTTAGCCTAACTGGACGTATATTCTGACGGGAAAACAGAAAAAAATCAATTCAGTTTACAAGTTGAGAATTATCAAAAGGAGTAAAGGAAAACTGGCCGGTCACACGCTTTAAGGATGAATGCTTCAAGGATTTTCCGCTAGTGATGAACGCGTCTAACCAACCCTTTCTTTCAATCATATCGAGGTGTAAACAAAGATGATACTGCCACTCAATTATTTTCCAGCCATAAGTTAATCAAAGTACTGAAAGTTCTTCTGGAGAGCAAATTTTATTATTATGCTTTCAAGCTGTCTAATGAATTCGCCCAAAGAATAGTATATTTTTTTTCCTTTGTTTATAATCGGCTGTTTAGGATTTTGTTAATTTCTGTCCAGAAAAAGAGAGGGTTTTGAAACTTCATGAACCTGCTTTCAACGTTTGCTCTTAAACTTAAGTTATCATATTTCCATAATTTTTCTGTTTTGGCGTTATAAAAAAGCTTGCAGGGATGATCTAACCATGACTATTTAACAAACGAGAATTTTTAAAATAATAGTTTACACAAAAAGTTGCTTTATTTTTCGGTACCCATGTTGCATCAAGGTCTTACGTTCGTGTAAAATAATATTAGTTCTAATTAACATTCACGGAAATATCATACACTAGGATAGAACCTACGTGTTGTGAAAGTAATAGAAATTAAAGTTGCTTTACCCTAATTCTAAAGTCGGAATGCAACGATATGTCCAATTTCTCAGTGACGACCAATTACAGTGCGTACGGCACTTTGATTTAAGTCCTTAAAACCATTTGATTATGCTTTCCAAACCCCAAGTTCTCTACATGTATGATATTCAGTCGTCTTTGAAGTTTCTTTATCATACACAAAGTATATCCATTAATGAAAATTTGCTCTTTCATAAGGGATACTTTGAATCTGAGAATGACAATCTGTAAATGAAGTGTCTAGCCCATTTCCTTTTCAGTTGATACTTTCAGGGAGAAATGGTAACGGAAATTTACCTTTTTATTAAATTGGCATCGATACTCATTTGAGGAACTTTTTCCTTTGGGATTTTTAATTATTTTTCAAATTTAGTCAAGTCTAATTGTGTTTAATGACTGAAGCCATTGTGAGTGGTCGCTCTGATAACATCTTTGCTGCGGACTATATGAGTTTCAAATATATCAGTACTAATTTCTAATTCCAAACAATCTCCAGCTTTCATTGAGTTGATAACGCTACAGAGGAATAGATCTATGAGACTTCAAGACTTAGTTATATTTATATTAATAGCCGCTAAAATACATGATGAGTTTGCCTCTTATTTCAACAATTTGGCATTTCCCTTTTGCAAAACCTTTCGTTGATGGTTTTTGATTGAAGTTAATGAGACAAATTCATACATTCTAAATTATCTTCACACATTAGCCACAATTAAAACCTTATCATTCTTTTTATTAGGTAGCTTTAAAATTTACTAAAAATAATCTAAGAAACAACTTTGACTACAATATCGGAATTCTGCTTCGAAGGAATTCGATAATGGTTGCTACGAGGGGTGTGGCCGGCGACAAGACAGATCAATTAAAGTTTCCTTCGGCATTATTTGATGGTTTCGATGAAATTTCAGCGATGTGCCTCGTAACTTTATAAATGAATTCAGTTTGGCAATGCCTTCTCTTTTTGTTTGTTAGTGACCTCAAAAAGTATGTTTGTTTCTTTTCACATTGAAGGCCACTTTTAAGTACACTACCGGCCAAGCAGAAGGGGACTTTAGGTTGTATTCCGTCAGTCTGTAAGTCCGGTAAATCAGTTTTCCGG
Source organism: Fragum fragum (assembly GCA_946902895.1). Lineage (NCBI taxonomy): Eukaryota > Metazoa > Mollusca > Bivalvia > Cardiida > Cardiidae > Fragum > Fragum fragum. The sequence goes on along the minus strand of OX336367.1, from coordinate 76,843,360 downwards.
ACTTTTTATCTCTTCGCTGGCTAGTATTGAGCTGATCAGTGGTATGTGAGTCCGCATTAATGATTTACAGTTCAAGTTCGAGTTTCGTTTCGGTCCATTGATCTTGGAAGAAGATGCTATCTATCTATCTATCTATCTATCTATCTATCTATCTATCTATCTATCTATATATACTGCCCAACTCCCCTTTCGGGTATTACTGGCAGGTGCGCGTCTGTGCTGGAATAAAAACTGTTAGACATTTGTTAGGGTGCAAAATTTTAAAAGTATTGTGAGTGTTAGATTAAAAGAGCTGATAAAACATATTTTGGTCATTCAGGGACGGCTCACTATCTGAAAAGAATCAAGACTCTTTTTGAATGCTGCAATATCAGGTTGCTGTACAATTGTTTCTGGGAGGCTGTTCCATAGTATCACTGTGTAGGGAAAAAAAGAATATTTAAAGTAGGCTGCATTTGTGTGGATCTGTCTGAAAGATGCTGTGTGCATATGTCGGGTGGTCCTCATTGGTCTTTCAAGATAAGCTGGTACTGGCACTGCAACAAAATTGTTAACGATTTTATAAAACATGGTGACTCTGGAGATGTCTCGTCTGTATTGGAGAGTTTCCCAACCAAGCTCCTTCTGCATGCAGGTAACACTGTCATAATAAGAGAAATTATTTTGAACCCATCTTGCCGCTCTACGTTGTACTTTTTCCACTTTGTTGATATAGGTTTTTGTGTAGGGGCTCCAAACTGTTGATACGTATTCTACCTGGGGTCTAACTAAAGTTTTATACGCTATTTCTCTGATCTTCTTATTTTTGGTCTGGATGTTTCTGCGGAGAAAACCTAAAGTTTTATTAGCATTTGATGTTATATTGTCAATGTGTTTGTTCCAGGAAAGATCTCCAGATATTGTAACTCCTAGGTATTTGGCATTGTCCACAGTCTCTAGTACTTGTCCATGTAACCTGTAATCAAAGGAAATCTTTTTCTTCTTTTTAGTAATATTTAGGACAATGCATTTGCTGGGGTTAAACTCCATTTCCCACTTTTTCTCCCACTGCATTAACTTGTCTAGATCTTCTTGTAGGGTCAAACAGTCTTGTCTGTTGTTAATAGCTAAGTAAACGGCAGTGTCATCTGCAAACAAACGAACTTGGGATGTGATGTTATTTGGAAGGTCATTTATATACAAAAGAAACAAAAGAGGGCCAAGTACAGATCCCTGAGGTACTCCAGACGTGACTGGTACTTCTGATGAGCATCCACCTTCTAAAACTACTTTTTGTGTTCTGCCTATTAGAAAAGATTTAATCCACAAAAGGGTAGCATTGTTAACACCATGTTCCTGCAATTTATACAAAAGTTTTAAGTGGCTAACTTTGTCAAAAGCCTTGCTGAAGTCTAACAAAACTAGATCAGTTTGCTTTCCTTCAGTCAGGTTTCTGGCAAGATGGTCGGTCAGTTGAAGTAGCTGGGTTTCGCATGAACGCCTTTCTCTAAAACCATGCTGCAAGTCATAAAGGATATTATTTTTGTCAAAATGTTCAGTTAGATTTGATGCTACAATATGTTCTAGAACTTTACACAGTATACATGTTAAAGATATAGGTCTGTAATTTGCAGGATCTTCTTTGTTTCCTTTCTTGAAGAGTGGAGTCACGTTTGCATTTGTCCAAACTTGGGGAAGAGTGCCTGTGTCTAGGGATTTCTGAAAGAGAATTTGTAAGATCGGGGAAATTTGATTACATAAGTTTTTTAGTACAAGAGGTTTGATGTTGTCTGGTCCTGCTGCTTTGTCTGGTTTCAGGTTGGAAATAAGTTTTTGTACTCCACTGGTGCAAATAGTAATGTTAGGCATAACTGGGTATTTGCTGAAAGAGGAAGAAAATACATTTTGTCTTATAGATGAAAGGCAGGACTGAGCCAAAGAAATTGGTGTCATTGGAGTGAAGACTGACTGGAACTGTTGATTTAGGATATTCGCCTTTTCTGTGTTGTCCGATTTGATGGAACCTGAAATTTTATCGAGAAGAGGGGCTACTCCGGTTGCGTCTTGCTTGGCATTCTTTATCAGATTGAAAAGTATCTTATTGTTAAATCTTGTGGCTTTCTCTTTGTCTTCAGTCGTTCCATCTAGGCCTAAAATATATTCAATATAAATAATATAGGAAACTTTTATTTGATTTTTGATGTTTCTTTTTAGAGCATTGAGAGCAGTCTTCATCTTGTTGTTTCCTTCTTTCTTCAATCTGAAATAGAGTCGATCCCTTTTTCTGATAAGGCGTTTTATAGGCTGTGTAATCCATGGAAGCGATCTCTTGTGGCCAAGTCGTTTTGTTGGAACATACTTCTCGATACCTGTGGAGATTGCATCTGAAAATTTTAACCAAATTTCTTCAACAGAATTAGAGTGATGATCTTTCAAAATTTCATTTTTAATTTGCTCCATGTAGATTTTAAAGGCACCCCAGTCAGCTTTTTTTGTACAGATGAACCTGTCTAGGTTGTTGTTTTGTCATCTGTGGCTTTGTATCTGCAAAAATAGAGACAATATTATGGTCCGATATACCTGGAAGACATCTTACATTTTTAATTAAGGTGTGGTTTGATGTTAGGAAGAGGTCCAGTGTATTTTCTCCTCTGGTGTTTTCTGTTACCATCTGAGTGAGGTTGAAATCTGAAAGTAAGTCATTAAATTCTTCATACAAGTTGGTATAACTGCATCCTGACTTTAATACTGGTATATGATCACAGTTCCATGAGAATTTTGGTAAGTTAAAATCACCTAGCACCCAAAAAGATCCTTTAAGGTTTCTTGTCAGGTCTAAGGACTTTTTGAACTCGTTAAAGCTGTGGATGTCGGATTCTTTCGGTCTGTAGTAGGCTGCTATATAAAGAGGTTTACATGTTCTGACCTGTAATTTAATCCAAATAATTTCACAATCAGTCTTTAGTTGTTTCTGCTCTGTTGCAAGGAAAGTATCTTTAACCAGGATGAATACTCCACCACCTTTGGTTGACCTGTCTAATCTAAAGGGTGTATAACCTAGGGATTTTGGAAAGAATTCACAATCTGCATGATGTCTATTTAACCAGGATTCTGTACCTACAACTATATCAGGTTTATGTTGATCTATCATACAAAGAAATTCTGCTTTTTTGTTGACAATGGACTGGCAATTAACTGAAATTACTTTAAGCTGAAAAGGAATATTATTTTGTTTAGATCTCTGTCTCTGTACTGTATTTCCGGAGGTGGTACTTGGATGTTGTAAGTTGGACTGCTCACTCAAAACACTGTAGCTATTATGAGATGAAAAAGAAGAAATTGAAAGATTTGAATGTCTAGAGAAATTTTCGGCTTCACAGATTGAGCAGATCCAGGAGAAAGATGCGTCTCGAGCTACAAGATCAAAATAGGTTTCATTAGTAATATCCTGACATTTGACGTGGAACCATGCGGATACTGGACTTAGAAAATTACTGAGTTACTGGGAAATATCAGTTTTCCGGACTTCTTTTCTAAGCGCTGATAGGTATTGAGCTAATTATTGGTATTTGAGTACATATAAGAGAGTTACATAATAAGTTCAAGTTGCGTTCCTGTCCATTAGTTTTAGAAGAAGATATGGATACTGGACGTGGAAAATTACTGAGAAATTATAGTTTTCCGGACTTGTTTTCTAAACGCTGGACTTAGATAATTACTGGTATAATACAGTTTTCCGGGCTTTTTCTAAACGTTTGAAGGTAAAGAGCATAACAACAAAAAGAGATACCCTTTTTTACAAGAATTGCACCTAAAGTCAGATACAACAGTAAAATGTTAAGGAGATCCCTTACCACCAAAAAAAGAAATATCTCTAGAGATAGGTATATAACTTAAACCGGTAGTAAACTTGGTATTGCTATGCAATACTTCAGAATGCTTGTTGTGAGTGAATTATCCGTCAAGTGCCATTTCAAGATGCATGTTTACTCTTTGTCTTTACAATTTGTGAAAATGCTTGTCTGTAATGTCTCGGTCAATTCGTCTAGAGTAATATGCAACTTTGTCAACTCTTAGATTTTTTTAAGTCTACATAGGGCCTTCATTTTTAATCGAATTTCTTGCATCTGAGTGGAAGTTTATGATACCAAAGGAAATCTCGTTATTTAATAATTTTGGGAACAAGGCGAAATTTGGGAAAACCACCGTGTTCTCTAATTGACCAATCGCTGCGTCAATCAAAAAAGCAATCAACCAATCGGCAAAGCCATTTAGACCGGAAGGAAATCTGAACTCCCAAAATTTGTCGACACTTTTGTGAAGCATTTTTATTTGCTTGACGACTAAAACTTAGTTAATACAGCTTATTAAAGCTGTATTTACGCCGTTCGTGTCGCCAATCAACAATTTTACTTTTGTATAACAAGGTACTGGCCATATATTTTTTTTGACAAAAACGCCATCTTATATCAAAGTATAACTTTCAGTTGGAGTCGGAGCGCGTTTTGTGAGGAGTCAGGGGGCCAGCGATCTGTCAGAAGTAAGGGGACCAGCGATGAGTCAGGGGACAAGCGATCTGTCAGGAGTCAGGGGACCAGCGATGAGTCAGGGGACCAGCGATCTGTCAGGAGTCAGGGGACCAGCGAATTGCAGGGGACGAGCGATCTGTCAGGAGTCAGGGGATCAGCGATCTGTCAGGGGACCATCGAAATGTCAGGAAACCAGCGGTCTGAAAGGTGTCAGGGGACCAGCGATCTGTCAGGAGTCAGGGGGCAAGCGGTCTGTCAGGAGTCAGGGGACCTGCGATCTGTCAGGATTCAGGGGACCAGCGATCTGTCAGGAGTAAAGGGACCAGCGATTTGTCAGGAGTAAAGGGACCAGCGATTTGTCAGGAGTCAGGGGACCAGCGATCTGTCAGGAGTCAGGGGACCAGCGATCTGTCAGGAGTCAGGGGACCAGCGATCTGTCAGGTGTCAGGGGACCCGCGATTTGAAAGGAGTCAGGGGACCAGCGATCTGTCAGGAGTCAGGGGACCAGCGAACTGTAAGGAGTCAGGGGATCAGCGATCTGTCAGGGGACGATCGAAATGTCAGGAAACCAGCGGTCTGAAAGGTGTCAGGGGACCAGCGATCTGTCAGGAGTCAGGGGGCCAGCGGTCTGTCAGGAGTCAGGGGACCTGCGATCTGTCAGGATTCAGGGGACCAGCGATCTGTCAGGAGTCAGGGGACCAGCGATCTGTCAGGAGTCAGGGGACCAGCGATTTGTCAGGAGTCAGGGGACCAGCGATCTGTCAGGAGTCAGGGGACCAGCGATCTGTCAGGAGTCAGGGGACCAGCGATCTATCAGGAGTCAGGGGACCAGCGATTTGAAAGGAGTCAGGGGACCAGCGATCTGTCAGGAGTCAGGGGACCAGCGATCTGTAAGGAGTCAGGGGACCAGCGATCTGTCAGGAGTCAGGGTACCAGCGATCTGTCAGGAGTCAGGGGACCTGCGATCTGTCAGGATTCAGGGGACCAGCGATCTGTCAGGAGTCAGGGGACCTGCGATCTGTCAGGATTCAGGGGACCAGCGATCTGTCAGGAGTAAAGGGACCAGCGATCTGTCAGGAGTCAGGGGACCAGCGATCTGTCAGGTGTCAGGGGACCCGCGATTTGAAAGGAGTCAGGGGACCAGCGATCTGTCAGGAGTCAGGGGACCAGCGATCTGTAAGGAGTCAGGGGATCAGCGATCTGTCAGGGGACGATCGAAATGTCAGGAAACCAGCGGTCTGAAAGGTGTCAGGGGACCAGCGATCTGTCAGGAGTCAGGGGGCCAGCGGTCTGTCAGGAGTCAGGGGACCTGCGATCTGTCAGGATTCAGGGGACCAGCGATCTGTCAGGAGTCAGGGGACCAGCGATCTGTCAGGAGTCAGGGGACCAGCGATTTGTCAGGAGTCAGGGGACCAGCGATCTGTCAGGAGTCAGGGGACCAGCGATCTGTCAGGAGTCAGGGGACCAGCGATCTATCAGGAGTCAGGGGACCAGCGATTTGAAAGGAGTCAGGGGACCAGCGATCTGTCAGGAGTCAGGGGACCAGCGATCTGTAAGGAGTCAGGGGACCAGCGATCTGTCAGGAGTCAGGGTACCAGCGATCTGTCAGGAGTCAGGGGACCAGCGATCTGTCAGGAGTCAGGAGGCCAGCAATCTGTCAAGAATCAGGGGACCAGCGATCTGTCAGGAGTCAGGGGACCAGCGATCTGTCAGGAGTCAGGGGACCAGCAATCTGTCAGGAGTCAGGGGACCAGCGATCTGTGATGAGTCAGGGGACCAGCGATCTATCAGGAGTCAGGGGACCAGCGATCTGTCAATTTCTCATCACCTAAAGTCCACAGTACGTTCGATAGTGCACTTGACCAATCGCTGGTCCCGCCCACTGACTACCTAGACCCCGCCCATTAACTCTGACAGGAAGTTCCGCTTCGATTTTTAACGGCGTTGTTTGGCAAATTTTATTGCCAGTAGCGTGTAACAAGAGAATTAAATGGTTGTTTGGTGACCTAAACATTGTTACTACAGCTTTTTCGCCAAACCAACAATAAAGGATAATCAAAATGGCGGCCATTGGCGGAGTTCATAAGCTCAGGATAAGCCTAGATTGACTGGTGCGATGGGTCAAGTATATATCAGGACAACCGGACAGTGACTCAAATTTGTAACTAAATTAAATGATTCAAGCAAAACATCTACAGGCTAAAAGCATGAAAATTGTCAGTTGTTTTTAAAAACACTTATCAAATTCTACGAAAAAAATTGAGATGGCAATACATTCACACAAAACAATCGTGATTTCTTTATTCTTAATGATAATGGAAATAAAAACACAAAAGATGCAACTTTTATTTACAAATTCCAAAACATTATTATTATCATTTTCATTTCAAGCGTTTCCAGATAATTGAAGAAAACGCTTTTTTGTATCCAAATTCGCTGTTAAATCTGATCAATTCTATGTTTTTGTAACTGGACCGCTGCCAAACAATCACACCAACAGCTATGTTCATCGATTTTCCCAAAGTTTGATAAACGACATTTCTAGTAATCCTGCGAAATAATTTCAGCAATTCAGGGGTAAACGTTTTCCTTCTTGTAACAGTTTGCTCGAAACACTTGTTTACCCAAAGATCTGTTAAAATTTCGCCGTTATTTCTTCCAAAGAGTTCCTTCAATTAAGTTCCTGCAATGTGTAGTTCAAGATAACATTGTGAGAACATATCTTGGTGTAAATAAATAGTGGACATTTTCCAACAGTATTTTCTACATATATTACTTTAAAGAAACAGAGGATTATCATCTTTTAACACGTTGAAATTGTTAGTCGATTAGATTTTCGTTTTCATAATATCCTATTAGTATATTTGATAAGCGTAAACGGCTCTATATGATTATCTAACAAATGCTCAGCGAAATCGGACGTTATCTTTAGAATTCAAGCCATTCGAATGTGGAGACCATGTGAGATCTTTTGTATAATATTAAAACTGTAACAGAAGAAAAACTGTGATAAGGGCAACGACCATCTTAAAGGGGAAAATCGATATTTCAAGTACCTAGAATAGAATATTTTCGCAAAATTTACCTCAAACAAAATCGAAATAAAGTTTAATACTTCGATATGAAGCAGGTATTATATTCGTGGTTATCTGATAAGCGAAATCGGCTTTGTTGTGGTTACCTAACGAAGGCTCAGCGGAATCGGTCGTTATTATTTAGAATTTAATCCAATTTGTGGTTGATATCACGTGTCGTCATTATATAAGAACAATATTCAACAGAAGAAAACAATGCGACCAGGGCAACGACAACCTTTATGAATATCGTCGCTTCAAGGGGTTATCACAAAACTGTTGAAAGTTCTATTTCCATTGAAGTTCTTACTACAGTTTAGAACAGTTCAAAACGACTGCGAATATAACACCTAGTGACGTCACGATGAAACTGGTTGTTAGGAATCGGCGCTTAATCAGATTCCTTGCTACCATAAAGCGGGAAGTCAACCGGTTGAGGTACCACGTGACTATCCTACATCTCCGAAATAAATCTAGAGTTAGGTTCGAGTTGAAGAAATCTCTTCCACCCTAAAATTAATTAGAAAATCATACTTCAGGCCCAAAAGCATGTTAAATATTCCGAATAAAAAATAAAGACAAGCCTACGCGTTTGGTTTAAAGAAATTTCCATAAGAAAGAAACTTCGATATTTAAAAATGTGACCCACTACGAATTAAGGTTTATATACTAAAATGATAGCGTCAGTGGTGATATTTTCCCTTTCTCTAGTCATTCAAACAACAATCGTATAATTTCGATCGGCCACGTTGATTATCGAAATCGTCCGTAAAGTTTTGTCATCATCACATGTGCATTTAACAGTCAATGCTGAAGATAGGCAAACATACGAGGTGAAGAATCGGGTGCATTTGACTCGATTGAAAAAAGTGACCAAACATGAGTGAAATCGATAATAAAATACACGAAATACGCTTTCAAAAGAAAATTGGCGCATACCCTACTTTCGCATATTGGTAGTAAGAAGGCTTATGCTTGCTTTAGTGACCAAATAAACGACAAATTGTTAATTGTTTTTTCCTTCCTCGAAGGGAAGATCTGGCTTAAAGAAATACCGAAAATCTTTCTCCCCCTCCCCCCTCTCTCCCCCCCCCTCTCTCTCTCTCTCTCTCTCTCTCTCTCTCTCTCTCTCTCTCTCTCTTTCTCTCGCAAATCTACACACATTGAGAACATTGTATTCATACAATATGAGGCGGGTTAATATGACTTGAAATTTGCGAAATGAAACAAAACATCGATACCACCATTAAATCTACTTTTGTTACAGATAAAGGAACTAAGCCAAGTGAGTTCTTTATTGTGTATGTGTTTATTGGGGTTGTTGTTGTTGTTTGTTTGTTTGTATGTATTATTAATTTTATTTTGTGTTGGTGTGTGTTTTGTTTGTTTGTTTGTTGTAATTGTGTCTGAAAGGGGGGTTAAAATATTTGGTATCAGGATAATTTGAACAGAAGGCAGCTGAATTTGAAAGGGAAAAAATGGTTTTGCTTCTGAATTAATACTGTTCGCCTTTGATCAAAGACAATTTCCTGAGCCTTGCTCGACAGGATGTGAAATCTCTCGTCACCAAAGATCGTTTTTCTTTATGAAGCAAGCAACCACTAACACCATCGTTGGACACGTCATAATTGCAATACTTCAAAATAGAGTATTTTCATTGGCCCAAATCGTATCACGTGATCAAATCAATTGCACTTTATACGCCGATAAAAGACATAACTATTTTCGACAAAAATAGAAACAAAACAAGGTCAGGGATTTCCGATATTGGAAATTCACTTCCAAGAAATACCAAACTTGTTTTGTTACTATTTATAGTCATCATCCTTTGAATTTCGATTTCCTCGAATTCCTTTATACTTCCATGGATTTTCAATAAATAGATAAACAAATAGTGTCCTTATAACAATTATAATGTTCGTTTTAAACATGAAGATTTCGAAAACTCACCTTTATTAGCCGTAAATCCGAGATGTCGAATCGCCTTCACCACATCAGCATGCATCGTGTCCATGTGGTAGGTTTATATTTCTTGTCTATTACAAAGCATCTATTCATAATTCTAACTGTTATCGACCCAGATATCATAATTTACAGAGTTTAAAGTTAGTATTTGCTCACAATAATTCCAAATAAATCCAACGAATGTTCGAATTTCCATTTCATAAAACCCAAGCGACGAAATAAAATGTCCGCCGTTACAACGACTCGAGCGATAAACTGTGTCAATGTATCCATACGCCTGTCAAAGAAAAAGTAACTCCGCCCACAGTTCGTTTATTTGTTTTTATTTTCATCTCTCTATCCGTATCGGATTTGAAAATAGACGTATTGCAATTATATGGGCCGAGTGTATTTTTCACTGCGTTTATTGGAGTATAAAGTGCAATTGCCCTAGCACATGGCTTGAACATAACGCCCTACGGGCTTTATTTGCCATGTGCTAAGGCGATTGCACTTTATACTCCAATAAACGCAGAGAAAAATACACTCATCCCTATAATAAAAGATAGTTTAGATTTTAACAAGATTCCGTTTGAAAACTTTTTGGGCGGAAAATATATTAACCTCTAATGACATTATACTTGAAACCCGCACAAACTCACATACACATACATACAAGCATAATATTCAAACATGAAAAACACTCAATTTCGTAAATTTACATTATTCAGAATGTCTCAAAAATCATATTGGTAATTGCTCACCTCATTTGTATTCATGAAGTGAAACTTTTGTCTTGTTATATTCATTGTGAAGATATTAAACACGACATTAATCTATCAATCGATTGTGTTTTTGTTGGCTTTTTTAACGTCTACAAGATCCTTAGAACTCCCCATTTTGAACAGATTGTAATGTTTCATTTCAGACGGTGACAATCGATATGGCTAACAGTAGTTTCGTTTAATTTGTATACACACCTCCGGTCAAAATAACGATTTCTTACAGCAGTTAAACTTGTATTAAGCTACCACTCAAGGGACGGCGAAAATTTGGTCGTGTAAGAGAGTGGTCGCTTAATAAACTTTATTGTGTCAAGAATGCAAGATTGGTTCGGCAGCATACATAAATTATTGCATTAGTCTTACTTAATCAGATGTTGGAAGAATTCATTAGAATCGCTTCATTAGGCAATTCTAAAGAATTCTACCAACATAGGATGTAGTTTGATATTTTGAGAAGGAAAACGTCCAAAAATGGAGACCCCTTGTCTTTGAAAAGCTGTTGTTTATGCTGATCGCTTGAATAAAATGGTCGGCTTATTGATGTTGACCGTGTTCTGTTTACCCTTAACCCATTCGGCCTGGTTAGAAATATCGCAAGCTTAGTATGGTCAACCGTGATTCCATACTGTATATCATTCTATGAAATATAATCTTAATTGACGGTCCAAATTCTTATACAAGCCCTTCTTTAAAATGGTCATATACATGTAGTATGGAGACCATTGGTAAGATAATTGATTATTTTCAGTATTAATCTCATCTCTATATCGCGGAAGTGCTACAAGCATATTCTTTACCCGCAATTTCTCTAAATTGAGATAAACCTCAAAAATGTTCTGGTGTTAAAGTGACATTTTAAATTTTTTGGGTTTTTTTTACAGGAAGTTTGGAAAAATTTTCTCTGTGAAACAATACATTTATAAGCAGCTTGAAAATCGAACAGATATTTAAACGACTTAATAAGAATTATAACAATGATTGCGTTACTAAAGAATCTTAGATTTAGAATTATATTGAGACAGAGAAGCTAGGTAACTACCGTTTAAAAAGTTATATTGTAACCGGAGTAGTGAGGTAACGACAGTTTTAAAATTATATACTAACAAGGCAGTGAGGTAACTACCGTTTAAAAAGTTATATTGAAACCAGAGCAATGAGGTACCTACCGTTTAAAAAAAGTTATATTGTAACCAGAGCAGTGAGGTAAAGACCGTTTAAAAAGTTAAATTGTAACAAGAGCAGTGAGGTAACGATCGTTTGAAAATTATAAAGTAACCAGAGAAGTGGGGTAACTACCGTTTAAAAAGTTGATTGTAACCAGAGCAGTGACGTAACGACCGTTTTAAAATTATAAAGTATCCAAAGCAGTGAGGTTACTACCGTTTCAAAAGCTATATTGAAACTAGAGATATGAGGTAAAGACCGATTAAAAAGTTATATTTACCAGAGCAGTAAGGCAACGACCGTTTTAAAATTATATAGAAACCAGAGCAGTAAGGCAACGACCGTTTAAAAATTATATAGAGACCAGAACAGTGAGGTAACTACCGTTTAAAAAGTTATATTGTATCCAGAACAGTGAGATAACTACCGTTTAAAAAGTTATATTGTATCCAGAACAGTGAGGTAACTACCGTTTAAAAAGTTATATTGTATCCAGAACAGTGAGGTAACGACCGTTTAAAAAGTTATATTGTATCCAGAACAGTGAGGTAACTACCGTTTAAACAGTTATATTGTATCCAGAACAGTGAGGTAACTACCGTTTAAAAAGTTATATTGTATCCAGAACAGTGAGGTAACTACCGTTTAAAAAGTTATATTGTATCCAGAACAGTGAGGTAACTACCGTTTAAAAAGTTATATTGTATCCAGAACAGTGAGGTAACTACCGTTTAAAAAGTTATATTGTATCCAGAACAGTGAGGTAACTACCGTTTAAAAAGTTATATTGTATCCAGAACAGTGAGGTAACTACCGTTTAAAAAGTTATATTGTATCAAGAACAGTGAGGTAACTACCGTTTTAAAATTATATTGTAACCAGAGCAGTGAGGTAACTTCTGTTTGAAAAGTTATATTGTATCCAGAACAGTGAGGTAACGCATTTTTTAAGTTATAAAGTAACCAGAGCAGTGAACTACCGTTTAGTAAAGTAACTCCCGATTTAAAAAGTTATATTGAGCAGTGAGGTAAAGACCGTTTTCAAAATTATATAGTGACAAGAGCAGTGAGTTAACTATTGTTTAAAAAGTTATATTGTAACCGGGTAGTAAGGTAACGACCTTTTTTAATTATATTGTAACCGGGGCAGTGAGGTAACGACCGTTTAAAAATTATATTGTAACCGAAGCAGTTAGGAAACGACCGTTATAAAATTACATAGTACCGGAGCTGAGAGGTAACGACCGTTTTAATGTTATATTGTAACCGGAGCAGTGAGTAACGACCTTTTTTATATTAGTTTGCGTGCGCGTTGCTGCGTGCGTGTATTGGTGTTTGTGCTTGAATGTCAAATATCAGCAGTTTAGGGATAAGGCTCTAATGTTATAATAAAGAGTCCGTTTTGTTATAGCGATTTATCTCTAATGTTTTATTGACTTTGACTCTCGAAATGTTGTGTCCTCTCAACTGCCACCGTAGATCACCTCACCATATGCATTAACACAACCGACTATTATTAACCAGGAGATAATCGACCATGTTAAAGTATATCATGACTATAATTTGAAATCTATCCAGGAAAATAATTTAATATAATATAACTTAAAGTAATGTATACACTGTAGAGAAAATCTGTATGCTAGATTGAAACGGTATTTCCAAGATGGCGGATGGGTGTTTGTTAAAAAGTAAGTGTCATTTATGTTTTTAAGAAATTGCTTTAATATATCATCCTAAAAAACTATTACAACATTTACGTATGAAGTTTGAATAAATTATCCTTCGTTACTAATGATTTATCGTCAAACAGCACCGTTTTTCAACATGGTGTTTTGGTGATATTTATAATTCAAGCGAAAAACAAAAGTTGAAATGGCCATATTTTCCATAAAATGCCCCCACTAGCAAGAACTAATATCTCTAAATACGACCCAAAATTTATTGGGTTTAGCCCCTTATCTAGGAATTATATACTTGAAAATGTCAATGATGTACGCTACAGTTTAAACCGAATTATTTGTACTCGCCGGTTTAAAAAACGAATGAAAAATCTGTACGTAATCAGAAATGATAATGTTATTAGAAATCTTTCAATGGATTAAATGGCACGGAAAGGCGACTTGGGTCGTGCTCACTATCGCAGAGAGACAAAATAGTTTCTTTTTCTTAATCTTTTTGGTTTTAATTAAAATTTTAAAATATGGCCATTTCTACTTTTCAATCAATGTCACCAGAACACAGCGTTGGAAGCAATATTACACACAAACGGTGCTGTTAACTCATTAATAACGATGGATAATTTATTCGAAGCTTATTTCGTAATTGCTGTAATCGTTTCATAGGATGATAGATTAAAGCAATTTCGAACAAAAAATGACACTTTCTCACGAACGCCTATCCGCCATCTTGGAAATACCTTTGCAAACTAGCGTACAGAGTTTCTATACAATTGTATAAAACTGAAACTGGTCCAATTTGGATTGACAAATCGCTGGCTCTGCCTATTTACTCCCTAGACCCTGCATACTCTCCAACAGGAAGTTTCGCTTCGACTTTTAACGGCTTTATTTTGCAAATAACGTGTTTCAAAGAGTAAAATGGTTGGTTGGCGACCTAAACGTCGTAACTACAGCTTGAATAAGATGTAGTTAGGACGGTTTAGTCACAAATCCAACAAAAATGTTTCTCTACAATAGTGGTCAATGTTTGAGTTCAAAGCTCAATTCCGGGCTGAATGAATTATCATCATTTACAGCCGCCATTGGTCAATTACATTGTAAGTATTTCAGTCAGTATATTTGTGTGTTTGGTTTTAATTGGAGAGGGGGGGTGTAAGTACTTGAGCCTCCGCGGTAATTGCATTGGTAGATTGCCTTAGGCCTAAAAACGCAATATTTTAATTAGAAAGCCTAATTACTGTTTATCTAGATACAATTATTTGTTATTTGATAGTTTTGTTAACAACATTGAAGCCGTTTTCCTCAACACCATTCAACCACTTTATGATTTTACATTAAGAGTTTCACACAATATCATATTTTCATTAAATATGTATGGGTTTCGGTGATCGCTATCTTTCTTCTAATTAGTATCATAAGTTTGTTTTATCACTCCTGTCTCCTTGAAATGGAAATCGAATCCGGTCCTAACTTTGGCTCTTCAGCCTTATACTCACCTAAGCGTTTGCAAACAAGACAGTTCCGTTACAGCAAATATTGAAAAGCCGCTTGCTTCAGCTCTAGATACAACAATTATAGCTAAATTGGCAAATTTAATTTAAATCTCCACAGACAGGTTAATCATTCAAACAAACCAAATAAGCCATTGGTGTTCTCAAAGTGCTATTTTCTAGACTATGTTCGTAAAAGAGATTTTTTTCAATTTGTGGTTGGCCTCCTTCGACCCCGATCAGAAGGTTATTTTACTTATTGGGGGGGGGTTAAAAGTTTATTTTTGTTTGTTTAAGTGTGTACATGTGTGTTGTTTCTTTTTGGGTTTTTTGTTGGGTTGTTGTTGTTGTTCTCAATTGTCTTTGTGTTTTGTTTTAAGTTAATTTCAAGTGGTATTCAGATTAGAAATGTAAAATTCAATGTTAATGGATATTTTCAACCACTGATTCTCTGATTTTTCTGGAGTCAGTCCAAATAATTTGTTTTCCAGGTCAACTAAAACAAACGTCTTTAACGGTTTAATCAAGAGAGAGCGAAATGCAGCGTAGTTCCAATCTTCTTAAGATATTGGAATTTGCCGAAGACAAAAACGAAAGATGTTTTTCTAAGCCATGTAATGAAGATTGGTCTCGCAAGCTCGAATTATAATTGACCAATCGCTGGCCCCGCCCACTTACTCCTTTGTTCACGCCCACTTACTCCTTTGGCCCCGTCCACTTACTCCTTTGGCCACGCCCACTTACCCCAACAGGAAGTCCCGCTTTGATTTTAAACGGCGTTAATTTTCGAATTATATTTTCAGTAGCTTGTTACAAAAAATAGAATGGTTGGTTGGAGACCTAAACGTCGTAACTTCTGGTTGAATAAGCTTTAGTTACGAAGTTCAAGTCGTCAAACAACTAAAATGTTTCAAACAAATTGCGGTTATATCGGACTTTAAATCTCAATTCCGGACTGAATGAATTATTGTATTGGTCGATATATTCTTTGACTGACAGCCGCGATTGGTCAATTCTGTCGGATTCTTCTAAACCGATGGTAATATCAAGGAAAAGGTACCGACATTCCTTAACTTCATGAGAACTACTGAAAAAGTCATAAGGAACGAGTGATTATTAAGAAACGGGTCGAATTTAACCTTCAGCAACCACTAAGAAATGTTCTTATTTTCCTGCCAATTTCTTCGGAAGTTTTATTCCTCGAATAATACCAGCAAAATATTAAAACGCAACAAATAATCACAGAGCTCCCATGGGCAAAAGGATTTGACAAATAACAATATCGACTTTAGGAGAGGAAACAAAAACAATTTAATTGTAAAATGTGACAGATTTGACTCGAGGGAATTCAATATTTCTCTCCACCAAAATCTTAATTACGTCTCAACGCTTATGTCTAGATTTATTATTACCATTCACACTGCCAGAGCTCTAGATAATAAGGGGTAACATCATTTTAAAATCCTTACTTCTCAAAAAACCCTATGTTGTGGGTACACATTTGAATCGTCTAAATGAGACGATTCAAATAAGTACCCACAACATAGAGTTAGTGGCATTATTGTTGAAATATTTAAATCTAAAATCCAAATAAGATCCTCTTCATGTAGCTTTGCGTGACTGCATACCTTTGGTTTATGAATTAATAGGGTAAACAGCTCATATTATTTTGAATGAATTTCCCTTGGAATATTTTCGGTTTTAATATAACCAAGTTCTTTCATGCCACAGATGTATCTTTGACCACCCCGAAATAGATACAATTTTACATTGTTACTGATCAAATATTTTCTCTTTGGGGGAAAAAGTCAAGGGATCTCCTTTGACAATAATCAATTACATTTTAACAGTTACCGTTTTTTGAAATTTTAGACTGTTCCGAATTGAAAGAGGTTGCAGACGACAACGCAAATTGAATGCAGTTGCGAATGAAAACATCCAATGTTGTAAAAAATATTGTTTGAAAAGGATTCCTAAGTTTCCTACAAAAGTTCTGAATAAGTGTTGAATGCATTTAGTAGGGGTCGCTAAGAAAAAGCATATATGTATATAAGAAGATTTGTTTGTTTGAATGGGGTTTACCGCCGCTTTTAACAATTTTTCAGTCATATCGCGGCGGCTGGAGCATCTAACAATGGATTCCTGGTATATCTCGCAACATTACTTATTTTCCTAGCCTCAAGCTGCTGACCCACTTTGGTTTACGATTATCTGCCCATTGGTGAGAGACAAATGTTGGAAAGGATATGTGTTGCCACTGGGGATCGAACCCATGACATCCCAGGTTTGAAGATTAGGAGTCTGATGCGCATCCAAATGATATGAGAAGATCCTAACTTGACTGTATCCAAGTTGTTAATGACATCATCTTGTCGTCTTATATAATCTTTGGTGTAATACTCAAACAGTTGAAATAGAACTTAATCAGTTTTGAGCTTCAACCCTGTTTGATGTTCACATTTCACTTCCAATATTATCATTATAAAACCTCGCTACACATATAAGATGCGTTATTAGCTCACCTGAGCACGTAGTGTGATCGTCTGTCGCCCGTCGTGCGTCGTGTGTCGTCAACAATTGAAATGTTAACACTGCAGAGGTAACAATTTTGAACCAATCTTGAAACTTGCCAGAATAATTGTTAGGTCATAAGGATGACCCTATTTATTATGCGAAGATTCTATGCGAAAACACAGGAAGAAGGGGCCTTAATGACAATTTCTTTGTTAACATTCTAGAAGCAACATTTTCTGCTCAATCTTCACCACACTTGGCCAGAATAATTGTTAGGTCATAAGGATGAACCCTGTTGATGAATGAATGGTTCTATGGAAAACATAGGAAAAGGAGCCTTAATGACAATTTCTTTGTTTACACTTTAGGGGCCACAATTTTGCTCAATCTTCATGAAACTTGGCCAGAATAATTGTTAGGTCATAAGAATGAACCCTTTTGATTATGGGAAAGTTTTAATGGAAAAGACAGTATAAGAGGCCATAATTACAAGTTCTTTGTTAACACTCTAGAGGCCAAAACTTTGGCTAATTCTTCATGAAACTTGCCAGAATAATTGCTAGATCATATGGATGAACCCTATTGATTATGGGAAGGTTCTATCTGCAAACACAATAAATGGGGCTTTAATGACAATGTCTTTTTTTACACTATAGAGGCCAAAGTTTGGAATTAATCTTCATGAAACTGGTTGTAATTAATTGGCTTCATTTGCATTTCTTAACATCAGATGATTCAGGTGGGCGATTTAGGACCATCGTGGTCCTCTTGCTTTTAGATTTCATCTCGTATTGAAATGGGACTTTCATTTCCCTTTAGGCTCATCAGTTATGTCGTCCGCGGATATCCCTCATTCAAAAATCTATTTACCTCAACCCATTACCGAACGAGAATATTTTAGACTAGTCAAAATTAAAAAAAGTTGCAGACGACAATTTCAAATTAGCGGATTCAGAAAATCATGATCTTTTATGGTAGAAAGCATTGTGAACAATGAAAGAATTGCTTGTTACAATCAATTTCTTCAATGTCTACAATGTTTTTAAGGCATTTTTATGAGGGGCTCCGAAAAGCGTCATTGTTTGGGTAAATCGTTGGTATTTTATGACCTTTCAACACATGATCAATTGGAGATGATCAATAAAACCAATTATACTCTATATTTTTGTTCTTTCAAAAGACAGGCGGTTTATGTCGGCAAAATGAACAATAGTTTGGCCAAAGAAGTAGTTCCGTGAAAGCTTATGATCTCTACAAGCACGAAAATCCCTTGAGGGGGATTTCCTGACCTAAAAATGAGATGTCGAAGTTAAACTACTTCGCAGAAAAAATTAATAAAATGTTAAAAGAACATTTAGTCGTAGATTTTATTTCGGTTTTGATGATTCCTTGAAGACTTTATCGAAATATTACTATCTCACAAGTGTCATGTAAAGAGGGATGACCAGTCGTGGTATTATATACTATATTCCTTTCGGGTTGTGATTCGTTGACATTTTTGGCGTCTTATAATGCGTAATATTTATGAACATCAATTTTCATAACAAAATCAGTCTAATCGCCTTTTTCTGACAGATTCACAGTTAAAAATTTGAAAATTTAGAGCAAAAAGTTGTTTTTCAACAGACACTTTATCCCATACAGATCACAGGCGGATAATCCTATCCTGCTGGTGCTTTTCACTTATAACAAGTCAATTAGCCAATCACAGGCCCACGTACTCCTTTTGTCACGCCAATTCACTCTGACAGGAAGTCCCGCTTCGGTTTTAAATGGAGATATTTTGCAAAAGCTATGGTCAGTAGCATGTAACATAAAAGCAGAATGGTTGGCTGTATATTAATAAGCTGTAGATACCAGGTTTAAGTCGCCAAACAACAAGAAAGTTTCACACAAATTGCGGCCAATGTTTGGAGTTTAAATCTGAGTTCCGGACTGAATGGGTAATTTGATTGGTCGATATATTTCTTGATTGACATCCGAAATTGGTCCATTTTGATCTAACGAAGTAGATAATCAATATAATTTGATTGCCTTGGTGACGGAGTGGAAAAAAAAATATGTAAAAGTGATCCCGAGGTCACGGTATCGAGGTCCATCGTCACCAGGATGTATTCAGGGGTAGGATATAGAATTTCCATCCCATGTATGCCTAGCCGTAAAATGGGAAAGTAGTGAGTTTCGTCATAAACTACAATACCTTACCGGAAAATATCCGAATCGAAGTGTGACGCAACTCCCGTTTTAAGATCCCATCGCTGAAAAAACGTATGACATTCGAACCAGTTGACATTTCATTTTGCGTCAATTATGGAAAGTTATAGTCAGCCCTATAGCGATATCTATTAACACCCATTTTTGACTATCATTTGAACCAAGATGTCTTTTCCTTATTAAACACCAAAGTTTTCTAGATATATTTTCTGTTTTGGTGTTTTGTTTGTTTGTGTTTGCGTGTGTTTGTGTGTGTGTTTCCGTTGACAACTTTCTCTAAAAATCTTAGTTTTCATTAGAATTTGACTTACTTATAATTTCTGCACGAAGCTCTAGTACACGAAAAGCACTCTGTACTTACAGAAGGAAGACCAAAGTGCACGCAGAACACTTTAAGTAGCCATACTTAGAACCTATCTGCTCAAATCACGTTGTGCTACCGATAAAGAAAACTACTGCATTTAATCAGAAGACTAAGGCAGTGTAACCATCTTGATCTCGGAGCGATATTAGGATCGCGACTAGCGAAACCTTGATAGTATTCGCTCAGTGTATCTATTCGCCCGCTCACCTATCCGGTGATTTTGCATGCCATATTTTGTTTGTTTGTTTGTTTGTTTGTTTGTTTTCGCGACTCACCCTCTCCGTTTTTTGTGAGTGCATACCTCTTATCAATATGTCAGACACCCTTGGATTTGTGGTCGCTTATTTCAAAAATATCTGCGAAAATGACTGACATTTGACACAGCCTTTGACATACAATAACTTCTTTATTTCTCTACAGATTTCTTGGAATTTTTTGTGTAGAAATTTGTCATCAGTATAACGTTCAATTTCAAAAATTTTGATCGCTTATGCCGAGTTTTGCTGCCAACAGGCTGCCATTTCAAAAAGTCGCTTTATTTCTCAAATGATTTTCTTCTAATTAGCGTATATACGTCTAGAGGCAGATTTGGTGATTACTTTAATCACCCATTTACAAAGATTCCTGCCCATATGGCTTTCATGTTTGGTGCGATACGACGTTTTTCTGGACAGATACTCTTCAAAAATTGTGTTGGTTGAAAGCTTATGTCAATACATCGAACATGTTGGAATTTAAAAACTCATTTCCAAGATGATTTCAACAATGTTTGCTATATGACAAATCCTTTGGCACGCATTAATTAAAAATTTCCGAATTAATTTTCTTAAATTTTCATTTATACAGTTTCCTTTCTTTCTAGGATGGCTTTTTATCCCTTGACATGCAAAAAAAATTATTTTTTTTCTTCCTCAAAATTCTAAGGTGGATACTTCGTTTTTTATTGCTTTTCACATATTACAAAGTTGCCTTCCTAAACTGTCATAATAAATCTTTTTACATACTATAATTTCTTTATTTCTGACTAGATCTAATAATATTTGTTTGCATGTACATTGATTCTAACTTACTTCAAGATTTCTACCAAAATGGCTACCATTTTATAAATTCTCAAGAAATTTCCTACCAATTCGGAGTATGGATTCGATTTGAAGTTGAATTTTTGTTTCAAACTTCTACTTCATTCAAATGAAACTTAATAAAATTGACACTCAACCGACCAAGCTTTATTAAATTCGCTTGTCATTCCATTTATATAATCCACTCAAATTTGGTACTTAAAACATATTTTATTTCATCTTGGTATAATACGGGTTCGGATCTCAATTAGACTCGGTCCTTCTTCTATGCAATTTACAACAGTAATATTTGCAATGAAATAACCGTATGTTATCAATTTGAATTTTTAAATCTTAAAAAAAGAGATCGAAGGAAAGTACAGTTAAACTCATGTTAAACGACCACTCAGGGACGATCAAAATGAGATCGTTTTAAAGTAAATGGTCACTTTATACAGGTTATTTTTGTGACACATGTGACAGATTGGTTCGACTGCACACAAATATTATTGGTCAATTAACCCTAAATTGACGGAACCCAATGAGACGAGTGTAATGAGATCCACCATCGTAGGATTGAGTTTCGATTTTTTTTTTTACAAAAAATGTCGTTTAAAGGAGGTGGTTACTCGAGTATCATTGCTTAATACAAAAAATCTTCATTTCCACTATGTCTTCAAATGTTGGAATGGGTTAAGCCATTTTCAAGTTTAGAAGAATACCTCCGGATATTTATTGCTTAAATATGTCGTGTCGTGGAATACAAGAACTCCCAAAAGACAAGGAAAATTTGACAAAGAGTAATATGAACTTCAGGAAAGAAAGCAAAATAGTTATTTGTGAAATATGACAGATTTCACTCAGGGGAGTTAAATATTTCTGCAAACCAAATTCTTAATTACACGGCTCGAGATAAATGTCCAAATCTTTTAATATTTTACACTCCATCACGGAGGAAATATTAGTCCTAGATCACGGAGGAAATATTAGTCCTAGATTAACTGGAATGACTATGGTCCCTGCATTATTGTCATTGTGGAGATACTAGGAATGTAAAGGAATATTGAAGGTCCATATCTTTAACTGTACTATGGATTATCGTGCTGCTGTTACGCCTGAAGTTATGGTTGGGTTGACCAATAAGCTATCAGTCAAGAAATAAACCGACCAATCAAATAGTTTATTAAGCCCGGACCTGAGCTGTTCAACTACAACATTGGCCGCCATTTTTGTTAACCTCTATTATTGTTTTGACGACTTCAACGTCGTAACTACAGCTTATTCAGGCTGTAGTTACGACGTTTAGGTCACCAACAAACCATTTTACTTTTTCATTACATGTTACTGGCCATATATTTTGCAAAAATATCGCCGTTGAAATTCGAAGCGGAACTACCTTTCAGAGTTAATGGGCGGGGCCCAGGGATTCAGTGGGCGTGGCCAGCGATTGGTCAATTTCCTTCACGCAGGCGCAATTCATCTTTTAAATAGGTATCGCACGGAGACCGTAACGTAGATCTTGGGGAAAGGTGATGCCAATTACGGCCTATTAGATGAAATACTGACTTCAGCAAAATACATTAACACTAATCCCTAACTATCATTTTGATCAGAACTATCTCTTCGCTCACTGCACATCGAAATGTCTGTATATCAATTTGCAAGTCATCGAAGAATCATTGATTCACTTTTGTAACAGAGGATATTCTACCTAAATAATGATAATACTTTGTATACATTTGTTCGATCAAATTGACCAATCACGGCTGTCAACAAAATATCTAATCGACCAATGAAAACATTCATGAAGACTGGAAATTCAGTTTCAACTCAAACATTGGCCGATTTTTTTGGTGAATCAAAAGTGTTGATTTGGCAACTTAAACATCGTAACTACAGCTAATTCAAGCTGTAGTTACGACGTTTAGATCGCAAGGCAATCATTCTACTTATTTGCAAAATGCTACTTTCCATAAATTTTCCAAAATCACACCGTTTTAATATCGAAGCGGTACATTCTGTCGGAGCCAATGAACGTGGCCTATGGCGTGTATGGGCGGGGCCAGCGATTGGTTAATTGACGGGAACTGACCAGAACAACTGACATCCGACATCGAGGTTTGACTGAAAATTTAATGAAATTGGTGTGTAAATAACGTGGTCAGGGGCATAGAATAAAATATAAATCGATGGCTGTGTGTAGTTGTAGTTACGACGTTTAAGTAGAAAAAACAACAAAATTACTTAACGTCAATGTCTGAGTTCAACATTCACGTCGAGTCTAATTGAACAGTTTGTAATTTGATTTTTTTTGACTGCGGTAATCCGTGAATAACAACCGATAAATTGTAATTTAATTTTTAGTTTCGTCTATCAAAAACTAGCGTTCTGATTGGTCGAGAAAAATTGTTCATGCTTCAATGAACAAAATTTTGAGCACGCTTCGATTTTGTATGCTTCCGCACAAAATAGTCCCATATAAAAAGGTATCAAAATTTGTAAAGCTTTTGTTTTTTTCGCTCGATGCTATTAGATTTTAAGAAATGAAGAGAATAAATTTTGTTTTCATGAAGGTATGAATCGAAAAACCTAATCACACAATGTCTGAATCCGCTTCGCGTATTTATACAGTGTGATTAGTTTTTTCGGTTCATACCTCCATGAAAACAAAAAAATCTCTCCATCTGTTAAGTGGATATCAAAATAAGGTAATTGACCAATCGCTGACCCCTCCCATTTACTCCAGTAGTCACGCCCACTCACTCCAGTGGTCACGCCCACTCACTCCAGTGGTCACGCCCACTCACTCCAGTCGTCACGCCCACTCACTCCAGTCGTCACGCCCACTCACTCCAGTGGTCACGCCCACTCACTCCAGTGGTCACGCCCACTCACTCCAGTGGTCACGCCCACTCACTCCAGTGGTCACGCCCACTCACTCCAGTGGTCACGCCCACTCACTCCAGTGGTCACGCCCACTCACTCCAGTATTCACGCCCACTCACTCCAGTGGTCACGCCCACTCACTCCAGTGGTCATGCCCACTCACTCCAGTGGTCACGCCCACTCACTCCAGTGGTCACGCCCACTCACTCCAGTATTCACGCCCACTCACTCCAGTGGTCACGCCCACTCACTCCAGTGGTCACGCCCACTCACTCCAACAAGAAGTTCCGCTTCGATTTTAAACGGAATTATTTTGCAAAATAGATGGCAAGTAACAATTTACAAAAAAAAGGTAGAATGGGTTGGTTGGTAAGTTACCTAAACGTCGTAACCACTTCTTGAATAATCGGTAGTTACGATGTTTAAGTCTCCAAACTAACAAAATGTTTCGCCCAAATGGCGGCAAATGGCGGAGTTTAAACTTCATTCCCGCTTTAAATAAATGTTTGACAGACGCGATCAGTCAAATTGGAATCGTTATCGCCATCTGACGGATATCCGCTATCAATCAAAATAAAAGATTGACCAATCACAACATACTTTGGTTTTGCGGCTTAAATATCGCATCTACAGCTTATTCAAGCTGTGTTTACAACATATAGGTCTCCTGTAACTCTTTCCATGAAAAGTGAAAACTTCTGATAGAAAAGTGAAAAGCGTTCTCGATAGGAAATTCGTCTGAGGTTTAAAAAAAGAATGTTTCAAACATTGTTCTCATTGGGATCTTCTCGTTTGTATTCATGAGATGAAAATTGGGTCTTGTCGTATTTACTGATACAAAATGAAACATAGATTTAGATGAGTTTGGTTTTGGGAAGGAATAATTACTTGTTGTTGTTGTTATTTGTTAAATGATTGAGTATAGATTTTATGAATAACTTATGTTTTTGCAAAATTTATGGACAATTGACCAATTGGGTGGTCAATCAGATTAACAGTCGACCAATGAAATAATTCATTAGACTGGAAGCGAGTTTAGAACTCCGTCATTTCCGCCATTTTTGTTACCCTTTTTTGTGGTTGACGATATAA
The DNA here is from genome assembly GCA_946902895.1 of Fragum fragum. Taxonomy (NCBI): domain Eukaryota; kingdom Metazoa; phylum Mollusca; class Bivalvia; order Cardiida; family Cardiidae; genus Fragum; species Fragum fragum. The sequence goes on along the minus strand of OX336367.1, from coordinate 76,818,589 downwards.
ACGTCGTAACTGCAGCTTATCTTACTCAAGTCATTGAGCGTAGCCTATGTGTTAAGTGGGCGGGGACAGCAATAGGTCAACTCAATTGCTGCTGAGAGAGAGATGAATGCTTTCAGAACTAACGCAATGCACGTGTTTATGTTGTATACTGGTGAATGTAAAAAAGAAAAAAGGTGAATTACTGAAACATGCTATTTCTGCACGAAATTAAACACCGTAGCAAGTTTTCAAACAATCCTCTTTTACACTTTTAACTCATTACAAGACGACAAAAGTTTGGACTAGAAAAATTTCAAAGGGGTTGCAGACGACAATTTTTAGTTGACAAAGTTTTAAGATTCTTCGTCGTTTTTGCAGTCCTTTGATCTAAATGTATCTTTTTTTAAGCAGATTTGATTTTATTCAATACGGGTCATATATTTTGAGGATTCAGTTTGCAACGTTGACAAGATCAGTAGTAAAGGTCTTTCTTGAAAGAATCTCGTATATCTAAAATGAAAACTCTAACATCGGCCATAACTTTTAAATCCAAAGAGATAGAGCCGACGAGTTTCATATCAGCATTCCTTGGGGCTGGATCTTTTATTTGGTACCGATTTTTGGTTCATTTAGGAAGATCAAAGGACAAGGTCATTTGTAGTTGTTGATATATTTGCGTCATCACACTTATCTGTAATCTTGGTCTGGGGAAATATGAAAATAACTCTTATTGATAGAACACTTGTCCATTTTCGCCTTTTTTTCTACTTTGGACCAGTCAGAAATAATGTCAAGTGGTAATGGGTTAAAGACTCGAAGACACCTATTTTAATCACATATTCGATTTGAACATCTTGTTCGTATTCATGAGATGAAAGTGGGTCTCGTCGTATATACTGAAAAAATGAAACAAGATTTAGATGTGTTTAGTTGTGTGGAGGATTCTTATAATCTCACCTGAGCACAAAGTGCTTTAGGACCTATTGTGATCATTGAGAGTTGTTGTCCGTCCGTTCGACCGTCTGTAAACAAATTTTCCAAATCTTAGTCCTCTAAACTACCCATCAGATTCAATGAAATTTTACAGAAAAGATTCGTTTGAGATGGCCTAACAGAATACTTTAAGGAATTCTAATCGGTTGATAAATTCGGTTGCTATCGAAAACGGAAGGAATTCATATGGATTTCTTTAAAAATCATTTCCTTCTAAATTGTAAGAGCTTTCAAATTCTCTATATAGCCCAATATCATGGTGCACTACCAAAATACTTTTGATGTTTGATGTTTTAAAGCCTATATTGTAGGTACTTTAAATTACATAGGATTAAAAACACAATCTTTAAAGATAATCCCATCCTAATCTGATCTTCAGATTTAATTAAATTTTGCTGAAATAAACGATGTTTGATGGCCTTCAAAAAACTAAAAGGAGTTGTAATCGGTTGATAACACGGGTTGCTATGGCAACTGGAAGGAATTCTAAGAACTCCTTTCAAACTTTTGTCCTCTAAAACAATACGGCTAAAAGCTTTCAAATTTTGTGTATAGCATCGCCTCACAGTCCTCTACCAATAGAATTCAGGTAATGGTGTAGTGATCAATTGTATAATGTAGGTACTTGGAACTTACACAGAATTAAATTAATGTTTTTTTTTTAAATCATCTCCTCTTATAATAACCTTCTGACAGCAATGAAAATTTTTGGAGATGATCCCTGGGCGATGGCCTTCCAAAATATTTCAAGAAATAATTATCGGTTGATAATTCTGGTTGCTATGGCAACCTTAAGTAATTTTTGAGGAATTTCTTAAATATCTTCTAACTTCAAAGCCTAGAGCTTTCAAAGTCTGTTTGTAACATCAGAATAACATTGGAATTTGCATAGGAATTAAATTCTTACAAAAATCGTCACTAAAACTTATCATCTAATTACAATTGAACTTCACAGATTCTTGATTGAAATTCTCTCATGAAACTAGGACAATAGGAATCCATGAATAACTATGGTTGCTATGGCAACCAACAGGAATGTCTAAGAACATTTCCCTGAAATTGTAAGGCCTAGAGCTTTCAAATTTGCATGTATCATTGCTTGATTGTCATCTACCAAAACACTTGAGGTTATGATGATGTGATTTATGTTCTATGTTGTGAGCACCTTCAAGGAAAACTTGCTTAAAAGATACTGACAAAAGTTTTTGAAGACAGGTTGTTGTCCACTGTTCCTAACTTAGTCGAGAATTTAAGAGACATCACTGAATTCAGACGGAAATAAAGTTGAATAAAAAGAAAAGAATAAAAATGGACATTTGCGATGTCTCAGGTGAGCGATCTAGGATCATCATGGCCTTCTTGTTTGTTGTTGTTGGTTATCGATCACACATAGTTGGAGTATATATTTCATGAGTAATTAATCTTGGTAAGGCTGTTTGCACCACATATAGACAATTAACCAATTACAGCTGTCAAATGAAGGAATCAATCGACCAATCCAATGCATTCAGTGCAGAATTCACCTTTGAATTCCGACATTCGCGACCATGTGTGCTAGTTTGGCGACTAAAACATTACAAATACAGCTTATTCAAGCTTTTGTTTCGACGATTAGGTCGCCAACCAACTATTCTTCTTTTTGCTATATGGTATTGGCCATAAATTTTGCAAATTACGCCAATTCAAATCGAATTGTGACTTCAGCTGGGAGTCAGAGAGCGTGGCGATAGAGTAGGTAGGCGGGACCAGTCATTAGTTAATTTCTGTCTCTGCGACCAATGCTGCTGGTAGGTAGATGAATGCAGACCGTACCGTATTTATGTAGTACACTGCTGAAAGTAAGAAAATCAAAGGTTAGTTACTGTTAATTTCAATTATGTCACAAAATGCTACACCGTTTCAAGTTTGAACTCATAATAACACGTATTCCTTTTATATACCTTTAGAGGTGCACTTTATCTTGCTGCCAGTATCAACACTGAATCATTGTTTTAAAGCCTCTTCATTGATCGATAGATCGGAGTCATATTCTTTTTGTCCTGTCTATTAGTTTTTTTGTTGGTTTTTTTTTTTTTTCGAAAAATCTTTAACATTTGTCAAAACGAGTCAATTGTAGGTGATTGAGACTATTTTTCGCATTTATATATTTCTTGTGAAAAGGTCTTTCTGAATGTAACAACTTCAGTGACATTAGTGTAGGTTACTGGTAATCTTAAGATCAAATCTGTACAATTAAAAACAAACTTGGTCGAAACCTTTAAATGGCTTGTGTTAGAGCCTTCATATTTTTATCTTGCTTATGACTTGATCTGTCAGTTCGAGCCTACTGCAAGGTCATCAATTAAGTTCTTGGTCATTGTTTAAGATAGTGTGTGTTTAAATAAAAACTTTAACACATTTAATATATTTTTATTGGGAAGTGAAAGGGATTTCATGTTCTACATGTTCCTTGCTTTTGACAGACCTTTCTGTGGGTAACAGTTTCAAGGTCATCAGTCAGGATAATTATCATTTAAAAATTCAAATTTATACAAATAAAAATAACTTTAGCATTGGTCATATATTTTGGATGGTAAGTGGTAGAGCCTTTATATTTCACACAACAAGACCTTTCAACCATAACAAATTTCAAGGTCACCGGTCAAGGTCATAATTAATAACAATAAAACTAAGTCATTTGCAATGTTTTTGGTTGGTAAATGACAGTTTAAGGTCAAGGTTTTTTTTCCATGTCAAAATGATTTTAATATGAGGACTCAGTTGGTAACGTTGTCAAGGTCAATACCTAAGATCTCTTTTCAAAGTGTTATGTATATCTAACGTGAAAACTCTTAAATCTATAGAGATAGAGCCTATATTTTTCGCATCAACATTCCTTGAAGCTGGATCCTTCACTTGGTACAAAGCTTAGCGTCATTTAGGAAGGTCAAAGGACAAGGTCATTTGAAGTTGCGGATGTATTTACGTTTATCAAACACATCTTGTTGCACCCTTGGTCTAGAGATAATGGAGATAATGGCCTTACAACAATATATTGATAGAAGAATTTCCTCTTTTGTAGAATATCACATATAATTGACCAAGCTGGTCGGTCAATCAAATAATCAGTCGACCAATGATATCATTCACTGTGACCAGAAATAAATTTTGATCTCCAGCATTGGCCGCCATTTATCAAAACCTTTTTGTCGGTTTTGCGACTAAAACGTCGTAACTACAGCATATTCAAGCTGTAGTTACGACGTTTAAGTCGCCATCCAACTATACTACAATTTTGTAATATGCTACTTGCCATAAATCTGTCAAAACAACGCCGTTTAAAATCGAAGCGGGACTTCCTGTTGGAGTCAATGGGCGGGGCTAAAGTCTGTCGGTTTTACATGTTTGTAAAGCTCCTTTATCACTGAAACTCGGACACTCGGGCTTCGTAGGACAAAAGAATTTCACTACGAGTAACACACTAAATTATCTCCGCGCCATTTGGAGGCAAAACCTTGTAAATACTTTGTATGAGATAAAAGATGACGCTATCACGTGGTTGTCTGCTCAGTGTATGTTCTTTGTATTCGTTTTAAACGATCCCAGACAGTGTAACATTGCCTTAAATTCTAGCCCTATTAGATATTCATTTGTATAGAGGTTCCAAGAATGCAAGAACAGCAATTCTTAAACCGCATCAGGAATTTATGATAGAAATATCAATATAGCATAAAAATTATTTCTGTGAAATGTGACAGAATCGACTCAAAGGAATTCAATTCAATCTTAATTACACAACTCCACGTGCATTATTAGAACGTTTTTTACTTCATAATTCATCTGTGTGTACTTAACCCATTTCCGCACAATCCATCTTTTTTACGCTTCTCAAGAAAAAAACTTTGGAAAACATTGTGGTCATAGAAAAATTGCTTGTTTCAAGCAATTTTTCTTCAATGTTCATAAAGTTTTCTATCCCAAAGACAAATAGTTTTAGAATTTTATCATAAAATTGTCGTCTGCCAGCGATACGGCGATAACCCGTCGGTATGAGCTTAAAAACTATAACCAAATTTTATCTTAGACCATAACTTGTGACAAAAATGGCATGTCCATATTGCCTTTTTATGGAATCCTTCTTATTGAAAATATCCATGTAATGGAACGATAAATAAATCAAACTCCCCATATTGCATTTTGGAATTAATTGAAATTTGAAGTATTTCCGTGGAGGCTCTCAAACTGTCATATAATTTAAGAAGAAGTGAATTTTGTATAAATCACCATATTCAACCCGTTCAAGTGAGTTTAAAACTTAATTTGTATCGGAGATATTGAAATGTGCTTTCGGCAAAGTAATTAAAAACTCTACGATCTGTTTCTCTTCTCACACAAACTGTTCATAAAACATAAATTGAATTAAAGTCACAATGCAGAATTCCAGAGATTGCACAAATTTCAATGTCTATCGAAAGGAATGGTTCGTATGATAATATTCATTTTAACCCTTGTCATGCTGTATAAAATACCTTACTGAATTTCTGTCATATCAAAGGGCTGAAATCACTGATGGATCTTGTTGTTCAAAAATCAATATTTCTTTTAGAAATCAACCTGATAAACAACTCGGGAAGGGAAAGTATGAGCAGGAGGTGTAGACTAAGATCAGCCTGCACAAACGTGCAGTCTGATCTTAGTCTACACCTCCTGCCAAAACCGGAATATTCCGGGTTCAGCATGACTAGGGTTAATGTATTATGATTATAAGCACAATTTACTTTTTAAAATAGCATAGTTTGTAAATGAAAGGTTTATAATGATTCATGCATACATTTACGAAATGACGAAAAGTATAGCTCTCTCAATACATCAAAATGTTTTCTTTCTTAACCCTCTCCAATTCAAAGGTTTTGCAGACGAAAATTTAAAGTGGACTTAATGGTAGAAAATATCGTAGAAAAAGAAGAAATTGCTTGTCAAATGCAATTTCTTCTTTTTCTTCAAAGTTTGTAATTCGAGAATATGTTGAGAATTGATGACATGTTCAATGCAAAAAATATACAATACCAAAGAATGAGGTCCATAATTCAAATAGCCCTGCCTGTCTATTTATATGTCCGTATGTGTGTCAGAATGTAATTTTATTTAAATCAAGTATGCCTCATTACTCTGATATTTACAAGTGGATTTTGTAACAACTTGGTAGGTTACTTCACTACCACCATATAAATAGTTACATGTTTGCAATCATTCATTGAATGAAAAATCAAGGTCAAACTCAGAGGTCAAAGGAAAAAAAGGTAAAAATCGTTTTTAATCCATATCTTCATTTTCTCTAGCTATGATTAAAAATAACTTCGTAGCCATCATCTTCATCATGTAAGAATTTGTTTGTTGTAGACATCAATTCAAGAGCTTAAATATCAAGGTCAAACTCAGAGGTCAAAGGTAAAAATTAGGGTCAAAATATATACACATACACACACACATCTCTCTCTCTCTCTCTCTCTCTCCCCCCGAAACTTAGTATTGCTCGGCAGAAATCATCATCACTTTGTAAAAGTTTGTTTAATGGAAACATCAACTCAAAAGTTCAAATGTCATGTCCTCACACTGAGGTCAAGGGTCAAACATGGAGTAAAGTTTTTTATTGATTTTTAAATAACTCCATTATTCCTATTCATGACTTACTTCAAAGTCAGAAGTTTAGGCACTAAACATAATCAAGATCGAGACAATATTCCGAGGTATGAAAAAAAAGTGTTGTTGTTTTTTCATTTACCTGTTATTCTCAGGTTTATTTGTAATTTGGCATAATTTTTACATCAACAAATAACAAGCGTTTCACATGCTTTTTGATGGTCAAATATTTAAATTAAAATGTGAAACTTCGCGCATAAAAGGACAACCTGGGAATTGCGAAATATATTGACCCTGGACAGATGACCACAAAACCTCGCCATCAATTTCCAAAACTGAAGTTGAAATATGCTTGATTCAACCCCTTATTTAAACATTGCTAGTCGTGTATACCTCTCAAAGTGTTAGTTGATCATTTATGTCCGATATTGATGTACAGTAACAGAAAAAGGAACTGTCTTAATGCCAGAGTGGGATGAGCAAATGGCAGACCTTCTATATTTTTTTTCAAACAACACTGGACACCGGACTACAATTTTCGGGATTTACAAAAGATTTCCGGTAAGTACCCCTACCCCCGCCCCCTAAAAAACCAAGAAGCAAAAACAAACTCACACACACACAGCTTCATAGTTGTAACTCACTGTTTTCTTAACTTATTATCCAAAGTTCTGTTTGAGAGATCGGTGATTCTAACTTTAACAAATATAAATGTTATTGCGGTTTTCTTTCAACAAGTTTACCGTTGATGGAAAAATTATAGAATGTCGGACCTGTCTATTAGGGTTAGGGTTAGCTAACCCTATTCCTACGGGAGCGCAGGGTCGTGACGTACATCAAAGGGACCGACGAGACAGGCTCGAGAGTGTCACCCGCGTGTTGAACACTTTTCTCCTCGAGTAGAATAAAATCGGTTATTTAATAATTTTAATCAACCCTTTCCACCCTGGAACTGAAGTGATATTGTTTGTTGGGTTTTTTTTTTTTTTGTAGAATTGTCAAATGGAACAAACTAAAGCAGCAGTTATTTTCGTTTATTTTTTTATCATCGATCAAATTCTGCACATTTCCAATTATTCCGTAGGTTTCGTTACTTACTATGAAGGAACTAGTGACATGAAAGAACGTTGTGTGTTTAAAACGCGAGTTTGGGATGTATAATGCTTATCGTTGAAAGTCAAATTATTCATCAAAACATGAGTAGAAGCATATCAGGACTTAAGTTGCTTACAAAAAAACTGGAGAATCGACATTTGGCCTTTGAAATAACCGAAACTACAACTATAAGCTATAGTAATGATATTTTGGTAGCCAAACGACCGTGTATGGGGGAAAAAAAGTTCGACAACCAAAATTGCTTGAGAATAATTCTATCCGATGTATGCTAATCTGACGCGTGCGAACATTGATAGTCTAACCGATATAACGGTAAATGATCGTCGCAAATCTTGTTATGTAGGTTGATTGATTGATGAATTGATATATTGAATGCGGTTAAACGCCAAATTTACCAGTATTTCAGTCATAATGCGGTGTCTGGTGACCTGGATTACTGGTATTTCTCACGCCAGTACAACCACTACACCCTTTCCGAGCCCAAAGCTGTTCCTCCCACTTAGGTTTTTCGATTATACACCCATTGGTGAGCGACTAGGATCGAGCCCGAGACTCTGCGATTTGAAGTCCGACGCGCTACCACTGCACTATGGCAGCGCCTTTATTTAAGTCTAACAGAAAAAGGTATCGCCTTTTAATAAAGGCAAAAAAAATGCTTCTCCGAGAATCGATCTCCGTCTGCTTGCGTGGGACGCACCATGCTCTACCGCATGACTACAACATCTTCGGGTCATCTCCTGTCTTCTGTTATTATTTAGATATATATATATATATAAAAGAACAATATGGCTCAACGGGTTTTAACACCAATATATCTAGACAACTTATCTTTTTTATCATTTCTCTTTTTGGTATATTTTCAAAGAGAAACATTTTTTACAGATATATACTCCAAAGTACCGATGTATTGCCTCCACATTTGTTTACTTAACGACGCGTATTAGATTTCTATTGTAATGATTTGTCGCATTTTTAAAGAACACGACTGATTCGTTGAGTGATAGCAATAATAATATAAATTTAAAATGAAAAGCTTAGTATGGAGAGAAGTTACAGTTTCTTGTCGGAACATTTGTATACAAGAAAACGTTCACTACCGTCAAGGTGGTTAAAAGTGGTTAAAAGTGGTTCTGACAATTACTTAATTTTCTTCAATATAAGATTAGCGGCTGATTCGCCAATTTTTGTAAGTCTTGCATGGATAGAAAATTTCTATCTTAGTTTTCTGTATTTAAACTTTGCTTTCGTTTTATAGCTGCGCCCTCCCTAACTATAACGTCAAAACAACGCTGAAATGGCTAAAAAGTGTAAAAATATGTAGACCACACCCTCTTTGGAACTTAAATCGACGAAAATCCGGGGGAAAGTGGTGTATCGGACGGTCTGGAAATCCACTAGAGAATACAAACGACCGATATTGTCCGGGTAATACTTTATTTTTCACAAAAATTTGGGGCGTTTTTTATAAGTAGAACCCTGTCCTTTACGTAAATTGATTACTTCTATTGTATTTGAAGTACTTAATAGCTTTGAGAACTTGTGATTTATTGGGCCATGTGTAACAAAAAGATTTGAGAAATTTAACTCTTAGATCGCGATATCATTATTGGACAAAAAAGGATAAAATGATATTTTTTTTAGACTGTTGGAATAGCAAATCTTACAGTATACAATATGTGTCTGTCATTAGGAAAACTAAATAATATGTCACGGTTCATTTAGCTGTAGGTTAGACTGGCACCGCCGAACAACTTAAACAAAGCTGGCTATGTTAAAATTGATAGCGGTACCAGTCTATCTGATGGATAGATGTTTTAAAACTTTTTCAAACTATACTACGTTATCTTTATATAGAAAAAACTGAAATTTATCATAAATCTTTATTTCCTCCCTTGTTGATAATTAACAAATATATACAGTATGAATGGAAATAAGCAATATACTAGATTCAATTGACAACAATATCTTTAAAAATAAAAAAAGAATGATTAAGAAAAAAAAATGATGCAGAGAGAGAGGGGGGGAGGGGGTGTCACACAAGTCCTTTTGCACCTAACTTCGCCGAAACGATATATGAAGTTCGGAAAAAAAACCTGTAAAAATATGGATCTGTCATATGAAATTCTTTCCTTAATTTGCTTGATTTCGTTTATTAACTTTGCGTTTCTTTACATTGGTCGAACTTTCGCAATGAAGCTGGTTTCAATAAGCTTTGGAAGAGTGTAAAAAAGATTTAGCGATATAAATAATTCGTTATAAACAAAACCTCTATAGTGCTGCTAAAATTGAGGTAAAAACTCATAACTGTTTCGATCTGAAGAATGTCAGTACAAACGGATTTGGACCAAAAGACTTGACTATACTAGCCGTGCTGTTTTATCGGCGTTTAGGTGCATCAAGGTGGTATCTCCACGTCGATTTACTAACGTGATAGAGAATTTCTGCTCGGTTTCCGCGATATGACAGTAATCATGACAAATAGAAGTGTATCCGATAATTGGTCCTTATCGATTGAACAAAGTCCCCTGCACGCATCTAAACAATCAGCGAAGGAAGCTTTACTTTAACCCCTAGCCCTCAATCCTTTCCTTTTTATCGCATTTTCTTTTAACTAATCTTTATAGTGATATATTCATCTGGTGAACGGAACTAAACTTAAATCAAGTATTTCATGCAGAATCGGTACCTCACTACTGTATGACACATTTCTCCTCTCTTACTTTTTTCCCTTTCGGTCTGTCTGTTTCCCTGTCTGTTTCCCTGTCTGTGTCTCTCAACAATCTACATCATATAAGAGGCCATCAAAGACTTATCTTGGCGAATTTCACTGATTTCATTGATTTGCTTTTTCAGATTATTGCCTGAAAGGAGACTCTAAAATTCCTTATCAAAGGACACACTGTCGTTACAAAAATTGCGCGCGAGATTTAAAGCTATGACTTATGGTCTTTAAAAGGGTCGGATTACAACTATTTTAAACAGTGTGTTCCGCTTAAAATGTCCCACTTGCACGCACTATGATAGGAATCCAAAGCTATTCTATAGATCTTCTCATCAAAGAGTCTAAGTTCATTGTAAATGTATTTTTAGATTGAATGATTTCTTTCAGTCGTAGACAAGTCAGTTTTCAAGTCAGAGTTCCACACACTTATCATTTACAAATTTTCTTCAAAGGATTCTGTTTTCTTAATTAACAATTATTTTCTATCGTATAGGCAGACCTTCAGAATACTGAAATAAATCCATGAACGATATTTCTGTTCATCAGTAACAATCGCATCTAAACCTACTAGTTAGAGAGTTACAAAGATAGAAACGATTTTCTTCGGGATTTTTGTCTAAAGTATAAAATATCCTGACAAGCGTGTAACGAAATATTCGTAGAAAATCCGATATAAACAAAGCATCTCCGACTTTTTTATGACACTAATCTTGACTGATAAAAGTGTATCCGATAATTGGTTATTATTGATTGAAAACCACTAAAATACCTCGCAAGATGCCTGTCGTCTTGTATTAACACTCGTATTTCTAATATGACGAGCTTCAATATTACAGTTTTATATTGTCCTTACCCTGCTCGGCTAATTGATCAATCGAGTCTGCCAATCGAAGAAATAATCATCGGAATGAAGTTTGAACTCCGACATTTGCCTTAATTTATATCAAGCATTTTTGTTGGTTTGGCGACTGTAACTGTTAGGTCGCCAACCAACCATTCTCCGTTTGAGTTACATGCTACTGGCCATAAGGTTTGCAAAATAATGTCGTTTAAAATCGAAGTGGAACTTCCTGTTGGATTCAAGTGGTAGGCTAAAAGAATAAGTGGGCGGGGCCAGTACTTGGTCATTTTTACACTTCTTAAAGTTTGAGTTATAATTTGCTCGATGACAACCGTTAATGAGAAAGTGTGCCATCGTTTGGCGAGCAAATTTCGTAACGACAGTTTTATTAAAGCTGTAGTTATGTCATTCTGCACGCCAAACGACGATATTTGTAAAACCACAAATCGATGCCAGTACTAGCCATTAGTTATTTTTGACGTTTTCTACAGTCACCATTACACAAAATGATAGCAAGATACCGGACTAAGAATATCTGAATAATTCCTTAGCCTTAGGCAGTACATCGGAAATAACAACAATCAATTCAATAGGAAAATAACCGGAATGTTCCACTTTCTTCAAGCTTAAGATTTGCTTAATTTCAGCACAAAATCCCAAAACAACTTGAAACTGCTATGTAATTGTTGATGGATGGACTCGCCTACGTGCCCCACAATTCCATTACTGTCCAGACGTATTTATAGGAACCCTGGTAGTTTGTCATATATAAAAATGTCAAAGTCGACAGAAACCCACATTAAATCTTGACATTGCTCATTTATATATTCTGACGCAGAAAGGATTCCCTTTTTTTCAACAGCGAAAATGACGCAACAAACTTCCACACATAAAATGGCGTTGTTCGTCAAATTTCTTTTCAGCGAAATTGCATATATTCGTAAAGTAGTACAATTTAATGCAATGAACTTTTTTATTGTATTGTATTATACATTCTGATATGCTTAACCAATTACCCAACTTCTGAATTTTAGACTAGTCGAAATTGCAATATGTTGGCAAACGACAATTAAAAGTCAGTGAAATTTTAACAAAAATAATCAAATTATATTTGATTCTTTTGGTCTTTGTAACTTCAATTACCAATTTTGCTTTCAAATCTTCGTCGTATTGACTAAATTTCATTTCTGATTGCTTTGTCTATAAACTTCATACTCGTATATCCTGTCTATAGCAGATTTGTAGATGCTGCGACAACAAGGGGCATAAAAGTAAAGATAAGCGAAAACCATATTTGAATTAAGAATCGTTGTAAAATTATAGGAAATAACTGTTTGTTTGAGTGCAAGTTCGATTCTTTCATTCAGTGAACTCCAAAGACCATTGATGAAATATGCTTGAGTTGTTCACGATCTTACACGAAAAATATACACTTATTCTATTTCTTTAATGCAAAGATATTTTATGGATAATTTCGTATTACACGGTAACCTGATGACGTCACCATTGTCTTCGTTCCCTGGTAGACGACGGTTAGTATCGCGCTATGAACGTATGCAGGGCGAAATCTTCCAAAATAGTGAGTTTATCACTTAAACGATTTCATTGGGTTTTTTGTTTTTTGTTTTGTTTTTTCTCGGTGAAATTGTCGAGTGATAATCTATCGAGTATTTCGATAATCTACCGGATATCTGTAAAGACAAAATTGACCTTTGATCAATCACTTGTATACATATAAACTTATATTTGTTTTTAACGAGCTTATGGTTCATCATGTAAAGCGTTCAAATTCTATTTTTAATGACCATTTAACATAATAAAAAAAGAAGGTAAAAGATCGAACTAGAAAAAAAATGATGTAAAGTTTATTTTGCACAATAGAAGCAATTGAAATTACAAAAATACGTGTTTTTTTTTGTTTTTTTATATATAAAGCAAATTCCGACATGTGTGAATCAGGAGCTTGCACTATTCCATTACTCGACAATATTAGGTGGTAGCCTTAAAGGAATCAAATTACTGAAAGTACTGTAAGCTAGCAAAGCATATTTTTGTTAAGTAATCATTTTTGCCAAAGGTTATCATGATAATTAAACGAGGTAAGGGTAATCCATGGGTTAACCCATGACAGCATGACAAAATCTTAGACTGGTTAAAAGTGAAAGAAGTTGCAGATGACAATTTCAAGTAGGTTGGAAGTTAGAAAACCTTTCCCTTGTTAGGTAGAAAACACTATGGACAATGAAGAAATTGCTTGGACGGACTCCGAAGCCAGCACCTACTATTCCGATGAGATCGCATTTTGATTTATTCAAATAACGCGATTGAGGATCAGGCTTAATTGTTACCACTGATTTATTCTGTTTATAATTCATCATCTTTGTAAAAAGAAACTTGTTAACAAACACTGACTCCCTAGACTCGGCCGACTAACTCCGGCAGAATGCTCCGCTTTTGCATGACTTATGGCCAGTAGCATGTACACAAAAGTTAAAATAGTTGGATGGCGATCTAAATGTCGTAACCACAGCTTGAATAGCTATAGTTACGACTTTTAAGTCGCGAAACCAATAAAATGTTTCTCAAAAATGGCGGACAATGTCGAAGTTGAAAGCTCAATTCCGGACTGAATAAATGAATTGACTGGTCGGTTATTTCCTTGATTGACAGCCGCGATTGATCAAATCTCCGGTCGGGTACTTATCAAAGGTTACTCCTGATCAGGGGAAATGTGATGTACCGTTGGTACTTACGTTTGACTAGTCAGACTATTTTTATTATCACTATAATCACCGTCATTAGTTCATAAACAATTTTTTTACAGACTCCTGAAATATTTGATATATATATTTTATGATACGTAGTTTAACCCTGTCCTGTTTAATCCCTGGATTTTGCGTCCTTGGGTTTTCATAATTGAGAAAATATTATTAAAAATGAAGAAATGGCTTGTAACAAGCAATTTCTTCTTTTTCCAAAGTATTTTCTAGCCAAATGAGTGGTTATTTTCCAAATTAAACCCTATTTTAATTTATGTCTGCAAAATCTTTGAATTTGGATTGGTCAAAAATTTTGCAAAACAGGAAAGGGCTATATCTGTTCGCAAATATTGCATGTAGCTTCTTTACTAGTTTATAGCTCAACTTTTAGCTGTCAATGCGCCGTTTTTAAATTTTTCTTTTAGTCACTTATTTGGTGTTGTCGATTTGTAAGATATGTGCGTCGAAGTGTAACTATTTATAGAGGAATGAAAAAGTGTGATTATAATCGCACAGGACATTGTGGTCTGACGTATAATATCGTCTATTGGCTAACAAAATATCGTAAATAAATTTTATTCAAGCTGTATTTACGACAGTTTGGTTGCCCCCACCCTTGATATAAATGTATTTGTTCTGACTTTAGTCTATTGATCCCAGGATCGAATGAAAAGCGAATCTTCATTAAAAATATTCTGTAAAATCCTTTACTGATTGTAATTTGTTGTTTTTCATAGAAAAAAAAAAGTTTGAATTGAATATGTCAAAATTTGATGACTTGCACACATCAACGAGAACAGTTTGTGCGCTCATTTATTTCGTGATTTTGTATAAAATAGCAAGACAAGACTAGGGAAGCTTATAGGATTAGTACACTGTGAAATACTATAACTTGGAAATAAAATTGACACAACTATAACGAGTTGCTCTCCTTTTAATCGTCTAAATCACGTTGTGAAGTACTATAACTTATAGTTGAAATTGACACAACTATAACGAGTTGCTCTCCCTTTAATCGTCTAAATCACGTTGTGAAGTACTATAACTTATAGTTGAAATTGACACAACTATAACGAGTTGCTCTCCCTTTAATCGTCTAAATCACGTTGTGAAGTACTATAACTTATAGTTGAAATTGACACAACTATAACGAGTTGCTCTCCCTTTAATCGTCTAAATCACGTTGTGAAGTACTATAACTTATAGTTGAAATTGACACAACTATAACGAGTTGCTCTCCCTTTTATCGTCTAAATCACGTTGTGAAGTACTATAACTTATAGTTGAAATTGACACAACTATAACGAGTTGCTCTCCCTTTAATCGTCTAAATCACGTTGTGAAGTACTATAACTTATAGTTGAAATTGACACAACTATAACGAGTTGCTCTCCCTCTAATCGTCTAAATCACGTTGTGAAGTACTATTACTTATAGTTGAAATTGACACAACTTTATCGAGTTACTCTTGAGCGCTGGCCGATATCTAGGCTGCTAAATATCTGCACTTCATATTGTCGTTAGAAGTGCAAAATATCGTAACTATAGCTTTATTCTTTTTCAATGACGTATTACTGGCAACGAATTAAAAAAACATCATCGTTTAACCCTTGTAGAGAATTGCATTTAACTGATGGCAATGTAGGTCTAGTGTTCAGGGTCAATATTTAGTTAAGGAACTGATATTATGGACATTTCTGGCTTAAAGATGACAAACGGGTACCGTAGACTAAGATCGAACTGCACTTACTTTATACCTCCTGGCAAATAAGGAATATTCTGGGATCTGCATGACAAGGGTTGGTATCGAAATGGAAATTCCTATCGAAGTCAGTGGGCGTGGCCAGAAAAGTCATTGGGAGGGTCCAGCGATCCGTAAATTGTTGAAAGAGAACACTCGTTTGAGATTTGACAAAATTAAATTTAAAGACGCGTTTCTTTAACCCATTCCCACACAAGAAAATTTTAGACTGGTCCGAATTGAAAGAAAATGCAGACTACAAGTTAAGGTTGATACAATTCTAAAATTATTTGTCGTTTGTTGTAGAAAACATTGTGGACATCGAAGAATTAGCTTGAAACAAGCAATTTCTTCTAGGTCAACAATGTTTTCCAAAGCTTTTTTCTTAAGGGGCATAAAAAGGAGGGCTTGTGTGTCAATGAGTTAAAGGACTGGATCAGTGTGAAGTCTTTGGTATAAGAGAGATAACTCATGTTTGATACGGATTGTTTTACACACTCACTGAAAACGTTTTATACAGGGTTGGTATTCGATACTACACACAGAATCAAGTCTGAAGTTATTGTATGTATTGTATCTAAATCTAAATAATTTAATACGTTTAAAAACCTGTGATTATTAATAAGATAAAATACCCTGCGGTAAATAATATACATTTCATTTTTATCGGAGGGTCCTGAACTGGGGTCTTCTTGTCTTCCTTCTTCATTCTTCGATCTTTACCTTTTCCTTTTAGCCATATCTTCTTAAACCACAGGATGCAAATATTTGGCAAATAATATAAAATAATTAGTACAAATATACCGTGTCTTAAATCAATGATAGCTGCTCGCCATATGACAAAAGTCAAAGACGAGGGTAATCCCTCTCTAGCCCAGTACCTTGATGAAGGCCCCGGATTCAGACCCTGGGAGGGGTGGACGGGGAGGCCGTCGGGTAGGAGAGGAACGACAAAAATTACACGAGTTTTCAAGCTATGCTATATGAAACGTAGAAAGCTCGTTTTATGTCCAAGGTGACAAATACTGTAGTTGACAAATCAAGCATACTTTTGTCTAGCAAGGTCTGTTATAGTAAAATTTATTGTCAAATGAAAGGAAGGTCAGAAAATATGTATTTTGTATGTTTAAGGTTGGCAAAAGTATTTTGGGTAAATTGAACGATAGTGCCAAAGGCGAAATGTAGGATTTAATTGACCCGCTAAGCATAAGTATTTTTAAAACCGATATAAATATCGAATTTTTTATTTGTCTGAGGCCTTCGAAACATGTCCTATCTGCCTTCAAACACATTTAACACCGATCTATCCATTTCCGGGACGACGCCCGATAATCCTCTTTAGGTTTATGTTGCAGACACTGGTAGATCGTACCGCCAATACCACAGCAGGACTGAAAACGATAACTTGCCATCAGTTCCTTAAGAACAACGAAAAGTCAAAGGGGAAAATTACATGCGATTTAGGGGTAATCTAAATATCAACCTGAGATTCTTGCAGACAATTCTGTACCGTAGCGGTTTATTGGCCTCTGCGTTAAAATGGAGTAATCAAATACCGTGGACACCGGTCCACAGTCAGCGTTTCTGATAGAAACCAACAAGTTGAGTTTATCTGTACAACTTTCCGGTGACAAACTAGCTTTCGAGACTGGACTTTGAAGGACAAAATCTTTCAAATTAAAGAATATAGCATACAACATGGTCCGTCCCCTTCAGATAAAACCCTTTTTCCTTAGATCCGGGTTGAAAATGCTAGATCCAGGTTTAATCATCCGTAACTATCCTTTCCGTAGGATGTGGAGACCGTATATACCATATTTTTCGATGAAAGTCGAACCCGATTTTGTACCTATATACTCGTCAGTGAACAAATTGGTATCTAGCTCGCGCAGATCTTACATAGATCAAGCCGTTTAAGTAAGATCTTAAATGCTTGGTGAATGAATGTCATTTAGTTCTACTAACTTTCTCATACACTTAGTGAAATAAGCGAAATCCCTTAACAGAGGGTATTTGGTTTCCGCCAACAGAGATTTATACTGATGTGCAAAACGTATATTCGAATGGTGCTTACAAATATGCTACAGTTACCTCAGTTTATACAATTTCTTTTAACTCGAATGCAACGAAAGCTTTATTTAAACCCACAAATTCGCTCTCGAACACTCACAGCTAAGATGTTTTCACGTCCTCGAAAAGGAGTAAACGGCTGACCCAATTTCAAAGCTGGACCTCGTGCGTCACTTACCGTGACACCGTTTGAGAGAGGAAACTTTCACACAAGTTGTTTAAAAATTCTTGCAACTTCATAATCGCGTTGAAATTAACACTTTAATCCCTTGTGTTTATGTCCATGTGATTTTATATGTAAGAAAACATTGTGCTTAGGTTGGTTACTTTTCAAAGTCCTCTACAACTTCTTTGAATTTGAAAAAGTTTAAAATAAAAAAAAAAAAAAAAAAAAAAAACAGTAAAGGGTTATTAGGCTTACTCTACGAGCTTTAAAAGTGTCCTTCGTATAAGAACATAATTAAGTCTTATACTTGTCAAAAAGTTGTTACTAGTTGTTGTCATCAAACGTTTTAGGTTTGTTTTGCCATCGTTTGGTGTTATATGTGTATTTCTATCGATTCACATTTCTTATAGTGCTCTGTCACGACCTCACTTCCTCCGAAATATATACAATGTGTGTAATTAATAACAACAATTAAATGTTAAAATGTAACGGCCAGTAGCCACATATCATGATAAAATGAAAAATGAAAAATAAAATATGAATGAATGTTTGAACTATTAGATAACTATGGAAATCAAACATTCGCACGTAATCCACTTTAGCGAATGTTTTCTAGCATTCAGATTTAGTAACGTTACTGTAGAACATAAGGTTCAACAATTGTGTTAATGGACTTGACCGGTACTTAGAGAAGTCACTTTTTTCTGTTACTTATAAGACTCAATATTTATTTTCAGTTTGTTACCAAGTTTATTCATCTGTCAGTAGCGTGTACACATCATGTGATCAACACGCCACGTCACAATCTACATGTCATTTCTACATATTGAGTAGTCACGTCAATTCTAGTCATCGCTAGTTCAAGAACTGTAAGCTAGCAGATTTGTTGCATGGTCTGCGGATGAAATAAACATGATGAATTATTTCAATTTATGACAGGACCATTTCTGATACGTTTGATATACAGAGAGATTCACCATAATCTTGAAGATCTCGCCTAATTAGAACCCCTCTGAAGGCCACTACGAATCATTAGCGGACAAGAATTATAGAGTGTGCTTTGCAAGAAATGTCACGGGGAGAATGCTGAGTGACAATTAGGATCCATTACAAGAATTCTTATAGATGAAGTCTATTAGCAGTTTGGACATGATAATAATGTTCCAACTGAAGACAAACTTTATAATATACGTTGAAATATTATTTGCGCACAATTAAATGACGAACTAAAAGGTCCAATTGTTACACATTACCATTGAATAAATATTCACCCATAATATGTTCAAACCCTGCCGTTCCATTTTCTATATACCTATGAAATTTTATTTCATACTGACAAAATTAGATAAGACAATGTCACAATTCTTTATATCTGATTAACATTGAAACCGTTTTAAAAAGAACTAATGCAGTTAGAAACCTTGGTTATCAGACAATTCTCGTATGAAACTCGGCTTTATCTAGGTAATTCTGTTGGTGCTTTTTTTATCTATACAGATAATGGACATCTTAAAGGAAGGTATCGATGCTTCTGAATCTTAGAAAATGAAAACAAGAGGGCCATTGGCCTTGTGGCGCTCACCTGAAAAGTTGTTTTCTTTCAACAGTCTCATTCTATGATAAGGTTAGGATTATGATACAAGTTGGCCCTACTTCATACATCTAAAGACTTTTACCTTGGGATCCGAATGTCTTAATGACAAATTCCAAAGCCGTAGGACTAATTTTAATAGCGGAGAACATTTTTCCTCCCTCTTTGATCCATGGGTAATAATTTCAGAAATATGAACGAAGTCAATGAACTGTTGTTTAATGCAAAATATCAAAGCTTTGCGCCTTGTGGGTCAGCTGGAGGATATTTTTGAAGTATATCTTTAAAATTATACTTTTTGTTGCCATGGTAACCAGAATTTAAAGCAGATATCAATTCTTTTAACTATTTTTAAGGGGACTACCGAAGGAACACTATGCAAAATTTGGTTCAAATTGGACAAGTGGTTTGAAAGGAGTTGTAGTTAAAAATCATTCTTCATTTCTTTATAAACCCGTCTTCCCTAGTGCTCTGCCCTTGGGAAACGGAGGATCAAGATTTTAGCTACTTTGAAAGAGTATGTACTGGTGCTTCATGAAAAATATGAAGGCTCTTCACCCTCTTGGTCAGGAGGAGAAGATCTTTAAAGATTGGTTTTAAACCTCAGCTTTGTTGTCATGGCAACCAGAATTTTAACGGATTTCAATTATTTTAGCTTGTTATAAAGAGGACCACCTACGGAATATTTCTGCCAAACGACGCACAATGGACGGTTGCCGGACAAAACGTTATCACAAAAGCTCGATTGGGCACTTCGTGCTCAGGTGAGATAAAAAAATCCAAATCTACCAAAATGTTCCAGAACGATCATTTAATACTTAAATACAAGCAAGATACTCTCCTCAAGGCAGCCTGTTGACTTAAGAGTAGCTCTAACATAGAGTCAGCGGAATCACGATATATTTTTAGAACTCACTGCATTCGGTTATGACCTTAATTGTATATGAACTAAACTCAACAGAAGAAAACAGTGACGGTAGAAACAACCAACACCATGAACTATGACACATAATTAAGGCGGTTTCCTTAAAACTATAGTAAGTCACTCTATATAAACTTTTACGACAGTATTGAATCAAAGTACTGAAAGTACTGTAAGCTAGCAAAGCATGGTTGAATTGAGAAAATATTTCCCTTGTTGGGTAGAAAACATTGTTGACATTGAAGAAATTGCTTGTCACAAGCAATTTCTTCATTGTTCAAAATTTTTCCAAAGCTTTTTTCTTGATATGCTTAAACAGTGGAATTGAGTGGGGATTGGTTGAATAGCATGCTTTTGACAGAGTTCTCTACAAATGAAATAGTATTTGCAATATTCCTGAAATACAAAAGAACTATTTTAATTGCGTAGGCAAATTTTTGTCTGTTTCCTTAAGCTATTGAAGCTGACGCTTTGCTAGCTAATCACCTATACAGAATCGAAAATCGGTTAGCGAACATAACTAAGGACATCACGATGACCTTGGTAATGCGTGATTTCAACGGTTAAATCCGCCTCGGATTTGCCCCAATATTCATTGTAACTGTCCAGGCAAAACTTAAAAAAATAGATAAACAAAACTACTTTTCGGAATATTGTATTCAAATAATATGGGAATTGAAATGATTAAAACCTTAAAAAAAATAATAACAAAAAACAACAAAATAAACAAACAAAAAGGAACACCATCAATACCTCCCTTTAAGGAATGGAAGCGATGCGACACCTTGTATTTGCTCCTGGATGTGTTAAAAGAGCTAAATATTTCCCTCGCTTTTCGGTTTCGTAAAATACCGGTTACGCTACACAACTTGATATTCGGGTGGCTATTAACGACAGTATTCCTTCTTTTTATGTAAGGCAGTGATTAGTGTTTTCGAGTGTCGACAACGTTGTCCCCATCAAACATCAAACGATCATCATTGCAGGTCAAAGTACTTACCAATAATTAAACATTACTCTACCGTGCAAAATATACTGAGGGAAAAAAGTTTAGCAATTTCGTAGGTTACAGCCAATTTCTCCGGTGTCTAGCTTTGGATTCAAACCATATTTTCACACATCGATCTTTTATGTGTTAGCCACAGTATTTAAAAAAATCAGATGATTTCAAGGTCATACGTGTTTGTTGTATAGCGTCAAACATGGTAGGGGTAGGGAAGTAAAAGTAACACAAAGATTTAATATCTTGTGTGTCCACCGTTTGCGCCAAAAACGGCATCACAACGTCTTCTCATGCTGGAAATGAGCCTACGATTAATGGCCGTAGGGATACGACCCAATTCCTGACGCAGAACACGTTCCAGGTCTCTAACGTTATTAACGTCATTCCTGTCTCTTACTCTCCTACCCAGATGGTCCCAAAGGTGTTCGATCGAAGACAGATCCGGTGATTTGGCTGGCCAATCCAACACATCAACATTATTAGTTTGTAAAAGGTCAAACGTGTGCCGAGCGACATGTGGACGGGCATTATCTTGCTGAAAAAATGGTAGCAAGCCCTTGACGGAAGAACGGCAATACAACTGGCTGGACAATTTCGGTGCAGTATCGAGCGGCATTTAAGTTTCCCATGGTATGATATACCAACCCAGACCATGACGCTGCCGCCTCCAAAACGGTCATGTTGAATGACGTTAGCGGGATCCATCCTTTCGCCATCACGCATCCAAACACGTACCCTGCCATGCGCAATAATCAAATTTAAACGGGATTCGTCTGTGAACAGGACCTGGTTCCACATTCGTCTTGGCCATCGACGGTGTACCCTTGTCCTATTCAATCTTGCATGTCTGTGTGCACGTGTCAAAGGAATGCCAATGTAAGGTCGACATGCGCGTAAACATACCGAACGAAGTCTGTTTCTCACAGTACGAGCACAGACCCGTGTTACCGTTGCATTTCGGACCAAACCGGCTATACGAGTGCTATTGAGGCAGCGATTACGCCGTGAACATGTCACATTTTAATTGTCCTCACGTTGGGTAGTATTACGTGGCCTGCCTGAACGTGGCCTATCTTTGACGTTGCCTAATTGACGATACTTTGATCTAAGTCTTGAAATGGAACTTTGGCTCACGCCAAAATGTTGAGCCACCTCTTTTACCATCATACCACCAGCCAGCATACCGATGGCTACGTTCCGTTGGTCTAAGTTAAGCCCTGGGCGACGTCCCATTTGATTTTTTTTTAAATTGTTTTAATGAGCTATCTTGTTATTGATGCTAACCAATAAACTGGGATAGATATAGTGGATATAGGCTTCACGTACATGTGGAAGCACGTGCACAACGTGCTTCAGCAAAATTGCGTCAGACAGCCTTTAGAAGCGAGGAAAACGTGCTTTTAATGAATAATTAGTTAGTTAGCTTTTAAAAATTGCAAACGAGACTGATTTTATAAGGTTTATACATTTACGTTGAAAAATAATGTAGGTCGAAAAAAATTGCTAAACTTTTTTCCCTTAGTATAGATAGTAAACTTTCTCGCTTGAGTCCAAAACACTGATACATTTCATAAATTAAATTTAGACAAATCCGCTAAATTGTTTGTCAATTTTCTCAACAATCCAATCAGTTCAAACTTGACACCCTCACATCGGAAAGCGTATAAGATAATTATGCTTCTCAAAGGGCGAGTATATAGCCGCTGCTTTGTCTGTCCGTCCGTCCGCCCCAATATCCCCACAATCCGTGGGTCAAAATGAATGAAACTTCACATGTGAATTCTTTATGATACTGTGCCTAGGTACTTTTCCCCGTTTTACGTTCCAGGTCAATCTGGCCTTCGCTCAGGATAGTTGTGATTTTAATCATGGATGAATCACTTTCAAAACTGAAAGAAATAAGCTTCATCTTTGATGCATACCTTATTTTCAAATTTGGTAATTCTGATCACGTCTGCATGAAGTTAATAATTGGACAACAATTTGGCACCTCTTGGTCTAACGACAAACAGACTGACCGACCGACATGACTTGAGTAATATACCCAACTGGAGACTAACTTTTTGATACTTTTTTTCGATGAGTCAATCACATGTATTTTTATGTATACATATTTGAACATAGCGATATGCTTTCTGTACATGTTGGACTCAATATTTCCTGTAGAAAACAATTACGATTCCTAATTAGAATATTTAGGAAACGTACACCATGGTATTTCACGAAAATGAATTATAGATTTGCATTAATGATGGACAGGTCGCAGGTACACCTGCTATTTATATTGTTTACAATCTTGGGACATCCGGAAAGAAAATATCACCGACATAAGCCTGTGAAGAACGGATCACTACAAGTTCGCTTTTAATCTGGGTTAAATATCATAGCACACGCCACCACAACGAGCTGAATAAGAGCTTTGCATAGTTGAGCTGATGTCTGTTGCGTAAAGTGGACGTCCGCATTGAACACTCGCTGTACCGATTTGAAAATTTGCGTAAAATATGTAGCTATAAACTGGATAAATTTAACATCTTGTAACTTAGTTTATACTTCTTTACTTTAGTTCGATGGTGATAAACCATTTAAGCTAGAGTCGCTCTAGAACACTCACAATCCAGGCGTTTCCACTTCACCATAAAAGATGCTGTGGGTTTAAACAATTTCTACACAATTTTACTGCTTAATAGTCTGAAGCTTAGAATCAAATGTCTTGCCGATGAACACACGTTGACAGTTGGGGGTCGAACCTGTGAACTTCATTTCACAAGTCAAGTATCTTTACCACTTAATCATCGAGGCAGTCATGATCTGGCTACTTGAAGTCAAACACTGGGTCGTCGTCCTAGCGCAGTCGGTAGCGCATCAGACCCCCAATATTCAATCATGAGATGTCATGGGTTCGAACCCGACTGAGGCTCATATCCTTTCCGACATTTGGCCCTCACGAATCGGTGGATAATCGTACACCTAACTGGGATAGCAGCTGGAGGCTGTGAAAGTGGTAGTACTGGTGTGAGAAATACCAGGAATCCATTGTCAGGTGCTCCAGCCGCCGTGATATGACTGAAATACTGTTAAAAGTATCGTCAACCAATAAAGGTCAATGTGTCTTATTCAAAAGAAAAAAGAAAAAAGTAATAAATTCTAGAGGAAATAGATTTTACTCAATGTATTGAGACTAATTCATGGTGCTTCAAATCGTGTTATTCCATTCGGTCGGATCATTTAATTTGTTTTTATTTTAAACCTCTGAACAGTAAGAAAAAAATATTCTTAGACCTTTTTTCGTCATATTTAATACGTTTTGGATTCCATTGGAGCGATTTCGTTGTTCAAATGATGGTATTCAGTATTTACAGAGCTGCATTAAAATCTAAATGATGCACTGTATGGCGAGCAAAATCACATTAACGTTACACGGAAAAACGCATATTTAATTCTTTAACAAGCTTTGTCTGAACTTTAAGTGTATTTGCCTTTATCTCAAACTGAAATAAATTCGCCTTTTTTTCAAACCTACTAATAATTGAGGCCACATTCAATGAAATTAGACCGTCTATAGTATTTTAAGAAATATACGTTGTGTGAATATGTTTATTCTTTCATTTTTAGTTAATCACAACTTGAAAACTGTATTGGAATTTTGATGGCCAAATCATTCAAGAAGAAAAAGTGTTTAAAGGGAGGTATCGATGTTTCGGAAACCTAGTTGCCAATCGCCTAAACATACGCTAAAAAGGAGCTTATTACTTAAAGTTGGGTCAGATATTGTATTCCCGGTAATTTGATAGATTTAAAGACGATTTTTTGGTTATAAAGAAAGGGTTCAGCGGAATTCCAGATTATTTTAGATCTAACGGAATTAGGTTGTCAACACCGCATGACTTCTTTGCATATGACCCAGTCAACGGCAGGTAGCAAATAGACAAACGTAACAACCATTGTCCTAAAATAGATCATACCATATATATTAGTACAAAACTACGGTAATTGTCTTTATTCGTATTAACGCTTGTGGTAGTTTTGGACAGATCTTTACAGAATTGAAGACCGGCTAGCGAACATTACTCCTGATGACGTATTGATGAAGTAGGTATAATTAGATTCAAACTGAATACGGGATTCCAAAGGTTAAACGCACTGCGTGAATGTCCAAATATTTTTCGCAACTGTCTCTGCTCAACCTAAAATAGATACAGAACCTACGTAGGCTATTAGGGAAATACCCATGTTTATTCAGATAAACGACCTGAGATTTTAGCAAAACTACTTTTCAGAATATTGTATTAAAAAAGGATATGATTGGGAATAAGAATAATCAAAATCTGTGACATGAAAAAAGATCGATACCTACCTTTAATGTGCACCTCTTTCAATAATCAAGTCATAATCTAAATATTGTAAATTTCATATACAAGTATAAATCATTTTTGTCATAATTAAAAATTGATACAGAATTATCCAATACACTTTTCGTTTTTCTGGTGATCTGTGACATGAAAAAAACACCGATACCTACCTTGAATGTGCCCCTCTTTCAATAATCAAGTCATAATCTAATTATTGTGAATTTCATATACAAAAGTTATGGAAAATGTTTTTGTTCTTTTTACTCTCTTGCATCTATTCAAAGTATACAAATGACATTGTACAGGGTAACAGAAAATAAATAAATAAATAAATAACAAAAGCTATATGGTCCCCTTTTCTAAATGCGGATGCATAAAATTAGGCTTATTTTATGTAAATTTGTAATCAGGGCATTATTTAATTACATTCAGGTATGCCTGCTTTGCAAATTCAATGCTGACCCCAAAATATTATATCTTTTGATTGAGCTCCTCCACCAAAGAACCCTATTAGAATTTCAATATAAAATGTCTGCTCATAATTGAAAACAGTATCAATTTATTTTCGGTGAACGTAAATATAACATGAGATAATTCTAATGTAGATATTTGACCTTGAGGTGAAGTTGCGTAGTAATGTACTTTCCTGTTATCACAGTGCTATGCTGGGATTCAGAATGTCTAGTTAAACAATATACCAACGTTTCAGTCTAGGGTAGGTGATATATTCCATCATGTGCACACAATTATAGAGGAACATGAACTTCTTCGTATCCGAATATTTCTGCCAAATCATATTATTATTTGTTGATTCATCTTCCCAAAGGAGAGATTAATTTATTTGTCACGTATCCAAATTTCTCTCGGGAGCTACGACGAATATTCAACTTGATAAATTAAGCTTCAAATACAGATCTTGGAGGATATAATCATCCTAGATTGTAATAACCTAACCCTTTTACTTCAAAATATAATTTTATTTAGGTCAAAATATGTTTTTTAAAAAAATAAATCATAAACTTGACTATGAGACAAACATTCTTGGAACTTTTTCCCTCAATAGGATTTCAATCAAAGGGTATAAATGTACATGTTAAACGCTTAAAATTCTTGTTTTTATTTCCGGACTAATAACACCTTTATGTCAACCTCCTCCATTTCTAACAGCAACACAACGCATCCACATGGATCTGAGAACATGTGTGAATACTGCTTGCGGAAGACGTCTCCTTAGATAAGGTACGTTCAAGATCTCTAAACGTCTTGGGGTGGTTGACTTGCTGACGGATACGGCAGCATAACTCTTCCAAGAAATAGCTATATAAGATTTAGGTCGGGGCTGCATGACGGCCAGTTTAATACTTCAATACCGACATTTCTAAGGAAGTCATGCTTTGTGTTGTATTGCATACAGGTGCTGAGACGTAAGACCAGGACCATGTTTTTGCAAAAAGGGGGCGAAAGGTTTGCAAAATCTGATCCTTGAACTATTTGTTTGTTTGAATTAGGTTTATAATATTTAATAGTATTTCGGTCATATCGCGGCTGCTGGACCACCTAACCGCGGCCGGAGCACCTAACTATTGATTCCTGGCATTCATAACCCCAGTACCACCACTACATCTTTTCCGATCCTCCAGCTGCTCATTCCTCTTACATCTACGATTATCAACCAATTGGTGGGAGACAAATGTCGGAAAGGATATTTACGACGGGGGATCGAACTCTTGAAAGTCAACAGCTTCTTGACATTTGGTCATTTTGCAGTCGTCGTATTTCAAAAAATGCGTAAAGACCGAAAATTCAATTTTAAGTTTGCTTGTATTTTATTTTGTTGAGGCAAACTTGTATCAAATGGCAGCAAGGGTTGTGTGTTTTATCTGTTTTCCATGAAGTTCACATTCTACACGGTAACGGAAAGTATGTACGTTTATAATTTGAAATATTTTTTACGTGATTCCTATTTTCCATGTCATAGCTTTAATCTTTTTTTAACACAGGTGAACAAAAATAATGGAAACTTCAACAGTGTTAAGTTTTCAATTTTTCTCAATATATTGAAATAATGGCACGGAACTGAAAGAGGTCTATTAAAGCCATATCTGCCCCCTGAGGAAGAAAACAATACTTGAAATAATCTATTGCTTATTTGGTCACTAAAGCCTTCTTAATGTCGATATGCAAAAGCAGGGTGTGGGTGATGCTCTCTAGAAAGATTATGTTGTGTTTTTCTTGTCGATTTCAATTTGTGTTTGTTTACATTTCGACAGGGATGCATCCGATTCTTCACCGGAAATCTTCGTTAATCTTCGGCATTGACTTTCATATGCATAAACTTAACAGAAGATATCGTTTTATCTGCGTAACCTAGCTAGTTGTTTGTATGACTCTAGAAAGTTAAAACGTCATTACTTACGTAATAATTTGATTGAAACAAACCTTAAATTGCGATGGGTCACATTTTAAAATATCGTAACTGAGTAGACTTATGTTGATTTATAATTTTAATCGTCATGTTTCTTTATGCTTTTGAGCCTGGATTATGGTTTTCTTGTTAATTTAATAGTTTGTTTTTGGGGAAGATATGACTTTTAAGAAATATAATACTGTCTCACATAGCTTCCGCGTCGAAACTCTCAATTAGGCTCGCTTAACCTTGATATTAGTCATACTGTCACAAAACTTAATTATTTGTTGTTTTTTCATAACCATATGAAATGATCAACACATTTGAGAAAGATCGAGTCATAATTGTGATGTAGTGTGGTAAAAATGAAACTGTTAGTAAGGGTCTTTATCCCGAGATATTAGTCGAAAAAAAGCCATATTTAACAGGGTTGTAAGTAAAGGCCTTTATCCCGTGATATTAGTCAGAAAATAGCCATATTCAACACAGTTCTTGGTCTTGATCATACAAATATTTTCAGGAAGTTTAAGAAAGATATGGCCAACATTTTGAGTTATTGAGTTATTAACCCGTTCTTACACAATGACGCTTTTTGATGCCCCCCAAGAAAAGCAATAGACCTTTAAAACATTGTGAAAAATGAAGAAATTGTTTGTAACAAGCAATTCCTTCATGTTCCACACTGTTTTCGGCCCAGAAAGTTGAAAAAGTCCGAAATTCATAAACTTTAGATTGTCGTCTGCAACTGCTTTCAGTTTGGACCAGTCTAAAATTTTACTGTCTGGTAATGGGTTAAATTGTTGCACTGCGTTGTTAGCCACGCACATACATTCAAGCGTCTCAAAACCACACGATTAGCACGTCGTGCTCTAGTGAGCTAACACTTCACAGGAATGCGTAGTTAGAAATCCACAAACAGTCCGGAAGAAGAATTGTTTTAAGCCTTCCAACGCATTTATCTATGAGTTTGTTTTTTTTTCACATCAAAAAGAAGGCCAGTTGAGTACTCTATTAATTTTATTCCCAAAGGTTTTATTGTCATCCCGTATTAATGTATATTATTTTTATCTTCAGCGACCTTAGTGAAATTGGCGCATTAATACCCACGAATCTTGACTTCAATAATTTCTTGTCTACATCTTGGATTGCTTTTATCTCTCTGGGTGGGGGTATAAGAGAAACCTATTCATTGAAAACATCATGATATATTCGAAATTTGTAGAGTCGGGAATTTATTTTAACTAAGGACCACATATATCGTCGATCTAAGTGCACTTGGATAATTCATACACTAAGATATTCAAGGCATTATGTGGACATGTTTGAAGATTATAGACAGTTTGTGATCGCCAATTCCCCTTGGACAATCGTTAAAGATCAGCTTACTAGAGCAGTTTTGAGTGTTTGTTCCCATAGAACTGAACTGTAGTCGGATTTTGAGCGGGCTTCAATTCAATTCTTTATTTCAGTACTTTGCCCCGTCCATATACGAACTGTTATAGGTTACGAAAAATAATCTTTAGAATGAAAACATAAAGACCTTACACATTTACTAGGGTCGATATTGCTTTATACCATACGTTAATATTTTCCCCTTGTTCACATGATTATGCGTGATTATTTTCCTTTAATAATTACACGTGGTTATTTTCTCTTATTACACTTTTTAAATTTATTTTGAAGCCTTTAGACTTTTAAGAAGTCTTCTGGTTTTGAAAATACAGTAGTTCATGTTTTTCGAAGAGAAGTTGGTTTATCAGAATATATTACACTGGGAAATCCCAGGTTTTCACTGCTAGGAGTTGACTGAAACGGATAGTCGTAATGGATGCTAATTATCACCGTGACATTCCTTGCCAAGCACACTCTATGAGTTCTTTCCGTGTATGACTAGTAATGGGTCTTAGTGAGTACCCTACCATACAAGATCCAGGGTTCAGTAATAAACCATTTTAGATGTCGAACAGAACTAATGCTCATAGCAAGTGCTTATAAACATTCATATATTGATTAGAATCTTCAAACAACGGAATCATGGCATTAAGTTTTGTATCACTATATAGCAATGTTTGTATTAATTGGGGATTTTTTTCGGGGGGGGGGGGGTGAATAGTAAGTTTTGTTTTTAAGGAGCGTTTGATATCATGTTTAAGATACTATCGAATGTATTTTAATGAACATGTATTCAACAAATGAAGTTCAATACCAAATGTTGAAATAAGAAAAACCTACTTTACGTGATCGCTTTTATAACTTTCAGAAAAAGTAAAACACAAGACTGTGGACGGAAGATTTTTGTGGCACAAGTCAATAACTAGAAAGCATTGATCAGTTTAAGACAAAAATCTAATTTTCTCCGGTCTTTGTTGAAAGGAACCTATTTCATCCGTAATAATGGAAGCCGAGTGTATTAGATTAACCCAAAATGTTCTTTGGAATAACATGATGTTGTACATTAATGGTACTTTTTCACTCTTGGTAAACAGTAGAAAATAAGCTTTTCCAAGCAGCCAGTTGATATGTGATGCAACGGACAATGCAAATATGTTGAAATAGTTTATTTCAGACATCCCTTTTAACCTTGAAACATTGTATGCAATGAAATTGAATTTGACCTCTCGCAATAGTCAATCAAAGAATCAATCGACCAATAAAAAATTCATATACTTTGAACTCAGACATTGGCCGATGTGTACGAGAAATATTATTTGTTCGGCGACTTAAACGTCGTAGCTACAGCTTATTCAAGCTGTAGTTGTGACGTGTAAGTCACCACCAAACCAATAATTTTACTTTTCTCACTATATATTTTGCATATTTACTCCACATAATTTCGAAGCGAGACTTTCTGTTGGAGTCAGTAGGCAGGGTCAGCGATCTGTTAGTTACAGTAATGGCAACCTCTCGAGCCGCTAGTTAACATTTCCCGTATAATATTGCGAGACTGTTACTTTTCTTCTCTTTGTCTTTTCGTTTAAACTTTTGTAAAATTCTGTAATTTTCTTCGTGGCTAAAGCAATAAAAAGTGACATAAAAAGCTATTTTCATCGAGTATTTGTTTAACAATATTAGTACTAGAATTGCGGAATAGCAGAATGGCTGAATGGTTCGAACTGTGTGTTATATTTATATTGCATTTGACAAGTCCTACGATAACTAAACATTATCATGCTGTATAAATCCATTTGGAATTTTTCAAAAAAAACA
This sequence comes from Fragum fragum, assembly GCA_946902895.1. Lineage (NCBI taxonomy): Eukaryota > Metazoa > Mollusca > Bivalvia > Cardiida > Cardiidae > Fragum > Fragum fragum. The sequence continues at coordinate 76,787,101 of OX336367.1, read as the reverse complement.
TAAAAAACTCAAAAAAATCGCTGCCATGAAAAAGACAAACAGGAGGTGTAGACTAAGATCAGACTGCACTTATGTGCAGGCTGATCTTAGTCTATACCTCCTGCCCAAACCGGAATATTCCGGGTTTAGCATGACAGGGGTTAACAATTTCCATTGTGTTTTGCTTAAATTTTGAAACGTAAAGAAATACCAAAAATATTTAATTTAGACGTAATCAACCTAAAATCTTTTGTGAAAATTCAGGAAACGGGTTTGTTGTATATTTAATAAAATTATCCATATCTTTTTATTTTCTTCTTTTTTTATAAACACAATTTTCAAATTAATTCTACAAGTACGCTGACATATTTGTATAAAATTAATAAGATAACCCGTTTTTAAGAGGTTTACAATCCATTTCGGGATAAATGGTATTTGACTTAACTTAAAATAGTCAAATTTACATGCGTTTGGAATCTGTTTACATTCTCTAGGCCGGACGGCGGAATTGCGGGGGTGAAATATTTGGTGTCATCTTGACGAACTCTGGTCTATTTTGGCATCGGATCACTTGAATTAGTGGTATAATAACTTCTTTCTAACGGTTCGAATGATGATAATCACTATCATCTGTTGTTATCACTCTGATAACTGGGGTATATGAACAATAATTGTTTTTAGAGATATACTAAACGAGGAAAGGGTTTAACAGCCATTCGTGACGTCATCACATCGTCTGGAGTTGCTTTTGACTTGTCAAATTTCGAAATAGCGTCCAATGAAAATCTATGTTGATACTACCATGTGCGGTTATGACATGTAACCACAGTTAGAGCCTACAAAACACGTGGTATATTTAAAGCCAATAAAAATTTTTATTGGCGTTTTTTTTCTTTCTTGTGACAAATTCTATACCTACATTTGGAAAACATTCATACTTCTACGCACAATGGATGGTCAGCCACTTGAAACATAAATGTGAAATGGTTTGTTAGAGACCTAAACGTCGTAAAAAATGAACAAGATGTAGTAACGACGTTTAAGTCTCCAAACCAAGTAATATGGTTCACATGAAAATCGGGTTGTTGGAGCTCACTTCTTTGACATTTCAGTTAATAATTCCTCGATTTCCTGGGAAGTTACTGTACGGAAATGACGATGAGCATGGTTGTCATTTGGAGAGATGTGTATCTGTATTTGCGTTCATGATTAACTCGTGTTAATATGAGATAGGAAACGATGACTTGGCAAGGATGTTTCAAGATAGTCTGTGAATTTGTTTGACATAGTTCAATTTCAGTTAGTTCTTGTATGGACCGTGCGGCATTAGTAAGTAGATTAGATAAAGGTCCGTTTCATATTTTGAAATACTTAAGTTCGATTTACGATATATTTCAAGGCATCGATTTCAATTGTCGCATATAAACACATTTTCAGGTCTTTTTTCAAATTCATCCTTAAACCCCACCCAATACACAGCTAATCCCCAGAAATTACAGGTCCAAGATAGGTATCCATAGCAACAAGAGAGACACTGAAAGATGTTTGTCAAAGTAGACCCCAGAGGGTTCCAGAATCTTGTAACAATAGGGGAGACAACTCCATCAAAGTTGAAAAATGACATGCAACTTGAGACAGTTTCAATTTTCTGGTCTTTTTGAATTCTATCTTAAGATTTATTGTGAGTTTCAGTTAAAACATATTATATTGATATTGTACCTTAAATGGTAGACATAATGAAACATTTGTACAAAATAAAAGTTGAGGTATTTTGTTAAAAATTGCATGTTCCGAAATTGAAATAACCGCACTTCCTACAACTCAAAATTTATGCGCATGTAATGAGCGTCATAGGAATAAGGACAGTGTAAGGTATTAAGCTTTAATCTTCGAACTTTTAATTTCTTCCACATTTCTCAGGTTGAAAGGCTTTTGTCTAATATGAATGCAGGTCTCGTCGATTCAAATCTGCAGATGGCAAGGTCAAGGTTATTTCACAAAATTATACTCACATTATAATGAGTGCTTACGTGGTATATGGTATTTCTAATGCCCGTCATGTTACTTTTTAAATACCATGCTTCGAAATAATACGTCATCAACAAGGTTGTTAATTTATTAAAAGATATTTTCTAGGATCAGCTCGTTCTTCTATTTCAACCTTAAGTAAAGTTATTCTATTTTTTCACCTCCTGGGTTCCAGTATCAGTTATTTAATGATGTTGAATATCCAAAAGTGTGTAATTCTGTGTACACGTACCTTGAACAAATTATATATCGACGAGAAGTGTATTAGTTATTTCATACTTATTTTGATTATTTGAACCGTTTTAAATATGATTTTTACCTAGCAAAGCGTCAGCTTTGATAGCTTAGGTTAACAAAATTTTGAGGTCGTCTTAAAGTTCAACGAGTGCAAACTGCCACTGGAGGCTTAACAACTAAATGCGTTAATTGCCTACGCCATAAAAAGTAGTTCTTGTGTATTTAAGTAATATTGAAAACCTGCAACTTCATTTCCTAGGTATTTTGCTCTCTTGAGCACATCGTGTTCAAAATGACTCTGATCAAGTCTTCAAAGAAGTTGTACACGACTATTTCAAATTGTTGGAAATTCTAAAGTAATTAGCTCTCTAGGTAGAAAACAATGTAGAAAATGAAGAAATTGCTTGTAACAAGCAATTTCATTATTTTCTACAAAGTTTTCCAAACTATTTTCTTGAGGAGTGTAAAAAGGAGGGATTGTGTCGGAATGGGTTAACTCCTTGGTTACTTTACCCTCGTTTGTTTATCATGATACCGTTTAACAAAGAAGATAACTGAATTAAACAATGCTTTGCTAGCTTATAGTACTTTTCAGTACTTTGATTTAGAATATTTTCTTGGTATATTTGTACAGATTTCACAGGTCACGTTAGTATCAGGATATTGCCAGATAAAATTGCCATAGAGGGCTAACTACAAATGCGTGTAAGACATTTTTCTATATTAAGATATCATACGCGTAGTTCGCAAAACTCCCCCATGTTTAATTGTCGACCATTCCAACATAAGCCCTCTCAAGAAAAGGCTTTAGAAAACATTGTAGAAAATCCTAATCCACCATCCATAATGTTTTTCCTATCCAAAAAGGCGGAAAAAATTAAAATTCCATTAACTTGAGATTATCGTATGCAGTATATTGCCTTTTGGACCAGTCTAAAATGTTTTCAAAAGGGTTAAAAGCTTATTTTGTTATGTCCATATGACTTTTCTAAAATGCTGAAAAAATTGTCTTGCAAAGACGCAAAATAATAGTCTCATAATTTCTTCTTTTGTAACCGATCGTTATTTTTCCCGAAATCGCTTGAAGAAATCTCGTTTATGATTCCACGTGTAATTATTATGTCATATTGAGCATGATAATGGTTGTTATTTTCATACAAGCCTCGTTACGACCCCATCATTATTTCCGGTGTACAATTCCTCATAGTGAAACAAGTAAAAAATTGCTGAAATGTACAGCAAAGTGAATTGTGTCGCCCTTAAAAATCGATATCTTGAGACAGACGGACATTGGTAACCATTATTCGTGAAAGGATTGATGCGGGTGGGGCGTAAAAATGTTCAGTTACGTGCACTGACTAGTTTACAATGGACATAGTTGACAGCTTATATATTGAAAATATCTAAGGTCCAGGTTGAAAGAGAAGCATAAGTCCTCAGAAAAATGCTTATAGAGTTCCGAGCTTTCATAGAACGGATTGCTCTTGTGCTTTTGAACACAGACAGGAACATGCAAGTGCATATATTTAATAGTAATACACTATGACTTATAAAATATGTCATGCAAACACCAACAACAACATTAACAACTGCACGAAAGCGAACAAGGCGAGATCACAATAGCTCAATAATTTATGCCAAATTAGTTATTTCGAAATTCATCCATAAATGTAGTTGTAATTGTCCAGACAAAACCGGACGGACTAACTGAATGGCCAACAGATGCACAAATGCACCCACACCGAGGTGTCATTGTGACAACTATGTCTCGCGTACCGCACGTGGTCTGGACAAAAATAAAAAGCCAATGGTATCTATAAACTTTTAATGAAGTAAAATTAACAAAAGTTTGATAACTCTCCAATGAGTAATAGCAAAATTAAAAATTTAAAAAGGAAAAATTTAAAAAAAAATACCTGTTATTATTTTGTTTAGATCAGGTGAGCTAAACAAAAGTTGCTAATACAGTTGTTTGACATGTATGAACACCAGAGGTACATAAGTTTTTTCACTTTACTGGCCTGAATTTTAACAAAGGAATATAATGGAAATGTAATTACTTTTTTAAACAAGAAGGGAAATTGACACATTCATTAAAAAAAAAAAAATTCGAAATGTGTTACTTGAGTAATACTTCTTGCATCACACTTACCCTATATTTGGGACAAACTGAAATGAATTTGTTTCCATGTTTCTGTATGCATGAGTGACAAATTATCGTTCTGAAATACGTGTTTTTTTATTGAATGAGATTAAGTGTGAATTCCAACAGTATTTAGTTATACTGTGGTGGCTGGTGCATCTAGAAATTTTCTTTTGCCAGTGCGACAAACATCTCATCTGAGCTACCTGCGGCCAATCCAAGTTAGGCATACATGTACTTGTTATGAATTGGTTGAAGATAAATAAGGCATGCCACAAAAACTTTTGAAAATGTCACATGAGAATTTTGCTGAGATGATGATTAATCCTACAACCAAAGGAGTGAGAGCCATGTATTACTGGCTGACCTAACCGGGTTGGCATTTGGAGAATTAGTTAAGCTCATTGAAGCCATGACATTCATAAAATTGAAAATCTTTGGGAAATTTAGGGAAAAAAGCTAGGGAAGTATTGTTTTTGTGGAATTAGGTTGAAATTGATGCATAGATTCACAAGTTGTAGTGAGTGATGAAATGTGAGTTTTATCTTTACAAATATGGACAAAATTGAGTTTTCATTACTTCCCATAACTTGTGCATGTATTGTAGATTTAAAAGGAAATAGTTTAAGGGAAAGTTAATGGTTGAAGACATGGAAGAATGGATGCACAATGAACACAACACTTTGAAAATGACCCCAGTGACGTTTGTCCAGTGGATCTACAAATTAAATGAAAGTACAAAAGAGACTTAGTGAACAAGATGTGTTCGTGAAACACATATGCCTCTGAAACGACGAATTCTTCAGAAGTTTAACTTTTATAGACGGCCATGACCTTCTCACATGACCTTGGTACCAGCAAATGTGTATCATGGAGATCTATCATTATGCCAAATATGAAAATTGTATCTTGATTAGGCTTGAAGTAATGGGCAATGATTAGTTTTTCGGTTAAGTTTTGCAGATAGACAGGCAGAAAGATGGGCAATCTTGGGAAAAAAGAAGAAATTTCTTCATCTATTCTGACAATATTTGAAAGAAATATTGCTTGTTTGTTTATTAAATTATTTGCACTTACTATTATTGTTTACATATTTTTTTTACAACCAGAGGTGAAATTTGGTATGATCCTTTAAGAATCTTAAATTTTTTTATCGAAACATATTGCACAACTCAGGTGGATTTCTACATTGTGGTGTGGTATATTTCGATAAAAAATTTGAGGATTCTTTAAATTTGTATTCATAAAGCAAGCACCTGAGAAGTTGGATATAAGTATAATGAGGTATTAAACTTGTCTACTACATATGTATGATTAAAAGAAATGTGTGAATTTCAACAATTAGCAAGAAGTGTTCATGAAACATAAATGCCTCCAAAACAGCAAATTTTCAAAAGTTCGGCCTTGACAGATTACCTTTGCCTTGTTACATGACTATGACTTGGGCATCTGCAGATGTGTATCTTTGAGATCTACTATCTTACCAAATATAAGCATTGCAAGCTGAATAAGCTTTCAGTAATTAGCAATGTTAAGCATTTTGGTTAAGCTTTGCAGACAGACAGATCGATGGACAACGGTAAAACAATAGGCCCCAGATGTTAGTGATGCAGGGGGGCATAAAAAAGAACTGTGTTGAGAAATCAAGTTACTGAGTCTTAAAGTGCGAAAATCGCAAGTTTGGAAGGTATTTGCACGTTTAGGAAGGTGTTTGCAAACTTTTATAGATGGTATCTGTGAATGAATTTTCAACAAAGATGCCAATGCTCGACTGTTGATTGTTGGATAGTGGATACAAGATATAAGTAGGGAAAAGGCATGTTTTTTTTACTGAAATGGCATTTCTTTAATTCCTTGATACTAGTACAGGTTGATCTTTTGATAGATTACATATACATGTACATGTATATTCCAAGTCTCAATGCTGCTATAGTTTTTTTACTGACGGCAACAACACAGAGCTTACTGCAATACGTGCAATTTTGACAACAGCCTAGCTAAAAAGTAAATATTCCAGGAATGAAAATTTATGGTGAATGAGGAATATGTCTCCATGCTTTCATACATTACATAGTCTGAATTCAACCATTCTGAAAGTTAAGAGCCAATCTTTCTATTATATTTTATTTTAAAGACTCCCGATTGTGTCAGTTATATCCTTGGCTTTTTATCTTTATTTGGCACTGAAAACTTATGATACAAGATAGAGAGCATGACTAACGACACAGACCTAAATGTATTGATAATGATTTTATATGGTTGATTGATTTAAATTAATAATATAAACCCATTTGCAGACAATTTTTTCAATGTTTAAAATATTTGTGTGTGTTTTTTATTGTTTGTTTGTTTGTTTTTTTTTCTCCCCAAAAAGTTTATGAACTACAAATTGTATCCTGCAACTCGATTCAATATAAACTGGTCTAAGATTTTGTTGTCTGGTGAAGGGTTTAATGTTAATCAAAACAAATTTAGACGCTCCTCTAGAAAAGAAGCTTTGGAAAACATTGTCACAAGCAATTTCTTCATTATTCACAATGTTTTCTACCCCAGAAGATAACGTTTTCTTAAATTTAAAATTGTCGTCTGCAACTCCTTTCTATTTGGACCAGTCTAAAATTTTGTCGTCTGGTAATGGGTTAACCGGAAATATAGACGTCAAGAGCCCGCTCAAAATGATTGAATCGTAAAAGATAAATTCGCGTGAATAATACATGTTGGGTATGGATAAACACTACCAAACTTTAGAGGACATGAATTGATTCGTACAAAATCAAAATATAAAAAAAAGCATCATTACGGATATTTCCTCTTGTTAATGTATGAAATGTAACACACAATGTACACAATACCACGTATCTGTACTTAGCACTAATAAAGAATGTGCGCAACACAATATAAAATTTAGTGGAGTGTAACAAAAATACACATCAGTATAATCGGCTGGTTTTTAGACAAATCTTTCATGGGCAAACCGGAAAGAGGGACTTTCCAGTGACATGCACAAAAGAAAACAATGAAAACATTGTTTTCATGAAATTTCAGTGTGTTGCAAGATTAGATGAATCTCATTGTAGGGTTTATAGTACTGCTTTAAAAATTCATCTTGTAGACAGTCGTTATTAGAATACAGTTGCGATTCTCAGGTAGAATTAATTTCCCCTCATTACGTAATATGTAAAATTAAAATGAGAATACCACAATTAGTGTCGCCTATGAGGCAACACAATGACGGGTACCGGCTGTCAAGCAAAAATAACCGACCAGTCAAAAGATCCATTTAGACCGGATGTGAACTATGAACCCCAACATTTGCCATAATTCATAAGAGCATGTTTGTTCGTATGGCGACTTCTACGTCGTAGCTACTACTCATTCAAGCTGTAGTTTCGATGTTTAGATTGCAAGCAAACCATTTTACTTTTTGGGGTATATATTAACGGTCAAAGTAATGCCATTTAACCCTTTCCTGGACAGACCCGGGATTTTACGTCACTCTGATTTTATACTTGAGAAAACATTGTGGAAAAAGGAGAAATTGCTTGTAACAAGCAATTTCTTCTTTTCCACAATGTTTTCTACCACATAGGATGGTCAGATTTCAAATTGCATGCATTTTTCATTGTCGTCTGCAACCTTTTTCAAATTGGACCAGTCTAAAATTTCATAAAACAGAAAAGGGTCAATATCGAAGTTGAATTTCATATCGGAGATAACTGGGCACGTTTGGTGGTCTGTTTTTGATTTTCTGTCCTACTAAATTAGTTTATAACAACTGTCCGAGAAATATCCTTTACTTAGAAATCAAGTTTATAAAGTGTCAAGATTAGATAACGGGTAATAAATTCATATTATTATCATGTAATATTTGTCTTCCTCAATGTCCGTGTAGAAAAGAAGCGTAACTAGTGATCCAGAGGTCATAGATCACGGGTTCAAGCCGCCAAGTTGGCCGAGTGGTTAGCGTGCTCGACTCGTAATTTGGTGGTTGCGGGTTCGAGCCCCATCGGAGACGGGTAGTGTATTTGGGCAGGACACTTTACAGACAGAGCCCCAGTCCACCCAGCTGTAAAAGTGGGTAGCATTGGTTAGAATCCATTGCCTCTCTCTATATGTGCATGATAAGATCTTGTATGAGTTAGGACCACGATGGAAATAAGAGTCTTTCGACCCTTTATCGTGTTATCCTCGAGGAGAAATAAAAAAAAAGTCACCATGTTGTGTTCATAGTCTAGTCTCTCAGTATGAATACATGTTCATTGGGTGTTCAAGAGCGACTATTTAAGCTTAAAGCTTTTATTGAAATAGAATTACAGTAAACAAGTCTTAATTGTGAACTAATTCTTTATACAAATGACACTTATACAAGTTTTAAAAAATAATGTATACGGACAGCAGGTGGCTAAAAACTTCAAACTCAATTTTAACCCATTCCCACACAATGATGCTTTTAAACACCCCTAGACAATGAAACGTTTGGAAAACATTGCTTGTTACAAGCAATTTCTTCATTATTCACAATGATTTGCCCCAAAAAACACTAAAGGTTTCATCAACCATAAATTGTCGTCTGCATCTTCTTTGTACTTGGACAAGTCTTAATTATTCTTGTATGATAATGTGAGTATAAGAGACGATGTGGTTGCGTTTTGACGATATAACATTACCCCGGCTGTCCTCGCCAATCCGTCCACAATTGGGAACCAGTCACGGGAATACAAACTACCCGGCTGTCCTCGCAAATCCGTCCACAATTGGGAACCAGTCACCGGAATACAAACTACCCGGCTGTCCTCGCCAATCCGTCCACAATTGGGAACCAGTCACGTGAATACAAACTACCCGGCTGTCATCGCCAATCCCTCGACAATTAGGAACCAGTCATGTGAATACAAACTACCCGGCTGTCCTCGCCAATCCCTCCGTTTCATGTCCGTTTTACATTTTATTGTGGAACGGTGCTTCTATCCGCAAATCGAATTAATCACAGGCAATCAGCGAGTTTTACTCTTTTTTTTTTTGTCCAAGGATGCGAATGATTTTTCTCCGGTAAAGTATGTTCTGACGCAGATTGCAAAGAGTTTCACTGGTAAAATGACATTATTGTCTTTAGTAATGAAAACCTCGATCTCCGTTTGGTGAAAATGTACTGAAGTTTTAAATAATATACTCGTGAAAAGAACCATCCTGCCTAGGGCAACTCTACGAACAGTGACCTATGCATGTTTCGTGTCTGTAAGATTAGCTCCGAAAGTCTGTACGATTAGTTCCGAAAAAGATAGCCACATTAAGTCAACTGTTAACTGTAAATTCTTAAATTGGAGACGTTTAGATGCAATGTGTTCCATGTGTTTGCATATTGTATTCACCGTTTATACAAAATTGTACTCAGTGATTCCCTTGTGTTTGAGTTTAAGTGAAAGTTTGCTAGGATTTCTATTTTTGAGGCGTATCTTATTCTCTGAATCGACATTTGTCATATATTTATATGAAAAAACGACAATACACGAGGAAAGAGGGTGACTGTTGCTCATTGGGACCAATGTTTTAAACAATTATAATCAAAGTCAATTACGAAAACACGCCTATACAATATACAGTAAATTTTTTTCAGCTGTAAAAAATGAAAATTTTCCGTTTTTTTTTTTTTTTTTTTTTAATATTAACTTTTTTCGTCAGACCCCTCTTGGGAGTGTGGACCCCCTCTGGGAAAAGTTTCTGAAGTTTAATACTAGGACTTCTGTGAGGTGCGTCTAAGGTGAAAGAATTGGAGCAATATGAATCATGTAATTTTTGCAGACCCGATCAAACACAAAGACAACAGACGCACACTGATCACAATGTCCTATTCGAGATGTGAAAATTATGCAGTGAGGTTGTCTAGGCTGCTCTGACTGGCGGGATAAGCTGATAATCTGTACGGCAGCCGTGCGAATAGTCTCAATCGAGCTGCACTTCATTTACACACACGTCCAATTGTGCGACATATAATGATATGCAATGTTCAGCCCATTATATCGTATGGATTATGCCACTAGTGGCGCACCTCTAAATTGGCATAGTACATGTACTCTTCTTAAAGACTTATGTACAGGGATAAATGCTTATCTCCCATATTTATTTTCAATCATTCAATTAAGGCCAAGTTCTGAAAACTTTATCACTACAGTTATAGGTGAGATCGCAATCATTAGCAGACTAGTACAATGACAAAAACTTTTAACATCAGTTCTTAGTTGGGTTTATTGTGTGTTTTGATATAAACATGCCCACGGTTGCGTTGCCAGGCATATTCCCCCTTTACCTAAAGGCCCTTAAGCAAATATGGTATTGAGCTCCCTGACAAACCGACGATGGACATGTAATAATCTCAAATGAATGAAGGCCTATTCACCAGGTAAGAGGACCGCATGAAAGACTAGTACTCGTGCAAATATTGTGTCCTCCTGAAAAATACTGATAATGATAAAAACAATAATTGTTATTATTATTATTATTTGTAGTAGTAGTAGAAGTAGTAGTAGTAGTAGTAGTAGTAGTACTATTATTGTATGCGGAGCGCGGTTTATATCGACAAGCGGTTGACTAAGCTCGTTTCCCTATTTGTATTTACATAGTTCCAGCTGCTACGAAAGGAACATCAAAAATAAAATAATAATAATAATCATATATACCCCTGAAAAACAGTCAGATAGAAGAACTAAAAGAAGCTCTAAAAGATAAATAAACCCCACGAGTTAGCTAGTATAACGGTTTTATTATGTGCATATATATTTACAAAGGTTTAAAGGATCGGCATTTGGCATTGTTGGCTTGCGAACCCAAAGACTATCCAAATAAAGAGGATAACAGATGATATCAGCTGCCAAGAATTATATTTTAAACTGTCACTAATCGTACAGATTTTTCTACGACCTCTGTCACTACTGATACTGTACGCATGTCACTAATACGTTAAGTCAATCGGACGTCAGGGTTGCAATTCCTCGGTCGTACCCGGCTATATACAATGCATTGCTAAATGACATGGTATAGGTGTTCAAGAAATAAGATTTTACTATCCATCTTCATAGGCTAGGTCACAATTAATGCTCTCAGTTACACATAATGACTTTGGATTCGTCAGTCTGGCGGATCACATTAAAGAAAAATGAGTGATTCGTCGATAACTGTATGGATTATATCAAAAAGTTTACTCAATAACACAGAACGACACACAAACGAGAGACAAGTAATATTAGCTCTTTCAAATACCGAAAACCGCGTTTAAATCCGTCTTATGGTCTAAAATTTACCTCGATTGAGAAATTTCCACCTGTTAAACTGTGTAGTCTCACTAGTGATAAATCTATTTAGCGTACAGTCGGTGTCACTTCCGATATGGCTTACTATACAGTTATGCACAGTGTTTCATAGCCTTGGTAGAGCATTGGTTATACCAGCGTGTTTTGATTTGGAAAACAAGAGTGTTTTCATTTGGAAAACAAGAATGTTTTTGATTTGGAAAACAAGAGTGTTTTGATTTGGAATACCAGCATGTATTTATTCGTAATACTTATAACTTAAAGAGCGCTCACGCCTTGCCACATGGGGTGTATCGATAATAATCATCTGAACAACTGTTATTCGTCTAACTTCAATTAAAGTTGCGCTTAATACCATCTTTACAAATTACTCAACACCAATATGCCTTACCGCAAGGGAGTTATGACCGCAAGCGAATACATAGGATAAATCATTGACCAACATTAAATAAAATTTTGCATGTGACAGATAATAGACGCCGGTGACATTTCGCGTGTTAACAGTTTTAAACAATTGCTGATATTTGAAATGGTATCATGCTTTTTAGAGCACTTTTGAAAAAATGGGTTGGTTTCAATAGAAAAGCCTTCTCTTTTTCCCCTCATGCTGAATGTAGGCCTAGGGACAATCTCCGATTATTATTGTATTTATTAATCATAAAAAATAAAACTAAAAGCATATTGAACTAAGGTATATTTGTCATGAAAATATGACGAGATTCGAATATCGGCGTGAAATAGGGATCATTGAAACCTACGTGATCAACACCAATCACAGGTTATTTTATTTTATTTGAAAATATTCACCTTATTAACAACTGTGGTTTAAAGGGGACAAGCAAGGGACAGTCAACTTCGCGAGTCAATGGTTCTAACTCCACCTTATTCTTAAAATCGGGTTAGAACCCTTCCCTAATTGGAGTTAGAACCCTTTCCTAAGTTGGGTTAGAACCCTTAGCTTGCGAAGATGGAGTAGGGCATGACAAGCGTTATTAATGGCGATTGATAGTATTTGCCTCAGATTCAATATACCACTTATATATCTTGGCATCGAAGTTCAAAGATATATAGAAACTATTTTTAAAATGCTATGCAATTGTAAATGAATAAAAACGATAAATCTCCTTTCGTTTGTCGAGATGTTTGACCTGTGATACTTGTATCTTTAATATTTTTAAATGAATATCCCGCATCATGCTTTGAAATTTACGGATCGATGGTCCCGCTCATGGTCTCCGCTGGCCCCGCCCACTGACTCCACTGGTCCCGCCCACTGACTCAGCTGGTCCCGCCCACTGACTCCACTGGTCCTGCCAACTGACTCCGTTGGTCCCCCCGCCCACTGGCTCCGCTGGTCCCGCCAACTGACTCCGCTGGCCCCGCCCACTGACTCCACTGGTCCCGCCCACTGACTCCACTGGTCCCGCCCACTGACTCCGATGGTCCCGCTCACTGTTTCCGCTGGCCCCGCCCACTGACTCCGCTTGTCCCACCCACGACTCCACTGGTCCCGCCCACCGACTCCAATGGTGCCGCCCACTGACTCCATTGGTCCCGCTCACTGTCTCCGCTGGCCCCGCCCACTGACTACGCTTGTCCCACCCACTGACTCCGCTGGTCCCGCCCACTGACTCCGCTGGCCCCGCCCAATGACTCCGCTTGTCCCACCCACTGACTCCGCTGGTCCCGCCCAATGACTTCGCTTGTCCGACCCACTGACTCCGCTGGTTCGCCCACTGACTCCGCTCGGCCCGCCTACTCATTCCGCATCGGCTAATCGGCTTTTTTGTAAAGGTTATGACCAGAACCATTTAAAAAAAAGTTACCAACCTTAACGTTGTAAACTTGATTTAGTGGTAGTTTCGACGTTTAAGTTGCTGGAACAACAGAAATTCTTCACATAAATGTCGGTCAATGTTGGAGTTCAAAGTTAAGTTCAGGTCTAAACGAATATATTGATTAATAGATTGATTCCTTTATTGACAGTCGCGATCGGTCTATTATGTTAAGTGTGCTATATATCCATTACGAAGATACGTATTTACCGATAAAGAAGTTTGTTTAGTATGAATTATTTCCATAACGATGCTGTTATACCATCATATAACACGACCTTGAAAGTAGTGGAACTAGAAATAAGGACAAAAAAAAAAAATCGCAAGTTTAACGTCAAACCACTTCTAGTTAATGTCAAAGCCGCCGAGGACTGATGTCTACAAAACAGCAATGCGAGGTTCTCGTTTATAATACCGTTATGTTCTTCGAATGGAAAGCCATAAAAATGTGACATAAACCATTATCTTCATCACAGTAGACCCAATACAACGTCATGCGTGATGGTATATAGAACGAACCTTGACAAAGATGTATAGACTTTTTCAGACACCATTGAATGGAATTTGATGACAAATATATATCCTGTTTCTATAAAATGAAAGAATTACGTGTTTTTTTTGTTTTTTTTTTTTAAATAAAACAGGATTTGACTTTTTTAACTTAAACAATAAGATAATCTTTCGCATGCCAATGAATTCTTTACGAAGCTTCCTGGTGTTGCTCTACGACGATAAAGTATAAAAATGAAGACAAATTATTTATAAAACTATTGAATTCCGTGCTTTTGTAATAAATCGAAAAACAATGAAACAGGATTCAATTGATTAGCAGATCCTTTAATCTTTCTCAATCACACAAAGTCCATACAAAGCATTAGTAATACATGTAAACTTGTGTATTGCCCAAGATGTTAAAGTATATAAAGTAAAGAAAAAAATCTATCGCAAATGCAAATAGAAATGACTTTACTTCGTGTAAAGGAGACATTTTTGAAATTTTTCATTTTATTCAAGATTGTAGAAATAAAATAAATCTACGATCCGTTTTATGATAAAAAAATAATGTTGTGTTTGATATGCATCGTCCAAAATACAACTTGTAAACTCATATTTAACAAGAAGGTATTCCTCATCAATGTACGTCTGTCAACCCTTTCCAACGCATTGACGCCTTTGAACGCTCCTCAAGAAGAGTGATTTGGAAAACATTGTGAAAAATGAAGAAATTGCTTGAACCAAGCATTTTTTCATTTTAAATGATATTTTCAACCCAGAAAGTTGAAAAATTCTACAATTCACAATTTTTAAAATGTCGTCTGTAAGTCCTTTCAATCTAGACTAGTCTAAGATGTTGCCGTCTGGTAATAGGTTAATGACAATATATTTTAATAACTACTCATCGTTTAAAGAAAAGACCACGCAACAAACAAAGGTAGATAAACCAATCCCGATTATTCGGGGAAACTGACGATGATTATTTCCCTTTTTGTAACCACAGCGCCTGCTCAAGTCATATCAATAGTTGTTCATAGTTATGTGCGGTGAACTCGCTACCTGTACCTAGTCGAGGGTTGTAGGTTCAAGTCCCAGTGGATCATCTGTTCATGCGGGTAAGATACCTAGGAAGCACATGAATAAACTTTTCCGTGATTTCATCCATTCCCACAAAGTGACGCTTTTGGACGCCACTCAAAAACAAGAGGCCCATGAGGGCCTGAGATGCTCTACTGGTTATCAAGTTTTCCGTTAAAGAAATCTGATATTTAAGGAAGTCAATTGCTCAAGGAAGAATGCATAAAGAAGGAAAAAAGGGCTTTATCCTCTTTATCATTTTAAGCAACAATCCTCAAGGCCCCTTTTCCCATGTTTCATGACGGATCCACTCCATTTCCAAAAATAAAGTTACCTTATGACCCTACAATCATTCTGTGAATTTTTCATCAGAATCTGACAATAATTGTGGACTGTATCACATAAACAGGATTGTTTTGAATGAAAATCAATAAGGCCCCTTTTACTGTGTTTTCTAGTGGATCAATTTCATTCCAAAAGGAACTTTCCTTACAACCCGACAATTGTCCTGTGAAATTTAAAAGACAATTTGATAATGATTGTGATCTTCATCACATACACAAAAATGTTTTGAATGATAATCTGTAAGGCCCCTTTTCCTGTGTTTCGAATGCCACAATTATTCCATGCATCTTTGAAGAGAATCCAATAAAACTGTTGACTTTGTTGTGTTAACAAAGATATTAAATTCAAGTTCTCATAAGGCCCCTTTTCCCATGATATTTTACTGTTGGTTTTATCATTCTGTAAAAAGTTAAAAGTGATTCCGATGAAATATTGGGAATTCATTATGTTTACTAGAATATTTAAAAAAAAACATATGGCCCCTTTTGACATGATACTTAATGGATTGTACCCAGTTCTGAAAAGAAACATTTAAGTGATTGTACAATCATTCTGTGAAATTTTGAAGTGAATCCGGTGAAATCAAGGGACATCATTGTGTTTACCAGAATATTTAAGAAAGTTTTTCATAAGGCCCCTTTTTATGTGACACTTACCATAATCAGATCCACTGTCAAAATCAACAATTGGAATGATGGTAGAATCAATCTGTGTAATCTGTGGAATTTATTGTGTTAATGAGTTTAAAGTGAAATCTTCTTAGGGCCCCTTTTCTCATGATACTTTACAGAAAAACCAAATTTCAAAAGGAACAATTCTAATGAAGGTAGAATCATTCTTTAAAAGTTAAAGAGAATCAATGAAAACAGTGGACTGAATTGTGTCAAGAATTTTTGTAACTAAATTTTCAAAAGGCCCCTTTTTCCGTGAAACTAATCAGACCCTATGTACAAAGGAACAATTCTAATGATAGTTTGAAGAAAATGATAAAGACTGGGGACTTTATTGTAATAATGATGTTTTGTAATAAATTTTTTATAAGGTCCCTATTCTTGTGTCACTTAACCAATCATGATGGTACAATCATTCTATTAAAGTTTGAAAAAATAATTCTCAAAATAACAACAACAACACGTATAATTAGTATTATTGTTCTTTCTTTATTTTTTTTTTTTTATTAAAGTTTGAAGAGATTCTGATAAAGACTGAGGACATTGTTGTGTTTATGAGGATTTTGAAATAATTTTAAATACAGCCCCTTTTCCTATGATACTAGACAGATCAGGCCCACTTTCGAAAGAAACAATCCTTATGATGGTACAAACATTCTGTGAAAGTTTGAACAGAATCTGATGAAAACTGCAGACTTTATCTTGGTGTAAAATTTTTAAAATAAAATTTTCACAAGGCTCCTTTTCCTGTGATACTTGAAGGATCAGGTCTCATGTCAGCATCAACAATCGTGATTATTGTACAATGATTCTGTGGAGGTTTGAATAAAATCCAATGAAAGCTCTGGACTTGATTACAAGGATTATAGATAAATTTCTCAAAAGGCCCCTTTTCCCATGATACTAGACAGATCACGCCTAATTTGAAAAGAAAGAATCCTCATGATGGAATAATCATTCTGTGAAAGTTTAAACAGAATCTGATGAAAACTGTTGACTTTATTGTGGTACAATGATTTTAAAATTAAATTTCATAATGCTCCTTTTCCTGTGATACTTGACAGATCAGGTCTAATGCAAATATCAACAATCATTATTATTGTACAATTATTCTGTGAATGTTTGAAGAAAATCCGATGAAAGCTCTGGACTTGGTAACAAGGATTTATAAATGAAGTTTTCATAAGGCCCCTTTTCCTGTGCTTCTTGACAGTTCAAACCCTGTTATGAAAAGAATGATAGTTATGGCCTTCCAATCATTCTGTGAAGTTTCAACAAAATCTGATCAAAGCTGTGGGCTTCATTGTGTTAACAGGGTTATATTAATTGAATTTTCATTTAGCTCCTTTTCCCATGTTACTTGATGGATCTGAACCAATTCCAAAGGGAACTCTTCTTACAAAAGTATAATCATTCTGTTTGAGTATAAAGACAACCCAATCTCATCTGTGGACTTACAAGCATTAATTAAGATTTTTTTAATTGAATTATCCTTAGGCCCCATTTCCTATGTTTCTCAATGGATCAGACCCAATTTGAAAGGAACAATCCATATGATGGTACAATCATTATGTGAAAGTTTGAAGTCAATCAGGTGAAATCTAGGGCCATAATGCGTTAACTAAGATTTTTTATTAAATTTTCATAGGGCCCCTTTTCCCATGAAACATGATGGATCAAACCTACTTCCGAAAGGAACAATCCATTTAATGTAATAATCATTCTGGGAATGTCTGAAGAGAATTTGTTGAAAACTATGGACTCTTTTGTGTTTACGAGGACTTTTTCAATCCATTTTTTATCGGGCCCCTTTTTCCCGTGGTCCTTGCCTGATCATACCAAATTTTGAAAGGAACAATTCTTATGATAGTACAATCATTCTGAGAAAGTTTGAAGTCAATCAGATGAAAACTGTGGACTCTAGAGTGTTAACAAA
This sequence comes from Fragum fragum, assembly GCA_946902895.1. Lineage (NCBI taxonomy): Eukaryota > Metazoa > Mollusca > Bivalvia > Cardiida > Cardiidae > Fragum > Fragum fragum. The sequence continues at coordinate 76,769,051 of OX336367.1, read as the reverse complement.
GATCTTTGAATTAAATTTTAATAAGGCCCCTTTTCCTATGTTTCTTGAGGAATCATATCCGATCCCGAAAGGAACAATCCTTATGATGGTACAATCATTTTGTGAAAGTTTGAAGAGAATCCGTTGACAATTGTTGGCTCTATATTATTAATGAGAATTTTTTATTAAAATTGTCATTTGGCCCCTTTTTCCTGTGTTTCTTGACGGATCATACCTAATTTCGAAAGGAACAATCCTTATGATAGTACAATCATTCTGTGAAAGTTTGAAGGGAATCCGATGAAAACTGTTGACTCCAGAGTGTTAAAGGGGATTTCTTGAAAGATTTTCCGATTAAATTTTCATAAGGCCCCTTTTCCCGTGTTTCCAGATGGATCTGACTAAATTCCCAAAGGAACAATCCTTATGATGGTACAATCATTCTGTGAAAGTTTAAATACAATCTGATGAAAACTGTGGACTCTAGAGTGTTAACGAAGATTTTTTAATATAAATTTTCATAAGGCCCCCTTTCCCGTGTTTCTTGACAGATCAGACCCATTTTCGAAATAAACGATCCTTATGATGGTACAATCATTCTGTGAGAGTTTGAAGAGAATCCGATGAAAACTGTGGACTCTATCTCGTATACGAGGATTTTAATGGAATTTTTAATTGAATTTTCATAAGGCCCCTTTTCCCATGTTTCTTGACAGATCATACTCAATTTCGAAAGGAACGATTCTTATGATGGTACAATCATTCTGTGAGAGTTTGAAGAGAATCCGGTGAAAACTGTGGACTCTATCGCGTAAACGAGGATTTTTAATTAAGTTTTAATAAGGCTCCTTTTCCCATATTTCTTGACGGATCTGGCCCAATTTCGAAAGAAACGATCCTTATGTTGGTACAATCATTCTGTGAAAGTTTGAATTGAATCTGAAAAAAACTCTGGACTCTAAAGTGTAAATGAGGATTTTTTAATTAAATTTTCATAAGGCCCCTTTTTCCGTGTTTCTAGACGGATCATTCTCATTTTCGAAAGGAACGATCCTTATGATGGTACAATCGTTTTGAGAAAGATTGAAGAGAATCCGATGAGAACTGTGGACTCTATCGCGTAAACGAGGATTTTTAATGGAATTTTTAATTAAATTTTCATAAGGCCCCTTTTCCAATGTTTCTTGACGGATCATACCAATTTTCGAAAGGAACGGTCCTTATTTTGGTACAATCATGCTGTGAAAGTTTAAATACAATCTGTTGAAAACTGAGGACTCTAGAGTGTTAACGAGGTTTTTTTCTAATTAAATTTTCATAAGGCCCCTTTTCTCGTGTTTCTTGACGGATCATACCCATTTTCGAAAGGAACGATCCTTATGATATTACAATCATTCTGAGAATGTTTGAAGAGAATCCGAAGAAAACTCTGGACTCTTTCGCGTAAACGAGGATTTTTAATTGATCTTTTAATAACATTTTTATAAGGCCCCCTTTCCCGTGTTTCTTGACGGATCATACCCATTTTCGAAAGGAACGATCCTTATGATGGTACAATCATTCTATGAAAGTTTGAAGAGAATCCGATGAAAACTGTGGGCTCTATCGCGTAAACGAGAACTTTTTAATTAAGTTTTAATTGGACCCCTTTTCCCGTATTTCTTGACGGATCTGACCCAATTTCGAAAGGAACAATCTTTATGAAGGAACAATCATTCTGTGAGAGGTTGAAGGGAATCCGATGAAAACTGTGGACTCTATCGCGTAAACAAGGAAAAGTTTAACGGACGGACGAACGCACGGACGCCGGACGGGAAAAAGTCATCGCTAAAGCTCTAGTGGCCTTCGGCCAGTAGAGCTAAAAAGGGAAAACACAAATTGTGTTTAATGGAGAAATTGCTTGGAATGAGCAATTTCTTCATTTTCCATAATGTTTTCTATCAAAAAAGGTGAAAAAATCTAAAATTTCTTTAAATTGTCGTCTTTTACTCATTTAAATTTAGACCAGTCTAAAATTTTGCCAACTAGTAATGGGTTAATTGAAAGTCTGTTTAAACTGGGAAAACCCCAATCGCCTTACCCTCATTGGCTTACTACTTTATGCGATATTTGAACATTTTTTCTATAATTCAGTTAGCATGAATAGAAGCACATCGTCATATTTCAAGTCTAATAAAAAACTTTTAGGGTATCCCCTATACGAACCAAACGGTTCATGCCTTAAAATCGTGATCTGATTAAAAGTATTAAATCGGGAAAGGTTGTGACCCTACAACATTAAAACCGTTTAACCCAATCCACACAATCCCTTCCCTAAGGAAACAAGGTTGCAGGTGGGTTAGGGTTAGGCTTGTGACAAGCAATTTCTTCATGTTCAACCTTATTTTCTACCCAAAAAGACAAAGATGTTCAAAATTGAATCTACTCCCTTAACCCATTACCAGACGACAAAATCTTACACTGGTCCGAATTCAGAAAACAATCAAAAATTTATGATTTTCTAGATTCATGCAAATTTCTGGTTAGAAAACTTTGTGGATAATATCCACAATGTTTTCCAACATATTTTTCTTTGGGGGCGTCAAAAGGAGTCACTGTGTGGGATTGGGTTAACTGGTTTAATTTAATGTAATATTCCCTACACCCTACTTTGAAACAAAGGAATTATTTGGATAAGGTCGTTAGTCTTCGGGTAATGTCGATAACTATTGAATTGCTATTGGAAGCCAATGACGCAATTGATACGTCATGAATACCACAAATAAGATAATAGTCGGTGCAGTCGATAGATGACGTATTTTACGTAAGATTTTCTGTTCCTTTCGGATTGTACTTCGTTGACTCATAAAGGGAGCTATCGATGTTTCTGAAATCTAGATAAGAAAAAAAATGCCAATTGCCTACAAATAAGCTAAAAAAAAAAAAAACCCGATTAATACATAAATTTGAGTCAGATAATATCTTTGCGGTAATCTGATAGGCTTTAAGGCTTTTTTTGGTTATGGAAAGGACTTTAGCGGAATTCCATGTTATTTTAAGATGTCGCGGAATTCGGTTGTCGACACCGCATTTGCATATGACCCAAAGTCAACAGACAAATTGACAAGCGAAACAACCAACATCAAAACTTATGTCACACAAAATGGCTAGCTCAAAACTACGGTAAGTGTCTATGTTTGTATTGACGCTTACGGAAGCTCTGGACTGATCTTACAGAATTGAAGTGAACATAACTGCTGATGACGCAACGGTGACGTTGTTTTTAGCAAACTCATTCGTATGCTGTTAATCTATTTTTAGATTAAATCGAGACTTTCGAAAAGAATATTGGATAATTCAAGCGTAGCGTTTAACCGTTGGAATCCCGCATTCTTTTTGTCAGAATATACAAGGGTGATAGCAAATTCAAACTGAATGCGGGAATCCAACGGTAATACGCACCGCGTGAATTACCTAATATCTCGGTTTAATCTAAAATAGATAAACAGCCTTGTTTATTCTGACAAACGACCTTTGATATTCGCAAAACTACTTTTCAGAATATCATGTTAAATAAGAATAATCAAATTCTGTGACATGTATGAAAAACATCGATACCTACATTTAAGCGCCCCATAATGCGAGATATTTTTGCTTCTTCTGTCTTCTTTAAAGTTATGAACAGTAATTTTCATTACAAAATCAGTTTTATCTCCTTCTTTCACATGTTTGAAAGCATTGCATTCAGAAATTTGAAAATTTGGAGCCATTTTTTTTCTTTCATAATCTGTGCAATAAGGATGGATAGATGGGTGGATGGATGGATGGATGGATGGGGAACGATAGGGTGAGATTGGCAGAAAGGGGCAGAGACAGAGGCAAGAAGGTAGAGCAAGAGAAAGATAGAGGGAGACACAAATAAAGGGGGGGGGAGAAAAGGGGCAGGAGAGGGGTGTTTACGTTTGTAACTATTCAAATTAATGACTCATTTAACAATATTGGAGTTATCAATGTTTTACATGTATCTGATTTTCATGCAAATAAGAAATTGATTTCATTTGGTGCACTTGCTTAAGTAGACAAATAAACAAAGTATTTTCTGACGCAATGATTGATGCTTTAGGTTTTTTTGGTACAACAATCCACTAGTAATCGAAAAATGTTCAGAGCATATAATTCAGATGATATGCTGGGAAATTCAGATAGCTTTCCATGCAATTTTTAGATAAAAATGCATTTATAAAAAATCGATTTTTTTCCTGCAAACGTGGCATAAAATGGACCAAAAATATTACAGAGAATATTAAAACATTTCATACAACATATTAACCCATTATAGGTAGGTATCGATGAGTTATGTTGTTGTTCTTTTTTATGTCACAGGTTTGATTATTCAATATCCGACTCAAATTTAAAGAGAGTTGTCGATGTTTCTGAAATCTAGATAAGAACAATTTGCTAATCGCTTTATATTATGCTCAAACGAACGCTTTACAATTAGATTTGAGCCAGATATTGTCCTCTGATAGGCTTAAAGTGGCGTTTTTTGTTATATAGTAAAGGCTCAGCGGAATTCCAGGTTATTTTTAGATATCGCGGAATTCGGTAATCGACACCGCATGACCTCATTTGCATATGACACAAAATCGACAGAAAATGATATATTGACAAGCCAAACAACCAAAGTCATGAATCATGTCACGCCAAATGGTTAGCGCAAAACTACGGTAAGCTTCTATATTCGTATTGGCGCTTATGGTAGTTTTGAGTGATCTTTACAGAATTGAAGACCGGCTTGCGAACCTAACGTTTGATGGCGTAACGCTGACGTTGGTTTGAGCAAATTCAAACTAAACAAATACGGGATTACAACGGTTATACGCACCGCAAGAACAACAAATATTCTTTGCAACCGTCACGTAGGTTATTACTTACAGTATAAGACAGGGAACAAGAATAATGATATCTATCACATGAAAAAACATCGATACCTTACCTTAAGAGTTAAGCGTCCGTTTGAAAGTAATTTAAGGCAATCGGCGTTTTTTTCTTATCTAGGTTTCAGAAACATTGATACCTCACTTTAACGACGAATTTTAGAATGGTCCATATTGAACGTGGTTTGAGACGCCAAATCAAAGTTGGTTTAAATTTTAGAGTGAAAAGTGCCAAATGAGGTAGAAAACATTGTGAGAAAAGAAGAATTTAATTATAAAAATGGCTTGTAAAAATGCGGGATTGTGTCTTAATGGGTTAACACAAAGAAAAGCAAGGGAAACAAGTTCCTAAAAATGCATTTTAATACAAAGAAAATGTTCAGGGGTTAAAACTATGCATCTGTGTTAAATAAAGTCAAATGATGTATCAAAAAATAATTTCGAATCAGACACCAAATAGTAAGGTATATGCATTCAGGCAAAGTTTGACATTTTGGTGTAATTTAATTGGTTGTATTATTTGGGTTTAACGCCGCTTTTAACAGTGTTTCAGTCCTATCGCTGAGGCTAGAGCACCTAACAATGGATTCCTGGTTTTTCTTCCACCAATACTTACACTACATCCTCCAGCTGCTATGCCACTAAGGTTTACGATTATCCACCCATTGGTGAGAGACAAATGTCGGAAAGGATATGTGCCGCCGCCCGGGGATCGAACACACGACATCCCATGTTTGAAGATTGGGAGTCTGACGCGCTACCGACTGCGCTATGACGGCGGCTCCTGGTGTAGTTTAAACAACCTACCCTTCTAATGTTGACCTGCAACATTTACTGTTTTACACTGATGATTTTTTACATGGTGAGAAAGTAGCCGCATTTGCAATCCTAACTTTAGGCATTTAAGATTCATGAAAACAATTTAGACAGGCAACTTTGTAATAACTTAAAAGCTATATAATATATATTAAGTAGGAAACGAGGTATCCACACTAAATTTTGAAAAGTATGATGGAAAATTAAGAAGTTATTACGTGGCATTTATTTGTATTGTATTAAGGCTTCAGGGGCTTATATTCAATGCTCGTAGATAGCGGTTAAACCCATTACCGTACAGCAAAATTCTAGACTGATCAAAATTGAATAGAGTTTCAGACGACAATTTAAAGTCCGTGAAATTTCAGATTTGTTCAACCTTCTGGGTTGAAACACTGTGGTAGATGAAGAAATTGCTTTTGACTAGCAATTTATTTATATTGCACAATGTTTTCCCGTTTTTTTTTTTTTTTTGTTTTTTTGTTTTTTGTTTTTTGTTTTTTTGATAGGCATCTAAAAGCGTTTTGTGTGGGAATGGATTAATTCAGTGAGGGGGCTAAGTTGACATGAACATATTTGGACTTTTCAGAACAAAACGGTATCTGTAACTATATCTTAAAGAATCCTTGAAGGGAGCCCGGGAGCTCATTCCAGCTCTTATTCCTGTATCAACAAGAGAAAATGCATGGTTCCCATCAATCCGGTCAACCATGCTTCACCTTTCCATTATCTATCTTTCTTGTGTTAGCTATATAACTTAGACCTAACTCAAAGCAATTGATAGACATGATTTATTTTACTTGTAAAATTTAGAATAATTTTAAAACTGTAGCCCGTAAAACATTAGAAAGAGAAAGGTTGATTTGTAATAAGCGACTGTTCTTTTCTAACAATAACTTCAGAATTATTCAGAATGATGGGTTGGAAACGAGGAAACTTTTTCAATGGCGGTAATCTAGATCATGCAATGCCAGTATGATCCGTATTACTGTGATCAGTTGAGTTAAGTCGACATTTCTCCTTTTCCGATACAGTTTTTTACAAAATAATACTTGGGTAGCATACGCACAACTTTATATGAGCACTTTTATTACGATTCTTTTTAATAGTTGTTACACTAAAATCGAGTGGCCATCTCTCCATAAAAATAACGAGATTTTTTAATCAAAGTACTGAAAAGTATTGTAAGCTAGCAAAGCCTTATTAGTTCATTTGTAACCAATCATATATTTAACACATATGTTACGTACATGATAATATTTGTAACAGATAAAGTTTGTACAAATGTGTTTGTCCGAATTGGGGTTGACATGAGAAGCATATATGTAACATGTTTTGTTGTCTATTTGTTTTTAAACATTTAACAGCAATAGCAACATAATTATATTCTTTACACTATTGATTTTATTCTCGATTGCAAAACAATAGTTAGCACATTAAGCCAAACGCTCTCGAGACTCACTCCAACTTAAATCAACCAAAGAGAGAGAGAGAGAGAGAGAGAGAGAGAGGGGGGGGGGACGTGTGGACTAATGATTTTTTTCCCAAGGTACCCTGCATCTCGAGCGCGCACGTGACTGTGTCCAGCAACATCCAAACAGAAAGAAAATTGATCTGCAGATTGGAACCCAAGGCAAAACACACATCACACAGTTTAACTTCCATCAATATGCGCCTCGTACTGACTATCGATCAAATGTTGAATAAAAGATAACAAGACAGATATCTTATCTCAGTTGGCGTTCAACATCATTTGATGACAGGAAATCCCGGGTCTTGGTGCCATATATATTGTGCCAAGATCAGGGTGTAACAGTCTTAAACAGCAGTCACTCTGCAGCGTATAACCCAAACGCGCGCCGGGCGTATGGAAACTCAACGTGACAAAATATGATACGTATATGTGTTACATATATGATCAAAAATGTAACATGTGTTACATATATGATCACACTTATAATTGCAATACTTCAAAATAGAGTATTTTCATTGGCCCAAATCGTATCACGTGATCAAATCAATTGCACTTTATACCTCGATAAAAGACAGAACTATTTTCGACAAAAATAGAAACAAACAAGGTCAGGGATTTCCGATATTGGAAATTCACTTCCAAGAAATACCCAACTTGTTTTGTTACTATTTATAGTCATCACCCTTTGAATTTCGGTTTCCTCGAATTCCTTTATACTTCCATGGATTTTCAATAAATAGATAAACAAATAGTGTCCTTATAACAATTATAATGTTCGTTTTAAACATGAAGATTTCGAAAATTCACCTTTATTAGCCGTAAATCCGAGATGTCGAATCGCTTTCGCTACATCAGCATGCATCGTGTCCATGTGGTAGGTTTATATTTCTTGTCTATTACAAAGCATCTATTCATAGTTCTAACTGTTGTCGACCCAGATATCATAATTCACAGAGTTTAAAGTTAGTATTTGCTCATAATAATTCCAAATAAATCCAACGAATGTTCGAATTTGCATTTCAAAAAACCCAAGCGACGAAATAAAATGTCCGCCGTTACAACGACTCGAGCGATAAACTGTGTCAAAGTATCCATACGCCTGTCAAAGAAAAAGTAACTCCGCCCACAGTTCGTTTATTTGTTTTTATTTTCATCTCTCTATCCGTATCGGATTTGAAAATAGACGTATTGCAATTATATGGGATGAGTGTATTTTTCACTGCGTTTATTGGAGTATAAAGTGCAATTGCCTTAGCACATGGCAAATAACGCCCGTAGGGCGTTATGTTCAAGCCATGTGCTAAGGCAATTGCACTTTATACTCCAATAAACGCAGTGAAAAATACACTCATCCCTATAGTAACACATATATGATCACATATGTAGCACATTTGTGTAATATCACACATACACACACAAACAAAAACGCATGAACCTGAACGTGACAAATGTACCTTCGGACATTCTGTCATCACTAGTAGAAAGCTGCAAAAAGAGGAAAAATCATGTAATATAAATGTTTAAAAAATATCACTGTATTTGTAATCTTTCAACTGAATGAGCTTTAAAACATGTTTATTTCAATATTTGGAGTTATCTACCCTTGTCTAAGCCCATTTTATATATTTTCATATATCTATCGTTAAAAGGTAACCATAACAATCACATCGCAATAAGATACACAAAATAATTTCAACATATTGCCGTAACAATACGGGGTTTGATCAGTGCTTAAACAGTTTTAAGTAAATGCATCGAGTTTTGTAGGTTCTACTAACACGCAGAAATGCATTACGCAACTTTCACTTCATTTTTCAGGTAAATGAAGTTTGTAGGGTTCATATAGTAAATTGGTAATAACTCACAAAAAAACCTGAATAATCTGTTCAAATAAAGACTAACATACTTAAGAAATATCATTCGTTCAAAATAACGTTGTTTATCAAATACTCACCAATTGTCCGAAGGTACATTTTCTCACGTCGTGGCCCATTTATATATGTTTATATATATATAATTGCAATACTTCAAAATAGAGTATTTTCATTGGCCCAAATCGTATCACATGATCAAATCAATTGCATTTTATACCTCGATAAAAGACAGATCTATTTTCGACAAAAATAGAAACAAACAAGGTCAGGGATTTCCGATATTGGGAATTCACTTCCAAGAAATACCAAACTTGTTTTGTTACTATTTATAGTCATCACCTTTTGAATTTCGATTTCCTCGAATTCCTTTATACTTCCATGGATTTTCAATAAATAGATAAACAAATAGTGTCCTTAAAACAATTATAATGTTCGTTTTAAACATGAAGATTTCGAAAAACTCACCTTTATTAGCCGTAAATCCGAGATGTCGAATCGGCTTCGCGACATCAGCATGCATCGTGTCAATGTGGTAGGTTTATATTTCATGTCTATTACAAAGCAAATATTCATAATTCTAACTGTTATCGACCCAGATATCATAATTTACAGAGTTTAAAGTTAGTATTTCCTCATAATAATTCCAAATAAATCCAACGAATGTTCGAATTTCCATTTCAAAAACCCCAAGCGACGAAGTTACAACGACTCGAGCGATAAACTGTGTCAATGTATCCATACGCCTGTCAAAGAAAAGTAACTCCGCCCACAGTTTGTTTATTTGTTTTTATTTTCATCTCTCTATCCGTTTCGGATTTGAAAATAGACGTATTGCAATTATATGGGCCGAGTGTATTTTTCACTGCGTTTATTGGAGTATAAAGTGCAATTGCCTTAGCACATGGCTTAAACATAACGCCCTACGGGCGTTATTTGCCATGTGCTAAGAACGCGTTCTTTTTTGGTAACTGATTTTATCATGAGATGCAGTATTTTATTCCCATTTTCCCGTAAATTTGACCAGAATTTTACTGGAGAGTAAACCCTGTTATTAATCACAACGACATAAAACTAGGGGCCAAGACTTCAATATTTAATAAATATGAAACAAGAAATACTCGGTAAATATACAGATTTAGGATTTCATTCACATAATTGTTTCTTACAATATTCAATAAATATTAAGCATTATGCATAAAAAACTGGTAACATTTTGTAAATTTATAAAATGTCCATGAAAATTGAACCACTATTGATATCCTGAATAACTTAACTAGTGTATAGTGAAAGTAGTTAAAACTTTGCTGACATACTTTTATCATTCAAAATAGTTAATGGAGATGTTTCGTAAATTTATGAAATTCATGGTTTTGGTACAATATTCGACCATTGCATTGAAAATCCTTTTATTAATTCTGAAAACTTTTTTTGAAGTGCAATTTGACAGATAATTATTTTGTACATTTCGTTAATTTACAAAAGATAGCAATTTTTAATTCAACATGACTGTGCGTTGGGATAACTATTCTCTTCGAGCTTATATAAAATTGTTGAATTACATTTTCACAGAGAATTGTTATCTAAAAGTTCACTCATATTGCATCAAAATTTATATCATTTTGTGAATTTACAAATTGTCCATGAAAATTGAAACTACTATCTATATGCTGAATTATCAAACTAGGATATAGATATAGAGAAAATCAGTAAATCTTGAATTAACTCACATACTTTCATTGTTCGAAATGGTTAATGGAGATGTTTTGTAAATTTATGAAGTTTCATGGTTGTGTACAATATTCAATTAATATGATATAAGACACATTTCGGCGAAAATACAGAAATAGGATTGCCTCAGCATTGAAGAAAATAGCAGTGATGAATGAAACTATTTTGTGAATTTACAAAAAGATCTACATATATATAAAATGGTATGTTTCATCTCTTGGTCCGTTCATATGGCATTAAAATGAGATATTTTGTAAATTTACAAAATGTACATGAAAATTGAAAAACATCTCATCAGTTGCTGGAATATTAACATAGCCTATCAGGCATTGAACATTTTAAACATAGCATCAAAAACTGAAATCATTTCGTAAATTTACAAAATGTTCATGAAAATTGAACTACTATTTTATTTGGTAAAACATAAAACTAGCGTGTTTAAAAAAATCTTATAATATGCTTTTGTTTTCATTGCTGACATACTATTATCAAATTGATTAATGAAGACATTTCGTAAATTTATGAAGTTTCATTGATACTAAGGTTTCTAATAATTTTCAATAAATATGAAACAAGGAACATTTAGAGAAATAGGATGTCAGAGTCATTAAAGAATACACCATCTTATCAGCGATAACTGAAACTATTTTGTAAATTTACGAAATTTCCCTCATCCTTTGCATTTACAAATCCTTAAGACAAAAACAATGAAACTTGAATATGTGTACATAAACAAAAATTATGTCCATTTCATAAATTTACAAAATAATGTCACTTTCTAATGCAATATTAGTGATTTTTATGACAACTATATTCTACACGGTTCATTCCTTATAAATACAGTAAGACCAAATTAGGCAATTAAACCAAGAGGACTAGTTGCACTAGGGCTCACCTGATATAAGTCTCTTTTTATCAAGGCTCAAGGGGAGATAATTCTACTAGGGAGAGCTGAGACTTCAAGATTGCAAAACTGCAGCATGTGATCAATGTGTAAAGTTTTATTACTTTCGAAGCAAAATTAAAATTGAATGACGAGTTCGCTACAAAAATCCTTGTATTATGTAAAATATAAAAAAAATGTCTAGGTTTAAGAGGAGATAATAAGGGGGAGGTGAGACTGTAAAATAACGTCTTGCAAAACTTCAATATGTGAACAATGGAAATACTGTATTACTTTTGGAGCAAAATTATAGGAGATGCTCTCAAAACCAAATGACTTGAATATTTAAAAAAAAAATCCAAGTTCAAGGTAAGAAATTTTTTCTACAAGAGGGAGTTGAGACTTCAAAACTACGTCTTGCAAAATTTTAACATGTGGTTGAGCAATCAGATGCCTCTGGTTAAATCTATCTTATGTTACAGTCACATGAATTTGCAGGTGTTTTCGAAACCTCACCCTGAACACAGATTCCTAAATGAAATCTCTTTAATTGCGAAACAGTCATTATTTCATTATTTTTATGTGAATAAATTCGAATAGAACCAACGAAAACCGTGTCTTTATCTATGATAATGGGCCCCTACTGATTTACCGAGTTACTCCCCTTCAGGTAGTCCCAGTTATAAATGTCCCTTACAGAATATTTTCATGTTTAAAACTTAGGACCCAAATGGCGGAAGCTGTACTGCTAAAATTTGAAGAGAATCTGTGGAAACTTAGGGTTGCTTACGCAAGAAGCTACACTACCATTCAAAATCTTTCAATATCAAGTCTTTCAATTTTTGGTAACAGAATCAAATTATTTCCTAAAAAGCAATATCCTTTCTAATATACAACATTTTTAATGAATAACAACCAATGATTAAATGATAAATTCTCATGACTCCAAAACATCTTTCGAATTGAGGCAACACTTCCTATTTAACGGAGTATGAACGGGAAACCTATTTTTGGCTATAACACAAGGCAAAACTCAACTAGAAGCATCCGTTTCGCCCCACAACCTAAATTTCTTTTTATACAGGTAATTCAGTTTTCTTCGAAACAGAGAAAACTAATTGTAGACAGAATATGAAGTATTTTGAAAGAGTATGACCTTAGGACCGTTTATATTTTAGTTTAAGTGAAGTCTTGTGACTAGTTTAACATGAGAAAATATCTGTCGTTGTGCAAGGCAGAGAATTTGATAGACAAAGACCAATCACATGAGCCAACCTTGAGTACTTTGTGCCAACGTTAGTTTAGAAACAAACGCACAAAAACAAATTAATCTGTTACTTTCTCCTTCATTATCTTCATTTAAAACTTTCACCATACCGTCTTCAAAATTTCACTTTGTACTCTGTAAGTAAATAAAAATAGCACATCTAGGTAAATCAACCATTACACCTAAACCTTTAAGAGTTAATTGTAACAAGAATGCCTTTATACACTGTAAACCGTTAAATGTAAGAAAAGGACCATAATGGTCCTATATTGCTATAATATTTGATAGTTCGCAAACCACAAAAAGAAATGTATTATACAAAATTTGAAAGCATTAAGCTGGTTAATGATTTGGTTGAAGAAAAAAAATTGAAAATTGCTATCTCTATTTTGGAACCACCAACAAAGGGCTTATCAGGAAAGAAGTAAGATTATATGCAATCAAGAGGGGTAACAATAAGGTGATTCTGCATACAGTTACAAATACAATTGTGATCCTTAGCTAAGAAATTATCAATTTCTTTGTAGCGCTTGCCTAAATTTGTCCTTAAATGTAAACAGGCCTTCCACTCCTGGCTTTTAATGGTTCTTGGTCTGAAGGCTCTCAAATCCTTGACTTCAATCTGTGACTCTGTGATACCAATCTGCAAAAATTGAGAAGTCACTCAGTTAATTAGTTTTTGTTATTTCTCATTTACATTTCTTCATCTTAAACAAACCAAGGGTTCTAACTGTGTTTCTTATGAACATGTTCTTAACCAAATCCAATTCAACACGTTTTTAGATTGGTCCAAATTGAAACAAGAGGATCATGATGGTCCTAGATCGCTCACCTGAACTGTCTGCTGTTAAAAAACTCAACTAGAGACAAATAACTGTAATCAGTTTCATGAAGATTGAGGCAAAACTGTGAGTTCTATATTGTAAACAAAGAAATTGTCATAATGGCCCCTTTTTCTGTGTTATCCTATAGAACCTTCCATAATGTTAATCTATAAGGCTCATCTTTATGACCTAACAAATATCCTGACCAAGTAACATGACAATTGAGCCAAAATTATGACCTCTAGAGCGTTAACAAAGAAATTGTCATTAAGGACCCTTTTCCTGTGTTTTCCAAGAGTACCTTCCTATAATCAATAGGGTTCATCCATGTGACTGAACAATTATTATGGCCAATTTTTGGAAAGATCCTTCCTATAATCGATGGGTTCATCTGTATGACCTAATAATTATTCTGGCAAAGTTTCATGGAGATAGAGCCATATTTGTAGCCTCTAGAGAGTAAACAAAGAAATTGTCATTAAGGCCCCTTTTCCTTTGTTTTCAAATAGAACCCTCGCATAATCAATAGGGTTCATCCTCATGACCTTCCAATTACTCTGACAAAGTTTCATGAAGATTGTGTCAAAACTGTGGCATCTAGAGTGTAAACACTTCAATTGTTGACGCCGCACGCCGCATGACTGGCGACAGACATTCAACGATCACAAAAGCTCACCATGAGCACTTTGTGCTCAGGTGAGCTAAAAAGTAGCAGACAATTTCAAATTTATGAAATTTACACAAAGTTGTCCTTTTGTGGAGAACACTTGTGAATAATCAAAAAATTGCAATTTCTTAAATTCCCCACTATGTTCCAAAACTTCTGTGGCACAGAATCTTGAGAGGCATAAAAAGCCGCATTGTGTGAGAAAGAGTTAGCAGAGTAGAGTTAGAACCCTTGATTGCGCAGATGTTAACTGTAAACTAGGGTGTTTATATTTGATCTATTAAGTAAATCATCTTATGGCTGCCAGTCATCGAACAGTCTCTTGAAAAAAGAGGAGTCTTTTTTAGTTGAATGCGTAACCTATTCATATTATAAAAATTCCAAATATTGACAAAATGTGTGCAGTTGCTCAATAAAATGCCCACAGGATTTGAACTGATAACCTCATTTTTTTTACTAAATTTTAAGTTGTCATCAATGAAAACTAACAAGCACCCACGGGGTTTGACCTTGTCAAATAGTATATATGTGAGGATTTTTTTAGTGTGTGTGTGTGTTTTGTTGTTGTTGTTGTTATTTGTTTTTTTTATCCTTAGTGTCTCAAATTAAGTTTGTAAAGAATACCCAGACAAACATTCTCAAAATGTTCATTCATTGAGCATGAATTGTTGCTTACAAATTTGTTTTACAGCGATTAGTCCCACTGACGTTGTTTTTTTTTTTTTTTTTTTTTTTACCAAAGTGACGTAATTGTGAATTTGTGACAACATCAAAAAGAAATTGAATAATCAAAAAATCATTTGTAACCATGATTAATTAAAATGACCTGCAGTTGTTAAGCCATTCCCACACAATGACACTTTTGGCGCCCCTAAGAAAAAAAAACTTTGGTTAACATTGTGGCATATGAAGCAAAAGAACTTTTCACGCAAAGCGCCAGATGACTATAAAGTCGGTATTCGTTAGACGCTTTCAAGAAAAACAACAACAATACTTTTCCACTGCGGTGAGGATTTACTTCTATTCTAATGTAGAAATATAAGATCTGTTTGTTGCAATGTTGTTGTTTTTATTTTTCTCCGTTCTCCCAGTAATGAGGATAATCGTAAACCTAATTGGGATTGTAGCTTGAGGCTAAGAAAGGATGTAATGATAGTACTGGTGCGTGAAAATCAGGAACCAGTGCTCTCAATAAGCGGACGTCGACGTATATGAAGTAAAAAAAAATCAGAAAAAAAAAACGTCCGGTGAATTAGCCCCGGACGTAAATCAACGTCCGAGATTCGAGAAAAACGCCCTGAATTCATCACTCGGGCGTTTTCTGAAGGTACAAGAAAAATTGTTTGACAAACAAAAGAATGTGTATTCTGGCCAAAGTTGATAAAATACCCTCGGGTAAAATTGAATCCATTAATCGAAATGTCTCCATGACGACCGATGTAGATGGAAATTTACATAGAGCGTACTCGATTATAGCCTGTTCGGCAACCGAGCCGTCGCAGCCTCTTAGACTATTTCTTTGAAAGTCACTCGATTAATAACATGCCGGGCCAAATTCAAGCAGGCCCGTGGACATCGGACTAGATTTCGTCGAATATTTCTGTCCGGTCGACAGAAATTGTTGAAACTATGTTTGGAACTGAATTCGCTCGAAATGTCAAGTCCTGTATACAAGTTCGTGGCGCATACAGAAGGGAGCGTCAAAATTGCACACCTATTTTGCATTCTACATACGTTTATGATACGGGGGATTCTATTTCGTAGCTTGACATGACCTCCGTGGTAGGAACAACTGATCTCGATAGTTTCCGAGAGTTCTCTCCCTTTTCAATGACGTCACACGTGCTGTCTGTAAACATCAACTTTTATAAATGAAATGGGATTTCTTGCAAGATGCAACTCTCTTATAAGTTTCAATTTTTGGTACTGTTACTTTTATTTACGTAAGTGATATATAGCGTATGTACGTGGATATCTATGATGTCACGGGAGACGGTTTCAGAATGATTTTGTCTCAATTTTTTTTCACACCCCTAAAGTTTCGAAGTCAATTTTCTCCTATTCTACGAATCAGAAATTTATCCAAATGCAGAGAGATTTGCAAACAACAATAACAAAATATGTCCACCAAAATTTAAAAAAATGATAGTGTTTAAGGAGCGAGAACATTGTGGGAAACGGAGAAATTAATGCAAGAAACAAATTTCTCAAGAAACAATCTCTTCTTTTACCTTTTTTTGGGAGATGGGGTGGATGGGTGGAGGGTTTATCGTCCAGTGAGTGAAACAAATTCCTTGATTTTATGAAACGATCTGAAATTAAAATTTGAATTTTGAAATTTCCAGAAATTGGTCCTTATTGAGAGCACTGAGCTACCCATTGTTAGGTGCTCCAGCCTCCTTGATATAACCCAAAGATTCTTAAAAGCGGCTTTAAACTCCATTCAAACAAACAATTTGTTTGTCTGAATGGGGTTTTACGCCGCTTTCAACAAGCTTTCAGTTATATCGCGGCGGCTGGAGCACCTAACAATGGATTCTTGGTATTTCTCACACTAGTACCGCCATTCCTGGTATTTCTCACACTAGCCTCCAGCTGCTATCCAACATAGGTCTACGATTATCGACCCATTGGTGGGAGATAAATAGTCGGAAAGGATGAGTGCCGCCGTCGGGGATCGAACCCGGGACCTCTAGATTGACAGTCCGACGCGCTACCAACTGCGCTATGACGACGGCACTCAAACAAACAAACAAACGTCTCTATCAACTGATGGGGCATGCACCATGGAAAGGTTATCACCCGTTTTGTCTCCGGCAACCACCAGAGTCACCAAAACTCCTGTTCTTCGCCTTCGGAAGTTTTGAAGTTATGATAGTTTGTGCGGGAAAAATGAAATTAAAGATCAATATTGTTAATACATTATATCATCAGTGTGCGACCAAAATGACGTAACTACACATTACTCAAATTATATTTACGACCTTTTGTTAGCCCTTCGATGATAATCTGGACGTCCGGTCACAACCTTTGATCAAACGACAGAGTATATCGGTTGAAACATAAAAATATAAAATTTGTTTCATCAAATGATACATCTTATAAGTACAATAACCGTACAGATACCGTGTTATATCGAAGCATTACATCAAGACTATTTACTTACAGATCATTTTTCTGATCAGCTCTCTCTATTTATTATCATTACATTTATCATTTCTATTTTTCATACTTTTCTTCGCATTATTAACATCATCATCATCAATACCATTTACGTCATTCATGGATCGTCGAAATAATACCATTCTTTTCGTATTACAATATATTCTTTTAAATTCATTTTTTGGCACTTTTTTCAAGAAAACGCTCTCTCATTTTCTTCCTCAATTCTACTGTAACAATGGTGCGAGTATATGAAAAATTCTGTCGTGTTTGATATTAAGAAAAGAAGAGAGAGAAAGAGATAGATGGAGAGAGAGAGGGGGTCTAAATTGGTGGACTCAAAGACTGAAGCAAATATTTAAAAAACAGAATGCCTGCTCTGTTCTTCTTCATTTTCATAATGTTTAAGTTTAATTTACTTTTAAATAATTAAACTTTTTAGAAAAAGAAATATATGCACCTTGGTGAAGACTTTAGGAGATTTATATTTACATAGGCCTTTTTTATTGCATATCTAAAGCAACATTTCATCTGTATCGTCCAAAATGGGGTCATTCGTATTTAAATGCTCAAAAAATTAATAAAATAAGATTCGGGCAATCATATCAATCAGAATTATTGTTGTTATAACCGCCTACCATGTGAAAGGTGGGGTTTGCTATGATTGACGTGTCTGTGATTGGCGCATAGTCGCAAATATAACCAATCAGTGTGCCGGAAAAATTCGGAAGGCTTATGTCTTTTGCGTTGTGTCGATAATTGTTATTATTACAAAGCCATTGATCTCAGACAAAATCTAACATCAAGTACTAGTAGTTTGTAGTATATTATAAATCATATGTGATCCTTCAATATTATTAGCAATTGTCAACTATAACTTACTTGTTTTTCCTTTATTGTATGTGTGTGTGTGTGGGGGGGGTGTAAACATGTTTTCAAAAAAGCTTATTACATTATGATATGAAAAGATAATTTTCGCCAACTCGACTTATGTAATATTTCATATGGCCTAAATTACAAGAATACAAGATCTTTATTACGAAAATTAGGTCAACATAGGGGCATGAATTGAAACATATATGATAATAAACAAAAGCACAACAAGGAGAGGATTCTAAATGATGGATGTAAGAGTATTTAACCCTTTTTTGTTCAATCCCTGGTTTTTACGTCCCTATGTTTTGATACTTCAGAAAAATATTTTGGAAAAAAAAGAAGATACCGTGCCGTTTTAAACTCAGTTTGATTACTAATACCCGGTGATATCATCGATATCATTCGCAGTAAATGGTCTGTATATGTCTGGTCACAGGTCGAACCTTTTTCAACACTCCAATTATATAGTTAACCTTTAACTTTGATCGTTCAAAATAGCCAATTTATATAGGTTTAAGTAGTGATGACTTATCCATTCCCGCAGCCGATCACTAGACTTGGTGTCGAGTATAAGATTTGATTAGACGCATGCGCAGTGAGAGCCAGAAAGTGTATTGCTTATTAAAAGCAATTTCTTCATTATCCACAATGGTTTCTACCCAAACTGTAAAAATAAGAATTTCATCAAATTAAAACTGTATGAACAAGTCAGACAAAGAGTGACCAAAACTCAGATCTCTAGAGCATAACTGAAATGGACTTTTTTCATATCCAGATTTTTCTTATGTTCTATCTTAATTGTTGAGCAAAACTTCTAAATGAGAAAGAAGGGTTTGTCTATCCACGGGGATTAGAGATTTCGGAATCATGTGTAACTTTAATGTGTGATATACGTCTGTTAACCCATTCCAACACAAACACCATTTTTCACCGTCTTCAAGAAAAACATTTGGAAAAAATGCGTAACTTGAAGAAATTGCTGTCAACAAGCAAGTCCTTCATTTTCCACATTGTTTTCAAACCAGAAAGTTGAAGAACAAAAACAAAACAAAAAATAAATAAATAAATAAGATAATATTAATACACTTTTAATTGTCGTCCTAACTCCTTTCATTTGGACAAGTCTGTAATTTTGCTGTCTGGTAATGGGTTTAATATCTTAAGATAAATGGGAGTTAAACTGGGACGATAGAATTTAACACAAAATACTATGTAACTTAAACTCGTTCCAACAAAATCCCACCTTTTATGCCAAAGAAAATAAAAGTTTTAAAAACATTGTTGAAAAGAAGGAAATGGTTTTCAACGAGCAATTTCTTCGCAATCCACAAGGATTTCAACCTCAAGGGTCAAAGGTTTGTGAATTTTTTTCAACCAAAAATTTCCGTCTGCAAGAAATTTTGAATTTTGACCAGTCGAAATGTTTGATGTCTGGTAATGGGTTTACTACTTAGCATACCCTAAACGACTTTCACTTACATGAAATTATCGCCTACATCTAATGTGAATTCGGACTATTCTCAAATGTTGTTGTCTGGGAATTGGATAACCCATTACCATACAACAAAAATTTAGATTAGAACAAATTCAAAGGAGTGCAGATGACAAATTAACCTTTTCCCCCTATTTTTTCTTTCTTTTTAAATTTTGACTGGTCCAAAAAATAGCTAAGGGAAAATCTGCGTGAGGTAAAAGGGGGCAGAGTTGGTTCATCGACTTCTCATGGTCATGTTCCTTAACCCATTCCAACACAGTGGAATTTTAGACTGGTCCAAATTGAAAGGAGCAGCAGACGACAATTTCAAGTTAATGGAATTCGAAATTTTTTCATCTTTCTGTAAAGAAAACATTGTGGATAATGAAGAAATTGCTTAATCCAAGAAATTTCTTCATTTTCCACAATGTCTTCAAAAGCTTTTTTGTTGAGGGGCGTAAAAAGGAGGGATCAAGTGGGAATGGGTTAATATACTCTTGGTTATTAATATAACCTATTACCAAGGGACAAAATTCCAGAATGGTTGGATAAGTTGCAGACGACAATGCTATGTTACAAGAAAATGAACAATTTTGATCTCCACGTGTAGAAAAGATTTTGTAAATGATAAAGTTGCTTGTTATATACACTTGCTTCATTTTCCAAAATGTTTTCCCAAAGCCTTTCCCTTGAGGTGTCAAGCGGAAATGTGGGGGAATACGTACTGGTACCTCTTAATACACTGTTTTATGAAACTCATTCAAAGTAGTGTCAGAACTCACCTGAATAGAAGTGTTTACGTCCCTCGCTTATCTTCTTAATTTCACATGTCTTCCGAGAGTGATCAATCCATTTTCAAGGACAAAAGACTAAGCCATTCGAATTTCACATGGCCTAAACTTCAATACCCTGTTTACGAATGTAACATTAAATATATATAATAATATATTAATTATATCAACTATTTCAAAAGCTTTAGAATGCTATCTTTAATTAAAATGATCTGAAGTCACCAAGTCCTGTAATTAGTTGTTCCTCCAATCAAACATGATCGGTTCGGTTTATACACTACTGCGCATGTGTACGAATTCTTTGTAAATTAGGTTCGGGGATTCGCTCTTTGACTAACCCTTCAACCTCGAATACTTGTTTTTTTAATCAATTATAAAACAATTCAAGATTTTCAAATTGCTTTTATCTGACTCTTTTTTGTCAGTGTAATGAGTTTTTTTAAAGGTTGTTTTTGCGTTATTGCCGTTACGGTAGTTCTTCTTTTTGCTATTTTTCGGGATTTATATTTTATATTTAACTAAAGCTTATTAAGAATATTTCAATTTTTGAAATCAACATTTACTTAAATAGACGATCTAGATCTACGTGGCTGCATACTTTTTGAAATGCATAGATTTTAAAAACAAATTAGATCACATTATATTTTGAAACACATATGAAATGACAGTTTGTAGGAATACAACATTGGTGTTAGCTGAAAAGGCGTCAAGGGGTATCTTATACTCGTTTTTTATATCAATGCGATTGGACCATATACATCATTTTTATGGCCGTATTATCAAAGTCTTTTTAGTTTCCTACCAATCAGTAACTTTTTGACCCCATTACGTGATTGAGGGTCATTAATGACCGAGCTTCATTTAAGATGAAAGTACAGTGTATATATTTTTTTTTCTATCAAGAGTCGATATTTAATATTTTGAATTCCAATTAAACCATAATAAATCTTTCATTTATTGTATATTTGTAAGTGTCTTAAAAGGAAGGTAAAAAGGTACAAATTTATTAGTAGAACCACGATGATTATTACATCAATCTACATGTATTCCCTAAAACGTGGACACGTCACTGTGCAACCATCAAAATTGTAAAACTAGTATACATGAAATAAAGGTGAAAAAAATATGATTATAAAAAAAAGATTGGTCAGCGCCCCCTCCCCCAATATTTGTCTGGCATAATTTTGAAATCTTTAATGTACAAAAACCTTTGTGGCAAATGGATAAGAAGCATGTCAATAGTAGATGTCTTACCCTTTTCATTTCAGATGAATAACCACTTGTACGTAATTAGAATGCTGCAAAGAAATTCCCACATTTGTCACATAATTTTCTAAAAAAAAAAAAAAAATAGTTTATCAAGCTATTTGGGATATAAAAGTTTTTTGAACTTGTATGAATATACATACCCGTTATATATGTATATATCGAATGCCCGATTTAAATTTGAATGAAATAATTCAACCCTGAGGGTTCGTGCTAAAGAATATGTTTTAACCCATTCCAACACAGCAAAATTTTAGACTGGTCCAAATTGAAAGAAGCTGTAGACAACCCTTTCAAGTTAATGAAATTTTAAATTGTTTCATCTTTTTGGATAGAAAACATTGTAGATAATGAAGAAATAGCTTGATACAAGCAATTTATTCATTTTCCACAATGTTTTCCGAAGCTTTTTTCTTGAGCAGCGTAAAAAGGAAGAATCGAGTGGGAATGAGTTAAAAAAGAATGGACATTTCTCTAAGCTTCACAGTTTCTATTTTATCTAGATTTTGCAGACGACAAATTTAAGTAGATTAAGTTTTTATTTATTAATTTATTTTCACTGTTTGGGTACAAATATCGTGGATAATGTTGTAACAAGCTATATCGTCAAGTTTTCGAAAGATTAATTCCTTGAGGGGCGTATAAAGGCGTCATTGTATACTCTGGAAATCAAAGTTATGGTTGAGCGGTTGTATCGAGCGGCAACATGAAAGGACATCGCAACGCGAGAGACTATAACCTACCAGTATAAGGTGGCCACCTGTGACTGTCTACAGTACTTGTTTCGATGCGATGCTAAGCACGATGAGAATATTTATCAAAATATAAATTTTCCTTTTTTAATTGAAACCACTTTATTTTGATTATAAGTGTCGATATTTTTAAACAAGCAATAACGGACTACCATGTAATTCAGAGGAGATTTCGAGACATGGGCAAGGTATGTGAAATTAAATAATTATTCCTGAATTGTGTCTTTTTTTCTGGTGTAGGCTACTAGATGAAATTAAGATTGTTGTAAAAACTGTTTTTCAAACATACACATTTTCTTTACTGAGAAGTTGCACAATTCTGGCCTTAGATTTGCCGAATCAAACGTAAATGGGGATCAAGGTATGCAAACGAGGAAATGAGAAAAAGGAAAGATATGTTCCAATGGTTCTATCGGGTATTCTCGTAGAAAATCGCTTCTACCCGGAAGGATAATATTGATGACGTCATAGGCGTGGTCTGCACAAAACATGGCGGACGTTATCTTTTGCTGCATTTCTACTTACCAAACTGTTATTGTTCTTATTCGGATATCTACCATCTTTTGTTCGGTAATACATTAAGAACTTTATGGTTTCTATTTTGTCTATATTTACGTATACAGTTAACACATTTCAATTATGACAAGTTCCTGTATCAATAAACAGGGTCCGTACCTTATCCCTTTCTCATTTTGGAAATACTCTAACATTTGCCAACATTCGCGGCTGTTAATCAAGGATTTAACCGACCAATCAAATTATTCATTTAGACCGGACCTGAGCTTTTTACTCCGACAACCGCCAACATTTTTGGTTCATTTGGCAACTTAAACGTCTTAACTACAGCTTATTCATGCTGTAGTTACGACGTTTAGGTCGCCAACTACCCTTTACTTTTTTGTTACAAGCTAAATTAAATTAAACAGATCAATAATAATTTGATTTCAGTGAGATAAGAGTGCAAGTAAAATAATTTTACCCAAGTTTCACTATAGGGATGAGTGTATTTTTCACTGCGTTTATTGGAGTATAAAGTGCGATTGCCTTAGCACATGGCAAATAACGCCCGTAGGGCGTTATGTTTAAGCCATTTGCTAAGGCAATTGCACTTTATACTCCAATAAACGCAGTGAAAAATACACTCGGCCCATATAATTGCAATACGTCTATTTTCAAATCCGAAACGGATGGAGAGATGAAAATAAAAACAAATAAACGAACTGTGGGCGGAGTTACTTTTCTTTGACAGGCGTAAGGATACATTGACACAGTTTATCGCTCGAGTCGTTGTAACGGCGGACATTTTGTTTCGTCGCTTGGGTTTTTTGAAATGGAAATTCGAACATTCGTTGGATTTATTTGGAATTATTATGAGGAAATACTAACATTAAACTCTGTAAATTATGATATCTGGGTCGATAACAGTTAGAATTATGAATAGATGCTTTGTAATAGACAAGAAATATAAACCTACCACATGGACACGATGCATGCTGATGTGGCGAAGCCGATTCGACATCTCGGATTTACGACTAATAAATGTGAGTTTTTCGAAATCTTCATGTTTAAAACGAACATTATAATTGTTGTAAGGACACTATTTGTTTATCTATTTATTGAGAATCCATGGAAGTATAAAGGAATTCGAGGAAATCGAAATTCAAAAGGTGATGACTATAAATAGTAACAAAACAAGTTTGGTATTTCTTGGAAGTGAATTCCCAATATCGGAAATCCCTGACCTTGTTTGTTTCTATTTTTGTCGAAAATAGTTCTGCCTTTATTCGAGGTATAAAGTGCAATTGATTTGATCACGTGATGCGATTTGGGCCAATGAAAATACTCTATTTTGAAGTATTGCAATTATAGGTTTCTAAAACCTGTCACCTGCGATCGTCGATGCATGACCGGTCACCGCAAAATGGTAGCTGGGTGTTATCAATGATTGTGGTGTATGTTAGGATAATCAATTAACATTTTCCTATAATCTACCTACTATTTTAATGACCCTTCAATAATGACAGATGATTTTACAGAGTCACTTTGACATAACGACCGACGTCGGACGCATGTCATTGAAAAAATTCTCGTCCGTCGGAATCCTTTGATAGGATTTTTTGTCGTCCCTTGCGGAAAGTTGTCGTCTCAGACGACAGTACTGTCGTTTCCGAGAGCCCTGCAGCTTCGGGGCATAAAATTTTGAAAAATGACACCGTTAAAATACAAAGCGGGACTGCCTGTCCGGAGTTAATTGGCGGGGCCAGCATTTAGTCAATTACCAGATGATAAATTGTTGACTGATCCGAATCGAAAGAAGTTACAGACATTATCTCAAACTAAGCTTTAAAGGGGAAGAAAAAAGCTAAATAAGGTAGAAAACATCGGGAGAAAAGGTCAATGCTTGTTACAAGCAATTTCTCCTCTTCCTATAAAGTTTACCATAATTTCAATTCGGGACACACAAAGAAAAAGACTAACTGGGGCCTAGTCGCCCGTGGACCCTAACTTTTTGGCTGGGTCCCTGAAGTTTTGAGAAAAGGCCCACACCCTAATTTCAAATACATTGTATTGATTATTTGGCAGCTGGGCCCCCAAATTGAAATTATCAGTCTTTTCCCCTGGGACAGGGCGTCAAAAAGAACAATTATGTGGTAATGGGTCAGAAAAATTGCTAATTTACCTGTATTTATACTTCTTATCCTAATAGATACTAATAAGATCAATGAACTGAAATGGGTAGATTTAAAAAAAAGTATAAAATTAGAAATGAACTGTGTTTTTAAGCATGTTTAAAACATATTATCAATAAATGTATTTCTACCCTAAGAAAAAATCCTTTAGTAAGGATATCGGTCCCACTCGAAATAAGGGTAGGAAGAACACTGCATTTGTTGAAATTGATCATATACAAAGATTACAGTAAGAACATCTTTTACCAAAATTCTTGTCAGACTTTTCATGAATTTTATATATCTTGGGGTTATATTTTATGTTACTTTTAGTCTAAAAAATTGTTTTCACTTTATCTTCCAGTACCTAGAGAACCTACCTTACATTTCCGGCATTGAGGCACATGAGTTTGAAGAACGTATAGAGACTTATGACACTTCAAAATTACTTAGATCTTCTTGGAATATCACTAGATGAAGATCTTTTCATGAATTAAAGTATCTGTTCACTCCAATTGAACACCTTTGGTAGAAAATGAGGACCTTTTAAGAGGATAAGAAGAAAGTGATTTCTCTGGATTTGATGATTTTGAACATATATACAAGCACACCAAAGAAAAGTAAAAGCATTATAGAGGTATGTTCATAATTAATCAATCATCATGAGCTGTTAACCCATTCCCATATAATTCAGCCATTTGACGCCATTCTAGAATAAAGCTCTGGAAAGCAGTGCGGGAAATGAAGAAATTGTTTGTTACAATCAAGTTTTTATTATTGTCCACAGTGTTCTTGTCCCCAAAACGCTAAGATTTTTGCAATTCTCTCAAACTGAAATGGTGTCTGCAACAACTTTGAAAGTTTAGAATTTTGTCTTTTGGTAATGGGTTGAACAACATTAGTCATATTTCAAGAAAACTTTTTAAGTTGCAACCTTTTCATATACCAGACATTTTTTTAACTAAGCATTTTACTTATTGCAATTTTTTAGGATGTTTATAATTTAGCAATAAAGCGAAAATGATAGATCTGCATATGAAATTTGAAAAAAAGGCCTCTCTGTCCATGTAAAATGGTTTCATAGGCAACATGCATTTTGAAATCAATTAATAATTTGTTGCTCTAAAATATCAGTCGTATGCAACAATTTTTACTAGATTTGGGGGGGGGGGTCACAGTTTATTTCAATTTATCATAACTAAGTCCCATTCAATGATGTATTTGATGTCCCCAAAGAAAAACAAATAGGAAAACATTGTGGAAATTGAAGCAACAAAATTGTCGTCTGAAACTCCTTTAAATTTTGACCAGTCTGAAATTTCCTGTCTGGTAAAGGGTTAAGCTTGCTCAACGATTTTGAAAGTTGTCCCCTGAAAGAGCCCCTCTCTCTCTCTCTCTCTCTCTCTCTCTCTCTCTCTGTTGCCTAATCATTTCATTTTCGTTTTTTAGGGACAAGAATATCTGCTGGCTTTTAGCTCACTTGAGCACAACATGCTCTAGGTGAGCTTTTGTGATCATTTTGTGTCTAACGTACGTCATACAAAGTCCATTGTCCGTCAACATCTCGTGTGCACTCTAGAGGCCACATGTTTGGCTCAAACATCTTGAAACATGATCAGACTGTTTGTCTTCAAAAAACCTCGGACAAGTTCGATATTGGGCCAACTAGGGTAAAATCTAGGTCACTAGGTCAAATATAAGAAAAATACTATGTGCACTCTAGAGGTCACATTTTTACTCAACTGTCTTGATACTTGGTCTGATCGTTTGTCTCAATAGTATCTCTGTCAAGTTGGTCAAATTCGATATTTGGTCTTTTTTTTCAAACAAGTTTAATTTGAATTATTTTCAAAAGTAGGTCACTAGGTTAACCTCTTTATACGACGTAGAGACTACATTTATGGTTAAAGAACTTGGTTTAAATATATTTCTCCATGATATATCAAAGATAGAATTTTAATGTAGTCTTGCCCTGGGTTGTAATATTAAGTTACTTGTGCTTTTCAACAATATGTTGCCACAGACTCAGATGAGCACTTCCGGGCCAATGACCCTCTTCTTGTATGTAATGAGACATATGGTCCATTTTTCTTAATTCTTTTTATTAAGTGAATTTCAACAACTTGGGTTTATTTGCAATCCCCGATTTCAAAGTCCCTGTGATATTTTAATATACTTGAGAAAACATTGTGGAAAAAGAAGAATTTGCTTACAACAAGCAATTTCTTCCCTTCCTACATTTTTTTCTATTATATGGGCTGCTTAGTTTTTGGATTGTTCTTATTTTACAATGTCATGTGCTACCCTTTGAATTTGGATAATTCCAAAAGCTTTGAGAAGAAACGACTAAGAAAATGCTATGGACAAGTGATTCCCATCTTTATGCCCGAGCCATGATAAAATTAATGTTACCTCTAGCCATGTGTACGTGAGTATGTGGGTAGGTTTTAGTACAAATGGCACTTATTTTCAATTACATAAATCTTCAAAATGCCATCTGCAACCTCTTTGAATTTTTATCGGTAACAGAGAATGGTAGGAAGTGGTTAAAACAGAATGATTCATCTTTTATTTGGTTTAATCAAAATGTGAGACATTTTTTCACTGATATTTCATCTCTTCATTTTTCTTTTTTTTGGGGGGTGGGGGGACTTTTTCAGAAAATATTAGGATGAAGTCAGAAAGTATGTTCCTACATCCTTTATGATGAAAGGAGGGAGTTGAAATGCATTTAAAAGTGCATCAAAGATTGCACCAATGTTGATGAATGCAAGTTATTGAGTTTTCATGATTAAACGATGTATTCATTTTTGTCTTTCAGATAAGATGAAACATGCAAAAGAAATCAGACACCCAGAATAAGATACCCTGAAGCCAATGTAGTTTTGTCTTTGAAGAAAAATTCATAGAAACGGTGTTATTCCCATTAACCCTTCCTGTACAATCACTGGTTTTTACATCCCTATGGCGTAATACTTTAGAAAACATTGTGGGAAAATAAGAAATTGCTTGTAACAAACAGTTTCTTTTTTTTCCACAATATTTTCTACCCTATTGAATGGTTATTTTTCAAATTAAAGCTTCTTTAAGTTTTCGTCTGCAAAACCTTTGAATTTGGACAGGTCTAAAATTTTGGAAAACAGGAAAGTGTTTAATATGACATTGGTAATGTTTGTGATAGATTATTGCTAATTGCAGTCTATTTAGCAACATGAGACTAATTATTCTTTCTAACTAAACAACTGTAGTTTATTCTGTTTTCAACAAGTCAAATGTGGCTAAAAGAAAAGACATTGAATATATAGTTCGTCTTTAGAAACACTGAGATTTTTTTTATAATCTCCAAATTGCAAGATCAGACAGGAAGGGAGTTTAGGATGATCTTAATCTACTTTGCAGAGGTGTGTAATTTGTGCAACGACATAAAAAAAGCTCACGTAACCATGTTATGGGAAAAGGAGAAATAGAATGTTATCTTTTTAGTAATGAAACATTGTCTTTTCAATGTATATCGGCTTTGCATTAATGCATGTAACTCATTTCAATTCACACTGCTGTAAAGATGTTTAGTTTTTTCTTTATTTTTTTTATGATCATACTATGACATTTAAACAGCTGTTGACAATTTTACAGATAGCATCATGGTCACATCCCAAGGTCGAAAGTTAAAATTAAGCATGTCCAGATCATAGCTTCTTCAATCATCGAAGGATTTCAGTAAACTTCGCACAATTGTTCACAGTTAGGAGAAGATAAGCCATTGGGAAAAGATTGGATAACTCCAAGGTCACAGCTTAAAGTCAAATGTTGAAAATGACCTTGTCCGGAGCATGCATTCTAGAATTATCTATTTTGAAACGAATCTTAAGATAGCTCCAAGGTCAAGGTCACAGCTGAATATCGAACGTGAAAAATTTAGCTTTTCCGGAACATAGATCCTTCAAGTATGGATGAATTTCGAAATAATCTTAAAATAATTTTACAATATTTTTCTTATCATGAGCAGATGTTCCATTTGAAGAAAGAATTCAAGCTAAAGGTCAATTTTGAAATTAAGCGTGTCAAGAGCATAGCTCCTTCAATGATATATGTATTTCAATATAACCCGGCACAAATGTTCTCTGTCATGAGTAGATGTGCAGTTTGAATTGAAAACAACAATAGATATTACTATGGTCACAGCTAAAGTTCAAACATTGAAATTAAGCATTTCTGGAACATAGCTCCTAAAATCATGGTTTGAATTTGAAATAATTTTGCTCAATTGTTCTCTATCGTGAGTAGATGGGCCGTTCGAAACAAAATCTTTTCTTTAATTTGAGATACAGATTCTTAATTATTCATTAACAACAAAAATATCATCTGCAATCAGTTTTTTGACAAGAGTTTACTTCGCAAGTAAAGCTAAAAATAAATATTTGTTTTTAGGAAATCTCTGTTTATACCTTGAATAATAGTTCCTTTGCTGTATTACATGTTAATATAACTTGGGAATCTTTTTCCAATGTATATACAAGTATTGAAACCATTTTGAAGATCAACATAGTTTGTCGACTTACAATATTTGATTTTTATGCTTCTTTGGATTAAACATGGGCTCTTAACGTATTTAAGAAAAAGAATTAAATGAATAGCAAGTTATAAAGAATGAAATTAATTTCACTGATTTGGGAGAATTTTTCGAAATTATATCAATTTTAATGCAATAAGATACAGTTTACTAAAAAAATAACAACAACAACAACAACAACAACCAAACAAATTAATAAAAACCAAGAACAACAACAACAAACAAACAAAAGCCTGAGTATCAGAAAGGCAATATTATTCAATATTATTGTTATACAAATTGACAATAAGTAAACGGATGAACCCAAAGTTAATGTTTTAGCAAGTGAAAGAGCAGTCTCAGTTTTCGTATATATTTCGTAAATTTACAAAATGATATCACTTGCTAATACAATATGAATGAACCAAGAGATGGAACATGCCATTGTTCATTTATGTAGGAAATTTTGTAAATTTACAAAAAAAGTCTCATATATTGATAAATTGATGTTTTATTTAATGCCGAAGACATCCTTTTCTGTTAATTAACCAAAATGTTTCTCATGTCAAATATTTATTAAATATTGTACGAAACCATGGAACTTCATAAATTTACGAAATCTCTCAATTAACCAATCGAATGATAAAAGTATGTCAGCAAAATACCCTTAATAGGATTTTCAATATACACTAGGTTTATGATTGTACAAAACAAGGAAACTTCATAAATTTACGAAATATGTCCATTAACCAATCGAATGATAAAAGTATGTCAGCAAAATACCTTTAATATGATTTTCAATATACACTAGGGTAATGATTCAGAAAAAATCACCAAAATGATTCTTGTTTCATATTTATTGAATATTGTACAAAACAATGAAATTTCATAAATTTACGAAATCTGTCCATTAACCAATTGAATAATAAAGGTATGTCAGCAAAATACCTTAAATAGAATCTTTGATATACACTAGGTTAATGATTGTACGAAAAATGAAACTTCATAAATTTACGAAATCTCTCAATTAACCAAACGAATGATAAAACTCTTTCAGCAAAATACCTTTAATATGATTTTCAATATTCACAAGGTTTATGATTGTACATAACAATGAAACTTCATAAATTTACGAAATATGTCCATTAACAAATCGAGTGATAAAAGTATCTCAGAAAAAATACCTTTAAAATGATTTTTGATATCCACTAGGTTAATGATTCAGAAAAAAATCACAAAAATGTTTCTTGTTTCATATTCATTGAATATTGTACAAAACAATGAAATTTCATAAATTTACAAAATCTGTCCATTAACCAATCGAATGATAAAGGTATGTCAGCAAAAATACCGTTTAAAGAATTTTCAATATTCACTTGCTTTTGTACTTGTTTGTTTTCTACACATAAAAATGCAGCTTCAATTTCCTTGTACATTTTGTAAATTTACAAATGATATCAGATTTTAATGCTAAATGAGTGATGTTTTTATTACAATTCGCTGCTAGATTGTATTCAACAAATAAAAATGTCAGTGTACAGATGTTCAACTGTTGCCATCATAATAGGATATATGTTTTATGAGAAAAAAATTTGTGCATAAACTTAATAACTAGTTTCCAAACATGAGACGAAACATACCATTATATACAGGAAATGTTGTAAATTTACAAAACAGTTTCATTTAACCCTGATAAATTGATGTGTTTTTCATTGATTAGGACATCCTGTTTTTATGTATAACCAAAATATTTCTTGTTTCATATTTATTGAATAATAAACTCTTGGCTCCTATTTTTATGTCGTTGTGGTTAATTATAGGGTTTATTCTACAGTAAAAGTCTGGTCATATTTACGGGAAAACGGGAAAAAAATACTGCATCTCATGATAAAATCAGTTACTAAAAAAGAACGTGTTACTGATAAAAGTGTATCCGATAATTGGTTATTATTGATTGAAAACCACTAAATACCTTGCAAGATGCCTGTCGTCTTGTATTAACACTCGTATTTCTAATATGACGAGCTTCAATATTACAGTTTATATTGTCCTTACCCTGCTCGGCTAATTGATCAATCGAGTCTGCCAATCGAAGAAATAATCATCGGAATGAAGTTTGAACTCCGACATTTGCCTTAATTTATATCAAGCATTTTTGTTGGTTTGGCGACTGTAACTGTTAGGTCGCCAACCAACCATTCTCCGTTTGAGTTACATGCTACTGGCCATAAGGTTTGCAAAATAATGTCGTTTAAAATCGAAGTGGAACTTCCTGTTGGATTCAAGTGGTAGGCTAAAAGAATAAGTGGGCGGGGCCAGTACTTGGTCATTTTTACACTTCTTAAAGCTTGAGTTATAATTTGCTCGATGACAACCGTTAATGAGAAAGTGTGCCATCGTTTGGCGAGCAAATTTCGTAACGACAGTTTTATTAAAGCTGTAGTTATGTCATTCTGCACGCCAAACGACGATATTTGTAAAACCACAAATCGATGCCAGTACTAGCCATTAGTTATTTTTGACGTTTTCTACAGTCACCATTACACAAAATGATAGCAAGATACCGGACTAAGAATATCTGAATAATTCCTTAGCCTTAGGCAGTACATCGGAAATAACAACAATCAATTCAATAGGAAAATAACCGGAATGTTCCACTTTCTTCAAGCTTAAGATTTGCTTAATTTCAGCACAAAATCCCAAAACAACTTGAAACTGCTATGTAATTGTTGATGGATGGACTCGCCTACGTGCCCCACAATTCCATTACTGTCCAGACGTATTTATAGGAACCCTGGTAGTTTGTCATATATAAAAATGTCAAAGTCGACAGAAACCCACATTAAATCTTGACATTGCTCATTTATATATTCTGACGCAGAAAGGATTCCCTTTTTTTCAACAGCGAAAATGACGCAACAAACTTCCACACATAAAATGGCGTTGTTCGTCAAATTTCTTTTCAGCGAAATTGCATATATTCGTAAAGTAGTACAATTTAATGCAATGAACTTTTTTATTGTATTGTATTATACATTCTGATATGCTTAACCAATTACCCAACTTCTGAATTTTAGACTAGTCGAAATTGCAATATGTTGGCAAACGACAATTAAAAGTCAGTGAAATTTTAACAAAAATAATCAAATTATATTTGATTCTTTTGGTCTTTGTAACTTCAATTACCAATTTTGCTTTCAAATCTTCGTCGTATTGACTAAATTTCATTTCTGATTGCTTTGTCTATAAACTTCATACTCGTATATCCTGTCTATAGCAGATTTGTAGATGCTGCGACAACAAGGGGCATAAAAGTAAAGATAAGCGAAAACCATATTTGAATTAAGAATCGTTGTAAAATTATAGGAAATAACTGTTTGTTTGAGTGCAAGTTCGATTCTTTCATTCAGTGAACTCCAAAGACCATTGATGAAATATGCTTGAGTTGTTCACGATCTTACACGAAAAATATACACTTATTCTATTTCTTTAATGCAAAGATATTTTATGGATAATTTCGTATTACACGGTAACCTGATGACGTCACCATTGTCTTCGTTCCCTGGTAGACGACGGTTAGTATCGCGCTATGAACGTATGCAGGGCGAAATCTTCCAAAATAGTGAGTTTATCACTTAAACGATTTCATTGGGTTTTTTGTTTTTTGTTTTGTTTTTTCTCGGTGAAATTGTCGAGTGATAATCTATCGAGTATTTCGATAATCTACCGGATATCTGTAAAGACAAAATTGACCTTTGATCAATCACTTGTATACATATAAACTTATATTTGTTTTTAACGAGCTTATGGTTCATCATGTAAAGCGTTCAAATTCTATTTTTAATGACCATTTAACATAATAAAAAAAGAAGGTAAAAGATCGAACTAGAAAAAAAATGATGTAAAGTTTATTTTGCACAATAGAAGCAATTGAAATTACAAAAATACGTGTTTTTTTTTTTTTTGTTTTTTTATATATAAAGCAAATTCCGACATGTGTGAATCAGGAGCTTGCACTATTCCATTACTCGACAATATTAGGTGGTAGCCTTAAAGGAATCAAATTACTGAAAGTACTGTAAGCTAGCAAAGCATATTTTTGTTAAGTAATCATTTTTGCCAAAGGTTATCATGATAATTAAACGAGGTAAGGGTAATCCATGGGTTAACCCATGACAGCATGACAAAATCTTAGACTGGTTAAAAGTGAAAGAAGTTGCAGATGACAATTTCAAGTAG
Source organism: Fragum fragum (assembly GCA_946902895.1). Lineage (NCBI taxonomy): Eukaryota > Metazoa > Mollusca > Bivalvia > Cardiida > Cardiidae > Fragum > Fragum fragum. Next base: position 76,734,845 of record OX336367.1, on the reverse strand, counting down.
GTTGGAAGTTAGAAAACCTTTCCCTTGTTAGGTAGAAAACACTATGGACAATGAAGAAATTGCTTGGACGGACTCCGAAGCCAGCACCTACTATTCCGATGAGATCGCATTTTGATTTATTCAAATGACGCGATTGAGGATCAGGCTTAATTGTTACCACTGATTTATTCTGTTTATAATTCATCATCTTTGTAAAAAGAAACTTGTTAACAAACACTGACTCCCTAGACTCGGCCGACTAACTCCGGCAGAATGCTCCGCTTTTGCATGACTTATGGCCAGTAGCATGTACACAAAAGTTAAAATAGTTGGATGGCGATCTAAATGTCGTAACCACAGCTTGAATAGCTATAGTTACGACTTTTAAGTCGCGAAACCAATAAAATGTTTCTCAAAAATGGCGGACAATGTCGAAGTTGAAAGCTCAATTCCGGACTGAATAAATGAATTGACTGGTCGGTTATTTCCTTGATTGACAGCCGCGATTGATCAAATCTCCGGTCGGGTACTTATCAAAGGTTACTCCTGATCAGGGGAAATGTGATGTACCGTTGGTACTTACGTTTGACTAGTCAGACTATTTTTATTATCACTATAATCACCGTCATTAGTTCATAAACAATTTTTTTACAGACTCCTGAAATATTTGATATATATATATTTTATGATACGTAGTTTAACCCTGTCCTGTTTAATCCCTGGATTTTGCGTCCTTGGGTTTTCATAATTGAGAAAATATTATTAAAAATGAAGAAATGGCTTGTAACAAGCAATTTCTTCTTTTTCCAAAGTATTTTCTAGCCAAATGAGTGGTTATTTTCCAAATTAAACCCTATTTTAATTTATGTCTGCAAAATCTTTGAATTTGGATTGGTCAAAAATTTTGCAAAACAGGAAAGGGCTATATCTGTTCGCAAATATTGCATGTAGCTTCTTTACTAGTTTATAGCTCAACTTTTAGCTGTCAATGCGCCGTTTTTAAATTTTTCTTTTAGTCACTTATTTGGTGTTGTCGATTTGTAAGATATGTGCGTCGAAGTGTAACTATTTATAGAGGAATGAAAAAGTGTGATTATAATCGCACAGGACATTGTGGTCTGACGTATAATATCGTCTATTGGCTAACAAAATATCGTAAATAAATTTTATTCAAGCTGTATTTACGACAGTTTGGTTGCCCCCACCCTTGATATAAATGTATTTGTTCTGACTTTAGTCTATTGATCCCAGGATCGAATGAAAAGCGAATCTTCATTAAAAATATTCTGTAAAATCCTTTACTGATTGTAATTTGTTGTTTTTCATAGAAAAAAAAAAGTTTGAATTGAATATGTCAAAATTTGATGACTTGCACACATCAACGAGAACAGTTTGTGCGCTCATTTATTTCGTGATTTTGTATAAAATAGCAAGACAAGACTAGGGAAGCTTATAGGATTAGTACACTGTGAAATACTATAACTTGGAAATAAAATTGACACAACTATAACGAGTTGCTCTCCTTTTAATCGTCTAAATCACGTTGTGAAGTACTATAACTTATAGTTGAAATTGACACAACTATAACGAGTTGCTCTCCCTTTAATCGTCTAAATCACGTTGTGAAGTACTATAACTTATAGTTGAAATTGACACAACTATAACGAGTTGCTCTCCCTTTAATCGTCTAAATCACGTTGTGAAGTACTATAACTTATAGTTGAAATTGACACAACTATAACGAGTTGCTCTCCCTTTAATCGTCTAAATCACGTTGTGAAGTACTATAACTTATAGTTGAAATTGACACAACTATAACGAGTTGCTCTCCCTTTTATCGTCTAAATCACGTTGTGAAGTACTATAACTTATAGTTGAAATTGACACAACTATAACGAGTTGCTCTCCCTTTAATCGTCTAAATCACGTTGTGAAGTACTATAACTTATAGTTGAAATTGACACAACTATAACGAGTTGCTCTCCCTCTAATCGTCTAAATCACGTTGTGAAGTACTATTACTTATAGTTGAAATTGACACAACTTTATCGAGTTACTCTTGAGCGCTGGCCGATATCTAGGCTGCTAAATATCTGCACTTCATATTGTCGTTAGAAGTGCAAAATATCGTAACTATAGCTTTATTCTTTTTCAATGACGTATTACTGGCAACGAATTAAAAAAACATCATCGTTTAACCCTTGTAGAGAATTGCATTTAACTGATGACAATGTAGGTCTAGTGTTCAGGGTCAATATTTAGTTAAGGAACTGATATTATGGACATTTCTGGCTTAAAGATGACAAACGGGTACCGTAGACTAAGATCGAACTGCACTTACTTTATACCTCCTGGCAAATAAGGAATATTCTGGGATCTGCATGACAAGGGTTGGTATCGAAATGGAAATTCCTATCGAAGTCAGTGGGCGTGGCCAGAAAAGTCATTGGGAGGGTCCAGCGATCCGTAAATTGTTGAAAGAGAACACTCGTTTGAGATTTGACAAAATTAAATTTAAAGACGCGTTTCTTTAACCCATTCCCACACAAGAAAATTTTAGACTGGTCCGAATTGAAAGAAAATGCAGACTACAAGTTAAGGTTGATACAATTCTAAAATTATTTGTCGTTTGTTGTAGAAAACATTGTGGACATCGAAGAATTAGCTTGAAACAAGCAATTTCTTCTAGGTCAACAATGTTTTCCAAAGCTTTTTTCTTAAGGGGCATAAAAAGGAGGGCTTGTGTGTCAATGAGTTAAAGGACTGGATCAGTGTGAAGTCTTTGGTATAAGAGAGATAACTCATGTTTGATACGGATTGTTTTACACACTCACTGAAAACGTTTTATACAGGGTTGGTATTCGATACTACACACAGAATCAAGTCTGAAGTTATTGTATGTATTGTATCTAAATCTAAATAATTTAATACGTTTAAAAACCTGTGATTATTAATAAGATAAAATACCCTGCGGTAAATAATATACATTTCATTTTTATCGGAGGGTCCTGAACTGGGGTCTTCTTGTCTTCCTTCTTCATTCTTCGATCTTTACCTTTTCCTTTTAGCCATATCTTCTTAAACCACAGGATGCAAATATTTGGCAAATAATATAAAATAATTAGTACAAATATACCGTGTCTTAAATCAATGATAGCTGCTCGCCATATGACAAAAGTCAAAGACGAGGGTAATCCCTCTCTAGCCCAGTACCTTGATGAAGGCCCCGGATTCAGACCCTGGGAGGGGTGGACGGGGAGGCCGTCGGGTAGGAGAGGAACGACAAAAATTACACGAGTTTTCAAGCTATGCTATATGAAACGTAGAAAGCTCGTTTTATGTCCAAGGTGACAAATACTGTAGTTGACAAATCAAGCATACTTTTGTCTAGCAAGGTCTGTTATAGTAAAATTTATTGTCAAATGAAAGGAAGGTCAGAAAATATGTATTTTGTATGTTTAAGGTTGGCAAAAGTATTTTGGGTAAATTGAACGATAGTGCCAAAGGCGAAATGTAGGATTTAATTGACCCGCTAAGCATAAGTATTTTTAAAACCGATATAAATATCGAATTTTTTATTTGTCTGAGGCCTTCGAAACATGTCCTATCTGCCTTCAAACACATTTAACACCGATCTATCCATTTCCGGGACGACGCCCGATAATCCTCTTTAGGTTTATGTTGCAGACACTGGTAGATCGTACCGCCAATACCACAGCAGGACTGAAAACGATAACTTGCCATCAGTTCCTTAAGAACAACGAAAAGTCAAAGGGGAAAATTACATGCGATTTAGGGGTAATCTAAATATCAACCTGAGATTCTTGCAGACAATTCTGTACCGTAGCGGTTTATTGGCCTCTGCGTTAAAATGGAGTAATCAAATACCGTGGACACCGGTCCACAGTCAGCGTTTCTGATAGAAACCAACAAGTTGAGTTTATCTGTACAACTTTCCGGTGACAAACTAGCTTTCGAGACTGGACTTTGAAGGACAAAATCTTTCAAATTAAAGAATATAGCATACAACATGGTCCGTCCCCTTCAGATAAAACCCTTTTTCCTTAGATCCGGGTTGAAAATGCTAGATCCAGGTTTAATCATCCGTAACTATCCTTTCCGTAGGATGTGGAGACCGTATATACCATATTTTTCGATGAAAGTCGAACCCGATTTTGTACCTATATACTCGTCAGTGAACAAATTGGTATCTAGCTCGCGCAGATCTTACATAGATCAAGCCGTTTAAGTAAGATCTTAAATGCTTGGTGAATGAATGTCATTTAGTTCTACTAACTTTCTCATACACTTAGTGAAATAAGCGAAATCCCTTAACAGAGGGTATTTGGTTTCCGCCAACAGAGATTTATACTGATGTGCAAAACGTATATTCGAATGGTGCTTACAAATATGCTACAGTTACCTCAGTTTATACAATTTCTTTTAACTCGAATGCAACGAAAGCTTTATTTAAACCCACAAATTCGCTCTCGAACACTCACAGCTAAGATGTTTTCACGTCCTCGAAAAGGAGTAAACGGCTGACCCAATTTCAAAGCTGGACCTCGTGCGTCACTTACCGTGACACCGTTTGAGAGAGGAAACTTTCACACAAGTTGTTTAAAAATTCTTGCAACTTCATAATCGCGTTGAAATTAACACTTTAATCCCTTGTGTTTATGTCCATGTGATTTTATATGTAAGAAAACATTGTGCTTAGGTTGGTTACTTTTCAAAGTCCTCTACAACTTCTTTGAATTTGAAAAAGTTTAAAATAAAAAAAAAAAAAAAAAAAAAAAAAAACAGTAAAGGGTTATTAGGCTTACTCTACGAGCTTTAAAAGTGTCCTTCGTATAAGAACATAATTAAGTCTTATACTTGTCAAAAAGTTGTTACTAGTTGTTGTCATCAAACGTTTTAGGTTTGTTTTGCCATCGTTTGGTGTTATATGTGTATTTCTATCGATTCACATTTCTTATAGTGCTCTGTTACGACCTCACTTCCTCCGAAATATATACAATGTGTGTAATTAATAACAACAATTAAATGTTAAAATGTAACGGCCAGTAGCCACATATCATGATAAAATGAAAAATGAAAAATAAAATATGAATGAATGTTTGAACTATTAGATAACTATGGAAATCAAACATTCGCACGTAATCCACTTTAGCGAATGTTTTCTAGCATTCAGATTTAGTAACGTTACTGTAGAACATAAGGTTCAACAATTGTGTTAATGGACTTGACCGGTACTTAGAGAAGTCACTTTTTTCTGTTACTTATAAGACTCAATATTTATTTTCAGTTTGTTACCAAGTTTATTCATCTGTCAGTAGCGTGTACACATCATGTGATCAACACGCCACGTCACAATCTACATGTCATTTCTACATATTGAGTAGTCACGTCAATTCTAGTCATCGCTAGTTCAAGAACTGTAAGCTAGCAGATTTGTTGCATGGTCTGCGGATGAAATAAACATGATGAATTATTTCAATTTATGACAGGACCATTTCTGATACGTTTGATATACAGAGAGATTCACCATAATCTTGAAGATCTCGCCTAATTAGAACCCCTCTGAAGGCCACTACGAATCATTAGCGGACAAGAATTATAGAGTGTGCTTTGCAAGAAATGTCACGGGGAGAATGCTGAGTGACAATTAGGATCCATTACAAGAATTCTTATAGATGAAGTCTATTAGCAGTTTGGACATGATAATAATGTTCCAACTGAAGACAAACTTTATAATATACGTTGAAATATTATTTGCGCACAATTAAATGACGAACTAAAAGGTCCAATTGTTACACATTACCATTGAATAAATATTCACCCATAATATGTTCAAACCCTGCCGTTCCATTTTCTATATACCTATGAAATTTTATTTCATACTGACAAAATTAGATAAGACAATGTCACAATTCTTTATATCTGATTAACATTGAAACCGTTTTAAAAAGAACTAATGCAGTTAGAAACCTTGGTTATCAGACAATTCTCGTATGAAACTCGGCTTTATCTAGGTAATTCTGTTGGTGCTTTTTTTATCTATACAGATAATGGACATCTTAAAGGAAGGTATCGATGCTTCTGAATCTTAGAAAATGAAAACAAGAGGGCCATTGGCCTTGTGGCGCTCACCTGAAAAGTTGTTTTCTTTCAACAGTCTCATTCTATGATAAGGTTAGGATTATGATACAAGTTGGCCCTACTTCATACATCTAAAGACTTTTACCTTGGGATCCGAATGTCTTAATGACAAATTCCAAAGCCGTAGGACTAATTTTAATAGCGGAGAACATTTTTCCTCCCTCTTTGATCCATGGGTAATAATTTCAGAAATATGAACGAAGTCAATGAACTGTTGTTTAATGCAAAATATCAAAGCTTTGCGCCTTGTGGGTCAGCTGGAGGATATTTTTGAAGTATATCTTTAAAATTATACTTTTTGTTGCCATGGTAACCAGAATTTAAAGCAGATATCAATTCTTTTAACTATTTTTAAGGGGACTACCGAAGGAACACTATGCAAAATTTGGTTCAAATTGGACAAGTGGTTTGAAAGGAGTTGTAGTTAAAAATCATTCTTCATTTCTTTATAAACCCGTCTTCCCTAGTGCTCTGCCCTTGGGAAACGGAGGATCAAGATTTTAGCTACTTTGAAAGAGTATGTACTGGTGCTTCATGAAAAATATGAAGGCTCTTCACCCTCTTGGTCAGGAGGAGAAGATCTTTAAAGATTGGTTTTAAACCTCAGCTTTGTTGTCATGGCAACCAGAATTTTAACGGATTTCAATTATTTTAGCTTGTTATAAAGAGGACCACCTACGGAATATTTCTGCCAAACGACGCACAATGGACGGTTGCCGGACAAAACGTTATCACAAAAGCTCGATTGGGCACTTCGTGCTCAGGTGAGATAAAAAAATCCAAATCTACCAAAATGTTCCAGAACGATCATTTAATACTTAAATACAAGCAAGATACTCTCCTCAAGGCAGCCTGTTGACTTAAGAGTAGCTCTAACATAGAGTCAGCGGAATCACGATATATTTTTAGAACTCACTGCATTCGGTTATGACCTTAATTGTATATGAACTAAACTCAACAGAAGAAAACAGTGACGGTAGAAACAACCAACACCATGAACTATGACACATAATTAAGGCGGTTTCCTTAAAACTATAGTAAGTCACTCTATATAAACTTTTACGACAGTATTGAATCAAAGTACTGAAAGTACTGTAAGCTAGCAAAGCATGGTTGAATTGAGAAAATATTTCCCTTGTTGGGTAGAAAACATTGTTGACATTGAAGAAATTGCTTGTCACAAGCAATTTCTTCATTGTTCAAAATTTTTCCAAAGCTTTTTTCTTGATATGCTTAAACAGTGGAATTGAGTGGGGATTGGTTGAATAGCATGCTTTTGACAGAGTTCTCTACAAATGAAATAGTATTTGCAATATTCCTGAAATACAAAAGAACTATTTTAATTGCGTAGGCAAATTTTTGTCTGTTTCCTTAAGCTATTGAAGCTGACGCTTTGCTAGCTAATCACCTATACAGAATCGAAAATCGGTTAGCGAACATAACTAAGGACATCACGATGACCTTGGTAATGCGTGATTTCAACGGTTAAATCCGCCTCGGATTTGCCCCAATATTCATTGTAACTGTCCAGGCAAAACTTAAAAAAATAGATAAACAAAACTACTTTTCGGAATATTGTATTCAAATAATATGGGAATTGAAATGATTAAAACCTTAAAAAAAATAATAACAAAAAACAACAAAATAAACAAACAAAAAGGAACACCATCAATACCTCCCTTTAAGGAATGGAAGCGATGCGACACCTTGTATTTGCTCCTGGATGTGTTAAAAGAGCTAAATATTTCCCTCGCTTTTCGGTTTCGTAAAATACCGGTTACGCTACACAACTTGATATTCGGGTGGCTATTAACGACAGTATTCCTTCTTTTTATGTAAGGCAGTGATTAGTGTTTTCGAGTGTCGACAACGTTGTCCCCATCAAACATCAAACGATCATCATTGCAGGTCAAAGTACTTACCAATAATTAAACATTACTCTACCGTGCAAAATATACTGAGGGAAAAAAGTTTAGCAATTTCGTAGGTTACAGCCAATTTCTCCGGTGTCTAGCTTTGGATTCAAACCATATTTTCACACATCGATCTTTTATGTGTTAGCCACAGTATTTAAAAAAATCAGATGATTTCAAGGTCATACGTGTTTGTTGTATAGCGTCAAACATGGTAGGGGTAGGGAAGTAAAAGTAACACAAAGATTTAATATCTTGTGTGTCCACCGTTTGCGCCAAAAACGGCATCACAACGTCTTCTCATGCTGGAAATGAGCCTACGATTAATGGCCGTAGGGATACGACCCAATTCCTGACGCAGAACACGTTCCAGGTCTCTAACGTTATTAACGTCATTCCTGTCTCTTACTCTCCTACCCAGATGGTCCCAAAGGTGTTCGATCGAAGACAGATCCGGTGATTTGGCTGGCCAATCCAACACATCAACATTATTAGTTTGTAAAAGGTCAAACGTGTGCCGAGCGACATGTGGACGGGCATTATCTTGCTGAAAAAATGGTAGCAAGCCCTTGACGGAAGAACGGCAATACAACTGGCTGGACAATTTCGGTGCAGTATCGAGCGGCATTTAAGTTTCCCATGGTATGATATACCAACCCAGACCATGACGCTGCCGCCTCCAAAACGGTCATGTTGAATGACGTTAGCGGGATCCATCCTTTCGCCATCACGCATCCAAACACGTACCCTGCCATGCGCAATAATCAAATTTAAACGGGATTCGTCTGTGAACAGGACCTGGTTCCACATTCGTCTTGGCCATCGACGGTGTACCCTTGTCCTATTCAATCTTGCATGTCTGTGTGCACGTGTCAAAGGAATGCCAATGTAAGGTCGACATGCGCGTAAACATACCGAACGAAGTCTGTTTCTCACAGTACGAGCACAGACCCGTGTTCCCGTTGCATTTCGGACCAAACCGGCTATACGAGTGCTATTGAGGCAGCGATTACGCCGTGAACATGTCACATTTTAATTGTCCTCACGTTGGGTAGTATTACGTGGCCTGCCTGAACGTGGCCTATCTTTGACGTTGCCTAATTGACGATACTTTGATCTAAGTCTTGAAATGGAACTTTGGCTCACGCCAAAATGTTGAGCCACCTCTTTTACCATCATACCACCAGCCAGCATACCGATGGCTACGTTCCGTTGGTCTAAGTTAAGCCCTGGGCGACGTCCCATTTGATTTTTTTTTAAATTGTTTTAATGAGCTATCTTGTTATTGATGCTAACCAATAAACTGGGATAGATATAGTGGATATAGGCTTCACGTACATGTGGAAGCACGTGCACAACGTGCTTCAGCAAAATTGCGTCAGACAGCCTTTAGAAGCGAGGAAAACGTGCTTTTAATGAATAATTAGTTAGTTAGCTTTTAAAAATTGCAAACGAGACTGATTTTATAAGGTTTATACATTTACGTTGAAAAATAATGTAGGTCGAAAAAAATTGCTAAACTTTTTTCCCTTAGTATAGATAGTAAACTTTCTCGCTTGAGTCCAAAACACTGATACATTTCATAAATTAAATTTAGACAAATCCGCTAAATTGTTTGTCAATTTTCTCAACAATCCAATCAGTTCAAACTTGACACCCTCACATCGGAAAGCGTATAAGATAATTATGCTTCTCAAAGGGCGAGTATATAGCCGCTGCTTTGTCTGTCCGTCCGTCCGCCCCAATATCCCCACAATCCGTGGGTCAAAATGAATGAAACTTCACATGTGAATTCTTTATGATACTGTGCCTAGGTACTTTTCCCCGTTTTACGTTCCAGGTCAATCTGGCCTTCGCTCAGGATAGTTGTGATTTTAATCATGGATGAATCACTTTCAAAACTGAAAGAAATAAGCTTCATCTTTGATGCATACCTTATTTTCAAATTTGGTAATTCTGATCACGTCTGCATGAAGTTAATAATTGGACAACAATTTGGCACCTCTTGGTCTAACGACAAACAGACTGACCGACCGACATGACTTGAGTAATATACCCAACTGGAGACTAACTTTTTGATACTTTTTTTCGATGAGTCAATCACATGTATTTTTATGTATACATATTTGAACATAGCGATATGCTTTCTGTACATGTTGGACTCAATATTTCCTGTAGAAAACAATTACGATTCCTAATTAGAATATTTAGGAAACGTACACCATGGTATTTCACGAAAATGAATTATAGATTTGCATTAATGATGGACAGGTCGCAGGTACACCTGCTATTTATATTGTTTACAATCTTGGGACATCCGGAAAGAAAATATCACCGACATAAGCCTGTGAAGAACGGATCACTACAAGTTCGCTTTTAATCTGGGTTAAATATCATAGCACACGCCACCACAACGAGCTGAATAAGAGCTTTGCATAGTTGAGCTGATGTCTGTTGCGTAAAGTGGACGTCCGCATTGAACACTCGCTGTACCGATTTGAAAATTTGCGTAAAATATGTAGCTATAAACTGGATAAATTTAACATCTTGTAACTTAGTTTATACTTCTTTACTTTAGTTCGATGGTGATAAACCATTTAAGCTAGAGTCGCTCTAGAACACTCACAATCCAGGCGTTTCCACTTCACCATAAAAGATGCTGTGGGTTTAAACAATTTCTACACAATTTTACTGCTTAATAGTCTGAAGCTTAGAATCAAATGTCTTGCCGATGAACACACGTTGACAGTTGGGGGTCGAACCTGTGAACTTCATTTCACAAGTCAAGTATCTTTACCACTTAATCATCGAGGCAGTCATGATCTGGCTACTTGAAGTCAAACACTGGGTCGTCGTCCTAGCGCAGTCGGTAGCGCATCAGACCCCCAATATTCAATCATGAGATGTCATGGGTTCGAACCCGACTGAGGCTCATATCCTTTCCGACATTTGGCCCTCACGAATCGGTGGATAATCGTACACCTAACTGGGATAGCAGCTGGAGGCTGTGAAAGTGGTAGTACTGGTGTGAGAAATACCAGGAATCCATTGTCAGGTGCTCCAGCCGCCGTGATATGACTGAAATACTGTTAAAAGTATCGTCAACCAATAAAGGTCAATGTGTCTTATTCAAAAGAAAAAAGAAAAAAGTAATAAATTCTAGAGGAAATAGATTTTACTCAATGTATTGAGACTAATTCATGGTGCTTCAAATCGTGTTATTCCATTCGGTCGGATCATTTAATTTGTTTTTATTTTAAACCTCTGAACAGTAAGAAAAAAATATTCTTAGACCTTTTTTCGTCATATTTAATACGTTTTGGATTCCATTGGAGCGATTTCGTTGTTCAAATGATGGTATTCAGTATTTACAGAGCTGCATTAAAATCTAAATGATGCACTGTATGGCGAGCAAAATCACATTAACGTTACACGGAAAAACGCATATTTAATTCTTTAACAAGCTTTGTCTGAACTTTAAGTGTATTTGCCTTTATCTCAAACTGAAATAAATTCGCCTTTTTTTCAAACCTACTAATAATTGAGGCCACATTCAATGAAATTAGACCGTCTATAGTATTTTAAGAAATATATGTTGTGTGAATATGTTTATTCTTTCATTTTTAGTTAATCACAACTTGAAAACTGTATTGGAATTTTGATGGCCAAATCATTCAAGAAGAAAAAGTGTTTAAAGGGAGGTATCGATGTTTCGGAAACCTAGTTGCCAATCGCCTAAACATACGCTAAAAAGGAGCTTATTACTTAAAGTTGGGTCAGATATTGTATTCCCGGTAATTTGATAGATTTAAAGACGATTTTTTGGTTATAAAGAAAGGGTTCAGCGGAATTCCAGATTATTTTAGATCTAACGGAATTAGGTTGTCAACACCGCATGACTTCTTTGCATATGACCCAGTCAACGGCAGGTAGCAAATAGACAAACGTAACAACCATTGTCCTAAAATAGATCATACCATATATATTAGTACAAAACTACGGTAATTGTCTTTATTCGTATTAACGCTTGTGGTAGTTTTGGACAGATCTTTACAGAATTGAAGACCGGCTAGCGAACATTACTCCTGATGACGTATTGATGAAGTAGGTATAATTAGATTCAAACTGAATACGGGATTCCAAAGGTTAAACGCACTGCGTGAATGTCCAAATATTTTTCGCAACTGTCTCTGCTCAACCTAAAATAGATACAGAACCTACGTAGGCTATTAGGGAAATACCCATGTTTATTCAGATAAACGACCTGAGATTTTAGCAAAACTACTTTTCAGAATATTGTATTAAAAAAGGATATGATTGGGAATAAGAATAATCAAAATCTGTGACATGAAAAAAGATCGATACCTACCTTTAATGTGCACCTCTTTCAATAATCAAGTCATAATCTAAATATTGTAAATTTCATATACAAGTATAAATCATTTTTGTCATAATTAAAAATTGATACAGAATTATCCAATACACTTTTCGTTTTTCTGGTGATCTGTGACATGAAAAAAACACCGATACCTACCTTGAATGTGCCCCTCTTTCAATAATCAAGTCATAATCTAATTATTGTGAATTTCATATACAAAAGTTATGGAAAATGTTTTTGTTCTTTTTACTCTCTTGCATCTATTCAAAGTATACAAATGACATTGTACAGGGTAACAGAAAATAAATAAATAAATAAATAACAAAAGCTATATGGTCCCCTTTTCTAAATGCGGATGCATAAAATTAGGCTTATTTTATGTAAATTTGTAATCAGGGCATTATTTAATTACATTCAGGTATGCCTGCTTTGCAAATTCAATGCTGACCCCAAAATATTATATCTTTTGATTGAGCTCCTCCACCAAAGAACCCTATTAGAATTTCAATATAAAATGTCTGCTCATAATTGAAAACAGTATCAATTTATTTTCGGTGAACGTAAATATAACATGAGATAATTCTAATGTAGATATTTGACCTTGAGGTGAAGTTGCGTAGTAATGTACTTTCCTGTTATCACAGTGCTATGCTGGGATTCAGAATGTCTAGTTAAACAATATACCAACGTTTCAGTCTAGGGTAGGTGATATATTCCATCATGTGCACACAATTATAGAGGAACATGAACTTCTTCGTATCCGAATATTTCTGCCAAATCATATTATTATTTGTTGATTCATCTTCCCAAAGGAGAGATTAATTTATTTGTCACGTATCCAAATTTCTCTCGGGAGCTACGACGAATATTCAACTTGATAAATTAAGCTTCAAATACAGATCTTGGAGGATATAATCATCCTAGATTGTAATAACCTAACCCTTTTACTTCAAAATATAATTTTATTTAGGTCAAAATATGTTTTTTAAAAAAATAAATCATAAACTTGACTATGAGACAAACATTCTTGGAACTTTTTCCCTCAATAGGATTTCAATCAAAGGGTATAAATGTACATGTTAAACGCTTAAAATTCTTGTTTTTATTTCCGGACTAATAACACCTTTATGTCAACCTCCTCCATTTCTAACAGCAACACAACGCATCCACATGGATCTGAGAACATGTGTGAATACTGCTTGCGGAAGACGTCTCCTTAGATAAGGTACGTTCAAGATCTCTAAACGTCTTGGGGTGGTTGACTTGCTGACGGATACGGCAGCATAACTCTTCCAAGAAATAGCTATATAAGATTTAGGTCGGGGCTGCATGACGGCCAGTTTAATACTTCAATACCGACATTTCTAAGGAAGTCATGCTTTGTGTTGTATTGCATACAGGTGCTGAGACGTAAGACCAGGACCATGTTTTTGCAAAAAGGGGGCGAAAGGTTTGCAAAATCTGATCCTTGAACTATTTGTTTGTTTGAATTAGGTTTATAATATTTAATAGTATTTCGGTCATATCGCGGCTGCTGGACCACCTAACCGCGGCCGGAGCACCTAACTATTGATTCCTGGCATTCATAACCCCAGTACCACCACTACATCTTTTCCGATCCTCCAGCTGCTCATTCCTCTTACATCTACGATTATCAACCAATTGGTGGGAGACAAATGTCGGAAAGGATATTTACGACGGGGGATCGAACTCTTGAAAGTCAACAGCTTCTTGACATTTGGTCATTTTGCAGTCGTCGTATTTCAAAAAATGCGTAAAGACCGAAAATTCAATTTTAAGTTTGCTTGTATTTTATTTTGTTGAGGCAAACTTGTATCAAATGGCAGCAAGGGTTGTGTGTTTTATCTGTTTTCCATGAAGTTCACATTCTACACGGTAACGGAAAGTATGTACGTTTATAATTTGAAATATTTTTTACGTGATTCCTATTTTCCATGTCATAGCTTTAATCTTTTTTTAACACAGGTGAACAAAAATAATGGAAACTTCAACAGTGTTAAGTTTTCAATTTTTCTCAATATATTGAAATAATGGCACGGAACTGAAAGAGGTCTATTAAAGCCATATCTGCCCCCTGAGGAAGAAAACAATACTTGAAATAATCTATTGCTTATTTGGTCACTAAAGCCTTCTTAATGTCGATATGCAAAAGCAGGGTGTGGGTGATGCTCTCTAGAAAGATTATGTTGTGTTTTTCTTGTCGATTTCAATTTGTGTTTGTTTACATTTCGACAGGGATGCATCCGATTCTTCACCGGAAATCTTCGTTAATCTTCGGCATTGACTTTCATATGCATAAACTTAACAGAAGATATCGTTTTATCTGCGTAACCTAGCTAGTTGTTTGTATGACTCTAGAAAGTTAAAACGTCATTACTTACGTAATAATTTGATTGAAACAAACCTTAAATTGCGATGGGTCACATTTTAAAATATCGTAACTGAGTAGACTTATGTTGATTTATAATTTTAATCGTCATGTTTCTTTATGCTTTTGAGCCTGGATTATGGTTTTCTTGTTAATTTAATAGTTTGTTTTTGGGGAAGATATGACTTTTAAGAAATATAATACTGTCTCACATAGCTTCCGCGTCGAAACTCTCAATTAGGCTCGCTTAACCTTGATATTAGTCATACTGTCACAAAACTTAATTATTTGTTGTTTTTTCATAACCATATGAAATGATCAACACATTTGAGAAAGATCGAGTCATAATTGTGATGTAGTGTGGTAAAAATGAAACTGTTAGTAAGGGTCTTTATCCCGAGATATTAGTCGAAAAAAAGCCATATTTAACAGGGTTGTAAGTAAAGGCCTTTATCCCGTGATATTAGTCAGAAAATAGCCATATTCAACACAGTTCTTGGTCTTGATCATACAAATATTTTCAGGAAGTTTAAGAAAGATATGGCCAACATTTTGAGTTATTGAGTTATTAACCCGTTCTTACACAATGACGCTTTTTGATGCCCCCCAAGAAAAGCAATAGACCTTTAAAACATTGTGAAAAATGAAGAAATTGTTTGTAACAAGCAATTCCTTCATGTTCCACACTGTTTTCGGCCCAGAAAGTTGAAAAAGTCCGAAATTCATAAACTTTAGATTGTCGTCTGCAACTGCTTTCAGTTTGGACCAGTCTAAAATTTTACTGTCTGGTAATGGGTTAAATTGTTGCACTGCGTTGTTAGCCACGCACATACATTCAAGCGTCTCAAAACCACACGATTAGCACGTCGTGCTCTAGTGAGCTAACACTTCACAGGAATGCGTAGTTAGAAATCCACAAACAGTCCGGAAGAAGAATTGTTTTAAGCCTTCCAACGCATTTATCTATGAGTTTGTTTTTTTTTCACATCAAAAAGAAGGCCAGTTGAGTACTCTATTAATTTTATTCCCAAAGGTTTTATTGTCATCCCGTATTAATGTATATTATTTTTATCTTCAGCGACCTTAGTGAAATTGGCGCATTAATACCCACGAATCTTGACTTCAATAATTTCTTGTCTACATCTTGGATTGCTTTTATCTCTCTGGGTGGGGGTATAAGAGAAACCTATTCATTGAAAACATCATGATATATTCGAAATTTGTAGAGTCGGGAATTTATTTTAACTAAGGACCACATATATCGTCGATCTAAGTGCACTTGGATAATTCATACACTAAGATATTCAAGGCATTATGTGGACATGTTTGAAGATTATAGACAGTTTGTGATCGCCAATTCCCCTTGGACAATCGTTAAAGATCAGCTTACTAGAGCAGTTTTGAGTGTTTGTTCCCATAGAACTGAACTGTAGTCGGATTTTGAGCGGGCTTCAATTCAATTCTTTATTTCAGTACTTTGCCCCGTCCATATACGAACTGTTATAGGTTACGAAAAATAATCTTTAGAATGAAAACATAAAGACCTTACACATTTACTAGGGTCGATATTGCTTTATACCATACGTTAATATTTTCCCCTTGTTCACATGATTATGCGTGATTATTTTCCTTTAATAATTACACGTGGTTATTTTCTCTTATTACACTTTTTAAATTTATTTTGAAGCCTTTAGACTTTTAAGAAGTCTTCTGGTTTTGAAAATACAGTAGTTCATGTTTTTCGAAGAGAAGTTGGTTTATCAGAATATATTACACTGGGAAATCCCAGGTTTTCACTGCTAGGAGTTGACTGAAACGGATAGTCGTAATGGATGCTAATTATCACCGTGACATTCCTTGCCAAGCACACTCTATGAGTTCTTTCCGTGTATGACTAGTAATGGGTCTTAGTGAGTACCCTACCATACAAGATCCAGGGTTCAGTAATAAACCATTTTAGATGTCGAACAGAACTAATGCTCATAGCAAGTGCTTATAAACATTCATATATTGATTAGAATCTTCAAACAACGGAATCATGGCATTAAGTTTTGTATCACTATATAGCAATGTTTGTATTAATTGGGGATTTTTTTCGGGGGGGGGGGGGTGAATAGTAAGTTTTGTTTTTAAGGAGCGTTTGATATCATGTTTAAGATACTATCGAATGTATTTTAATGAACATGTATTCAACAAATGAAGTTCAATACCAAATGTTGAAATAAGAAAAACCTACTTTACGTGATCGCTTTTATAACTTTCAGAAAAAGTAAAACACAAGACTGTGGACGGAAGATTTTTGTGGCACAAGTCAATAACTAGAAAGCATTGATCAGTTTAAGACAAAAATCTAATTTTCTCCGGTCTTTGTTGAAAGGAACCTATTTCATCCGTAATAATGGAAGCCGAGTGTATTAGATTAACCCAAAATGTTCTTTGGAATAACATGATGTTGTACATTAATGGTACTTTTTCACTCTTGGTAAACAGTAGAAAATAAGCTTTTCCAAGCAGCCAGTTGATATGTGATGCAACGGACAATGCAAATATGTTGAAATAGTTTATTTCAGACATCCCTTTTAACCTTGAAACATTGTATGCAATGAAATTGAATTTGACCTCTCGCAATAGTCAATCAAAGAATCAATCGACCAATAAAAAATTCATATACTTTGAACTCAGACATTGGCCGATGTGTACGAGAAATATTATTTGTTCGGCGACTTAAACGTCGTAGCTACAGCTTATTCAAGCTGTAGTTGTGACGTGTAAGTCACCACCAAACCAATAATTTTACTTTTCTCACTATATATTTTGCATATTTACTCCACATAATTTCGAAGCGAGACTTTCTGTTGGAGTCAGTAGGCAGGGTCAGCGATCTGTTAGTTACAGTAATGGCAACCTCTCGAGCCGCTAGTTAACATTTCCCGTATAATATTGCGAGACTGTTACTTTTCTTCTCTTTGTCTTTTCGTTTAAACTTTTGTAAAATTCTGTAATTTTCTTCGTGGCTAAAGCAATAAAAAGTGACATAAAAAGCTATTTTCATCGAGTATTTGTTTAACAATATTAGTACTAGAATTGCGGAATAGCAGAATGGCTGAATGGTTCGAACTGTGTGTTATATTTATATTGCATTTGACAAGTCCTACGATAACTAAACATTATCATGCTGTATAAATCCATTTGGAATTTTTCAAAAAAAACATAAAAAACTCAAAAAAATCGCTGCCATGAAAAAGACAAACAGGAGGTGTAGACTAAGATCAGACTGCACTTATGTGCAGGCTGATCTTAGTCTATACCTCCTGCCCAAACCGGAATATTCCGGGTTTAGCATGACAGGGGTTAACAATTTCCATTGTGTTTTGCTTAAATTTTGAAACGTAAAGAAATACCAAAAATATTTAATTTAGACGTAATCAACCTAAAATCTTTTGTGAAAATTCAGGAAACGGGTTTGTTGTATATTTAATAAAATTATCCATATCTTTTTATTTTCTTCTTTTTTTATAAACACAATTTTCAAATTAATTCTACAAGTACGCTGACATATTTGTATAAAATTAATAAGATAACCCGTTTTTAAGAGGTTTACAATCCATTTCGGGATAAATGGTATTTGACTTAACTTAAAATAGTCAAATTTACATGCGTTTGGAATCTGTTTACATTCTCTAGGCCGGACGGCGGAATTGCGGGGGTGAAATATTTGGTGTCATCTTGACGAACTCTGGTCTATTTTGGCATCGGATCACTTGAATTAGTGGTATAATAACTTCTTTCTAACGGTTCGAATGATGATAATCACTATCATCTGTTGTTATCACTCTGATAACTGGGGTATATGAACAATAATTGTTTTTAGAGATATACTAAACGAGGAAAGGGTTTAACAGCCATTCGTGACGTCATCACATCGTCTGGAGTTGCTTTTGACTTGTCAAATTTCGAAATAGCGTCCAATGAAAATCTATGTTGATACTACCATGTGCGGTTATGACATGTAACCACAGTTAGAGCCTACAAAACACGTGGTATATTTAAAGCCAATAAAAATTTTTATTGGCGTTTTTTTTCTTTCTTGTGACAAATTCTATACCTACATTTGGAAAACATTCATACTTCTACGCACAATGGATGGTCAGCCACTTGAAACATAAATGTGAAATGGTTTGTTAGAGACCTAAACGTCGTAAAAAATGAACAAGATGTAGTAACGACGTTTAAGTCTCCAAACCAAGTAATATGGTTCACATGAAAATCGGGTTGTTGGAGCTCACTTCTTTGACATTTCAGTTAATAATTCCTCGATTTCCTGGGAAGTTACTGTACGGAAATGACGATGAGCATGGTTGTCATTTGGAGAGATGTGTATCTGTATTTGCGTTCATGATTAACTCGTGTTAATATGAGATAGGAAACGATGACTTGGCAAGGATGTTTCAAGATAGTCTGTGAATTTGTTTGACATAGTTCAATTTCAGTTAGTTCTTGTATGGACCGTGCGGCATTAGTAAGTAGATTAGATAAAGGTCCGTTTCATATTTTGAAATACTTAAGTTCGATTTACGATATATTTCAAGGCATCGATTTCAATTGTCGCATATAAACACATTTTCAGGTCTTTTTTCAAATTCATCCTTAAACCCCACCCAATACACAGCTAATCCCCAGAAATTACAGGTCCAAGATAGGTATCCATAGCAACAAGAGAGACACTGAAAGATGTTTGTCAAAGTAGACCCCAGAGGGTTCCAGAATCTTGTAACAATAGGGGAGACAACTCCATCAAAGTTGAAAAATGACATGCAACTTGAGACAGTTTCAATTTTCTGGTCTTTTTGAATTCTATCTTAAGATTTATTGTGAGTTTCAGTTAAAACATATTATATTGATATTGTACCTTAAATGGTAGACATAATGAAACATTTGTACAAAATAAAAGTTGAGGTATTTTGTTAAAAATTGCATGTTCCGAAATTGAAATAACCGCACTTCCTACAACTCAAAATTTATGCGCATGTAATGAGCGTCATAGGAATAAGGACAGTGTAAGGTATTAAGCTTTAATCTTCGAACTTTTAATTTCTTCCACATTTCTCAGGTTGAAAGGCTTTTGTCTAATATGAATGCAGGTCTCGTCGATTCAAATCTGCAGATGGCAAGGTCAAGGTTATTTCACAAAATTATACTCACATTATAATGAGTGCTTACGTGGTATATGGTATTTCTAATGCCCGTCATGTTACTTTTTAAATACCATGCTTCGAAATAATACGTCATCAACAAGGTTGTTAATTTATTAAAAGATATTTTCTAGGATCAGCTCGTTCTTCTATTTCAACCTTAAGTAAAGTTATTCTATTTTTTCACCTCCTGGGTTCCAGTATCAGTTATTTAATGATGTTGAATATCCAAAAGTGTGTAATTCTGTGTACACGTACCTTGAACAAATTATATATCGACGAGAAGTGTATTAGTTATTTCATACTTATTTTGATTATTTGAACCGTTTTAAATATGATTTTTACCTAGCAAAGCGTCAGCTTTGATAGCTTAGGTTAACAAAATTTTGAGGTCGTCTTAAAGTTCAACGAGTGCAAACTGCCACTGGAGGCTTAACAACTAAATGCGTTAATTGCCTACGCCATAAAAAGTAGTTCTTGTGTATTTAAGTAATATTGAAAACCTGCAACTTCATTTCCTAGGTATTTTGCTCTCTTGAGCACATCGTGTTCAAAATGACTCTGATCAAGTCTTCAAAGAAGTTGTACACGACTATTTCAAATTGTTGGAAATTCTAAAGTAATTAGCTCTCTAGGTAGAAAACAATGTAGAAAATGAAGAAATTGCTTGTAACAAGCAATTTCATTATTTTCTACAAAGTTTTCCAAACTATTTTCTTGAGGAGTGTAAAAAGGAGGGATTGTGTCGGAATGGGTTAACTCCTTGGTTACTTTACCCTCGTTTGTTTATCATGATACCGTTTAACAAAGAAGATAACTGAATTAAACAATGCTTTGCTAGCTTATAGTACTTTTCAGTACTTTGATTTAGAATATTTTCTTGGTATATTTGTACAGATTTCACAGGTCACGTTAGTATCAGGATATTGCCAGATAAAATTGCCATAGAGGGCTAACTACAAATGCGTGTAAGACATTTTTCTATATTAAGATATCATACGCGTAGTTCGCAAAACTCCCCCATGTTTAATTGTCGACCATTCCAACATAAGCCCTCTCAAGAAAAGGCTTTAGAAAACATTGTAGAAAATCCTAATCCACCATCCATAATGTTTTTCCTATCCAAAAAGGCGGAAAAAATTAAAATTCCATTAACTTGAGATTATCGTATGCAGTATATTGCCTTTTGGACCAGTCTAAAATGTTTTCAAAAGGGTTAAAAGCTTATTTTGTTATGTCCATATGACTTTTCTAAAATGCTGAAAAAATTGTCTTGCAAAGACGCAAAATAATAGTCTCATAATTTCTTCTTTTGTAACCGATCGTTATTTTTCCCGAAATCGCTTGAAGAAATCTCGTTTATGATTCCACGTGTAATTATTATGTCATATTGAGCATGATAATGGTTGTTATTTTCATACAAGCCTCGTTACGACCCCATCATTATTTCCGGTGTACAATTCCTCATAGTGAAACAAGTAAAAAATTGCTGAAATGTACAGCAAAGTGAATTGTGTCGCCCTTAAAAATCGATATCTTGAGACAGACGGACATTGGTAACCATTATTCGTGAAAGGATTGATGCGGGTGGGGCGTAAAAATGTTCAGTTACGTGCACTGACTAGTTTACAATGGACATAGTTGACAGCTTATATATTGAAAATATCTAAGGTCCAGGTTGAAAGAGAAGCATAAGTCCTCAGAAAAATGCTTATAGAGTTCCGAGCTTTCATAGAACGGATTGCTCTTGTGCTTTTGAACACAGACAGGAACATGCAAGTGCATATATTTAATAGTAATACACTATGACTTATAAAATATGTCATGCAAACACCAACAACAACATTAACAACTGCACGAAAGCGAACAAGGCGAGATCACAATAGCTCAATAATTTATGCCAAATTAGTTATTTCGAAATTCATCCATAAATGTAGTTGTAATTGTCCAGACAAAACCGGACGGACTAACTGAATGGCCAACAGATGCACAAATGCACCCACACCGAGGTGTCATTGTGACAACTATGTCTCGCGTACCGCACGTGGTCTGGACAAAAATAAAAAGCCAATGGTATCTATAAACTTTTAATGAAGTAAAATTAACAAAAGTTTGATAACTCTCCAATGAGTAATAGCAAAATTAAAAATTTAAAAAGGAAAAATTTAAAAAAAAATACCTGTTATTATTTTGTTTAGATCAGGTGAGCTAAACAAAAGTTGCTAATACAGTTGTTTGACATGTATGAACACCAGAGGTACATAAGTTTTTTCACTTTACTGGCCTGAATTTTAACAAAGGAATATAATGGAAATGTAATTACTTTTTTAAACAAGAAGGGAAATTGACACATTCATTAAAAAAAAAAAAATTCGAAATGTGTTACTTGAGTAATACTTCTTGCATCACACTTACCCTATATTTGGGACAAACTGAAATGAATTTGTTTCCATGTTTCTGTATGCATGAGTGACAAATTATCGTTCTGAAATACGTGTTTTTTTATTGAATGAGATTAAGTGTGAATTCCAACAGTATTTAGTTATACTGTGGTGGCTGGTGCATCTAGAAATTTTCTTTTGCCAGTGCGACAAACATCTCATCTGAGCTACCTGCGGCCAATCCAAGTTAGGCATACATGTACTTGTTATGAATTGGTTGAAGATAAATAAGGCATGCCACAAAAACTTTTGAAAATGTCACATGAGAATTTTGCTGAGATGATGATTAATCCTACAACCAAAGGAGTGAGAGCCATGTATTACTGGCTGACCTAACCGGGTTGGCATTTGGAGAATTAGTTAAGCTCATTGAAGCCATGACATTCATAAAATTGAAAATCTTTGGGAAATTTAGGGAAAAAAGCTAGGGAAGTATTGTTTTTGTGGAATTAGGTTGAAATTGATGCATAGATTCACAAGTTGTAGTGAGTGATGAAATGTGAGTTTTATCTTTACAAATATGGACAAAATTGAGTTTTCATTACTTCCCATAACTTGTGCATGTATTGTAGATTTAAAAGGAAATAGTTTAAGGGAAAGTTAATGGTTGAAGACATGGAAGAATGGATGCACAATGAACACAACACTTTGAAAATGACCCCAGTGACGTTTGTCCAGTGGATCTACAAATTAAATGAAAGTACAAAAGAGACTTAGTGAACAAGATGTGTTCGTGAAACACATATGCCTCTGAAACGACGAATTCTTCAGAAGTTTAACTTTTATAGACGGCCATGACCTTCTCACATGACCTTGGTACCAGCAAATGTGTATCATGGAGATCTATCATTATGCCAAATATGAAAATTGTATCTTGATTAGGCTTGAAGTAATGGGCAATGATTAGTTTTTCGGTTAAGTTTTGCAGATAGACAGGCAGAAAGATGGGCAATCTTGGGAAAAAAGAAGAAATTTCTTCATCTATTCTGACAATATTTGAAAGAAATATTGCTTGTTTGTTTATTAAATTATTTGCACTTACTATTATTGTTTACATATTTTTTTTACAACCAGAGGTGAAATTTGGTATGATCCTTTAAGAATCTTAAATTTTTTTATCGAAACATATTGCACAACTCAGGTGGATTTCTACATTGTGGTGTGGTATATTTCGATAAAAAATTTGAGGATTCTTTAAATTTGTATTCATAAAGCAAGCACCTGAGAAGTTGGATATAAGTATAATGAGGTATTAAACTTGTCTACTACATATGTATGATTAAAAGAAATGTGTGAATTTCAACAATTAGCAAGAAGTGTTCATGAAACATAAATGCCTCCAAAACAGCAAATTTTCAAAAGTTCGGCCTTGACAGATTACCTTTGCCTTGTTACATGACTATGACTTGGGCATCTGCAGATGTGTATCTTTGAGATCTACTATCTTACCAAATATAAGCATTGCAAGCTGAATAAGCTTTCAGTAATTAGCAATGTTAAGCATTTTGGTTAAGCTTTGCAGACAGACAGATCGATGGACAACGGTAAAACAATAGGCCCCAGATGTTAGTGATGCAGGGGGGCATAAAAAAGAACTGTGTTGAGAAATCAAGTTACTGAGTCTTAAAGTGCGAAAATCGCAAGTTTGGAAGGTATTTGCACGTTTAGGAAGGTGTTTGCAAACTTTTATAGATGGTATCTGTGAATGAATTTTCAACAAAGATGCCAATGCTCGACTGTTGATTGTTGGATAGTGGATACAAGATATAAGTAGGGAAAAGGCATGTTTTTTTTACTGAAATGGCATTTCTTTAATTCCTTGATACTAGTACAGGTTGATCTTTTGATAGATTACATATACATGTACATGTATATTCCAAGTCTCAATGCTGCTATAGTTTTTTTACTGACGGCAACAACACAGAGCTTACTGCAATACGTGCAATTTTGACAACAGCCTAGCTAAAAAGTAAATATTCCAGGAATGAAAATTTATGGTGAATGAGGAATATGTCTCCATGCTTTCATACATTACATAGTCTGAATTCAACCATTCTGAAAGTTAAGAGCCAATCTTTCTATTATATTTTATTTTAAAGACTCCCGATTGTGTCAGTTATATCCTTGGCTTTTTATCTTTATTTGGCACTGAAAACTTATGATACAAGATAGAGAGCATGACTAACGACACAGACCTAAATGTATTGATAATGATTTTATATGGTTGATTGATTTAAATTAATAATATAAACCCATTTGCAGACAATTTTTTCAATGTTTAAAATATTTGTGTGTGTTTTTTATTGTTTGTTTGTTTGTTTTTTTTTCTCCCCAAAAAGTTTATGAACTACAAATTGTATCCTGCAACTCGATTCAATATAAACTGGTCTAAGATTTTGTTGTCTGGTGAAGGGTTTAATGTTAATCAAAACAAATTTAGACGCTCCTCTAGAAAAGAAGCTTTGGAAAACATTGTCACAAGCAATTTCTTCATTATTCACAATGTTTTCTACCCCAGAAGATAACGTTTTCTTAAATTTAAAATTGTCGTCTGCAACTCCTTTCTATTTGGACCAGTCTAAAATTTTGTCGTCTGGTAATGGGTTAACCGGAAATATAGACGTCAAGAGCCCGCTCAAAATGATTGAATCGTAAAAGATAAATTCGCGTGAATAATACATGTTGGGTATGGATAAACACTACCAAACTTTAGAGGACATGAATTGATTCGTACAAAATCAAAATATAAAAAAAAGCATCATTACGGATATTTCCTCTTGTTAATGTATGAAATGTAACACACAATGTACACAATACCACGTATCTGTACTTAGCACTAATAAAGAATGTGCGCAACACAATATAAAATTTAGTGGAGTGTAACAAAAATACACATCAGTATAATCGGCTGGTTTTTAGACAAATCTTTCATGGGCAAACCGGAAAGAGGGACTTTCCAGTGACATGCACAAAAGAAAACAATGAAAACATTGTTTTCATGAAATTTCAGTGTGTTGCAAGATTAGATGAATCTCATTGTAGGGTTTATAGTACTGCTTTAAAAATTCATCTTGTAGACAGTCGTTATTAGAATACAGTTGCGATTCTCAGGTAGAATTAATTTCCCCTCATTACGTAATATGTAAAATTAAAATGAGAATACCACAATTAGTGTCGCCTATGAGGCAACACAATGACGGGTACCGGCTGTCAAGCAAAAATAACCGACCAGTCAAAAGATCCATTTAGACCGGATGTGAACTATGAACCCCAACATTTGCCATAATTCATAAGAGCATGTTTGTTCGTATGGCGACTTCTACGTCGTAGCTACTACTCATTCAAGCTGTAGTTTCGATGTTTAGATTGCAAGCAAACCATTTTACTTTTTGGGGTATATATTAACGGTCAAAGTAATGCCATTTAACCCTTTCCTGGACAGACCCGGGATTTTACGTCACTCTGATTTTATACTTGAGAAAACATTGTGGAAAAAGGAGAAATTGCTTGTAACAAGCAATTTCTTCTTTTCCACAATGTTTTCTACCACATAGGATGGTCAGATTTCAAATTGCATGCATTTTTCATTGTCGTCTGCAACCTTTTTCAAATTGGACCAGTCTAAAATTTCATAAAACAGAAAAGGGTCAATATCGAAGTTGAATTTCATATCGGAGATAACTGGGCACGTTTGGTGGTCTGTTTTTGATTTTCTGTCCTACTAAATTAGTTTATAACAACTGTCCGAGAAATATCCTTTACTTAGAAATCAAGTTTATAAAGTGTCAAGATTAGATAACGGGTAATAAATTCATATTATTATCATGTAATATTTGTCTTCCTCAATGTCCGTGTAGAAAAGAAGCGTAACTAGTGATCCAGAGGTCATAGATCACGGGTTCAAGCCGCCAAGTTGGCCGAGTGGTTAGCGTGCTCGACTCGTAATTTGGTGGTTGCGGGTTCGAGCCCCATCGGAGACGGGTAGTGTATTTGGGCAGGACACTTTACAGACAGAGCCCCAGTCCACCCAGCTGTAAAAGTGGGTAGCATTGGTTAGAATCCATTGCCTCTCTCTATATGTGCATGATAAGATCTTGTATGAGTTAGGACCACGATGGAAATAAGAGTCTTTCGACCCTTTATCGTGTTATCCTCGAGGAGAAATAAAAAAAAAGTCACCATGTTGTGTTCATAGTCTAGTCTCTCAGTATGAATACATGTTCATTGGGTGTTCAAGAGCGACTATTTAAGCTTAAAGCTTTTATTGAAATAGAATTACAGTAAACAAGTCTTAATTGTGAACTAATTCTTTATACAAATGACACTTATACAAGTTTTAAAAAATAATGTATACGGACAGCAGGTGGCTAAAAACTTCAAACTCAATTTTAACCCATTCCCACACAATGATGCTTTTAAACACCCCTAGACAATGAAACGTTTGGAAAACATTGCTTGTTACAAGCAATTTCTTCATTATTCACAATGATTTGCCCCAAAAAACACTAAAGGTTTCATCAACCATAAATTGTCGTCTGCATCTTCTTTGTACTTGGACAAGTCTTAATTATTCTTGTATGATAATGTGAGTATAAGAGACGATGTGGTTGCGTTTTGACGATATAACATTACCCCGGCTGTCCTCGCCAATCCGTCCACAATTGGGAACCAGTCACGGGAATACAAACTACCCGGCTGTCCTCGCAAATCCGTCCACAATTGGGAACCAGTCACCGGAATACAAACTACCCGGCTGTCCTCGCCAATCCGTCCACAATTGGGAACCAGTCACGTGAATACAAACTACCCGGCTGTCATCGCCAATCCCTCGACAATTAGGAACCAGTCATGTGAATACAAACTACCCGGCTGTCCTCGCCAATCCCTCCGTTTCATGTCCGTTTTACATTTTATTGTGGAACGGTGCTTCTATCCGCAAATCGAATTAATCACAGGCAATCAGCGAGTTTTACTCTTTTTTTTTTTGTCCAAGGATGCGAATGATTTTTCTCCGGTAAAGTATGTTCTGACGCAGATTGCAAAGAGTTTCACTGGTAAAATGACATTATTGTCTTTAGTAATGAAAACCTCGATCTCCGTTTGGTGAAAATGTACTGAAGTTTTAAATAATATACTCGTGAAAAGAACCATCCTGCCTAGGGCAACTCTACGAACAGTGACCTATGCATGTTTCGTGTCTGTAAGATTAGCTCCGAAAGTCTGTACGATTAGTTCCGAAAAAGATAGCCACATTAAGTCAACTGTTAACTGTAAATTCTTAAATTGGAGACGTTTAGATGCAATGTGTTCCATGTGTTTGCATATTGTATTCACCGTTTATACAAAATTGTACTCAGTGATTCCCTTGTGTTTGAGTTTAAGTGAAAGTTTGCTAGGATTTCTATTTTTGAGGCGTATCTTATTCTCTGAATCGACATTTGTCATATATTTATATGAAAAAACGACAATACACGAGGAAAGAGGGTGACTGTTGCTCATTGGGACCAATGTTTTAAACAATTATAATCAAAGTCAATTACGAAAACACGCCTATACAATATACAGTAAATTTTTTTCAGCTGTAAAAAATGAAAATTTTCCGTTTTTTTTTTTTTTTTTTTTAATATTAACTTTTTTCGTCAGACCCCTCTTGGGAGTGTGGACCCCCTCTGGGAAAAGTTTCTGAAGTTTAATACTAGGACTTCTGTGAGGTGCGTCTAAGGTGAAAGAATTGGAGCAATATGAATCATGTAATTTTTGCAGACCCGATCAAACACAAAGACAACAGACGCACACTGATCACAATGTCCTATTCGAGATGTGAAAATTATGCAGTGAGGTTGTCTAGGCTGCTCTGACTGGCGGGATAAGCTGATAATCTGTACGGCAGCCGTGCGAATAGTCTCAATCGAGCTGCACTTCATTTACACACACGTCCAATTGTGCGACATATAATGATATGCAATGTTCAGCCCATTATATCGTATGGATTATGCCACTAGTGGCGCACCTCTAAATTGGCATAGTACATGTACTCTTCTTAAAGACTTATGTACAGGGATAAATGCTTATCTCCCATATTTATTTTCAATCATTCAATTAAGGCCAAGTTCTGAAAACTTTATCACTACAGTTATAGGTGAGATCGCAATCATTAGCAGACTAGTACAATGACAAAAACTTTTAACATCAGTTCTTAGTTGGGTTTATTGTGTGTTTTGATATAAACATGCCCACGGTTGCGTTGCCAGGCATATTCCCCCTTTACCTAAAGGCCCTTAAGCAAATATGGTATTGAGCTCCCTGACAAACCGACGATGGACATGTAATAATCTCAAATGAATGAAGGCCTATTCACCAGGTAAGAGGACCGCATGAAAGACTAGTACTCGTGCAAATATTGTGTCCTCCTGAAAAATACTGATAATGATAAAAACAATAATTGTTATTATTATTATTATTTGTAGTAGTAGTAGAAGTAGTAGTAGTAGTAGTAGTAGTAGTACTATTATTGTATGCGGAGCGCGGTTTATATCGACAAGCGGTTGACTAAGCTCGTTTCCCTATTTGTATTTACATAGTTCCAGCTGCTACGAAAGGAACATCAAAAATAAAATAATAATAATAATCATATATACCCCTGAAAAACAGTCAGATAGAAGAACTAAAAGAAGCTCTAAAAGATAAATAAACCCCACGAGTTAGCTAGTATAACGGTTTTATTATGTGCATATATATTTACAAAGGTTTAAAGGATCGGCATTTGGCATTGTTGGCTTGCGAACCCAAAGACTATCCAAATAAAGAGGATAACAGATGATATCAGCTGCCAAGAATTATATTTTAAACTGTCACTAATCGTACAGATTTTTCTACGACCTCTGTCACTACTGATACTGTACGCATGTCACTAATACGTTAAGTCAATCGGACATCAGGGTTGCAATTCCTCGGTCGTACCCGGCTATATACAATGCATTGCTAAATGACATGGTATAGGTGTTCAAGAAATAAGATTTTACTATCCATCTTCATAGGCTAGGTCACAATTAATGCTCTCAGTTACACATAATGACTTTGGATTCGTCAGTCTGGCGGATCACATTAAAGAAAAATGAGTGATTCGTCGATAACTGTATGGATTATATCAAAAAGTTTACTCAATAACACAGAACGACACACAAACGAGAGACAAGTAATATTAGCTCTTTCAAATACCGAAAACCGCGTTTAAATCCGTCTTATGGTCTAAAATTTACCTCGATTGAGAAATTTCCACCTGTTAAACTGTGTAGTCTCACTAGTGATAAATCTATTTAGCGTACAGTCGGTGTCACTTCCGATATGGCTTACTATACAGTTATGCACAGTGTTTCATAGCCTTGGTAGAGCATTGGTTATACCAGCGTGTTTTGATTTGGAAAACAAGAGTGTTTTCATTTGGAAAACAAGAATGTTTTTGATTTGGAAAACAAGAGTGTTTTGATTTGGAATACCAGCATGTATTTATTCGTAATACTTATAACTTAAAGAGCGCTCACGCCTTGCCACATGGGGTGTATCGATAATAATCATCTGAACAACTGTTATTCGTCTAACTTCAATTAAAGTTGCGCTTAATACCATCTTTACAAATTACTCAACACCAATATGCCTTACCGCAAGGGAGTTATGACCGCAAGCGAATACATAGGATAAATCATTGACCAACATTAAATAAAATTTTGCATGTGACAGATAATAGACGCCGGTGACATTTCGCGTGTTAACAGTTTTAAACAATTGCTGATATTTGAAATGGTATCATGCTTTTTAGAGCACTTTTGAAAAAATGGGTTGGTTTCAATAGAAAAGCCTTCTCTTTTTCCCCTCATGCTGAATGTAGGCCTAGGGACAATCTCCGATTATTATTGTATTTATTAATCATAAAAAATAAAACTAAAAGCATATTGAACTAAGGTATATTTGTCATGAAAATATGACGAGATTCGAATATCGGCGTGAAATAGGGATCATTGAAACCTACGTGATCAACACCAATCACAGGTTATTTTATTTTATTTGAAAATATTCACCTTATTAACAACTGTGGTTTAAAGGGGACAAGCAAGGGACAGTCAACTTCGCGAGTCAATGGTTCTAACTCCACCTTATTCTTAAAATCGGGTTAGAACCCTTCCCTAATTGGAGTTAGAACCCTTTCCTAAGTTGGGTTAGAACCCTTAGCTTGCGAAGATGGAGTAGGGCATGACAAGCGTTATTAATGGCGATTGATAGTATTTGCCTCAGATTCAATATACCACTTATATATCTTGGCATCGAAGTTCAAAGATATATAGAAACTATTTTTAAAATGCTATGCAATTGTAAATGAATAAAAACGATAAATCTCCTTTCGTTTGTCGAGATGTTTGACCTGTGATACTTGTATCTTTAATATTTTTAAATGAATATCCCGCATCATGCTTTGAAATTTACGGATCGATGGTCCCGCTCATGGTCTCCGCTGGCCCCGCCCACTGACTCCACTGGTCCCGCCCACTGACTCAGCTGGTCCCGCCCACTGACTCCACTGGTCCTGCCAACTGACTCCGTTGGTCCCCCCGCCCACTGGCTCCGCTGGTCCCGCCAACTGACTCCGCTGGCCCCGCCCACTGACTCCACTGGTCCCGCCCACTGACTCCACTGGTCCCGCCCACTGACTCCGATGGTCCCGCTCACTGTTTCCGCTGGCCCCGCCCACTGACTCCGCTTGTCCCACCCACGACTCCACTGGTCCCGCCCACCGACTCCAATGGTGCCGCCCACTGACTCCATTGGTCCCGCTCACTGTCTCCGCTGGCCCCGCCCACTGACTACGCTTGTCCCACCCACTGACTCCGCTGGTCCCGCCCACTGACTCCGCTGGCCCCGCCCAATGACTCCGCTTGTCCCACCCACTGACTCCGCTGGTCCCGCCCAATGACTTCGCTTGTCCGACCCACTGACTCCGCTGGTTCGCCCACTGACTCCGCTCGGCCCGCCTACTCATTCCGCATCGGCTAATCGGCTTTTTTGTAAAGGTTATGACCAGAACCATTTAAAAAAAAAGTTACCAACCTTAACGTTGTAAACTTGATTTAGTGGTAGTTTCGACGTTTAAGTTGCTGGAACAACAGAAATTCTTCACATAAATGTCGGTCAATGTTGGAGTTCAAAGTTAAGTTCAGGTCTAAACGAATATATTGATTAATAGATTGATTCCTTTATTGACAGTCGCGATCGGTCTATTATGTTAAGTGTGCTATATATCCATTACGAAGATACGTATTTACCGATAAAGAAGTTTGTTTAGTATGAATTATTTCCATAACGATGCTGTTATACCATCATATAACACGACCTTGAAAGTAGTGGAACTAGAAATAAGGACAAAAAAAAAATCGCAAGTTTAACGTCAAACCACTTCTAGTTAATGTCAAAGCCGCCGAGGACTGATGTCTACAAAACAGCAATGCGAGGTTCTCGTTTATAATACCGTTATGTTCTTCGAATGGAAAGCCATAAAAATGTGACATAAACCATTATCTTCATCACAGTAGACCCAATACAACGTCATGCGTGATGGTATATAGAACGAACCTTGACAAAGATGTATAGACTTTTTCAGACACCATTGAATGGAATTTGATGACAAATATATATCCTGTTTCTATAAAATGAAAGAATTACGTGTTTTTTTTTTTTTTTTTTTTTTAAATAAAACAGGATTTGACTTTTTTAACTTAAACAATAAGATAATCTTTCGCATGCCAATGAATTCTTTACGAAGCTTCCTGGTGTTGCTCTACGACGATAAAGTATAAAAATGAAGACAAATTATTTATAAAACTATTGAATTCCGTGCTTTTGTAATAAATCGAAAAACAATGAAACAGGATTCAATTGATTAGCAGATCCTTTAATCTTTCTCAATCACACAAAGTCCATACAAAGCATTAGTAATACATGTAAACTTGTGTATTGCCCAAGATGTTAAAGTATATAAAGTAAAGAAAAAAATATATCGCAAATGCAAATAGAAATGACTTTACTTCGTGTAAAGGAGACATTTTTGAAATTTTTCATTTTATTCAAGATTGTAGAAATAAAATAAATCTACGATCCGTTTTATGATAAAAAAATAATGTTGTGTTTGATATGCATCGTCCAAAATACAACTTGTAAACTCATATTTAACAAGAAGGTATTCCTCATCAATGTACGTCTGTCAACCCTTTCCAACGCATTGACGCCTTTGAACGCTCCTCAAGAAGAGTGATTTGGAAAACATTGTGAAAAATGAAGAAATTGCTTGAACCAAGCATTTTTTCATTTTAAATGATATTTTCAACCCAGAAAGTTGAAAAATTCTACAATTCACAATTTTTAAAATGTCGTCTGTAAGTCCTTTCAATCTAGACTAGTCTAAGATGTTGCCGTCTGGTAATAGGTTAATGACAATATATTTTAATAACTACTCATCGTTTAAAGAAAAGACCACGCAACAAACAAAGGTAGATAAACCAATCCCGATTATTCGGGGAAACTGACGATGATTATTTCCCTTTTTGTAACCACAGCGCCTGCTCAAGTCATATCAATAGTTGTTCATAGTTATGTGCGGTGAACTCGCTACCTGTACCTAGTCGAGGGTTGTAGGTTCAAGTCCCAGTGGATCATCTGTTCATGCGGGTAAGATACCTAGGAAGCACATGAATAAACTTTTCCGTGATTTCATCCATTCCCACAAAGTGACGCTTTTGGACGCCACTCAAAAACAAGAGGCCCATGAGGGCCTGAGATGCTCTACTGGTTATCAAGTTTTCCGTTAAAGAAATCTGATATTTAAGGAAGTCAATTGCTCAAGGAAGAATGCATAAAGAAGGAAAAAAGGGCTTTATCCTCTTTATCATTTTAAGCAACAATCCTCAAGGCCCCTTTTCCCATGTTTCATGACGGATCCACTCCATTTCCAAAAATAAAGTTACCTTATGACCCTACAATCATTCTGTGAATTTTTCATCAGAATCTGACAATAATTGTGGACTGTATCACATAAACAGGATTGTTTTGAATGAAAATCAATAAGGCCCCTTTTACTGTGTTTTCTAGTGGATCAATTTCATTCCAAAAGGAACTTTCCTTACAACCCGACAATTGTCCTGTGAAATTTAAAAGACAATTTGATAATGATTGTGATCTTCATCACATACACAAGAATGTTTTGAATGATAATCTGTAAGGCCCCTTTTCCTGTGTTTCGAATGCCACAATTATTCCATGCATCTTTGAAGAGAATCCAATAAAACTGTTGACTTTGTTGTGTTAACAAAGATATTAAATTCAAGTTCTCATAAGGCCCCTTTTCCCATGATATTTTACTGTTGGTTTTATCATTCTGTAAAAAGTTAAAAGTGATTCCGATGAAATATTGGGAATTCATTATGTTTACTAGAATATTTAAAAAAAAACATATGGCCCCTTTTGACATGATACTTAATGGATTGTACCCAGTTCTGAAAAGAAACATTTAAGTGATTGTACAATCATTCTGTGAAATTTTGAAGTGAATCCGGTGAAATCAAGGGACATCATTGTGTTTACCAGAATATTTAAGAAAGTTTTTCATAAGGCCCCTTTTTATGTGACACTTACCATAATCAGATCCACTGTCAAAATCAACAATTGGAATGATGGTAGAATCAATCTGTGTAATCTGTGGAATTTATTGTGTTAATGAGTTTAAAGTGAAATCTTCTTAGGGCCCCTTTTCTCATGATACTTTACAGAAAAACCAAATTTCAAAAGGAACAATTCTAATGAAGGTAGAATCATTCTTTAAAAGTTAAAGAGAATCAATGAAAACAGTGGACTGAATTGTGTCAAGAATTTTTGTAACTAAATTTTCAAAAGGCCCCTTTTTCCGTGAAACTAATCAGACCCTATGTACAAAGGAACAATTCTAATGATAGTTTGAAGAAAATGATAAAGACTGGGGACTTTATTGTAATAATGATGTTTTGTAATAAATTTTTTATAAGGTCCCTATTCTTGTGTCACTTAACCAATCATGATGGTACAATCATTCTATTAAAGTTTGAAAAAATAATTCTCAAAATAACAACAACAACACGTATAATTAGTATTATTGTTCTTTCTTTATTTTTTTTTTTTATTAAAGTTTGAAGAGATTCTGATAAAGACTGAGGACATTGTTGTGTTTATGAGGATTTTGAAATAATTTTAAATACAGCCCCTTTTCCTATGATACTAGACAGATCAGGCCCACTTTCGAAAGAAACAATCCTTATGATGGTACAAACATTCTGTGAAAGTTTGAACAGAATCTGATGAAAACTGCAGACTTTATCTTGGTGTAAAATTTTTAAAATAAAATTTTCACAAGGCTCCTTTTCCTGTGATACTTGAAGGATCAGGTCTCATGTCAGCATCAACAATCGTGATTATTGTACAATGATTCTGTGGAGGTTTGAATAAAATCCAATGAAAGCTCTGGACTTGATTACAAGGTTTATAGATAAATTTCTCAAAAGGCCCCTTTTCCCATGATACTAGACAGATCACGCCTAATTTGAAAAGAAAGAATCCTCATGATGGAATAATCATTCTGTGAAAGTTTAAACAGAATCTGATGAAAACTGTTGACTTTATTGTGGTACAATGATTTTAAAATTAAATTTCATAATGCTCCTTTTCCTGTGATACTTGACAGATCAGGTCTAATGCAAATATCAACAATCATTATTATTGTACAATTATTCTGTGAATGTTTGAAGAAAATCCGATGAAAGCTCTGGACTTGGTAACAAGGATTTATAAATGAAGTTTTCATAAGGCCCCTTTTCCTGTGCTTCTTGACAGTTCAAACCCTGTTATGAAAAGAATGATAGTTATGGCCTTCCAATCATTCTGTGAAGTTTCAACAAAATCTGATCAAAGCTGTGGGCTTCATTGTGTTAACAGGGTTATATTAATTGAATTTTCATTTAGCTCCTTTTCCCATGTTACTTGATGGATCTGAACCAATTCCAAAGGGAACTCTTCTTACAAAAGTATAATCATTCTGTTTGAGTATAAAGACAACCCAATCTCATCTGTGGACTTACAAGCATTAATTAAGATTTTTTTAATTGAATTATCCTTAGGCCCCATTTCCTATGTTTCTCAATGGATCAGACCCAATTTGAAAGGAACAATCCATATGATGGTACAATCATTATGTGAAAGTTTGAAGTCAATCAGGTGAAATCTAGGGCCATAATGCGTTAACTAAGATTTTTTATTAAATTTTCATAGGGCCCCTTTTCCCATGAAACATGATGGATCAAACCTACTTCCGAAAGGAACAATCCATTTAATGTAATAATCATTCTGGGAATGTCTGAAGAGAATTTGTTGAAAACTATGGACTCTTTTGTGTTTACGAGGACTTTTTCAATCCATTTTTTATCGGGCCCCTTTTTCCCGTGGTCCTTGCCTGATCATACCAAATTTTGAAAGGAACAATTCTTATGATAGTACAATCATTCTGAGAAAGTTTGAAGTCAATCAGATGAAAACTGTGGACTCTAGAGTGTTAACAAAGATCTTTGAATTAAATTTTAATAAGGCCCCTTTTCCTATGTTTCTTGAGGAATCATATCCGATCCCGAAAGGAACAATCCTTATGATGGTACAATCATTTTGTGAAAGTTTGAAGAGAATCCGTTGACAATTGTTGGCTCTATATTATTAATGAGAATTTTTTATTAAAATTGTCATTTGGCCCCTTTTTCCTGTGTTTCTTGACGGATCATACCTAATTTCGAAAGGAACAATCCTTATGATAGTACAATCATTCTGTGAAAGTTTGAAGGGAATCCGATGAAAACTGTTGACTCCAGAGTGTTAAAGGGGATTTCTTGAAAGATTTTCCGATTAAATTTTCATAAGGCCCCTTTTCCCGTGTTTCCAGATGGATCTGACTAAATTCCCAAAGGAACAATCCTTATGATGGTACAATCATTCTGTGAAAGTTTAAATACAATCTGATGAAAACTGTGGACTCTAGAGTGTTAACGAAGATTTTTTAATATAAATTTTCATAAGGCCCCCTTTCCCGTGTTTCTTGACAGATCAGACCCATTTTCGAAATAAACGATCCTTATGATGGTACAATCATTCTGTGAGAGTTTGAAGAGAATCCGATGAAAACTGTGGACTCTATCTCGTATACGAGGATTTTAATGGAATTTTTAATTGAATTTTCATAAGGCCCCTTTTCCCATGTTTCTTGACAGATCATACTCAATTTCGAAAGGAACGATTCTTATGATGGTACAATCATTCTGTGAGAGTTTGAAGAGAATCCGGTGAAAACTGTGGACTCTATCGCGTAAACGAGGATTTTTAATTAAGTTTTAATAAGGCTCCTTTTCCCATATTTCTTGACGGATCTGGCCCAATTTCGAAAGAAACGATCCTTATGTTGGTACAATCATTCTGTGAAAGTTTGAATTGAATCTGAAAAAAACTCTGGACTCTAAAGTGTAAATGAGGATTTTTTAATTAAATTTTCATAAGGCCCCTTTTTCCGTGTTTCTAGACGGATCATTCTCATTTTCGAAAGGAACGATCCTTATGATGGTACAATCGTTTTGAGAAAGATTGAAGAGAATCCGATGAGAACTGTGGACTCTATCGCGTAAACGAGGATTTTTAATGGAATTTTTAATTAAATTTTCATAAGGCCCCTTTTCCAATGTTTCTTGACGGATCATACCAATTTTCGAAAGGAACGGTCCTTATTTTGGTACAATCATGCTGTGAAAGTTTAAATACAATCTGTTGAAAACTGAGGACTCTAGAGTGTTAACGAGGTTTTTTTCTAATTAAATTTTCATAAGGCCCCTTTTCTCGTGTTTCTTGACGGATCATACCCATTTTCGAAAGGAACGATCCTTATGATATTACAATCATTCTGAGAATGTTTGAAGAGAATCCGAAGAAAACTCTGGACTCTTTCGCGTAAACGAGGATTTTTAATTGATCTTTTAATAACATTTTTATAAGGCCCCCTTTCCCGTGTTTCTTGACGGATCATACCCATTTTCGAAAGGAACGATCCTTATGATGGTACAATCATTCTATGAAAGTTTGAAGAGAATCCGATGAAAACTGTGGGCTCTATCGCGTAAACGAGAACTTTTTAATTAAGTTTTAATTGGACCCCTTTTCCCGTATTTCTTGACGGATCTGACCCAATTTCGAAAGGAACAATCTTTATGAAGGAACAATCATTCTGTGAGAGGTTGAAGGGAATCCGATGAAAACTGTGGACTCTATCGCGTAAACAAGGAAAAGTTTAACGGACGGACGAACGCACGGACGCCGGACGGGAAAAAGTCATCGCTAAAGCTCTAGTGGCCTTCGGCCAGTAGAGCTAAAAAGGGAAAACACAAATTGTGTTTAATGGAGAAATTGCTTGGAATGAGCAATTTCTTCATTTTCCATAATGTTTTCTATCAAAAAAGGTGAAAAAATCTAAAATTTCTTTAAATTGTCGTCTTTTACTCATTTAAATTTAGACCAGTCTAAAATTTTGCCAACTAGTAATGGGTTAATTGAAAGTCTGTTTAAACTGGGAAAACCCCAATCGCCTTACCCTCATTGGCTTACTACTTTATGCGATATTTGAACATTTTTTCTATAATTCAGTTAGCATGAATAGAAGCACATCGTCATATTTCAAGTCTAATAAAAAACTTTTAGGGTATCCCCTATACGAACCAAACGGTTCATGCCTTAAAATCGTGATCTGATTAAAAGTATTAAATCGGGAAAGGTTGTGACCCTACAACATTAAAACCGTTTAACCCAATCCACACAATCCCTTCCCTAAGGAAACAAGGTTGCAGGTGGGTTAGGGTTAGGCTTGTGACAAGCAATTTCTTCATGTTCAACCTTATTTTCTACCCAAAAAGACAAAGATGTTCAAAATTGAATCTACTCCCTTAACCCATTACCAGACGACAAAATCTTACACTGGTCCGAATTCAGAAAACAATCAAAAATTTATGATTTTCTAGATTCATGCAAATTTCTGGTTAGAAAACTTTGTGGATAATATCCACAATGTTTTCCAACATATTTTTCTTTGGGGGCGTCAAAAGGAGTCACTGTGTGGGATTGGGTTAACTGGTTTAATTTAATGTAATATTCCCTACACCCTACTTTGAAACAAAGGAATTATTTGGATAAGGTCGTTAGTCTTCGGGTAATGTCGATAACTATTGAATTGCTATTGGAAGCCAATGACGCAATTGATACGTCATGAATACCACAAATAAGATAATAGTCGGTGCAGTCGATAGATGACGTATTTTACGTAAGATTTTCTGTTCCTTTCGGATTGTACTTCGTTGACTCATAAAGGGAGCTATCGATGTTTCTGAAATCTAGATAAGAAAAAAAATGCCAATTGCCTACAAATAAGCTAAAAAAAAAAAAACCCGATTAATACATAAATTTGAGTCAGATAATATCTTTGCGGTAATCTGATAGGCTTTAAGGCTTTTTTTGGTTATGGAAAGGACTTTAGCGGAATTCCATGTTATTTTAAGATGTCGCGGAATTCGGTTGTCGACACCGCATTTGCATATGACCCAAAGTCAACAGACAAATTGACAAGCGAAACAACCAACATCAAAACTTATGTCACACAAAATGGCTAGCTCAAAACTACGGTAAGTGTCTATGTTTGTATTGACGCTTACGGAAGCTCTGGACTGATCTTACAGAATTGAAGTGAACATAACTGCTGATGACGCAACGGTGACGTTGTTTTTAGCAAACTCATTCGTATGCTGTTAATCTATTTTTAGATTAAATCGAGACTTTCGAAAAGAATATTGGATAATTCAAGCGTAGCGTTTAACCGTTGGAATCCCGCATTCTTTTTGTCAGAATATACAAGGGTGATAGCAAATTCAAACTGAATGCGGGAATCCAACGGTAATACGCACCGCGTGAATTACCTAATATCTCGGTTTAATCTAAAATAGATAAACAGCCTTGTTTATTCTGACAAACGACCTTTGATATTCGCAAAACTACTTTTCAGAATATCATGTTAAATAAGAATAATCAAATTCTGTGACATGTATGAAAAACATCGATACCTACATTTAAGCGCCCCATAATGCGAGATATTTTTGCTTCTTCTGTCTTCTTTAAAGTTATGAACAGTAATTTTCATTACAAAATCAGTTTTATCTCCTTCTTTCACATGTTTGAAAGCATTGCATTCAGAAATTTGAAAATTTGGAGCCATTTTTTTTCTTTCATAATCTGTGCAATAAAGATGGATAGATGGGTGGATGGATGGATGGATGGATGGATGGGGAACGATAGGGTGAGATTGGCAGAAAGGGGCAGAGACAGAGGCAAGAAGGTAGAGCAAGAGAAAGATAGAGGGAGACACAAATAAAGGGGGGGGGAGAAAAGGGGCAGGAGAGGGGTGTTTACGTTTGTAACTATTCAAATTAATGACTCATTTAACAATATTGGAGTTATCAATGTTTTACATGTATCTGATTTTCATGCAAATAAGAAATTGATTTCATTTGGTGCACTTGCTTAAGTAGACAAATAAACAAAGTATTTTCTGACGCAATGATTGATGCTTTAGGTTTTTTTGGTACAACAATCCACTAGTAATCGAAAAATGTTCAGAGCATATAATTCAGATGATATGCTGGGAAATTCAGATAGCTTTCCATGCAATTTTTAGATAAAAATGCATTTATAAAAAATCGATTTTTTTCCTGCAAACGTGGCATAAAATGGACCAAAAATATTACAGAGAATATTAAAACATTTCATACAACATATTAACCCATTATAGGTAGGTATCGATGAGTTATGTTGTTGTTCTTTTTTATGTCACAGGTTTGATTATTCAATATCCGACTCAAATTTAAAGAGAGTTGTCGATGTTTCTGAAATCTAGATAAGAACAATTTGCTAATCGCTTTATATTATGCTCAAACGAACGCTTTACAATTAGATTTGAGCCAGATATTGTCCTCTGATAGGCTTAAAGTGGCGTTTTTTGTTATATAGTAAAGGCTCAGCGGAATTCCAGGTTATTTTTAGATATCGCGGAATTCGGTAATCGACACCGCATGACCTCATTTGCATATGACACAAAATCGACAGAAAATGATATATTGACAAGCCAAACAACCAAAGTCATGAATCATGTCACGCCAAATGGTTAGCGCAAAACTACGGTAAGCTTCTATATTCGTATTGGCGCTTATGGTAGTTTTGAGTGATCTTTACAGAATTGAAGACCGGCTTGCGAACCTAACGTTTGATGGCGTAACGCTGACGTTGGTTTGAGCAAATTCAAACTAAACAAATACGGGATTACAACGGTTATACGCACCGCAAGAACAACAAATATTCTTTGCAACCGTCACGTAGGTTATTACTTACAGTATAAGACAGGGAACAAGAATAATGATATCTATCACATGAAAAAACATCGATACCTTACCTTAAGAGTTAAGCGTCCGTTTGAAAGTAATTTAAGGCAATCGGCGTTTTTTTCTTATCTAGGTTTCAGAAACATTGATACCTCACTTTAACGACGAATTTTAGAATGGTCCATATTGAACGTGGTTTGAGACGCCAAATCAAAGTTGGTTTAAATTTTAGAGTGAAAAGTGCCAAATGAGGTAGAAAACATTGTGAGAAAAGAAGAATTTAATTATAAAAATGGCTTGTAAAAATGCGGGATTGTGTCTTAATGGGTTAACACAAAGAAAAGCAAGGGAAACAAGTTCCTAAAAATGCATTTTAATACAAAGAAAATGTTCAGGGGTTAAAACTATGCATCTGTGTTAAATAAAGTCAAATGATGTATCAAAAAATAATTTCGAATCAGACACCAAATAGTAAGGTATATGCATTCAGGCAAAGTTTGACATTTTGGTGTAATTTAATTGGTTGTATTATTTGGGTTTAACGCCGCTTTTAACAGTGTTTCAGTCCTATCGCTGAGGCTAGAGCACCTAACAATGGATTCCTGGTTTTTCTTCCACCAATACTTACACTACATCCTCCAGCTGCTATGCCACTAAGGTTTACGATTATCCACCCATTGGTGAGAGACAAATGTCGGAAAGGATATGTGCCGCCGCCCGGGGATCGAACACACGACATCCCATGTTTGAAGATTGGGAGTCTGACGCGCTACCGACTGCGCTATGACGGCGGCTCCTGGTGTAGTTTAAACAACCTACCCTTCTAATGTTGACCTGCAACATTTACTGTTTTACACTGATGATTTTTTACATGGTGAGAAAGTAGCCGCATTTGCAATCCTAACTTTAGGCATTTAAGATTCATGAAAACAATTTAGACAGGCAACTTTGTAATAACTTAAAAGCTATATAATATATATTAAGTAGGAAACGAGGTATCCACACTAAATTTTGAAAAGTATGATGGAAAATTAAGAAGTTATTACGTGGCATTTATTTGTATTGTATTAAGGCTTCAGGGGCTTATATTCAATGCTCGTAGATAGCGGTTAAACCCATTACCGTACAGCAAAATTCTAGACTGATCAAAATTGAATAGAGTTTCAGACGACAATTTAAAGTCCGTGAAATTTCAGATTTGTTCAACCTTCTGGGTTGAAACACTGTGGTAGATGAAGAAATTGCTTTTGACTAGCAATTTATTTATATTGCACAATGTTTTCCCGTTTTTTTTTTTTTTGTTTTTTTGTTTTTTGTTTTTTGTTTTTTTGATAGGCATCTAAAAGCGTTTTGTGTGGGAATGGATTAATTCAGTGAGGGGGCTAAGTTGACATGAACATATTTGGACTTTTCAGAACAAAACGGTATCTGTAACTATATCTTAAAGAATCCTTGAAGGGAGCCCGGGAGCTCATTCCAGCTCTTATTCCTGTATCAACAAGAGAAAATGCATGGTTCCCATCAATCCGGTCAACCATGCTTCACCTTTCCATTATCTATCTTTCTTGTGTTAGCTATATAACTTAGACCTAACTCAAAGCAATTGATAGACATGATTTATTTTACTTGTAAAATTTAGAATAATTTTAAAACTGTAGCCCGTAAAACATTAGAAAGAGAAAGGTTGATTTGTAATAAGCGACTGTTCTTTTCTAACAATAACTTCAGAATTATTCAGAATGATGGGTTGGAAACGAGGAAACTTTTTCAATGGCGGTAATCTAGATCATGCAATGCCAGTATGATCCGTATTACTGTGATCAGTTGAGTTAAGTCGACATTTCTCCTTTTCCGATACAGTTTTTTACAAAATAATACTTGGGTAGCATACGCACAACTTTATATGAGCACTTTTATTACGATTCTTTTTAATAGTTGTTACACTAAAATCGAGTGGCCATCTCTCCATAAAAATAACGAGATTTTTTAATCAAAGTACTGAAAAGTATTGTAAGCTAGCAAAGCCTTATTAGTTCATTTGTAACCAATCATATATTTAACACATATGTTACGTACATGATAATATTTGTAACAGATAAAGTTTGTACAAATGTGTTTGTCCGAATTGGGGTTGACATGAGAAGCATATATGTAACATGTTTTGTTGTCTATTTGTTTTTAAACATTTAACAGCAATAGCAACATAATTATATTCTTTACACTATTGATTTTATTCTCGATTGCAAAACAATAGTTAGCACATTAAGCCAAACGCTCTCGAGACTCACTCCAACTTAAATCAACCAAAGAGAGAGAGAGAGAGAGAGAGAGAGAGGGGGGGGGGACGTGTGGACTAATGATTTTTTTCCCAAGGTACCCTGCATCTCGAGCGCGCACGTGACTGTGTCCAGCAACATCCAAACAGAAAGAAAATTGATCTGCAGATTGGAACCCAAGGCAAAACACACATCACACAGTTTAACTTCCATCAATATGCGCCTCGTACTGACTATCGATCAAATGTTGAATAAAAGATAACAAGACAGATATCTTATCTCAGTTGGCGTTCAACATCATTTGATGACAGGAAATCCCGGGTCTTGGTGCCATATATATTG
The DNA here is from genome assembly GCA_946902895.1 of Fragum fragum. NCBI lineage: Eukaryota > Metazoa > Mollusca > Bivalvia > Cardiida > Cardiidae > Fragum > Fragum fragum. Next base: position 76,691,261 of record OX336367.1, on the reverse strand, counting down.
TGCCAAGATCAGGGTGTAACAGTCTTAAACAGCAGTCACTCTGCAGCGTATAACCCAAACGCGCGCCGGGCGTATGGAAACTCAACGTGACAAAATATGATACGTATATGTGTTACATATATGATCAAAAATGTAACATGTGTTACATATATGATCACACTTATAATTGCAATACTTCAAAATAGAGTATTTTCATTGGCCCAAATCGTATCACGTGATCAAATCAATTGCACTTTATACCTCGATAAAAGACAGAACTATTTTCGACAAAAATAGAAACAAACAAGGTCAGGGATTTCCGATATTGGAAATTCACTTCCAAGAAATACCCAACTTGTTTTGTTACTATTTATAGTCATCACCCTTTGAATTTCGGTTTCCTCGAATTCCTTTATACTTCCATGGATTTTCAATAAATAGATAAACAAATAGTGTCCTTATAACAATTATAATGTTCGTTTTAAACATGAAGATTTCGAAAATTCACCTTTATTAGCCGTAAATCCGAGATGTCGAATCGCTTTCGCTACATCAGCATGCATCGTGTCCATGTGGTAGGTTTATATTTCTTGTCTATTACAAAGCATCTATTCATAGTTCTAACTGTTGTCGACCCAGATATCATAATTCACAGAGTTTAAAGTTAGTATTTGCTCATAATAATTCCAAATAAATCCAACGAATGTTCGAATTTGCATTTCAAAAAACCCAAGCGACGAAATAAAATGTCCGCCGTTACAACGACTCGAGCGATAAACTGTGTCAAAGTATCCATACGCCTGTCAAAGAAAAAGTAACTCCGCCCACAGTTCGTTTATTTGTTTTTATTTTCATCTCTCTATCCGTATCGGATTTGAAAATAGACGTATTGCAATTATATGGGATGAGTGTATTTTTCACTGCGTTTATTGGAGTATAAAGTGCAATTGCCTTAGCACATGGCAAATAACGCCCGTAGGGCGTTATGTTCAAGCCATGTGCTAAGGCAATTGCACTTTATACTCCAATAAACGCAGTGAAAAATACACTCATCCCTATAGTAACACATATATGATCACATATGTAGCACATTTGTGTAATATCACACATACACACACAAACAAAAACGCATGAACCTGAACGTGACAAATGTACCTTCGGACATTCTGTCATCACTAGTAGAAAGCTGCAAAAAGAGGAAAAATCATGTAATATAAATGTTTAAAAAATATCACTGTATTTGTAATCTTTCAACTGAATGAGCTTTAAAACATGTTTATTTCAATATTTGGAGTTATCTACCCTTGTCTAAGCCCATTTTATATATTTTCATATATCTATCGTTAAAAGGTAACCATAACAATCACATCGCAATAAGATACACAAAATAATTTCAACATATTGCCGTAACAATACGGGGTTTGATCAGTGCTTAAACAGTTTTAAGTAAATGCATCGAGTTTTGTAGGTTCTACTAACACGCAGAAATGCATTACGCAACTTTCACTTCATTTTTCAGGTAAATGAAGTTTGTAGGGTTCATATAGTAAATTGGTAATAACTCACAAAAAAACCTGAATAATCTGTTCAAATAAAGACTAACATACTTAAGAAATATCATTCGTTCAAAATAACGTTGTTTATCAAATACTCACCAATTGTCCGAAGGTACATTTTCTCACGTCGTGGCCCATTTATATATGTTTATATATATATAATTGCAATACTTCAAAATAGAGTATTTTCATTGGCCCAAATCGTATCACATGATCAAATCAATTGCATTTTATACCTCGATAAAAGACAGATCTATTTTCGACAAAAATAGAAACAAACAAGGTCAGGGATTTCCGATATTGGGAATTCACTTCCAAGAAATACCAAACTTGTTTTGTTACTATTTATAGTCATCACCTTTTGAATTTCGATTTCCTCGAATTCCTTTATACTTCCATGGATTTTCAATAAATAGATAAACAAATAGTGTCCTTAAAACAATTATAATGTTCGTTTTAAACATGAAGATTTCGAAAAACTCACCTTTATTAGCCGTAAATCCGAGATGTCGAATCGGCTTCGCGACATCAGCATGCATCGTGTCAATGTGGTAGGTTTATATTTCATGTCTATTACAAAGCAAATATTCATAATTCTAACTGTTATCGACCCAGATATCATAATTTACAGAGTTTAAAGTTAGTATTTCCTCATAATAATTCCAAATAAATCCAACGAATGTTCGAATTTCCATTTCAAAAACCCCAAGCGACGAAGTTACAACGACTCGAGCGATAAACTGTGTCAATGTATCCATACGCCTGTCAAAGAAAAGTAACTCCGCCCACAGTTCGTTTATTTGTTTTTATTTTCATCTCTCTATCCGTTTCGGATTTGAAAATAGACGTATTGCAATTATATGGGCCGAGTGTATTTTTCACTGCGTTTATTGGAGTATAAAGTGCAATTGCCTTAGCACATGGCTTAAACATAACGCCCTACGGGCGTTATTTGCCATGTGCTAACTTAAAGGTAATTGCACTTTATACTCCAATAAACGCAGTGAAAAATACACTCATCCCTATAATAAACAGAGAGCAGCCACGGTACTGGACATGATATTCATGAATATCCTTTAAATACTTGAGGAAATATGGAGCGGACGCGAAAGACTGACGTCGACGTCACCGCCGATGACGATGATGGACAAGGTGACACAACAAATCAGTATAAAGATATTGGCCCATCTGGTAAATAGAAACCTGCTACAAATGTGTTTCAGATGTAAATATGCATTCTTTTGTTCTGTTTTTTAATCAAAATTGACCTGTGACATATGTGATTTCATGTCACATCAAAAACCGGCATCGATCATATTCGTCACAAAATATGTTACATTCATACTTGATTTCCGAGTCATATATGAAACACATGTTACATATGTGATCATATATGTAACAGGTATTACATATATGATTTGTTACAAATATGATCAAACAAAGCCTTGTTTTGTTCAGTAATCTTCTTTGTCAAACGTTATCATGACGTTAAACGAGGTTAAAGTAACCAAGGAGTTAACCCTTTCCCACGCAATCCCTCCCTTTTACGCCCCCGTAAGAAAAAAGTTGTGGAAAACAAGCACTTTCTTCATTTTCCACATTGTTTTCTACCCAGGGTGATAAATATTTCAGAATTTTCTACAATTTGAAATTGTCGTCTGCAACTTCTCTGAAGACTCTGATCAGGGTCAATTTTTAACAAGATGTGAATTAAAATTCCCTAGGAGATGAACTTGCATGCAGAGTTTGCAATGTTCCTTGAATACATAAAAACCACTTTTTATGGCGTATTTAGCGGAATTAGTGGATAAGCCTCCAGTGGCAGTTTGCACTCGTTGAACTGTGAGAAGACCTTATTTTTTTGTCTCTAAACTTAAGCTAGCAAAGCTGAGGCTTTGCTAGCCAAAAAGGAATTCGGATGATATATCACCATTTCCTCCCTAAATAATTGTACCGCTTTATATGAAAACTTTTTCGACTACAAAGCAAGACATCGAAATGAAATCCACGATAGCTTCTGTTAGAAACATCTGGACTGGCTCCTTGGAGTTTAGGAAATCTTTCAGCAAGTTTGCACATCGCTCCCATTTTTGTGAATATCGACTAATCCACCGCAAAAAGCGGATGTCCGAAAACTGAAAGCAAAATTGACATACAAATTTCGGTATTATTATAGAAACGCTGTCTTTTTTCGTATACTTTAACGATGGTGACATCATTACAACGTTAGCGCTCGTTTGGCCAATCTCTGGCCACGCACAAATACTCTGTTGGCCATGCCCTTTAACTCCGACAGGAAGTCAGCTTTGATTTTAAACGGCATCATCTTGCGAAATTCATTGCAAGTAGCTCGTAACAAAAGAGTAGAATGGTAGGTCTGCGATCTAATCGTCGTAACTAAAGCTTTAATAGGCCTAAATAAATAGCGGTCAATGTCGGGGTTTTATTATTTGATTGACAGTCGCGATATATGATCCACTGTCGTCGAGGATCGACTTGTCTTCTTAAAATTTTCCTGAATCGGAACCTTTAAGTGTATTTCTGTAAAATCAATGCTTTCGAACATTGCCTCGGCTAGTTTCTGTCCGCCATCAGACACGTGTCAGGGTACTATGCACCAACATTTTGTCACTAAATTTCGATTTAGATAGAGGGTCATTGGCGGTTACCTGAATTTGACGTATTGATTACATCATAGAGAAAAAATACTTGGACAGGATTACTTTCGAAAGTCATTGCTACGTACTAATAAACCCTTAAGCCATTCCCACTCAATGACGCTTTTTGAACGCCCCTCAAGAAAAACAAGTCGGAAAGCATTGTGTATTTTGTTTTTTTGAATGGGGTTTTACGCCGCTTTCGACAATTTTTTCAGTTATATCGCGGCGGCTGGAGCACCTAACAATGGAATCCTGGTATTTCTCACACCAGTACTACCATTACATCCTTTCCTAGCCTCCAGCTACTATCCCACATAGGTCTACGATTATCGACCCATTGGTGAGAGACAAATAGTCGGAAAGGATGAGTGCCGCCGTCGGGGATCGAACCCGGGACCTCGAGATTGACATTCCGACGCGCTACCAACTGCACTAAGACGGCGGACGAAATTGCTTAAACCAAGCATTTTCTTTTTCATTTTACAAAATGTTTTCTTCAGAAACAGTTGAAAAAATCTAAATTTCGTAATCTTTAAAATAGTCGTCAGCAACTACTTTTGATTTGGACCAGTTTAAAATTTTTGTCGTCTGGTGATAGGTTAAAGTGATGTTTTTATTTTTTTTCCGCAGTATAATCACATATCCAGACATAAGGCACGGTCGATATTTTTAAATATATAATTTGATTTTACCATGGAGTTCTAAATATGACCTATTCTTTTTATCTTTAGCTCACCTGAGCACAACGTGCTCGTGGTGAGCTTTTGTGGTCGTTGAATGTCTGTCGTGCGTCGTGCGTCGTGCGGCGTCAACAATTGAAGTGTTTACATTCTAGAGCCCACAGTTTTGGCCCAATCTTCATGAAACTTGGTCAGAATAATTGTTAGGTCATGAGGATGAACCCTATTGATTATGGGAGGGTTCTATTTGTAAACACAGGAAAAGGGGCCTTAATGACAAATTCTTTGTTTATACTCTAGAAGCCACAAATATGGCTCTATCTTCATTTAACTTTGTCAGAATAATAATTAGGTCATAAAGATGAAGCCTATTGATTATTAGAAGAATCTTTCCGAAAACACAGGAAGAGGGGCCTTAATGACAATTTCTTTGTTTACACTCTGGAGGCCACAATTTTGGCCCAATCTTCATGAAACTTGGTCAGAATAATTGTAAGGTCATGAGGATAAATCCTATAGAGTATGGGAGGGTTCTATTGGAAAACACAGGAAAAGGGGCCTTAATGACAATTTCTTTGTTTACACTCTAGAGGCCACAATTTTGGCTCAATCTTTATGAAACTTTGTCAGAATAATAGTTAGGTCATAAGGATGAAGCCTATTGATTATGGAATGGTTCTATCGGAACACTCTAGAGACCACAATTTTGGCTCAATCTTCATAAAAATTTGCCAGAATAATTGTTTAGTCTCAAGAATGATCCCTATTGATTATAAGAAGGTACTTTTGGAAAACACAGGAAAAGGGGCCTTAATGACAATTTCTTTGTTAATGCTCTAGAGGTCATCATTTTGGCTCATGGTCAGGATACTTGTTAGGTCATTAAGATTAACCTTTTAGATTATGGGAAGGTTCTATAGAATAACACAGGAAAAGGGGCCATAATGACAATTTCTTTGTTACAATATAGAAGTCACAGTTTTGCCTCTATCTTCATGAAACTGATTATAGTTATTTGTCTCTAATTGCATTTTTTAACAGCAGACAGTTCAGGTGAGCGATATAGGACCATCATGGTCCTCTCGTTTTGAAAAGAGAGCGTAGGCATTAAAGTTTTATGCTGTAAAATTTTGTTTAGATATTCAATTTAACCCGATTCGAATAGTTTCTTTGAAAATAGAGCGTGAGCATAACTAATCTATAGTAATAGGTTTTGTTCGAATTCATAATCTTATCCCATTCGAATAATTAGTTTTCAAATAGGGCGTAAGTATTAATGTCTATGCTTAAATGTATTGTAGAACTTTTTAATGTTAACCCATTCTAATATTTTTATTCACATATTTGAAACAAGAGACGTAGCATTGATGTGTATGTTTAAAGGTATTCGAAATTTCAATCTTATCCCCCCCCCCTTTGGAATAATTGACCAATCGCGGATGTCAATTTAAAAAAAGAACAGTCGACCAATCAAATCATTAATTGATACAAGAAACGAGTTTTGAACTCCAACATTAGCCGCCATTTTTGTTAACCTTTATGTTGGTTTGGCGACATAAACGTCGTAACTACAGCTTTTTCAGGCTGCAGTTCCTACGTTAAGGTTACCAACTAAGTATTCTACCGTTTTGTTACATGGCACTTCCCATACATTTTACATAACGCCGTTCAGAACCGAAGTGGGGTTCTTGTTGAAGTAGATGGGCATGGCAAATGTAGTAATTGGGCGGGGCCATCGATTGGTCAATTCTTTGTAAAAGATAGCGTACGCATTGCAGATAATAAGCATTATATCTTTTTTTGTATAAACAGTATCTATTTATATATCTATTTGTTTATGTTTGAATTTCTTATCGAAATAATTGATGAGCAAAGCTAAAATTTCAACATAATTTCATGAAATTTCGAGATGTAAGCTATGCTCCCTATATTGCCGACCATTTTATTTATCTTTGTTTATTTATTTATTTATTTATTTTTTTTTTTTTTTTTTTTTTTTTTCATTTCTCATGAAATTAATCTTTGAGTGATACTGATCGGGTCTATCGAATTTTTAAAATTCTTACATACAGTGACAGAGATACAAAATATCGTTTGATGTCAGCCATTTTGAAATAGAAACCTATTTTTCTTTTCGTTTTAGCGTGTCAAGCCCATGGTTATAAATAGTCAAAAGACAAAAGGCATTTACAATTTTTTATTAGTTTTTTTTTTTATCTTTCTACACCATTACATCGGCAATCATTCGCAAATATTTCCCTGAAGATAAAAAAATTTACAAATAGTTATGGATATGTGGAAACTGTGATTATTTTTCAATACATATTTTTCGACGTAATACTTACAAAACATTTACTCTGTACAAATACGTCATAGATCATCAAAATGCGATCATTGAAGACTAGAGTTGACCTCTGCTTGATCTTACCTATAAAACCGACAGATCGCTGGCTAAACCCATTTACCTTCGACTCAACATTTTACCAGATATATCAAACGGGATTTCTTGACAAATTAGAGTAGGCATCTGGAAATTTTATCACCTTAAAAACCGTTACATAAAGATGTATCTTCCATAGTTTCGGCTGCTGTCAAGATGCCAAGGACGACCACCCACATTTGCTTTTATGTGTATTTTTTCTTGTTTATCTTGCTGTTGCTGATAATATGAATGTGTGTGTGTATATATCTGTTTGTCGTCGTTTATGTGTTTTTTTACCTCAAAGAAGTGCGCCCGATATCTTGTAAACTAGCGTCGTACACAAACCGCTCCTTTGAATTATCTCCCTTTTGAAAGAATTACCACAAAATTTTGACGCGCACTTGAGAAATATTACTAATGAAAACGTTTGAAGACAAGGAGGAAATCCTTGTAAATTATCTTTTTATCAAAATGTTTTCTATCCTTAATAACACTTACATTTTTCGAATTATGCTTCAATATTGTCTCAAAATTCTTTCAATTTATAAGTGTTAAATTGCGTCGTGCTTTAAATGGCAACAGTAGCTGTAAAAAGTTTTCTGTCCATTGTGTGTCTAACAAGTATCTTTCCTCCACGATTGTTTTTTCTGCACTAAGTTAAGTAAAAATATACCCAAAGGCTTAACCTTTTCCTCACCATCATTTGTTTTACGTCACTGTAATTGTATACTTGAGAAAACATTGTTGGAAAACAAGAAATTGCTTGTAACAAGCAATTTCTTGTTTTCCAATAATATTTTCTAACCAGTAGGTTGGTTACCTTCCAAATTACACTATTTCTTAATTGTCGTCTGCAACTAATTTCAAATTGGACCAGTCTAAAATTTTGAAAAACTGGAAAGGGTCGATCAAAATTTCCATACTTTAATATGAAAAAGGCAAAGCCTCAGAACGATCGCAGTTTCTAATTGTCGACAGTTAAAACTTCCAAAATGTATGCGAACATATGTCAAATAATTTTGAATTTCAATTGTTGCTATCTTAAGTACAATAAGCGATACACTGTATTTATTATTAAAATTTCAATCATTTCGAATTTACCAGTGTCATTCTTTTATAGCCAAAATTTGTTCAAAGTTTTACAAAATTGGAAAGGATTAGGCAATTGGTACCCAAAAAATTATGACTGGGGAACCAAGAGATCATATGAAATGATGTTTTGTTGTTTTGTTTCGTTTTCCCAGTCATTGATAGGTACATGTATTTAACAAGAGCTTCGCAGAGCGGCGCTTATACGCCCGAAGGGGCTTGTCAGTAACCTTGGCTTGTCAATAAGCTGAGCTTGAATGATAGCTAATAATTTTTGTCAATAGAAAGATTATATCACCTGTATAATACTGTTTACACTTGAGAAATAAGACAGCTTTATAAAGCTTATCATTCAGCATTATGTAAAACGGTTAAATTCTATAATTTGAATACAATTTGACATAAAAATGACCTTGACCAATGGTCTTGAAACAAGTTTCAACAGAAAGTACTCACCACAAGCGATAAAACAGATTTTGACAAATAAACTATTACAATGGTTCAGTTTAGGTTTTTCAGAGCTCAAAATGACCTTGACAATTGAATTTAATCAATTCAAGGGTAGATAATTCAAGAAGGACCCGAGCTTTTTGAATTTCTGGAGTCGTATGCTCAACTTAATATCAGAGATACATTGTTGAATCCAATAGAATTTGTAGGAGGAGTTGGGCACACACAACCCAAAAAACCCTGGAATTTTTAGCTATATTGTAAAGTTAAGGGCAGATAATTCAGGAACAACTTGACATATCAAACAAATTTTAGTCCTTAGCCCAATCAGACATCATACAGAGTCATTGCGTAAAGTTTCAGTTCATTCTTAAACAAAATGTAGGAAAAAGTGTGCTCACAAGAAATAAAGGGGTTTTTCGTTCAATTCAAGGGTAGATAATTCAAGATACTCAAGAAAAACTTGAACGATTTGAACTTCAAAGGTCTCTTGAACAACTAGACATCACAGAGAGTAATTTGGGGGAATTTCAGCTCAATGTCATAAATAATGTAAGATAAAATATGCACACAATGAACATAGCGATTTTCGTTCAATTCAGGGGTAGATAAATCAATATAACTCAAGTATGACTGGAGCAATTTGAATTCAAAGGTCTTATGCACAAATAGACATCATATGGAGTAATTGTGCCAATTTTCAGCTCATTCCCATTGATAGTTAAGGAGGAGTTGTGCACACAAAACTAAGTGATTTTCGTTCCAGTCAAGGGCAGATGATTCAAGATAACCCAGGAAAAACCGGAGGGTTTGAATTTCAAAGGTCTTATGCACAACAAGACATAAAAGCAAGTACTTGTGGGGAATTTCAGCTCATTGCCATAAAAAAGTAGTAGAAGATTTGCACACAATAAACATAGTGATATTCGTTCAATTCAAGGGCAGATAATTCAGGATTGAATGGAGCGATTTGAATTCAAAGATCTCATGCACAGCTAGACATCATAGGGAGTAATTGTGCCAGGTTTCAGCTCATTCCCACTGATAAATTAGGAGGAGTTGCACACACAAGACATAGTTATTTTCGTTCAATTCAAGGGCAGATTACTCAAGGATTACTGGAGTGTTTTGAATTTCAAAGGTCTTATGCACAACTAGTCATCACGGGGAGTAATTGTGCCAAGTTTCAGCTCATTCCCATGAATAGTTTAGGCGGTGTTGCACACACACAAAATTGCTTAAGGAAGGACAGACGGACAGATTGACAGACAGACTGAAGAACGACCGGGGCCTAAACATAATACGACCCTTCGGGCGTATAAAAAATGACGGTTTCAGGGGAGGTAATTTGTAGTGGTATGTTAATTCGGAAACCTCCAGCGCAGAAACATTCTGACTTAATATTCCAGTATTTCAGACCTGAAATTGGCCTCTAGAGTACATACAGAAATTTTGAAAGAATTGACCTAGTGACCTAGTTTTGACCCTAGGAAACCCAATATAGATTCAAACATGACGAAGATAAACTTTCTGTCTAAATATCAAATTATTAGAGCCAAAAATGTAGCCTCTGGAGTACAAGCAAGGTTTTTAAAAGAGTTGACCTTGAGGCCAATTTTGAAATCTAAATTTGGCCTCTAGAGTACTCACAGGTTTTTTTTTTAGGATTTTACCTTGTGACCTAGTTTTTGACTCTATGAAACCCAATTTCGATTCAAACTTGACGAAGAAAAACTTTCTCACTAAATATCAAAACATTTCAGACAAACATGTAGCCTCTTGAGTACATGCAAGGTTTTTAAACGATTTGACCTTGTGGCCTAGTTTTTTATTCCACGTGTCCAATTATCAAATTTTACAAAGATTTTATGGAGACGAACAATCTGACCAAATATCATGTCATTTCGGCTAAAATTGTGGAGACTAGAGTTGGCACTAGGTTTTTCTAAAATTTACCTAGTGACCTATTTTCTACCCAATGTCAAACCTGACCGAGATTTTATTGTATTGATTGAATGGGGTTTTCGCCACTTTAAAAGTATTTCTTATAGCGCAGTCAGAAGCGTATCAGATTCCTAATATTCAATCATGAGATGTCATGAGTTCGATCCCGAGCGGCGGCACATATCTTTTCCGACATTTGTCTCTCACCAATAGGTGGACAATCGTAAAACTAAGTGCGATAGCAGCTGGATGCTGGGAAAGAATGTAATGGTAGTACCTGTGAGAGAAATACCAGGAATCCATTGTTAGGTCTCCAGCCGACGACTGAAATACTGTTAAAACTGGCGTTAAACCTCATTCAATTAAGCAATTTAACAGTATTCTAGTTATATCGCGGCTGCTGCAGTGGTTATAGACTGCATTATGACGGCGGTCCGAGATTTTATGACGATAAATATTCTGACCAAATATCAATACATTAAAATTTTGAGTTAAAAGTGTGGCCTCTAGAATGAACAGAAGATATTTTCTAACATTTGACCTCATGTATTAATCCAAGGGACCAAAACATGACCGGGAATTTATAGAGACAAATATTCTGACAACAATCACCACATTTGACCCAAACATTTGGCACAAGATGAAGACGGGCTAAACATGTCGCACGCTGGACAAGGCATGATCACAAAAGCTCACTTTGAGCACGTTGTGTTCAGGTGAGCTAAAACTGCTCCGTTTGCAAAAGGCCAATTGATGATATACATATTATGAAAATTGCATCCAAATCCATCATCATGTCAGGATAAGTAAGATTGATTAATTGATTGCATAAAGATTAACACCAATTAACCCATGACCAAACGGCAAAATTTTAGAGTCCAAAATCAAGGGAGTTACAGACGAAGCTAATAGATTTTTAGAATGATCAACTTTCTGGACAGAAAACATTGTTTTAAATGAAAGAGATTGCAGATGGCATTGAAAATTGGGTGCTATTTGAAATGAAAACATCCTATGAGGTATAAAATATTGTGCGAAAAAGAGAATTTGCTTGTGGGAAAAGGGTTCAAGAAGCTGCTGATAGTAATATTAATTTTGGTCAATATAATCTTTAAATTCCTGGACTTTTTGGGAAGAAAATTTTTTTGATGATGAAGGAAATTGGTTGAAACAAGCCTTTCCTTTATTTCTTCTAATAACTTTCAAAGACTTTTTTTGGCGGGGAGGGGGGTGTTACAAAAGCATCGTTGTGTGGGATTTATTATGGGTTAACTCATTACCACATAATGGTCCTGTCTGACGCCCTGAAGAAGTACAATCATGGAGAACTTTCTTGGCAAAGAAGAAATTGATTGCAAAAAGCAATTTCTCTTTTTCTCACAGATATTTCCATCCTGACTTCTGAGAATCAAAAACACCAAAGCCAGTGTTGGTTAAAAGTCAGGTCTGAAACTGATAAGGACTGAGAAAGGGCTTACCGTCAACTCATTCCTCAGTCCAGTGGAGGTCACCCAACCCACCCGTACAGCCTGCCCTATGTCAATTGCGATTATGGAACAAGTACAAACTAACGCAGTGTTTATTCAATCTGTTATGAATGAAAAAAAATAAATAATTTAAATGCACAAAAATTCAAATTATCTTTAGCTTTGAGTAAAACAGTAGATTTAAATTTTACGATACCGTTTGATCTTATTTCAGAACTAGTTATTCTGTATCCAGAATTTAATTTAGATTTTATTTCTTCTTCTTCTTGACCTTTGACCCTGGCAATTTTGACCAATCAAAACATTTGCTGCGGCGCCCTTACGCCGAAAAGTTACACACACAAAATTTTCATAGTAAAAACGCGAGTCTAGTCTAATTCACTTATATTCACAATCGTCTTTAAAAAATAACAAAAGACGATACTACCGCGAAACGCGGATCTTCGATCGTTATTAACAGACGGAATATGGGTGTCAATCAGAGAATCGTTCGACCAAGTGCGCTATGGCCGCGGACGAAAACGGGATGAAGGAGAAGATACGTGATTTGGTCACCAAACTAGGGACATACTCTTAAACTCCCTACTTTCAGGGAAACCAATGAATTATCGACAGTCTTTATAACATAACCAGACAACAATTTTTAGACTGATCCATGTCGAAAGTAGTTGCTGGCGAGCTAAAATTTGATGGAACTCTAAAAATGGTTGTCTTTCATTGTGACACAATTGAAGGAAATAAAGAAAGGACTTGTTACAATCAATTTCTCTATTTCCCTATTTCCCACAATCTATTCCAAAGCTTCTTTTCGTAAAAGACCGAGATTGTCTGGGAATGGGCTAACTGTTACAATACTCTCAGTAAGTTATAATCACAAAGTCAGTCGTTCACTGACATGGCGCTTTACTGGAAAAAATCACGATACCTCCCTATAAAATCGAAAAGGGAAAATTTGCTTTAACCCCATTTGCGTGTATGCGTATAAGTAGGTAAAATCTACGAAGACTATTATCATCTAGGATGTTGAGATTTAGGTCCTTGTGGATTGGTACATTCATGTTGGCTGTTTATTTTATGGTAGAAAAGCAGAATTTATTGAAAATCGTATCTAGACACGGAAATTTCGCAACTTTTAACAAAACTCGGTATGTTGATTTATTTTCTTACAGTTTCAATCTTATGTTCAATCCTTTAGAGGACTTTTGTGTTTATTGATATTATCATAGCTACAGATAGATGACATAATTTTAATATTTCACGATACTGCCATTAATTCTATGTTGTAAGTACTCATTTGAGTACCCACAACATAGGGTTTCGTTGAGAAATAGAGATTTTAGAATGTTGTGACCCCCTCTTATCCTGACCTCTGTTTATTATTGCAGTTTCCACTTTCATACCGCAGCAATTCCCTTTTGTTTGCGTTGACAATGTATCACTTGACACAAGGCGGGTCGACCCGTTTATCGCAATCTTCAGGCGGAAACTAAACACATGCACGATCTTTGAGTTGTCGCTAGTAATTTTAAGGTACATTAGAGGGTTTGATTAATATCGCATTGGTCTAGATTGTATGAGCGATAATTCCACAATGTTTACTACTTTACTGAATGGTCTTTTTTTCATGAAATTGTCGTCTGGAAAATCTTTGAATTTAGACTAGTCTAAAATTTCAAAAAACGGGAAAGGGTTAAGAATTTCTAACCCTGTGTTGTCACCTCTCCTGGGGCGCCTAAGAGCACGGTCGCATTAAACACATTTTTATTGTGAAATAATTTTAGGGTCGATTCGATTGCATGCATACATTATTACATTAATCTCGCTAAAATCTATATTGTTGACACTCATTCGAATCTTCTCATAGAGATTTGAAAAACATTGGATGTAGGTAGTAGTTTCATATTTTATTTAAGTGACCCATAGTACATAATATGACAAATAATTAAAAAATAAGACAAAATAGCATATGAAGAGTACTACCCAGCCATACAAATGACTTATGAGTCACTAGATATTAACTCGAAAGTATTTCTCCGGTATAAACTATAAGGTCCTGAAATTATATGTATTTTCATTGACCAATTTAAGAAGACATGGCACATGTGATTATAGTTGTAGGTACGTAAATGATTTGGTGTGCGTATATCAGACATATCTTGTACATCTATGATTCAAAAATAATTTTTTATCGTATCATCTGGCAGTTTTGAATGAAAATATCGATTTTTTATTAAGCGTTTGTCTGTTAGTAAATGTTTCAACCTTTGTTTAAACGGCATGTCAGATTTTAGATCATTTTTCCTATTTGAATATAAATAAAGGTCTGATATGAGTGTATGCGGGACATGAAAACAAAAATGGAGCTCATCCTCAATGCTTTCATCAGATTTGCAAATTTCGCTAAGTCTTTCGGCTGGTTTCAGTTGTCTTAATCGGCCTGTTCCAACTCTTAAAGTTGTGGAATACCACAGAAGTGATAAGCTATACAGTTACGTCTGTTCAAAGATGTTTATTATTATTTTGAATTACAAAACACAATATTTTTGACTCGCTTAGAAATTGAAAAATAAGGCCCGGATAGGGTAAAAATATTGCGAAACAGGCAATTTCTCCTTTTCTCACAATGTTTTCTTAAATAACATTCCTCAAGATGGTGAAAAGCGTTATTGTGTTGGAACGGGTTAAGCTTATACTCGATCGCAGAAGATTTAAAAGGTATACAGAATCTCTTATATCTTATTGGTAGAATTATCAATGGATATCGCTAATGAAATATTGTTTAAGATCACGTCTTAATTATTTGTAGGCTGTAATAGGAAAATGATAATCTCGGAAAAGTAAAAAACAAAAGTATTGATCTTGAAAGCCAGTTAGACTGCGTTCAAGTGAGTTTGGTTTAACGTCACTTTCAGCAGAATTTTAGTAAAACCGTAGGTGCACACCACAATGGCCTCTTGTTAATTGTCACACCAGTAACATGTTCAACTGCAAATTTGGACAATTACATGTATAGCTGCTCAGCTAACTTAACAGGCAAATTATTTATCTCATTTTTGAAAGACAAAAGACGTGTGTAACAAAAGCATTTTCCCCCGAGTGTCTGATCGTGCTTAGGACAATCGAATAGAAAACATCCTGTATTACCTACTAAACAAACCAGGCTAAGCGAGCCCTTATGCTAGACCCTTTTCCCTTTTTTTAAAACTTTCGACTGATCTAAGTTGAAGAAGCTTGCAGACGACTATGAAAATCGGATGCAACTCGAAAGAAAACCTTCCTATGTTGGAGAAAATATTGTGGGAAAAGGAGAAAGTGCTTGTTACAGGCATATATCTTTTTTTTCCACAACGTTTTCTTTCGTACAGAATCACAGTGATGTAAAATCCCGAGTTTGTACAGGAAAGGATTAAATAAGTAATCTATAAGAAAAATGCCATTTTCTACTCCAAAATGAGAATATCACTATACTTTGCTAACTCGGAGGTCCATCATCAGTACTTACAGTACTTTGATATTTAACTGAGATTATACAACAAGTAACCGATTCTACCCAAGTCGACTTTAACTTTAAACCATTCATACACAACAAAATTTTAGACTGATACAAAATGAAAGAAACTGCAGACGACAATGTTAAGTTGACGGAATTTTGATATTTTCGTCATTTTGGATAGAAAACATTGTGGATAATGAAAATACTGCTTGGTACAAGCAATTTCTTCATTTTCCACAATGTTTTTAAAAGATTTTTTCTTGGGGGACGTAAAAAGGAGGGATTGGGTGGGAATGGGTTAATTTGTAAGAATAACGCTTACGTTGCTGTAGTAGCGCGTCAGGCAGCAGGATATTGAGCTCTTGTTCTTAACTCTTATCATAATGAACAAAATCCACGATAAGAAAACGCATGAAAATCAAAGGGCTGATGGCACTGTAGGTCTGCTTGTCCGGATCAATATTCAGTTTCGAAACTGATCTTGTAAATTCTTGCTTAAAGATGGCAAACAGGTGGTGTAGACTAAGATCAGACAGCACTTACTCCATAATTCTTGCTAATATTTACGGATATTTCGGGATCAGAATAACAAGAATTAATACTTCTGTATTTTTATTGTTTGTTGGCTTTTGTATTTTTGTTGTTGTTGTTTTGTTTATTATTAGTAGGACTCCTAATTCATCATAAACATTATCATAATGAGTATTAAAAGTTGTTGTTTTAAAGGGGAAATAGCAACATTGTTTATAGAAAGGTCATGGCATTAACTCGTATTTTATTGTTATTTTTGTTTCATAGAATAATGAAGACTGATCAAAGGTTATGAAAAACAAGTGACCAATAGCTGGTCCCGCCCACTTACTCTATTTGCCACGCCCTTTGGCTCCAACAGGAACCTCCGTTTTCATTTTAATCGGCAAACCAACTGAAAGGGTAAAAAATGACCAATGTTTGAGTTCAAAACTCATTTCTGGTATAAATGAATGATTTCATTGGTCGACTGGTTATTTGATTGACAGCTGTGATTGGTCAATTAATCCAGCTTCCCTATAATTAATTCTAGAATGTAGTTTGAAAAAATAGTCCCATTAAAAGTAATGCACATGAAATAATGTATTCATTTTTTGCTGTAAATCTTAAAATTGATTGACCAACCACATCATTCACCGGAAGTAAATATTGACCTCTGATATTAATGTCAAATATTTGTTTGGTTTGGCGACTGAATCGGGGTTATTACTAATTGTTATTAAAGGCCAACGACAAACGATTTGCTTCTTTTTTACCTTTGAAGTTTAAAATCCAAATCATGTCGTTTTGCTATCTCCGTCAAACTGTTTTGTTGGATGTCAGTGGGAGTGGCAAGTGATCTATCAATTAACCAATCAGGGACGTCAATCAAATAATCAATCTAAAAATCAAATCATACATTTAGACTAGTTTTGAACTCACATATCGGTCGCCATTTTTAGAGCTTTTTTTTCTCTTTGTTTAGCGACTTAATCGTCGCAACTACAGCTTAAAAAAGCTGTAGTTATGACGTTTAGGTCGCCAGCAAACCACTCTACCTTCCTCATATGCTACTGGCCATACATTGTGCAAATTAACGCCGTTTATAATCGAAATGGAATTCCTGTCGGATTCAAAGGGCGGGACTAACGAAGTAAGTGGGAGAGGCCAGTGATTGGTCAACTTGAAAGCGGCTGTGAGTTCTCGATGCAATCTTGATGAAATTTAGGGTTTTTAATGCATGTAAACAAACAGGTGTTGTCAATTCAATGCTTATAAGCATGAAGGCGTTATCCGGCGACAAATTTATCCTCCATTGACCAATCGCGGCTGTTAATCAAGGGGTATTTGTTTGTTTGTTTGAATGGGTTTTAACGCCCCTTTTGATATTTTTTCAGTCATATCGTGGTGGCTCGAGCACTTAAAAATGGACTTCTGGTTTATTTTGCACCAGTACTACCATTACATCCTTTCCTAGCCTCCAGCTGCTTTTCCACTTAGGTTTGCGATTATTCATCCATTAGTGACAACAAATGTCGGAAAGAACATATGCCGCCGCCGGGGATCGAACCTATGACGACCAACGATTTAAGATTGGGAGTCTGGTGAAGGAAATAACGACCCATCGAATCATTCATTCAGCCCGGAATTGAGATTTGAACTCAAACATTGACTGTCATTTGTGTGAAACAATTCTGTTGGTTTGGCGACTTTAACGTCGTAAGTACAGCTTATTCAAATGAAAAGGGCCACAAAAGTAAACTAAAATTTCAAAAGAAATTGCTAGAATGTGTTCCGCCTTTGGACGGCCCAGCATTTAAAAATAAAGAAACGAAAAGAAAATGCGACCTCAAATCTCGAATTTAAAATGTATCATCATGAGATATAGATAAAATAGACTCACAGCATGTCCTGTCTTTATAAAAGCTTCTTATACGAGAAAAAAATCAAGTAAGATTTTCGTTCCAATTGACTATTTTTACCAAGAAATGACCCTTGTCTTGAGAAAGTGAGATTGTTCCGGATAGGGCTCAGTGAAAGATTCCCAATAATTATGCTAAAAACACCCCCCACATTTTTTTTGCAATTGCAAGTTATATTGACATCTGGGTTAACTTTTATTACCTCCCAGAACTGAGATTGTGGTTCAGCTTCGACGTTTTTGACGACTCGTGGTTGTCAATCAAATAATCAATCGACCAATTAAATCTTTCGTTCAAACTGACATTTGCCGCCATGTGAATGAAGCATTTTTGTTGCATTGGCGTCTTAAACGTGATGACTACAACTTATTCAAGCTGCAGCTACGACGTTTAGGTCGACAATCAACCATGCTACCTTTTTTGTTACATGATGCTGACTAAAATATTTGCAAAATAATGCCCCTAAATATCGAAGCAGAACTTTCTGCCAGAGTCAAAAGGCGGAGCCAACGGGGAAAAGAGCCAGTTGACGGGGGCTATTATTCATGAATGTTTAGGATTCTAGAAAATAACGATTGGCCGTAGTTCTTGTCGTGTGCTCGCAGGTAATTACTCAAATTTGACAATTTCAAAAAGAAACAATATCTTTACATGAAAAACTAAGAATGGAAATGTTAGACTTCAATACATTACCGGAAGGGGGGCTTAGTATCGTGTGCAATACCTTCAGATTACTTGTTTTATAATGCTCAATAAAAGCAAAAAGCAAGAGTGAAACCTACCTCCCAGAAATATTGCTTCAAACTTCACTCTATTGCCTCTATCATATTGCCTAACCACGAATCAATTTATAGATATATTAATCCTAGTCATGCTTAACCCGAAATTTTACTGTATGGGCAGGAGATATAGTCTAAGATCAGGCAATACATATGTGCATTATGATCTTAGTCTACATCAACAGCATGTCCTTGTCAAGTTAGAGTAATTTATAGAATTATATTTGGATAGAAATAATGACCCACGACTAGTGCTTCCATTTCTTTCATTCCTATGATTTAATTTAATTCTGAAAAGGATTTTAATTTGATCGGCAATGGTTAAGAAAGCGACTCTGTTATAAATCTTCATATACGTACTACCAAGTCACTACAGTATCAAAGAATTTAGAGGGTTTTAACGATTAAATTTAGCATTTATGATAAGCCAGTGTATGGATACCTCGACATGTTTCAAAGAAACTCTTTAAATCCGACACCACTATGACGGACTGTATGTTTCACAAGAAGGCTGTCTATATTACCCCTAGTTATTGTTACAAGCATAATATTTTAAACAGAACCTTAACATAAACTTTCATTTTATATGCAAAATAATTTAATTTCTAATTTCGGCTATCAAAAGCGGGCGATCTGATTGGTCGAAAAGAATTATTCATACGTCCTTAAACAATCTTTTGATCACGCAGCGATTTTGTCTGCTACCAAACAAAATACAGTGTAGTCCCATACAAAAAGATATCAACATATGTAAAGTATTTGCTTTGTTCGCTCTATGCTATTGAATTATAAAAACCGAAGAGAAAATGTTTGTTTCATGGAGGTATGAACTGAAAATAAACTAATCACACTTACGTATAAATACGCGAAGCGAATTCATACAGTGTGAATATTTGTTTGTTTTTTTTACTGAAAAAAAAATAATCACACTTATGTTTTAATACGTGCTTCGCGTATTCATACATCAGTGTGATTAGTTTTTTGTTGTTGTTGTGTTTTTTTTCCCGGTTCATACCTCCCTGAAAACAAAAAATATTCTCTTCATCTCTTAAATGAAATATTTCCTAAAAAGTCTGATTCACGCAAAGCTCATTTCAAAGCAAATTTTATTTTTATTATAGACTGAACCAGACCCTATGCCTGTGTGCATCGCCTCCACTAAGAGGAGAAGAGGTTGGTCAAAGTGAAGCCTTGAAAGAAATTGACGCTCCCATTTGTT
Organism: Fragum fragum; assembly: GCA_946902895.1. NCBI lineage: Eukaryota > Metazoa > Mollusca > Bivalvia > Cardiida > Cardiidae > Fragum > Fragum fragum. The sequence goes on along the minus strand of OX336367.1, from coordinate 76,671,071 downwards.
GGAATGATGTTAGAAAAATGAAATTTGATATAAACTTCAACGTAGAACGAAAACTAAAGTTTGTGTTTAAGGATAGAGAATTGCCTTGTCAGTATACTTTTCGGAAGGACAATAATCAAGTCGAGATCCCTAAAAGGTTTCATTTTATTTGGAATAACGCGAAAATACCAAGTATGTTTGTGGACAATCTTAAACATTTTCTAGATCTTCACCCGAACTGGGAATTCAACTTTTGGACATTGGCACATGGACGAAAGCTAATCCAGAAGTTAGAACCACAATTATTGGACAGCTATGATAGATACAAGATGGATGTTTCCCGAGCTGATGTTCTCCGTTACGTTGTCATGTATCATTTTGGTGGAGCCTATTTCGACATGGATACCTATCCCAGAATCCCCTTGGATAATCTAACAACATTATATGATTGTCTAATTGGACCAGAGCCGGTGGAGAGCGCGACTTTTCTTCTTGGTTTACGCTCAGTATTAAATAATGCTGCATTTCTCTGCGTGCAAAAGCACCCGTTTTATCGCCATGCTCTAGACTTGTTACCACATTTCACTAAAAAACCTGAAATTCTGAGTATTGCCGGTCCAATCTTTCTGTCTAATGTTTTTAATTCGTTCATTCGTGACAATTTCGACAAAATGATTAAAAATAACAGAAGTAATGAAGGCGAGGTCCGTATTGGGATTGTGAATCATGAGTATTTTGAATATTTATTAACTGATTTGGCAAGACGAGGCACTGCAAAGGGGTGTAAGACATTTAGGGACAACCTCATCTTTAAAAAGTGTCATGGCAATAAAGTGTTCTCTCCAAATTGCACTGATATGTTTAATAAGATGACAAACAAACAAAGAAGAGAGTTCTTTGCTTGCTATGATTTAGTTTCTCACGGAGGAATGCATCGTAATATCAGTGATTCTATCAGATATGTTGACCATAAGCATGCAGGTACCTTTCACTTTCTGAAAAAGATGAAATATGAAGATGAAACTAAATTAAAAAAGTTGATACCAGATATCAAATTACACATTTAGACATTATATATAAAAGGATTAATATAAATGATTGTTATATCTTCTAATTGGAAGTTCATTTGCCGTTCGTTGAATCTGATTGGTAATAAACGACCGCGATTGTATACTGTGCACGCCCTGACACATGAATGAATGCTTTCTGATTAAATCTGCAAGATACTCAACTTTTGCTGTTTATTTTATTAATAACTATTATTCTTGTCAAAATAGAGAATGGATTTTAATACGCTGGCCTTGAGGTGACACGAGTGTGTATGTGCGTGTGTATGTTGTCTGTTTTTGTTGTTGTTGTTTTATTTGTTTTGTTTTTAATTTTCAAAAAGAAAAAAAAAACACCAAAGGTTAGAACACGTTTCTTATTTAAATTTTTATTAAAAGAAAACAAATTGCTACTTCGAGGGAACGAGATACACATCCAATCAATATCGGTCTCTTGCGCACGAGATAGTAAGTCGTTCCCACGAGATAATCACCCAGGTTTCTTCTCTAACGCGTCACCTATCTTAAAGGGAGATATCTATGTTTCTGAAACCAAAACAAGAAACAATTGTCGAAAAATAATCTCAAACTAAAATTTAATACTTAATTTTGATGTTATCTTCGCGGTAATCTGATAGGCTTAAAGTGGCTATTTGTTGTTAAATAGGAAAGATTCAGCGGAATTCCAGGTTATTTTTAGATATCAAGCAATTCAGTTGTCGACACCGCTATAGCTCATTTGCACATGCATGACCCAAAGTCAATGGAAAGTATCTAATTGACAAGCAAAACAACCACCACCCTAGATTTTGTCAAATCAAGGGTTTGCGCAAGATTAAAGATTAAACTAAGTGTGTTTATTCGTATTAACACTTTCGACAGTCTTAGACAGATCTTTACAGAATTGAAGACTGACTAGAGAGCCTTACTCCTGATGACGTAAAGATGGCGTTGGTTTGAGCACATTCATGCTGAGTGCGGGATTCCAACGGTAGGCACACATTGATGACACAATATTCCTATAAACTGTCTCGGCTTAATCTAGTCAAAGTGCTGTAAGCACTGGAACCAATCACCACTGAATAATTGAGAAATGTTGTTGTTGTCGTGACTTTTAGCGCTGTATATTTCTTTGAAAAACAATATATAGGTTCCTTTAGGCTAGCATAATGCGATTCAGTCATAGAAATAATTCCCTAAAGCGATATGCATTTGATGGAATAAGATTGCTTTATGAGAATTTGTCAAATCAATATTTAACATCACAATGGACAATCCACTGACTTCAGCTCCTAAAGTATCGTTTTTGAAGACAATATTATTGAACAAAGATGTTAGTAAAACGCTGTGGCCCCAGGAGAGTCGATATAAGGTACGATGCCAGTAATAATGGATCTTAATCTATGACCACACATTCCCTAAAAATATTGTTGAAAATTATATTATCCATAATATTTTCAACCACAGTAGACAAATATATTCCATCAACTTTAAATTGTCGTCTGCAACATCTTCGGACTGGTCTAAAAACTTGTTAAATTGGAATGGGTTAAACTTGTCATCAGCAGGTGCACATATATCATAGTTAACTACATGTCAGATATGATCATAGTATCGCTTAGTAATTTTAAATGTGTCTATGACTTCAGTTTTAACAGACGGACAACTGTTAAACAATATGTCCTGATATTTTGAGAGGGGGTGTGGAAAGAAAGAATTATCAATAGATCTTTGCTTTCTCATCTGTCAAATAATATAGACATTATGAGGACCTTCTTCAGTCTGAAATAACCACTGCTGAAACTGTTGATAAATAATACGAAAGTTATCTATTCTTCCTCGTTATAATAAACGATAATATATCTTTTGTGCTAAAATAGTACTGCAGCTTAAAAACCGTTGTTAGGAGATTATTGGTAGCTCTTGGATGAAATTTGGATTTTACCTTTTCCATTTAGCTAATGATTGACTGATTTATTGTTCATATTTGTGAGAAAAAAAATTAAGAAAGAGAGAGAAAAGGGACAAGAGAGAAAAGGAGATCAAGAAAGCGAGAGAGAGGCGGGTGCTATGATTAATTAACTATGATTTAACCCGCATTTATTTTAAGCAAAATAGAAGTCGGTAAATTCTGCGTCAAACCACAACGGGAACCCCTCGTTCTAGTTTACCACTAGCACGATGAACCGGTTTGTTGAATAATTCTCCGTCCCTCACCAACAGTTACTGTCAAACCAGTTCAATGGTTACGCGCATTAAAGTAGATAATCCAATCAAAACGTCCTTATAACGGGTTTTCCAAACTCAGGACATCAATTTCGTTTTACCCTACGTTGGAAATTTCCTAACTTGTAATTCTAATTATTCAACGTAACTTTACAGGGATCTAGTGTTTAAAGCATTATGGCGTACTCGGAAAAAAGATGTTCCACACTCAACATTCAATATGATTCAGATGCTCCTTTATGGATAGCTATTCGAACTGCTTATTACCAAGAATGTTCAATGTTGTATGCGTCAAGTTGAGTAAAAGGAAGCTGGGAAAAGGGTCACCAACTGAATTATACTGATCTCTTCAAAAAGGTCGCGATTAAAAATCGATTAGCAGCCTACTAAGGCTTATAAACGACCTCTGATGTTCGCAAAACTACTTTTCAGAATATTTCATTAAAATATGACAGGGTTTTATACAATTTTGTCTAATTGTATTTCTAAAGGGGTGTTCCAAAACGTCATTGTGTGGTAATAGGTTAGCTCAATAAATCATTTATTGCACCTCTAGTACAAATTAAGGGACCACATTGTCTGGTCATCGGATGTCGCTTCGGTAATATTTTATTTGGCTGCGTTGCCGACATATCGTTTGAACAACGTCATTTGGGTGTGCAAAGAATCACCGGTAACATGTAAATTTCATATTATACCTTTTCCATGGAAAATATATTGAATCCACTGGCCACGCCCGCTGAATCCACTGGCCATGCCCGCTGAATCCACAGGCCATGCCCGCTAAATCCACCGGCCACGCCCAGTAAATCCACTGGCCACGCCCACTGCGCTCCAATTAGAGTTCAATTACATATTTAACGGCGTTTTATTGCGAAATTTATAGTAAGAAACTTGTAACAAATAAGCTAAATGGTTGCTTGAGGACCTTTACATTTACATTGTATCTACAGCTTGAATAAGCTGTTATTACGATGTTTAAGTCGCCACACCATCAAAAATGTTTTACTTTATTGTTGGTCAATGTCGGAGTTCAAAGATCACAGATCATTTCCAGTCTAAATCAATGATTTGATTGAGTGGTCGATTTATCATTTGAATGATAGTCTGACAATTGAAATTCAATTGGACTACTACCTCTAGATGATCGTAAAATGGAGATAAACACATCGTCTATGGTAACGTTAGGTACTGTACCGACTTCAATAAGGTGTACGTTTTACAGAACGCTACCTTAAACCCATCGTATTCAGAGCTACAGGCGTAATTTGTATTTTAGATTTGAATATTTCACTTATACTGCCTAAAACCCTATGTTGTAGGTACTCATTTGAATCGTCTCGACAAGACGATTAAAATTGGTACGTACAACATAGGATTTCATTGAGAAATAAAGATTTCAGAATGTCGTTACCCCCTCTTGTCTTGGCCTCGCATATTGTCTGGCATTATTCACCATTTCCCACACAATGACACTTTTTTACTTTCCCCAAGAAAAACAATTTGGAAAAAATTGTGGAAATGGTTAAGCTAACCCTAACCCTACACAATTTTTTGCACCCAGAAGGGTGACAAAATTTTTAAAAAAATCAAAACCTTGAAGTTGTCTCTTTTGATTTTGGACCAGTCTAAATTTTGTCGTCCTGAAATGTAAAATGATATACATTAGTTGTATCAGGCTTGCAGTATATAATCGGTAGAGGTCCCGGGTTCGATCCCCGACGGCGGCACTCATCCTTTCCGACTATTTGTCTCTCACCAATGTGTCGATAATCGTAGACCTATGTGGGATAGCAGCTGGAGGCTAGGAAAGGATGTAATGGTAGTACTGGTGTGAGAAATACCAGGAATCCATTGTTAGGTGCTCCAGTCGCCGCGATATAACTGAAAGATTGTTGAAAGAGGCGTAAAACCCCATTTAAACAAACAAACAAACTATTTTCATTTTTGCTCTTTTTCACTTTCTCAAAAAATATTTCCATTTTTAAATGCATTATATTAAAGCGTTGCCCATATTCATAAGTTTTGGCAAAAAGCTAAAGATCGGATCACCTCATATATTTTTACCTTTTTTTTTTTTCTTTTTTTATTAAATTCCTTTTTCAATTTAGTCTTAACTAAATGTTTATGGTAGACAAATTTGATTATAAAACATAAGTATGATTTTATTAGTTTTATCATTTATCAGTGTTATATTATCATAATTTGTATATCATTTTGAACAAGCCGAAGCATTTAATTGATTGAAATCATTCATTTAGATCAGAGATAAGTTTGAACTCCGATGTTCGCTGCCATTTCTGTTAACCATTATGTTGTTTTCGCGACTGAAACGTCGTAACTTCAGCTTACTTAATCTGTAGTACTGACGCTCAAGTCGCCCACCAACTACATGTATTCTACATTTTTGTTGAACGCTACTGCCCATAACTTTTGGGAAATTACGCCGTTGAAAATGGAAGCGGGACTTCCTGTTGGAGTCGAAGGGATTGGTCAACGAAGTCAGTGGGCGGGCCAGTGATTGGTCATTTACAATGTACCCGTGCAAGAAACTACGTACATGTATATATTACGAATTTATTATTTATTAATCCATTTTTACTATAATCACAGTACCAAGAACGAACACACTGGATGATGATTCGTTTTAACCCAATACCAGACGACATGATTCGTTTTAACCCAATACCAGACGACCAAGTATTAGACTGGTCCAAATTCAAAGATGTTGCAGATGGCAATTTTTAGCTGGTGGATTTTTAATTGTCTTTTAGGTTGAAATCATTGTGAGTAACGAAGAAATTAATTTAAACAATGTTTTCCAGATCCTGTTTGTGTTGCGTAAGGGGGGGGGTAAAAAACCATTTTCGTGTGGGAATGTGTTAACATAAGGATCATCAAAATTAGTCTAAGCGTAGATTCGCACGCCAGGAATGATTCTTAAGGCGCTGTTCTCATTTGAATATGTTACCTTTCGATTGACCGTATGATACCACGTGTGATAAACTAAAGCTCTCTCACTTATATTTCTTTTTTCCATTCCCCTTGCTTTCCATTTATCACATATAGTTTTAGTATTCTGATCGAGTTTGGATGTTTTTAGACACTTTTTCGATACAGGTCTTTGTACAACTGGAACATCATACTTATCCTGAAATATTTCCGAGGGTTCGAGTCTAGGAAGTCTTGTCTTATTGTGCGTGCTGTTTAAATCCCTGTATAATTTTGTCAGAACGAATGGCCCCGTACAATACATAGCATCTTTACATTTATCATCTAGCTGTAAAAAATGATCTATGACATGTTTAAAGAACGGATGTTTCGGTACACAGAGCAAGGCCCCGTTATTTATCAGTAAGTCCACTTTCCAATAGATACAGTGTTCGCCTGGTTCTTCTGGGAGAGAGCATTCACAGCTGTCAACATACGTGTCCAGGGGTTTAAGGCTGACTGTGTCTAAATCAAAGTAGACTCCACCATATTCATAGATGACCAACCAGCGCACGATGTCAGCTCGAAGCAGGTCTGCCATACCTGACAAACGACGGAAAAGAAATCAAAGTACTGAAATTAGTGTAAGCTAGCAGAGCATGGTTTTGTATTGTAAGTTATCATGATGAGCTTAAAATAACAGAGGAGTTAACCATCACAAAACGACAGAATCTGGTTCAAAATCTAAAATGGCAGACGACAATTTCAAGATTGTGGAATTCGATAGAAAACACCGTGGACATTGAAGACATTGCTTGTTACAAGCAATTTCTTCAATGTCCTCAGTGTTTTCCAAAGCATTTTTCTTTAGATGCTTAAAAAGCAGAATTGAGTGGGAATGTGTCGGATAGCATGCTTTGAAAGCGGTCACTAAAATTAAGATAGAGTTTGTAATATGTTTAAAATACACTAGAAATACTTTTTACGACGTATACATTCAATGAATTTAGCGGTTAAGCCTCCAGTGGCAGTTTTCACTCGTTTAACTTTGAAAAGACCTCAAAAATGTGTCTGTTAACTTAAGCTATCAAAGCTGACGCTTTGCTAACTCAAAAGACTTATTTCTCGGGTACGTCTGGACAAAACTAACTTGTTGATATCGAAATAAGCTTCTTAAGACACTGCCATTTCTGAGTTCATTAAAAGACCATTTAATTCAGGCTCGTCTGTCAAGATTTAGGCTTTTTGATCTGCCGGTTTTTTTTATACTTTCATAAATTTTTGAACCCGCATTTATTTTTATGCTTACTCACAAAGTAGATCAATACTTGTCAAATATTTGCCTTGTTTTTTAGATGGCTTTAAATTATAAGAAATGATGAGGATATTCTTATTTCCTTGGAGGTATGAACCTAAAGGTATTCACACTAACGTACAAATCCGCTTTTTGTATTCAGGCAGTGTGGTGAAGTTTTTCGGATTTTTATGAAAAAAGGATTTATCGTAGGATAGAAAGACTTGAAAAATGTCTTCAAATCGCAATATTAAAACTCAACAAAAATGGATAATCCGGGAATTTCACCGAACAAAACTGATCTAACACAAGTTAACTACACAGGGTAATAAACATAGAGTAAGGTAGAAAGATATTTTGACACTCAGATACTCTAATACGACAGAAATATTTTGATGAAATATTTTGACTTAGGTCAGTCTATACAATTTGACGATGGTCGAAAAGTATCCTCAGAAGGTCTCGCTGATAATGATGTAAAGACCCGTGTCTAAACTCGAGATAAACTATTGTAAGTCATCTCCGGCGATACCTTCACGGCCCCCCACAAAAGTTATGAACCACAGAGGTCTAGACTACAGGGGGTAACAGCATTTTAAATTCAGTATTTCTAAACGAAACCCTATGCTATGAGCCGATTAAAATGAAAACCTACAATATGGGGTTTATGGAAGTACTGGTGAAATATATAAATCTAAAATACGCATTACGCCGTCTAGCTCTGGTACAGGTAAAGTGGGAAGAAAACAAACTAAAAAGGAAGGAAAAATCATACTTTGATCATGCTCTGATAATTGGCGGGTTAGCGAATGGTCAATCAAAAAAATAATCGATCAATCAAATTAATCATTTAGACCGGAAGAGAACGGTGAACTATTTTCTGACATTTTTCATAAGGATTTACGTTGGTTTGGCGACTTAAACGTCGTAACAATAACTCATGCAAGCTGTAGTTACGACGGTAAGGTTGCTAACCAACCATTTTACTTTTTTGTCACATGTTTATAACCATAAAAACTTACAAAAAAACGCAGTTTACTATCTTAGTGGGACTTCCTGTAGGAGTTCAGTGGGTGGGGCAATCGATCAGTTAGTTTCTTAAATGTAACAGAAATCAACACTTACCTTTAATCTTTGGGTAAAAATTCGCATATCTATCTTGGATAAATTTGAGGGAAGATTGCTTGGTCCAGAAGAAATACGTCCATCTCGGAGTCGGGTTATTCTTCACAAATCCTTTAATATTCTCGACGAATTCATTTGGTATCTTCTCGTCATTCCAAATGAAATGAATTATTTTTGGAATGGTCTTATTTCGATGTTGAAAATGCGGCTTAGACTCGAAAAATTGCTTATCGAATACATTAATGAAGGAATTTTTCAAGTAAACAATCATAGTAAAAAGCGCTACTAGAAATGTTATATACTTTAGCTTATAAAAATGGAGCATTTTCTCTGGTTAGTACTAATGTAAAGTAGGGCGAAAACAAACCACTATTAGTTAAACGCATGAGTACGTTTTATATATTCGAGGGCTGTTTGTTATATTCGAAGACTTTCTTTGTCTCAATACCCTCTGACAAAACTTAAACAAGAGGCGCCTGAGCGCCTTTATCACTCCACCGGCCTGGTTGTACTGATTAAGCAAATGGTGTTTCCAGAAATTCAATATAAACCGAATCATATTCACCATGTAAGGCAAATAACAATTGCCGATGAAATCTTTTAACATTTCGAGTGTTTCATTGTTTTAGTCAATTCATTTACTGAGTCAAGTGAAAAAGGTTTTAACAAATGTTTAAAAAGATTCACCGTATACGAAATATGGTCATAAGCCACGACCATAAAAGCTATATTTTCAAACAATCAAAATTAATTGATAGAATCTGTAAAAGACTTATCGGAGGATCTTTTCAGTAAAATTTGATCGGAATCCATCAACTGGTTTCCGAGTAAAATATTTTCAAAGCTCTCAACATATATGAAAATTAGCCCCTCCCATTTAAGCCATGCTTTTCTTTAAAGAAATCTTGCAAAGGGTCATCTAAGAATCATTCCTCTTAATTTTGGTTAAAATCTATTTGATTGTATCTCGGAAGATTTTCAAAGCTTTTATCTTAAATGGAAATTAGGTCCGCCTTTGAAAACTATGTTTAGCATCAACTTCCGTGAAATTTGGTTGAAATCCATCCATTGCCTATAAGAAGAAGATTTTTGAAGGTTTCAACATAATTTTGAAATTAGCCCCGCCCATTACAACCATTTTTATCATCCGATCACAAATCTTTGAAGTATCTGTTAAAGGGTCACATTAAGATCATTCCTGTTAAATTTGGTTGAAATCAATTCATTTGTTTCTGTGAAGAAGATTTCAAAGGTTTCACCACATATGGGAATTAGCCCAGCCCGTTAATGCCAAATTTATCATCCGATCAAAATGCTTTTAAGGAATCTGATAAAGGGTCACCTTAGGATCACTTCCTTGAAATTCGGTTGAATTCTGTTCAGTACTTTCTAAGGAGAAGATTTTATAGACAAAATTTTACGGACGCACGCACGCACGCTCGCACGACGGACACAACGCCATGACAATAGCTCGCTGGCTAGGAAGATCTATTTGCCGAACATGCTTCGATACCAATCTTCAGAATATGAGGACCTAATTCTGTGAGAACTTTCATTCAGTCTTCTCCTGAGTCATATTTTAATCCTCGCAGCTGGCGTTTCATTTCAGGAAATATCGCGAAATCCATAGGGGATAAATCTGGTGAGTAGGCCTTAAAGGATGGCATCGCTAGCGGCATGCGAAGAGACATTATCTTGATAACAAAATACCTTCTCAAAACTAATTTCTGGTCGCTTCTGACTTGGTTCCCTTGTAAGATCTCTCCGTAAATCCTGTAATCGTCTTTCATGATACTTACATAACATAGTCCGTTCACTGTATAATCCCCTTGTACTCGGTTTAGAAGACCCCCCCCCCCACACTTCACCAATAAAACTAAATACAGGCGACCCCCCAATCTGTTGACTCAGGTAGTGTTAATATGTTTGGTCCATTGACATGGGGTCATAATGCAACAGCCACGTGTCGTCCGTCGCAATAATGTCATCTCCTTCTCGACAGTACAGACGCAATAATGTCGCACCCTTCCCTACAGTACCGACGAAATAATGCCGCCTCCTTTCCCTACAGTACCGTAGTAATAACACAATCTCCTTCCCTGCAGTAACGTGGTAATAATGCGACCTCCTTCCCTAAAGGACCGTCGTAATAATGCGGTCGCCTTCCTTACATTACCATCGTAATAATGCCGCCTCCTTCCCTACAGTACCGTCGTAAAAATGTTTTCTTCTCCACAATACCGACGTAATAATGCCGCCTCCTTCCCTACAGTACCGACGTAATAACGCTAATAATGCAGTCTCCTTCCCGACAGTACCGACGTAATAATGCCGCCTCCTTCCCTACAGAACAGACGTAATAATGTCGCCTCCTTCCCTACAGTACCGACGTAAAAAAGCGTTTTCCTTCTCCACAGAACCGACGTAATAATGCCACATCCTTCCCGACTGTACAGACGTAATAACACCGCCTCCATCCCTACATTACCGACGTAATAATGCCGCCTCCTTCCCTAAAATACCGACGTCATAATGTAGTCTCCTTCCCTACAGGATCGTCGTAAAAATGTGGCCTCCTTCCCAACATTACCGTCGTAATAATGCCGCCTCCTTCCCTACAGTACCGTCGTAAAAATGCATTCTCTTTCTCCGCAGTACCGACGTAATAATGCCGCCACCTTCCCTACATTACCGTCGTAATAATACCGCATCCTTCCCTACAGTACCGTCGTAATAATACCGCCTCCTTCCCTACAGTACCGACGTTATAATGCCGCCTCCTTTCTAAAATACCGACGTAATAATGTGGTCTCCTTCCCTACAAGACCGTCGTAAAAATGTGGTATCCTTCCCTATATTACCGACGTAATAATGTCGCCGCCTTCCCTCCTTACTGTCGTAATAATACCGCCTCCTTCCCTACAGTACCGTCGTAAAAATGCTTTCTCCTTCTCCACAGTACCGACGTAATAATGCCGCCTCCTTTCTTACAGTTCCGACCTAATAACGCCGCATCCTTCCCGACAGTACCGACGTAATAATGCTGCCCCCTTCCCTACAGCATCGTCATAATAATGCGGTCTCCTTCTCCACAGAACCGACGTAATAATGCCACCTCCTTCCCGACTGTACAGACGTAATAACGCCGCCTCCTTCCCTACATAACCGACGTAATAATGCCGCCACCTTCCCTAAGATACCGACGTAATAATGTAGTCTCCTTCCCTACAGGATCGTCGTAAAAATGTGGTCTCCTTCCCTACAGTACCGTCGTTATAACTCCGCCTCCTTCCCTACATTACCGTCGTAATAATGCCGCCTCCTTCCCTATAGTACCGTCGTAAAAATGCATTCTCTTTCTCCACAGTACCGACGTAATAATACCGTCACCTTCCCTACATTACCGTCGTAATAATACCGCCTCCTTCCCTACAGTACCGATGTTATAATGCCGCCTCCCTTCCTAAAATACCGACGTAATAATGTGGTCTCCTTCCCTACAGGACCGTCGTAAAAATGCGGTTTCCTTCCCTACATTACCGAAGTAATAATGTCGCCGCCTTCCCTCCTTACTGTCGTAATAATACCGCCTCCTTCCCTACAGTACCGTTGTAAAAATGCTTTCTCCTTCTCCACAGTACCGACGTAATAATGCCGCCTCCTTCCTTTCAGTTCCGACCTAATAACGCCGCATCCTTCCCGACAGTACCGACGTAATAATGCTGCCCCCTTCCCTACAGCATCGTCATAATAATGCGGTCTCCTTCCCGACAGTACCGTCGTAAAAACATTCCGTATCTGCTTATCACAGGGACTGAAAAATGTCGCTACGGAGAGCACCCGCTTTGGTCATGTTCAAATCTTCTATAAGTATTTTGTATGCTGTGGAAGCGGAAATATCTAAATCCACGGAAATTGTCTGTCTGTATCAAAGTATGTCTTTCACTTAATTTTCCCGCGTTTTTCGACTACATTGATGTTATTCGTTCGGACGTTTCATTGTCATAAACTAGCATACGTCCTTCTCCACACCGGCTGCACGACCTAAAATACATTTTAGCCTTTGCTTGACCTCCTTATAAAATTGATTGTTACTTTATTTTCCCCAGTCCGGCATAAGATTTTATCGTTTGGTTCCGACATGATCATGCAACCAATTTTTCGTAAAACAAAACGTGATGTTTAGTCCATGTTTCTATGACACTTTGAATGCCCTCAACGCAAGGTTCTAAAAACAAAGATGACATTCTTAAGTCAAAACGAGGTTGCGTGACTTCGCGCCTAATCTGATCTGTATTACGGTAATTGAAACGCTTGCGTGATATTTCAAAATATGGGGTACCCTTGGTAGCGCAACAAGCGGGACCATCTTTAAACACGATGTGACAAAAATCATTGAAAGTTTACCATTCTGAAACAAGCAGACATCATGGTATATTTTTTCTCATTTGATATTTGATCAAGTAAAATAAATACAGGAGAAAAGGTCTATGAATATAAAAATCAACCCTCATATTCAATTATCCTGCCTTTAAGCATAAATATGTAAATTACTTTTTCGGTTTTCGTCTTTTGTCTTCGAAATGTTTTCGAATAAGAGAGGTAGGGATCTCATCAGATACATGAGTATAGCGCGTTACGGCTAGTCTAAATCCGCTCCTTATTATTTGTTCTGATAAAATTTTATTCGTTGAATATTTACTCATTTTTAAGTAAAATCTTCTTTTTGACTATACATGAGCGTTTTGTTGGACCCTTCAAACGATTGTTTATATTTGTCGTCATGGCCATTATTGTTGTCTGCCATCTTACATTATTTCGACTTTTATACATGAAAACTGTAGTTAACCCTTTTCCGTTCAATCCCTGTTTTTAAGCCCGTGTGATTTTATGATTGAGAAAACATTTTAAAAAAAGAAGAAGTTGCTTGTAACAAGCACGAGAACTAACATACTAATAATCGATAAATTCGGTTGACCCATTCGCACACAATCCATCTCCCTCCCTTCCCCGAAGAATAGAGGGTTAGGGGGGAAATCCGGAAAATGGAGAAATAGCTTGTATCAAGCAATTTCCTCGTGATTCACCATGTTTTCTACTCCAGAATACACATATTTTTTAGAATTTAATCAACAAAAATTATCATCTGCAGCTTCTTTAAGTTTAGACCAGTCTAAAAATTTTGTTTGATAATCGGTGAAACTATTCTAACTTCTCAAATCATGTTAGATTCTTATTGTCAAAAGTTTAAAGATTTTGAAAGAAGAACTCCGTATATGAAGGTATAATGAAAAATTTGAAACACCCTACTTTAGCACCTTCCGGACATTTTATTGGTTCCGTCTTTTTTAAAGGCACCATGACTTTGGTATGGACAAAATTTATCCCGAAATGGAATCTTGAAATATTGTTAAAAATGTGTTTAGACACTTCTACCGATAATTGACAAATCGCTGGCTCCGCCTACTTACTTCTTATGCCTCCCCGACTCCGACAGGAAGTTCCGCTTCGATTTTTAACAGCGTTATTTTGCAAAATATATGACCAGTAGCATGTAACAAAAAGTAAAATAGTTGGTTCGTGACATAAACGTCATAACTACAGCTTGAATAAGTAGTAGTTACGACGTTTAAGTCACAAAACCAACAATAAAGATAAACAAAATGGCGGTCAATGTTGGAGTTGATTAAACCCAGGTCCGGGCAGAATATTTTTTTTGAATGGTCGGTTAATTCCTTGATAAACGAAAACAAACTACACAATTATTCTATGTTGCCAAGCGTTTGATTTATTTAAAAATAAAATAGCAGAAAGAAATATCGCGATATGAAAAAAGTTACCATCAGTTGTAATTTCAAAAAAACTTTGACTTACTGCGATATTTTTCAAATGATCATGATACTGCTATGCCTTATATTGTAGTAGAAATATGCCTCTAAATCAGAGTAGAGTTATTTCAGAAATTCTAAATTTATACGGAATACCAGTATCATAAATTACTGTTAACCGTTGTATTAAATTGTAGAAAGTAATCAGCTTTTCTTAGCGAAACTCAAGGTCGGATTTTTTTGGGCTGACTTTTTATGTAAATAGTACAATATAGACTAGAACAAAATTCCGTCAGTTCGAATTACTATTTAACATTTCGGTTAATTGATATCTAGCAGTGATGATGTTTATTTTTTATTCTCTTATTATTTTTGTTGGTCCAAAATAAAGGATGTTCCATTCGAAACAGAAGTTTGGGTTGCTTTCTTGTAGCCTACCATTTATTCTGTCTTGTCTTATCTTTCCCGAAATTCAAGGTGGTTCATTAGTCCTCTTCGTTTGCGCCATTTCTATTATGGGAAACGTTCGGGTTGTTGTTGTTTTCGGTGTTATTGAATGCTATTCAGCTACCTTTTTGATAAAGATCGTCCTTAAGATATATCATTTACTTGTAAACTCACAAGTTTCAGTTTGTTTGGTGTATTCTATACAAATCAATGCACAGAGACTCGTTACTGTTTTGATATTGGCTAAGCCTAGTAAGCTGAGTCGGTAACACGGTCTTAATTCTCAGATCTTGAGTTTGAACCCTGGTTCTGTCAACTTGTTTTTCTAAGTCATTGCGAGATATGCCATTTGACTCTCACCAAGGGGCGAATGGTAAATAGTGTTTCTTTACTGGAATGAGCAGCCGGCAGCTCGGAAAGAATGCTGTGGTTGCACTGGTGTGCGAAAAGATGGGAAACCAAGCACCAGGCTCCAAGTTAAAACTAAAGTACTATGGAAAGTTGAGGTAAAACACATACATTCAACCAATCAGATTTAAAAAATGCAGATGAAACAAATTATAAGAATTCTTGTGTTACTTGAAAGAGGGAATTTAAAAAGATAGAAATGTAATGAGATAAAGATAAATTGCTGTTACATAAGTTAAACATATATAGAGATGATATTTCAGTGGTCTTTCAGTAGGTTGGGGGAATATTCCAATTTAAAAGGTCTTGCACGTTTTGTACTTGCTATGCAACCCCCATGATACCTGTATCTCCATTTATAATCACTTCTTTTGTTTTACCAGAAAGTAGTATTCTAACTCATTCCAACATAATCCTACTTTTTCGCTTCCATGAAAAGGTTTTTTGAAAACATCCTGCAAAGTGAAGATATTGCTTGAATAAATAATTTCTTCATTTTCCACAATAATTTTTACACCGATAGAAATTTATTTTTATTTTTCAAATTCCATCAGCTACATAATTATCGTCTGCAACATTTTTTTAATATGGGCCAGTCTAAATTTGTGTCGTTTTCTTTTCATACTTCCATGGAAAAAAAGCCCCACCACTAAAAGCCATGTTTTTGACAAATCCAAATAATTTTAAGGAATTTGGTAGACCTCGGATCAAGGAACAGTTTGAGAAATGATTATTTTAAAAGGATTTCTACTTTGGTTGCTATATCAACCAAAGTTCTTCCTGGAACATAATTGTTTGAAGGAATCAAGAAGAGGACCATTCAGGAAAAAATCCTGTGAAGTTTGGAGTTTGGTTTAGATTTGAAAAGCCGTTTCCAAGATCTTTTAAATCTTTCCTGTTTTATGACATTTTAGACTGGTCCAATTTGAAAGAGGTTGCAGACGACCAGTGATTTTACGGGAAAGGGTTAAGAAATTTTTTACTCACTAATGGCCGACCGGGCGATCAGAGGCACCACGGACACAAAGCCATGACATTAGCTCACTGGCTTTCGGCCAGTGGACCTAATGATATTTTAATTGGTAATATTATCATGTACTTTAATATTTTCCTAGTAAAGTAAACCAGTCTATGAAACAGAAACAGAAATCATAATAGTACTAACTCAATCTAATCAAAGCACTAAAAGTACTGCGATTTTGGAATGCGGTGAATGCAATTAGTAACTGGGAGAAATGACCATTTTCCTCTGCATGCTTATTAACAATTAGTGGTCAGGCTACCAAGAGTTGAGACCCGTGTTTCTGACAGCATTAGCATTCGACCTATATGTCAATCAAGTATACACAGTTAATATTCTTAAATTAAATTTAAAGAATAATTGTGTCAATTTAAATAATATTCTAGAACAAGAGGATCCTTGGCCCTGGGTTGCTCACTTGAGATAAACGCTCTTTTAAATGGCTTATCTCAGCAGTTCATGAAAAGAATTGATTTTCAGATTTCCACATATTCAATTGTTTACGTTATTTGGAAATTGGAGCACCAAAATAACGACAAGATTTGACAGAAAATAAAAAGACATTCAAATTAATTTCTTCATTGTCCATGGATACCCTTTCTAAAAATCCAAGGATCCGTCCCCGGTCACCTATGGATAGTGGTTGAAGTTGTTATTGTGTAAGTCCATGAACTTAGGATCCATGCAAAATAAATAAAGATGTAGGGATTCTGGTTCTGGAGTATAAGACTTTTAGAGTTTATCAGTGGGATTTTCGATTTGGTTGACATGCCAACATAATTTCTTAACTTTTCATTTTTTGAGCTCCACTGGCCGAAAGCCATCGAGCTATTGTCATAAAGTTGTGTCCATCGTGCTTCCACCAGTGCGTGCGTGTGTCCGTCTGTCCGGACTTTAAAAATCTTCTCCGCAGAAAGTACTGAACAGAATTCAACCAAATTTCAAAGAAATGATCCTTCTGTGACCTTTATCAGATACCTTTAAAGAATTTTGATCAGATGAAAAACATGGCTTTAATGGGCTGGGTTGATTACATATATGGTGAAACATTTAAACATTTTTCCTCTCAGAATCTAGGCAATGGACATCAACCAAATTTTACGGGAATGTTCCTTTTGTGACCCTTAATCACATTCCTTTATAGAATTTTGATCGGATGAAATCATAGCTTTAGGGACTGAGGCTAAATCCAATAGAGAAACCAGAGGATTGTTTTTAACCAAATTTTACAGGAATGTTCCTTGGGTGAGCCATTATCAGATTCCTTCAAAGAATTTTGATTAGATGAAAATCGTGACTTAAATGGGCGGGGCTAGTCTGAAATATGGTGAAACCTTTCAAAATCTTCTTCTCAAGTTCTAGGCAATGGATTTCAACCATTTTTTACAGGTATGTTCCTTTGGCGAACCTTTATGAGATTCTCTTAAAACTTTTGATCGGATGAGAAACATGGCTTTAATAGGCGGGGATAACTTCCATATATGGTGAAACATTTAAAAAATATTCTTCTAGGAAACAAGTGGATTGATTTCAACCAAATTTTCCAGGAATATTCCTTGGTCGAGCCATTTTCATAACACTTCAATAGATGAAAAACATTGCTTAAATAGGCTGAGCTAATTTCTATTTCCGGTGAAACCTTAGAAAATCTTCTTCTCAGAAACCAATGGATAGTTTTTAACCAAATTTTAATTGCATTAATGATCCTTCGGTGACTCTTTTCAAGTTCCCTTCAAAGAATTTTGATCGGATGAAAACATGGCTTAAATAGGTGGGGCTAATTTCCATATATGGTGAAAGCTTTGATATTCTTTTTCATAGAAACCAGTTGATGAATTTCAACCAAATTTCACGGAAATGATCCTCTGGTTACTTTTTCAGATTCTATCAATTTATTTTAATTGGTTGAAAACATGGCTTTTACGGTCATGGCTTTTACGGTCATGGCTTATGTCCATATAGGATATATAGTGAAATTACTTAAAAAAATGTTAATACCATTTTCATCTGACTCTGTGAATGAATTGACTTATGTAAAACAATGATAAGTTTGATATATTAAAAGATTTTATTGGCAAGATTTATTTGCCACACATGATGAATATGTTTGCTTTATATTTAATTCCTGAAAACACCATTTGCCTTTTCAGTAAAATCAGGCCTTTGGAGCGATACAGGCGCCCAAGCGCATCTTGTTTTCTATTTTGAAAGTGGACAACCTAAGATACAACCGCCTTTTGGTCAAAGTATTATTGTGTAACTTACATGAATATGATCTCTGCTCTTAAAAGGCGTGTTTAATCATAATATTCATTACAGTCTGTTAAAGGGTCACAGTAAAAACTAATTATTTCCTTTCTGACAATATGCTGCTATTCAACGTTTTACCTATTAGATATATGGAAATTACCTCCGCCAATAAAAGGCATCTTTTTCATCCAATCAAAATATTTTTCTCTTGTATGATATGGTTAGTCAAGGATTATTCAAATGAAATTTGGTCGAAATCCTTCCATAGTTCTCTGGGAAGAGGAAGTTTTGCTATATATGACCTCCGCCTAAAAGAAGTCTTGTTTTACATCCAATAAGTGTTCTTGAGGTTTCAGGGTGTAAGGCCTGGATCACGAGGGAGGAGGCTAACTCAACGTCCTTGGTCCGAGAAAACTCCGATACACCCAAAGCACCCGAAAGATAATTTACTCTCAAATGAGAAAGGCGCCCTAAACCGCAACGGAGAATCTCAGCCCCCACCCACGGAGACGCCCTCAACCGCGTCCTAGACACAGCTCGGTGATGGGAGCATATAGCTACCCACGGGACCCCTAGGCAGGGGCTTTGCCGAAAGCAGACAACAATGGCTAAATGCGCTTCCCGCAGATTCCGGCGCCTCTCGGGCTCCCAGAACGACATCGCGGACGGTCTACAACCACACTTCCTATCTCCTATTCAATCTGCCATGTCCGTCAACTTTCTGTTTCTCTCCCTGGGGACTAGTACTTACATCAAACAACCAGCCAATGTAAGAGTTTCGTTAGAATTTAGGTAAAATACACACTGAAACATAAAATGTGTCCTAATGGACTAATTATAAAATGGATATAAAGAAACGATTATCACTCACAGTCAGTGAACTAGCGGAATCTCATTTCCCGAATCGAAAACAATATAGAAAAAAAGAGTATTTTAAAGCGTTTTGAGTATCGTTATTGTTTGCACATGGAAGTTTAGCCCTTTTCCTACCCATTCCATTAACACGATGAAGATAGTTATCTTCGGCGCCCTGTAGTCTCGCGATGGACGGCTTTAGAACCTTAAATCAAAGTGCTGAAGCCCTGAAAGCCTATATGTATACAGGAGATATATAATCTGGACAGAAAAGTTTGATGGTCGGATTATCGGAGGTGCCCCTTTCTACCAAATTCTACTGTCGATTATGCGCAGATCTGCCAATTTGTGCGCTAGTGGACACAATATGCCCGCAATAATTTTCATCCCGTTGAGGTATTGTAACGATATATTTACATGTATATATCGTTACATATTTTTCACCCGATCAAAATGCTTTGAAGGGATCTGAAATAGGCCACCCAAGGATCCTTCCTGTGAATTTTGGTTGAGTTTGGTTGAATAATGTTCAGTACTTTCTGAGAAGATTTTTAAAGTAAAAGTTGACGGACGGACGACGGACACCACATCATGACAAAAGCTCGTTGGCTTTCAGCCAGTGGAGCTACCGAGAGAGAGGTAGAGAGATGGGGGAATGGAGCGTGTAGCCAGGTCCGAACTAGGAGGCTCTTGCGTGCGATGTGAGTATTCTACCACAAAGACCAATTTCGTTATGTAAATATGCGCTTTATAATCTCCCGATAAAGAGAGCGAGAGAAGGCGGGCGGTCGTTTACCAGGTTAACATGATTATGTACACCTCTCAAAAGCGGTATGTAGACGTTGCATCCTTTGGGTAGAATTCTGAGGTAAAAATATATAGACACAAAGTCCGAGCACGACTAAACTGTTTTCAGACAGTGCGAATATGATCCTATGAATGAACAATTAATTTGTTAAACAAAACATTCCAATCGTGCGTAAAACCGACAGCTTCGCTTATCAGCTTTATACAGCAACTTCGTCTAACCGGACCGTTTTAACATTGTTACTCTAGAATAAGTAATATTATTTTGGTATGAAACAAACACCTTATTTTTTCTTAACAATATGTTATGATTATATATGTTTAATAATTTCCAATATAATATATCTCCTTTCATTCTTTCCATTCACTCGTCAAGTTTTGATAATTTTGCCAAATTCAGAACACACACACGAAAGTACTGTACATCAAGCCCGACAGCTTTCGATGAGTCATAATCTCGCCTTCGTCCTTCTCGCCTCAATCGGACGTATTAATTTATGGTCAGATCCGATCTACTTTTCATGCGACAGAAGATCACATTGATTGCGGTAGATGTTTTTACATAATGTTTTCACATAAAACTCTGCCTGGGTTTTTAGCATTGTAACTTTAGCCTCAGATTGCTTACGCAATCTCAGGCTAAAAACTCAAATTTATGCACGGGAGATCATCACTGTATTAGTCGAATAACATTAAACCCGGTATTTGCCGCCCCTATATCTGTTCTTGTATTGATTTCATTTGTGAAATGCAGTGTAATAGGACAGTAGTTTAAGTTAATACATCATAAATTCGATCTTCCTAGTATATTTGGTTTTTGACGCGTTTTACTGTATTTACTTATTCTAAGCCTTCCAGCTTAAAGTATTGGTGTGTGGGACATAATACAACGGTTTAGAAGTCAAACATCATTTTGTAATTGCCGTGTCCTCCCTTTTACCATGACATATTTCAAATTCCAGTCGCCAAACGGGTCGCGAGGGTATGTTCTTTGGTAAGAGAGTCCAGATCCACAGTCTAGAATCTTGTCTCAACATAGAACCTAGCAACAGTCTAGAATCTAGCCACAGCCGAGAACCTAGCCACAGTCCAGTCTAGAATCTTGTCTCAATATAGAACCTAGCAACAGTCTAGAATCTAGCCATAGCCGAGAACCTAGCCACACCCCAGTCTAGAACCAATCTAGAATCTAGCCATAGCCGAGAATCTAGCCACAGCCGAGAACCTAGCCACAGTCCAGTCTAGAATCTAAATACAACCTAGATCTTAGTCACAGCATCGAACCTTTCATACTTGTAAAATACGACGATCAGGCAGCGAATGTATCACTAAAAATAGACCATTTTCACCTGCCATAATCATTCGTGTAGAAAGATAAAAGGTACAAAACGTAATTTACATGTATTATGAAGTTATAGCCCAGGGGTTGAAACACTTTAATTAAAAGCCTAGTCATCAACATTACTATCTGAAATGTTATCTTTATCCAAAACTATTTTAAACATTTTTGATACATTTCATATATATGAAGCAATTCTTTATAGTAAAATTAACATTCTCTATATCTCTGAAAAAAAAACAAACTGTAATTCACCCGGGTGTTAATGTCATTGGTGTCTGATATAAGATGTAACTGTGTCTCTACCCGAAGATATACCTACCTTTGAACTTGCCATTTTCACAAACATTTAAATTCCGATACAAACACTTAATGAAGTGCTACAGAATTGAAAAAACCTATAGACGACAATTAATTTAAATGACGCATTACTATGCCAATCAAACAATCTATCGACCAATCAAATTATTATTTAGGCCGACAATAAACTTTGAACTCAAACGTTATAAGAAGCATTTTTCTGGTTTGGCGACTTAAAGCGGCTCTTTCAAAGATTATGTAAGCTCTACTTTTTTAAAGTTCTGTTATGCTTTCAGATATTTAAACGTTGATGACTAAACTAATTTCGTTATGAAAATGATTATTTAAAACTTTAAAAAAGAAATAAGAAGCAAAAATAGTTCGCATTACGAGACGCTAAATAAGTCAACAAAGTACAACCCGAATGGAGCCGGAATTCATCGGGTAAATACGTTATCTTTCGATTGCTCCGAAATTTGTGACACTTTTGGTTTCCATGACGTAACAATTACGTAATTGGCAACCGTTAGCAATTCAGTCGTTATCGACATGACCCGAACACTAACAACCTCATCTGAGTAATTCTGATGTTTCAAAATCAGGCCCGGGGAATATATCACATTAAATTAAATTTATAGTGAAGTTAGAAGATTTAACATGAAAAAAAGAGTATTTATCGTGAAAAAGACATTAATGACTATTGAATCGCAGATAACTTTCAAATATCAAGTGTTTATGAAAATCTGTTCGAGCCGCTTTAAACGTCTTGGATCGCCAACCAACTATTTTTCGTTTATGGTACGTGTTGCCCTATGTTATATCTAAGTTGAACTCCATGTCGGATATCCGTGGGGTTCGCCAGCAGTCCGTCATAAAAGTATAAACAACAACAACAACAACAAAAAGAAACGTGCGTTGATTGCACGTGAATTCATTGATTAATGCATGTTTTCATTTTGTTAACGCCTGATTTGTCCTTATTCATATGCCTGTAACGCCATGAAAACCTTCGTTTTATGCAATAAATTCACGTTACTATTCATTTACATATATCTAGCTTTCGGTCCTATTCAGAACGGAGCACTCTCCTGGGATTTCCGCAAAATTAAACCGTTGTAGTATGGGTCAATTTTGTCAGTCAAATTATTTGCATTAAATAATATTTACATACAGATAAGACTACCCTTTTTCATTTGTTTTTCGCTATTCATTCATGCGTAAAGAGGTTCTAATCAGTTATATTACGGGAATAATTCAAAGTACTGTAGGCACTGTATTTTTTCATCTCAAAATAATTGAGCGGATTTATGCAAGTGTACCCCACAATCTCGCATTTTACGTGCTGAAGAAATGGGACAATAATAATATGGTGAGAAAGGGAGAAGCGATTAGAACAATTATTAATTTTTATCTACATTTTCTATCAAATTTGGCCTAGTCTAGAATTGTGTCTTTTGTTAATTGGTTAATTTTTTCTTTGTATTCAAGTTTGGCTAAATTACGAACTTACGAACAAAACTTGTCAGACAGAGAAACAAATAACAAAGAAAATAAGAGGGATTTTTATCCTCAAATTTGACAAACTCTATTCAACTACTTAAGCTGTATTATAGACACATGAAAGTCTGCGTTAAGGCGGTAAATGGGTTTTGCGAAAATTGAACGATGGAACTAAACAGTTATACTTGCCAATAGAGCTAAAAATACAGAATATAATCTATGACTATAATTCACGGGTAAACATATAGATCAGTTACCTTACAGAGTGCATGCTAGTCTCCAATAGAAACATGGGACTGCTTCATTCTGACAAACAAATAGATCAATTATCTTATAGAGTGCCTGCTAATCTCCGATAGAAACATGAGACTGCTTCATTCTGCTGAGGATCCTCTGAAACCATACACGTGTGTAGCTTTTTAGGTAGCAAAGCGTCAGCTTTGAAAGCTTTAATTTACAGACAAAATTTTGAGGTCTTCTTAGAATTCAAACGAGTGCAAATTGCAGCTGGATGCTTAACCGCTAAATCCATTGAATGCTTACGCCATAAAAAGTGGTTCTTATGGGTCTGGGAAGTGTCTTCACTATGCGAATTGCTTTGTACAGCCACATGAGTTAACTATATTAAAATTGTAGAGGACTCCTTCAAAAGCATTCTCCATTTTTTACGGTTTCTATTGTACGCTCTTTTTCAAGTATAAACTAGTTATCAATTTGGATCAGTCCAGCTGTTTCTTGTTATGAGTTAAGAGAATAAAGATAATTTAATCAAAGTAATGCTGCTGAAGTCAAAGTCCTATAATATACAATTTTGTAGTGTACGGGCGACAGACGATTTAAACGATTTGTTTTATTGCCTCTAAAGACTTGTTGTAAGACACAAGCCGCCGTCATAGCGCAGTCGGTAGCG